>CM022299.1:666208195-667408195 GCA_011799875.1 Thinopyrum elongatum | reverse complement strand
ATGTCAGAGCATCATACAGACATGCACGCGTAGTGTACAACTCAACATCAAGAGCTCTGGCGGTGCGATCCATGGCCTCAGTGTACCGGATCAAGACCTGCGGGTCATATCGATGTCGTACATAAGGGGAATAAACAGCAGTGTAGGATCCACCCTCAGTGCCAGCAGGAGCATACAGAATGTATCGAAACTTGGTATTATCCAAGTGACGAAGCTCTCGGCGAAGATGTGCGATAGCAGCGTAGGCAGCATCATGGACTGCCATATCAACAATCACTCTGACACCGTCAAAGGTGTGCAACTCAGTGGTGGAGTTCACCTGCTGATCAAAGATATGAACCACAACATGGTACTTCTCCTGGTTGAACTCACCAAAGTCCTCGTCCTCGTAAACCATGTACTCGGGGTACCAACGGTATCCCAATCTGGTCAGAAGGGTGACCAGGATAGCAGGGAACCCTGGGGCATCACGAGCCCATGTCCGGCGTACAAGCTGCATAATGGGACGCATCAGAAACACATGATGCATCTGAAACAGAGGAAACTTCAAAGATGTCAAATGATAGTGTGTGAAACATAATTCATGCATTCAAGGAAAAGCTGTAGATGTTCAGAACTCCGGGTGGATGTGATCACGAGAACCTAAGTCAGAGTTAGCAAAATATTTAACCCGAATAGAAGAGAGATCAGAGTCCCAGAGTAAAGACGTGGAATAAAAGATCCTAATACCACCCATTTTGCGATGTGGGTCAGTAAGCCACACAACGCTGTTAGTAAAATAGTTTTTCAAATACTAGACTCGACTTCGGCCAAGGAGTTGGAAAGGAGCTTCCTACAGGTAGTCGGCTCTGATACCAACTTGTGACGCCCCCGACTCAATTATGCACTAATCATACACACAAATGTGCACGATCAAGATCAGAGACTCACGGGAAGATATCACAACACAACTCTAAACACAAATATAAAACATAAGCTTTATGTTACAAGCCAAGGGCCACGAGGACCCTAATACAAAAGCCATCATACAACAGTAGTCTGGGTACGGACGTACTTAGACAAGTTTGCCTTAAGAAGGCTAGCACAAACAATAACTACTAGATCAAAAAGGCGCAGGCCTCCTGCCTGGGGCCTCCGAGCTACTCCTGGTCGGCGGTCTCCATGTAGTAGTAGGCTCCGTTGGGGTAGTAGTAGTAGTCACCGATGGGTTCTGCTAGCTCCGGGGCTCTGTCATCTGGTCACAACAATCGGGTATAGGGGAAAAGAGGTAGCAAAGCAACCATGAGTACTCATCCAAAGTACAAGCAAGACTTACATCAGAACTATGCTAGTATGCATCGGTATCAAAAGAGAGGGGCTGTATCTGTGGATTATACAGCAGAATGCTAGAATAGAGGAGAAATGCCTGGCCTATCGAAGACTAGCATCTTGCAGCATCAGAAGAGTATAGCGTAACATAGTAACAGCAACAAGTATGTAGTAACAACGCCCAGGGATCCTTCCTCGACTCCCTGCGAGAAAGCGATCCCGGAGCCATCATAACAGTTTAGTATCACAAGTATCCAGTTCTAGTTGTAGTAGATCGGGATACAACTCTGAGCGTCCTGTTACCATGGACACGGCTATTCGAATAGATTACTTCCCTGCAGGGGTGCACCAACTTACCCAACACGCTTGATTAACTCTTGCCGGGCACACTTTTCTAGGTAAAGCCTAGCCTCGGCTGATCGACACGCCATAGTCCTACCTAGGTTAAGCAGAGAGGTCAGCCGGTCTATATCCTAAGCACTCAGGGGTCTTGGGCCCATCGCCCTTTGCACTCCTGCACGTTGCGAACGCGGTCGGCGAGCAGACCTAGCCTCTGTATACACACACAGGCTTAACCAGTCCAACCCAGCGTGCACCACTCAACTGTGATGTCTGAAGAGCTTTCAGGAGAATCATACGACGCCAAGTGCCCATACTTATCCCACGTGGTGGTTAGTGAGAAAAGGCCAAAGGCCTACTCAGATCACATATCCAAACCTCTTAGTGTATTAGGAGCTCACGGTGATGATCAGTGCTCATGTCGCCCCGTCTCGCGGTTCATGGCAAGTGACCAGGCCCATCTCTCTCCTGGATGGTCTCCGCCTGTTCGGTCGACCCGCATCAATATCACTCGCGGGTACCCTTGGGGCTGACCTGACTTAAGCAGAGGACTGTCGGGAACCCAGGTCCACCTCTACCGGGTTGGTACCACCTGCCCTTCAGTCCCGTAGTATCATTGGAAAGTGTAATAGTGGGGGCCATACCATCAAGGGAAATCTAAGGAATCACCCTCGATGGATTCACACTTGAGGTATACCATGAAGGGTGAGCTCGAAGGAATCACCCTCGAGAGGATCACACCTGAGGTACTGCCCGACAGAGTCATCATCGCAAGAGGGGGTGAGGAATCACCCTCGGAAAACCGCGCTCGATGTGCTTCAGCACCGAGATGCCATCGGAAGTGAGATACGAGGATTCACCCACGGCACTGGATAGTAGCTCTGTAGAGTCAGACAACTAAGGGGGTTCCTAGTGATGTGCTCGGTCTCTGCTACACAGCCATCCAGCTCGAAGCACCCAGTGATAAAGCATAGCAACACAGACAAGGTGTAGGGCCACAGATGGATCACTAACCAGCCTATACTAAGCATATAGGATATCAGGTAATTATCAACAACAGGCTACAAAAGCAGGTTATGCATCAGAATAGGAATTACCGGAATAATAGCAGCAAATTCTAATGCAAGCATAAGAGAGAAAGAACTGGGTGATATCGGAATGATCAAGCGGTTTTTGCTTACGTGGAAGCTCTGCGGCAAGTGGCTGGACGTCTGCGGCGTAGTCGTACTCAGGAGCGGCGTCGGTCTCGGGGTCTACTGGAGAGAAGAGGAGGAAGAAACAGATAAATACAAGCATACAAATGGAACACGATGCAGTACATAGCTATATGGTATGCAGGGGGTGTTGTAATGCATCCCTAAATAGTTTAAATATTTTAGGAATTTATTTGGAATTATTTTACTGAAGTCATGCACTATTCATTTATCAAAATCAGGCAAAAAGTTCCATGTTCATCTACTTAGAAGATTCTAACATGAATATAAATGGCATATTCAGATTCGTTAGATTTTTCTAATCATTTTTCATATATAAAACATTTTCATCTAACTTATGGTTATTTTTCTATTGAATTTCAAAGTTTAAATTGAATTTTTGGATTTTCTGGTTTATTCTAATTTTGAAAAATTGCCAGTTAAATACTAGGTGCACACCAGAGGACCACACGAAGGCTCGGCGGATGGTTTAGTAGAAGCAGGTGGCCAGAATCGAAAAAGAAAGGCGGCGGCTCCCGAGGCTGCAGACGATGCCAATCCCGCGCTAGGGTGCCCCCCAGCTCGTGTCCGTAGGCGTGGAAGAAGAGGCGGTCGGCGGCGCACCTCCCAGACACGAGCAGCGGGCACAGGGACGACGGTCGCCGCGGTGGTGACAAGCAACGGTGATGACGGCGCTCGGCCGAGGAAGGCAGAGGAGGGAATGACAATGGAGAGCGAGGGGGAGTGAGCGGAGGTGTCCAGGGACTCGAGGGGAGGCTCGGCCTGATCCCCTCGCCCACCTGCCCGTCGGCGTGGCGGCCAGCGGCCGGAGGGACGTGCGTGCAGCCACGGCCATGGCGACATGAGGGAGGGAGCAGGTAGGGGATGTTGTAGAGTGGGCTGGGCCGCACTGCAGCACTGGGGCAAAGGCCAGGTAATCTTCTTTTCCCCTTTTCTTATTTCTCTTTTCTGTTTTCCTTTTTCCTTTTTACTTTCTATTTTGCTTTTCTTTTGACACCAAAACACTTTTGTAAAATGTGTAGCTTGTCTCACTAATTGTTTTGCAATAAACCTCACTGCCACAAAAAGTTTGAGAGTGATTTGAATTCGGTTGAATTTTGAACAAATGGAAAAAGGATTTAATAATGCTATTTGGGTACTATTTTAATGGCTAGTTCCCAAATGGGCAACCAAGTGATGAGGTTTTCTTGATTGTTAATTGCTTTTGGAATATTTGCTAAATCATGAACCAATTTTCAGACATGTTTGTGAAACTTTAAATTTCACTTGTAAATTGAATTTGATTTCTGAGATGGAATTTGAAATGAGATATGAACTAACATGATCAAGCATTGTAACCCTTGATGACTTGGCATGATTAGGAGGTGATCACTGTGCTTTATTACAGGGGGTGTTACAGTGTGTAATATTGGTCAGCCAGAGACCACCGGTTACTGGATCTGGTCCTCCGTGAAAAGTCAGAAATTCTGCATATTTGGACTAATTTAAAGTGAAAAAAGGGGTTGCTCTTTCGGCAAAACTAGGATAAAGTTGAGCCAAAAGGTCCGATTCAAGATAAATTCATGAGGAAGTGGTATCTCTTTAGGATCCACCCCAGCGTCAAGAAATTGGTTAATTGGTAAAGATACATGAATTTGGTGCCCGGCCCAAGAAAGAGACCCAAGTCATAATAATCCCGCTAAGTGGTGATTCAACATGGATTCTACATCTTGGAACCAGGCCAATTTGGGAGCAGCTTTGTGATAATGGAACCAACCAGCAAAAAGCATTAACGCTGCAAAAATCAATGCACCAATTGCACTACAATAGAGTTGTAATTCACTAGTTATTCCAGATGCTCGTCGAAGCTGAAAAAACCCAGAGGTTATTTGGATTCCTCGAAAACCCCTGCCTACATCACCATTCAATATTTCTTGCCCTACTATAGGCCAAACTACCTGAGCACTGGGTCCAATGTGATTAGGATCACTTAGCCATGCTTCATGATTGGAAAAACGGGCACCATGAAAGTACATGCCACTCAACCAAAGAAAGATAATGGAAAGTTGCCCGAAATGAGCACTAAAGACTTTTTGAAAAATCGTGAGCATCAGCATGTAGGTTCCAGCTCCAAGTGGTAGTATCAGGGCCCTTAGCTAGTGTTCTTGAGAAATGGACGGGTCTAGCCCATTCCTCAAAAGATGTTTTACAGGATCCGTATCCACAACAATTTCTACTTCTGGTTTTGGGGAACGAATAATCTTTAAGTCCTCCTCTTTCCGGATAAGACATACAAAGAGACCCGCCAACTGTCTTTTTAGTGAACCTTTGAAAGACAGATTTTGAAAGATAGATATTGTGATTCGTTCTTTTCTTTACTATCTACCATCCTTCTATTTTTTTAGTTATTCACTTCAGCAATTATATATTGAAGTCAATCCGAGGCAAGTGTTCTGATCTATTATGACATAAAGATTAGGTGCCTAACGGACATTGTTTATCTTGAAAACAAATATTTCTCAACGCAAGAAAAAAATCTTTTTTATTTTAAATTTAAGAAACTAGTGGTTTTTTAGGGCATAAGCTCCTATCTATATATACATTCCTTGAGCATAATATAGGGTTTTTTATTTGATTCTAAATTCCAAGATAACTCACTAGAATTATTAATAAGATGATAACTCATTAGAATTATTAATAAGATGGTCCTAATATATTAGCAATATTTAGATTGAACCCCCTCTTTTTATTCACTTTATTACTTCTATTCTAGACCCTATCCCTATGGTTTATTCTTATGAAATATCATATAGAATAGAAGGTATAAGTAATGGATATAATGAAATTCTTGATTCAATCTTATGACCTAATTTATTTGATTAATGGATCAACAACCAAACCACCCATTTTATGAAAAAGAAGGAGCATGGTATTATTCAGATTCAAAGTGCTTCGTAATCTTCAACCAGTTCTGTGCTTCAATATAATTTCCCGGAGTAAGTGCTATAGCTTGTTTCCAATATTCAGCAGCTTGATCAAACCAAGCTTCTGCAATTTCTGAATCACCCTGTAGAATAGCCTGTTCTCCTCAGTCGGAATAGGAAGTTCCTTCCCTTAGAATCGTACTTGAGAGTTTTCCACCTCATACAGCTCCGAAATTGCTATCTTAATTTCCCCTATCTTAACTGAATTCGATTTATCAAAAATCGATCCAGTTTGTTCTTGGGCTAAGCAGAAGAAATTAATTACCTAAGTTTCAAACCCTAATTTTTATGAATAATCAGTTTGATCTTTTTTCCCACCTTCAGAAGAATAAAACATAGATAGATATAGAGCCTTCGTTCAAATTTTCTGAAAGGTTACTATCCCGGTTTCATATATGAAATCTCTATAGAATCCATGAAAATACTTTTTTCTTAAGAAAGAAAAAATAACTTACTATCTTTGGGATCTGATACTACACCGCTGCTTAATCCCTTAGTGGATCGGCTCTATTACATAAGCGGTTTCCTAAATTTTGCCCCATATCATGGGATAAGTAAGCAGTTTTTTTAGTTGTATCGACCCAGTCGCTCACTAATTATTCTTTACGGTGCTTTCTCTATCAATTTGAGAAACTTTATCCATAGAGTAGTAGTATAGGCCATACTTTCTTTGTTTTTTGATTCTCATGAAGTGTACTTCCTTCCTAAGCTGATAGGGAAAAATCGTTGTTCTTACGATCCCTATGTAGAAAGCCCTTTTTTCTAGTATTTACAAGAAAATTTGATCCTCTTTTTTTCTTTCGATAGTGGTGATAATCGTATGTAATGACAGATCACAGCCATATTATTAAAAGCCTGCGGTAAGAAGCAGTTTCCTTATAGTGCCTGGAAATAATATTCCAAAACCTTTGGGTGCTCTCCATTGCTTGTGTGTATAAGGCCTATGTTATAGATTATATAAATTCGATCATAGGGATCGATTTCTAGTCCCATAGCTTCATAATAATTTTGCAAAGCTTTCGCATAATTTCCTTCGGATTGAGCCAACATCCATTACAGTCATTCATTCTATTCAAAAAATCTCCGTTCCAAAACCGTAAATGAGGTTTTCATCTCATACGGCTCCTCCCTTTTGTACATAATAGTAGTAAGCGAAATAATCTATAGAATCAAAATAGAATTAGTCCTGTCTCATTATGAACCAAAAGGGGCTAGTATTTCTCCAAGAAATCTCTAGCCAACGTTCCCACAGGAGGTTTTTCTTAACACCAATCAATTCTATTAATGCTGGAGGAAAATGATAGCTCCAATAATTTCTTTGTTCTCAACGCCTCCTATTTAGAGGAATTAGCTACTTCAACAATCTTTGATGGTTATAGGGGTATCCAAAGTTCAAACCTGATGGTTGTTTTTTATCCCAACCATTCTTCCCAGCCCTGATACCGACCACGAAAGGGGTAATTTCTAACAAAGTTTTTCTCTTGTTGATTCCTATTTCTAGGTGTAGTGCTTTTCTCCCCTATGCTACCTATGGATATTAATAGAGCAGGATTGGCCTGTAATCCATACCATACCATATCCTGTAGGTGTAACCTTTCGCTCAATACTCAAATCTACAATTGAAGTATCTGAAGCCGCATCAATCGAGGATACACGACGGAAGGAATAGTTAGTTTGCCTCACCTTCCCGAAGCGTGGGTTTGTTTGCTTTTCAAATTTGTTTCTCTCTATGCCAACCCCTTCTCTTTTTCATAAGGCTGAGGTATAGGTAGGGCTAAAAAAGCAAAAAAAAAAGAGTCAAATCGCACCATCTCTATAATAAGTAAATGCCTTTTTTTTGCCCGAGGTTGTCGGAATTATTTGCAATAAAATACTAGCTACAATTGAGGAGGTCTTATCAATGAAATTTCTATTTACACGGGATCTAGGCATAATTCCCAACCCATTCTATATAGAATTGTTTTCATTCAAATAACATAAAAACAAACACATTTGATTCTTATAATTATAAATAGATTGATCCATACGCTCTAAATCCATATGCTTTAAATGGACAAGAGAGCTTTGGATTTTCCGCTCAGCTCAAATTGTATCCTTTTCCTTCTGCTTGGACACGAAGAGATATGAAATATTTGACTAAGACTGGATTTCATTCCACTTTCCTATTTCTGAACAACAACTTATGTGATCAACTATTTCATGTTTTCAAACTTACTAATTGTCTCATACCCCATTTTTTATTTCGATAGTATGGTGTAGTGTATCTTATGCAAGCAGAATTCTAAGGTTTCTTTATTTTATAATGTAATAAGAAGAATTATCCCATTATCTTTTTCTTTAGTTGTGGGAAAACCCAAATTAAAACTTTTATTTTATAGCAAGAGCAATTTCTAGTAAAAAATCTTGTATCCTTCCACTTAGATCAAAAGGAATTTTTCCAATAGAACAATGGAACCCCCGAGCGGTTGCGGTTGTACCTGTACTGCAGGAATAAGAAAACTCGCTATTCACTCAGTTTATTTTCTATAATAAGTTATGTAGGAGAGCTGGCCGATTGGTTCAAGGCATAGCATTGGAACTGCTATGTAGACTTTTGTTTACCGAGGGTTTGAATCCCTCTCTTTCCTTTTTTCTTAATTCTTCAATGTTAAGGATCACAATGTATCAAATCAAATAACAATTTATTCCAGCAATAATATCTTATTTTTATTTAATAGAAATTCAAAAGTCTCTATAGCAAATTACTGTGGTATGTAAAATACACATAGAGGAAAAAAGATAAAAGGATCCTAATCCTAGGGTTAATCAATTTTAGCTAGTTGATAGGAAAATATGAATTAATGGTAATGGTCTAAGGGTGATTTAGTTCAGGGAAAGGGGAAGGGGAATAAAATTCTATGAACCTTTCCTTTTTTCGTTCAGTTCAAGTCTGACGAGAGTAATATTCTACAACTAACAACTCATTTATTTTGAGACCGACCCACTTCCTATCTAGGATTTTATTTACTAGTGCTTTATATTCCAATGTGTCAATCGTCAAATTCTTTGGCAATTTCCCCGTGTCCGATGAAGCAATATAATTTTGAACCAGACCTTTTGATCTTTGGTTATCTTTCGTAGTAATAATATCTCGGGGTTTGCAATGAAAACTTGGTATATTAACTATACGACCATTAACTAAAATATGTCTATGGTTGACTAATTGGAAGGCCCTAGGAATGGTTGAAGCCATACACAATCGAAAAAGGATATTATCCAAACGCATTTCAAGTAATTGTAGTAAAACCTAGGCTGTTGACCTTTTCGCCATTCCAGCGATATGTACATATCTAAGTAATTATCGTTCTGTCAGACCATAATGAAAACATAATTTCTGTTTTTCTAGAAGACGAATACGATATTGCTCCTTTTTCCCAGAATTGAATTTTTTTTAAGATGACTTCCGGATTTAGGTGTTTTTCTAGTGAGTCCTTGTAAAGCTCCCCAACGGTGTATGTTTTTTAAACGAGGTCCTCGACAACGGGACATGAAGACTCCTTTTTTATTTTATTGAAATTTCATTTTACACAATTAATTTCATTGTATTTACATTACAGAATACATCAAAATTAAAACTAAATTAAACTATAGGATAAACAGAGTAAAAAATACTAAAGTACCACAAAAAAATGGAATTTCATCAAAATCTTTATTTTTATATATATATTATTTATTTTATTGTTTTGTATCTAGCAAAATTGTAAGGTAAAAAACATAAAAGATCTTGGATTCTCCATTTAATTCAGAAAAAATAGATTCTTGTTCGTAGAACATCGATAAAGAAAAAAAAGCTGACTATCAGATTTGAACCGATGACCCTCGCATTACAAATGCGATGCTCTAACCTCTAAGCTAAGTGGGCTTACATAACAGAAATAGTGTAACAAATAGAAATAGGTATATTATAGTATAGTATAGGAAATCCGTAAAATCTCAGATATTAGTTATTAATCTTAGCTATTAACTAGTTCTAAATTTGAAGTTCTACTTATAAAAATAAAAAAATACTAAAACTACTTAAAGATAAAGTTAGCTTGATATGCTTAACTATAGGATATTTAAAAGTAAAATTATAGAATTTATTGGTATTTTTGTTCGATCATTATAGACTTTATTATTTGTTAATAATTTGAGGATTAATATTTCACTAAGGGGAACATAGAGTCAGACTAAATAAAATTGCTAATTCTGATTAGAAAAAAAAGAATAAATATCAAGCGTTAAAGTATAATTTTGAATACTCTAAAAAAGTAAGATGGTAGGTGGGGGAGATAAAAACTTTTGGATATATTGATTCAGATTGAATTGCAAATACATCAAAGATAGAATTAATTCAATTCTGAATTGCAATAAGCAGGCGGGGTCTCAGAGTCGAACTGAACTGCTAGACTACGTTGAGTGATGAACTCAATGATTGAAAAAAAAACTAAGAGATGGATGAAATTACACAAGGAATCCCGGTCTCCAAGAAGAGGGAAATGGGGATATGGCAAAATCGGTAAACGCTACAGACTTGATTGTACTGAGCCTTGGTATGGAAACCTGCTAAGTGGTAACTTCCAAATTCAGAGAAACCCTGGAATTAAAAAAGGGCAATCCTAAGCCAAATCTGTGTTTTGAGAAAACAAGGGGTTCTCGAACTAGAATACAAAGGAAAAGGATAGGTGTAGAGACTCAATGGAAGCTGTTCTAACGAATCGAGATAATTACATTGTGTTATTAGTGGAATTCTTTCTAATTCTAAATTAGAGAAAGAGGGGTTTTATACTTTATACATTTAATAAACATGTATAGATACTGGCATAACAAACGATTAATCACAGAACTCATATTTTATTATAATATAGGTTCTTTATCTTTTTTTTAAATGAAATTAGAAATGATAATGATTATGAAATAAAAAACTCATATCATAATTTTTTAAAATTATTGTGAATCCACTCTAATCGAATATTGAATAATCAAATTCTTCAATTCAAATTCAAAGTTTTCAAGATCTTTAAAAAAGTGGATTAATCGGACGAGGACAAAGAGAGGGTCCCATTCTACATGTCAATACTGACAATAATGAAATTTCTAGTAAAAGGAAAATTGGTCGACTTTATAAGTTGTGAGGGTTCATGTGGCACCCCGGCTCAGAGCACCCGGTTTACCTTGCATTGCCAGCCCAGAGATCAAGTCTTCTGGCAACACACAACAACTTGGTACAGAAAACAACCGCTTTATTGATGCTAGTGGAAACATAGGTTCGATATTACATCAAGTAGCGAGGCCAAGCGGCACACACGGTGCGGCTGAACAATATGTACATTATTTAATGAACATGAAGGGGCCTCGATCATGATAACTACGCGGCAGTGGAACGACGACGAAGCGAAACTCCATAGCACAGGGACACCGATGTGGACATGAGCTAGATGTGGGAAGCACTCCGATCCGGTAAGACTTTCCTGAAATCTGGCATGACACGCCAGGTCAGTACATTGAATGTACTTGCAAGCTCACAACAAGCATAAGCATAATGGCAAACAATATCATGACAATTAATCATGTTAAATACAATGTAATAACATACTACTGATGAAGTGAATCAAACTTGCGCACCGAGTCCCTCGGACTTTCTTCCCAAACGGGTTACCTCGTAACCAACATCATCATACGGTGATCACTCCCGGATCACAAACGAACCAACACTTTGGTTCCCACGATAACGAACATCTTCATGGTCTAACAAACCTCATCACATAATCAGTGCCAAGCATATAAATTTAGTGCGCAAGATTACTTAATCATGTTGATCCATGGTGTGACTTACTCACGAGCTATGTCCGTAACCGAGGACACGGCTATCAATAGATTTTAATAAACACTCTGCAGAGCTTAGCACACTATACCCACATCACGGAACCCATGGCCTCGCACTCCCATTCGGGTGGACCAACGGCATTCTGACAGAACCCTCCCATTGCCATGACACTCTCTCGGCCACTCCGACCAACTCCCCTCTGGGCTAAGTCTTGGGTGGCCCCAATGTCTACCAAAGACATACAACGGCCACCGTCGTGGCGGTCCCAAAATGGGACAAGGTACCATAACAACGGACACACAAGGTTATGTCTGCTTACCGGGCTAGGGTACCGCACGCCCATAACCATCCCTTGTTGGAGGTACCGAACAGAGGCATGACAACAGACCGAATAAAGGCCTTCCCATAAAGGCAAATGTGGTTGCACATTGGAAAAACTCGATTCAGTGGCACCATGACACGATCAACATTATGTTCAAGTTGAATTAACATCAGGTTTAACTTGAAATGAAAATAACTCGAGTCACGATATGCCATGATCATGCAACTACTCGACATGCACCAAATTCACATATCACTTAAAGTAAACATATCAACATCATCAAAGTTTCTACTTGCACTAGATATCACTTAACTTCACTGATTTCAATTCACTGGTTTTTAACACTTACATTTTTAGTTATGTCATAATGTATTAAAATCATTAACTCACATAAAGAAAATGCTACCGATCATATCCAAAGCATAACCACCAAATCAAAACTACTTCTACTGCTCATACTAGTCCATGCATGAAAACACTACTGTAAACCACACATTTCAACAATGACAAAGTAACTAACTTAAGCAATATTCATTTAAATAATTAAATGCATGAAATGACTCATATTGAAGTTGGAAAAATCCTAAATATTGAAATGACACCATGCAGATGTTGGTGTGGCTTGCCTTAGTGCAGAGGAGGTTCACCCTCCTCCTGGTTTTCTTCAAGACAAGCTTCCCCCTCCGAAAATAATTAAAAACAGCAAAAGAAAATATCAAGAATCATTCTAAAATTCACCTGAAATTCCAGGCAATAGAGAAAAATCTCAAAATCTGTATGCTGCTAGAATATTTCAATACAAACGCAATGCAAAAAGAATCAATTCATTTGGACTTATGGTTTAAAAGTTATGGCTGGTCAAAGTTGCTGGTCAAAATTTTTAATTAAGTTTGAAATAAAAGAAACCCAGTGGGGTGATGTCGAAGACGTATTCTGAGAATACGCCTCCACTCGTACCGCTTTGGGCGTGAGTGGAGAGGCTGACAGTGGGCCCCGCATGTCGGGTTTGGGGAGAGGGAGAGAGAAACAGAGGGGTGGCGGTGCTCCGCCGGAGCTCACGCCGGCGAGGAGGTCTCGTCGGCCGATCTGAGGGGGAGGGATGGATAGAGGAGGTCACGGCGCACCTGCCTGTACCCGTGGCTTGGTGAGAGGTGACCGGAGCAGCTCAGAACCAACGTCTCAAGCGGCGGCTGCGGTCAGATCTCGCCGGAGATGAAGACGACTGCGGGAGAAGGAGATTCCTGGGGCTCCAACAGGGTTAGCTGACACCAACGGACCACCAGGGAGTCGCCGGAGAAGAAGCTGGAGCTCGAGGAGCAGTGCAGAGGTGGGAGGCAAGTAGAGGGGATCGCCGACGGGCTCGAGCTGAGGACGGCGGCTCGAGGCCTGCCCGGCCGGGCTGCGGCTCCTCTTCTACTTGTGGTGGATGGCGGAGTGGATTGGTGAGCTCGGAGAGGCCAGGGGGCTCGGTATTTATAGGCGGAGGGGGTGGGGGTTCTCGGCTCCACCGGAGGGCTCTAGAAGGCGGCGCACAGCGACGAGAGGCGCCAGGGAGAGGTGGAGGGGGTGCAGCGATCACACAGCAACTGTGGAAGCTCGCGGACGAGCACATGACGCGGGTGCGGACGAAGACAGAGGCACGGGCGCACTGTGCCTTTGGCCGCGTCGTGCCCGTGCTTGCTGCGGTGGCTCCGGCATCGGCGAGCGGCAGGGAGAGGTCAAGGGTGATGAGTCGAAGCTGGTGGCGCGGTGCGGCAGTCGGCTGCGAGCGCTGAGACGAGCACGCGCGGAACAGGGGCTCAGGCGCAGCGCAGAGCGCGTCGAACGCGTGCCAGAGCCCGTGTCCACATGCGGTCACCACGCGAACTCGGCCAAACCGACACCCAAGCGATGCCAAATCGTGTCTAGTGTGTTGTCCGTGCAGTGTTTAGTCTAGAAGAGATGGCACACTGCCATGCCGACCGGATTGAACAAGAGCTAAGGAGCAAGTTTCTGGTCAGAAACTTTGGCACTATTTTTGGAGAGGTTCTAGAAGGAGTTTAGGGCTAATCTCTTGGGGTTAGTGTTTTCTTAGGAGGGTAATGAAGCTCAAGAAAAATTAGCCTCATTGGATCAAGGAATAATATACTTCCTGTAGAAACTGCATTTTGAGGTCAGAACAGAAAAGATTTTCTGTAGAAAAAATATTCAAAATAACTATGAAATATTTTTGCACAGGGAGGTGTGCCAAGTTCCAAAGAATATTTGGGAATTTTCTCAGATTTTTGGGAGCAAGAAAAATGAGGGTTTCTTTGGAGCATATGGGACTGAAGTGATTTTCAGAGAAGAAAATGAATATTTTTCATTTATGAAAAATATTCCTATGGCCATTTTGGGATATATCAGAGAGGAAATGATGGTTTTGAGAGGGATGGGTCACTTGGGTGAAAAACAAGGACATGCCCAAGTGTTTAAGTCCAAGTGAGTTGATTCAAAAACTCCAAATTTCAAATTCAGATGGCAAAGAAATCCAGAAAAAGAAAGAGGGCAAAACCAGGCTGTCACAAACCTCCCCCACTTAGGATGAATCTCGTCCTCGAGATTCGGTTGCTCGGGAAAACAATTCTAGATAGGCTTCCCTTAAAAATTCCTCTCTTTCACAAGTTGCTTCTTCCTCGGTGTGATGCTCCCACTGAACCTTATAAAACTTTATCACTTTACTGCGAGTGACTCTTTCGGTCTCATCCAATATTTGGAACGGTCTCTCCTCATAGGTTAAATCCTTAGCAAGCTCTATCTCTGCCATATTAGTTCTTTTCTCGGGTGGCGAGATACACCGTCTCAGCTGTGAGACATGGAACACATTGTGCACTTTTGACAATTCCGGAGGCAGTTCCAACTGATAAGCAACTGTACCAACTTTGGACATAACTGGGAACGGACCAATATATCTGGGTGCCAGTTTTCCTCGGCTCTGAAATCTCTTGACTCCTTTCATAGGTGTGACTCGAAGGTACACATACTCTCCGGGTTCAAAGCTGATCTGACGGTGCTTTGCATCATAATAACACTTTTGTCGGGACTTAGCCAACTGCAGTCTATCTCGGATCTCCTTGACTTGCTTTTCATCCTCCATCATTAAGTCAGTTCCGAAAATGCGGCTATCTCTGGTTTGAGACCAGTTTAGCGGAGTGCGGCACTTATGGCCATACAAAGCTTCATATGGTGACATCTTCAGGCTGGTCTGGAAACTGTTGTTGTAGGAGAACTCCGCATACGGCAGACAATCTTCCCACTTGGGTCCTTGGGCCAAAGCACATGCTTGGAGCATATCTTCAATAATTTGATTTACTCGCTCTGTCTGCCGTCTGTCTGAGGATGATAGGCTGTGCTGTATTTTAGTGCGGTCCCCAAGGCTTGATGGAGACATGACCAGAACATAGAGGTAAAGAGAGAACCTCGGTCTGAAGTGATTGTTCTTGGCACTCCATGCAAACTGACTATTCTGGATACATATAGCTGTGCGAGCTGATCGGCTCGGTAGGTGGTTCGGATGGGAATGAAGTGAGCTACCTTTGTCAGCATGTCCACCACAACCCATACTGCATCATTGCCTCGGTGAGTCCTTGGTAGGCCTGTGATGAAATCCATGCAGACATCATCCCACTTCCATTGTGGAACGGGTAAAGGTTGAAGAAGTCCGGTGGGTTTCTGGTGCTCTGCCTTCACTTAGTTGCATACATCACAACAAGCGACAAAGTAGGCGATGTCTTTCTTCATTCCATCCCACCAAAATATCTGTCATAGGTCTTCGTACATTTTGGTACCTCCTGGGTGAATCGAGTATGAAGATTCATGCGCTTCTACCAAGATCTTCTTTCTCAGGTTTGCTTGCTCAGGTAAGAAAATCCGTCCTCGAAACCTTAGAGTACCTTGCTTATCCTTAGAGAAATCCTGGGTCTTGCCTTCTTGCATACGCTTGACATGGTGTTGCAGGGCTGAGTCATCTTGCTGGGCCATGCGGATTTCATCCTCGAGGGTAGGAGTAACTTCCAATATATTGGCAAGGCCCGCATCAATAATAACCAAGTTAAGCTGAGCGATCTCTTCTTGGAGTTCGGGAGGCAAGGACTCCATTAGGGTGTTCAGGCTGGCAGGCTTGCGGCTGAGAGCATCGGCAACAACATTGGCCTTACCGGGATGGTAATTGATTCCAAGATCATAATCCTTGACCAACTCGAGCCATCTTCACTGCCGAAGGTTTAAGTCCGGTTGAGTGAATATATACTTGAGACTCTTGTGGTCTGTAAATATCTGACATCTTTTGCCAATGAGGTAATGTCTCCAAATTTTCAAAGCATGCACAACTGTAGCCAACTCCAAATCATTTGTAGGATAGTTCCCATCGTGAGGTCGTAGCTGTCGAGATGCGTATGCTACAACCTTGCCATCTTGCATGAGTGCACATCCAATACCTCTCCTGGATGCGTCACATTATACATCAAAACTACGGTAGATGTCTGGAAGGGTCAACACAGGTGCTGTTGTCAGTCTGGCCTTTAACTCATTGAAGCTTTTCTCATAGTCCTCAGTCCATTCAAATTTCTTATCTTTCTTGAGGAGTTCTGTCATTGGCTTGGCAATCTTAGAGAAGCCTTCAATGAAGCGACGGTAGTATCCGGCTAATCCAAGGAAACTCCGGATTTCTGATACTGTCGTGGGTGCCGTCCAATCAAGCACGTCCTTCACCTTACTCGGATCCAACGCTATGCCTTCTGCTGAAAGAACATGCCCCAAAAATCCGACTTGCTTGAGCCAAAATTCACATTTGCTGATTTTCGCATATAGTTGATGGTCACGGAGTCTCTCCAAGACTGATCTGAGATGTCCCTTGTGCTCTTCTTCATCTTTTGAGTATATGAGGATGTCATCGATGAATACCACCACAAACTTATCCAAGAAGTCCATGAATACCTTATTCATCATATGCATGAAGAAGGCAGGGGCATTGGTGAGGCCAAAAGACATGAATGTATATTCATAAAGACCGTATCGAGTAGTGAACGCGGTCTTAGGAATATCTTCCTTCTTGATTCTGAGCTGGTGGTAGCCGGTCCTCAAATCAATCTTGGAGAATACTTTTGCCCCATAGAGTTGATCGAACAAATCATCAATCCTCGGAAGTGGATATTTGTTCTTGATAGTGACATCGTTCAACTGACGGTAATCCACACACATTCGGAGACTGCCGTCTTTCTTGTCCACGAATATTGCGGGTGATCCCCATGGTGAAGAGCTTGGACGGACGTATCCTTTCTGAAGCATTTCATCAAGCTCTTTCTTTAATTCCACTAATTCTGAGGAAGGCATCCGATAATACTTCTTGTATAACGGTGTGGTCCCGGGCACAAGGTCAATTGCAAACTCAAGCTCTCGGTCTGGCGGCATTCCTGGTAATTCCTCAGGAAATACATCTGGAAACTCACTGACCACAGGAATTATATCCAATTCTTCCGCTACAGCTGTGTAGACCATGTCTTTCTTGGGTATGCTCCTTCGAGCAAAGAATTTTGTAATCCGACCTTCCTGACTGGTCAATGTGACTTCTCTGGTTGCACATCTGATGCATACTTGATGCTGGGTCAACCAATTCATAACCAAAATAATATCCAACTTGGTAGACTCGATAACTATCAAAGAAGCTGGGAAGATAACCCCCTTGATTCCAATATCTAGATTGCGGTAGACCAGATTGCTTCTGAGCACGGATCCCGAGGATTGTACCATCATACTCTTTCCCAAAATCGAGCAAGGAAACTTGTTTTGGGGAACAAAACTCCGCGAAATAAAAGAGTGGGAAGCCCCAGAGTCAAATAAAATTATTGCAGGTATGCTATTAAAAGGAAACATACCAATGACGACTTCCGGGTCCTCTTGGGCTTCGTCTACGGAGAGGTGGTGAACTTGCCCTTGGATGGTCTTCTGGACAGGGTATGGTCCCATATGGTTGACTTGCGGCCTAAATGGAGAATTTGGCTTGCCGCTCTTGGGGCATTGTCTTGCATAATGTCCGGTTTGTCCACAATTAAAACAAAAATTGTTGTGCTGACATTCTTCGTGCACGGGGCTGGTCACGACATTCTTGACTTGAGTAGTGGTCTTGTTCACGTTCCGCTGCCAATTGGGCTTGTACTCAACCTGAGTCTGCTGCCAGGTACAAGCCTTCTGCACTGGTTGTCCATCCTTCTTAGGTCCGAACTTGCGCTTATGATCATTAGTAGCGGGCTTATTGTCGTGCACGAGCTTGTGTTCTCTTTCAGCAATGAGGGCTTTGTTTACCAGAGTCTGGATATCCGAAAAATCGAACATACTGAGAGTGCATCTGAGGTGTTGATTCAGTCCTCCAAGAAATCTGTCGATCTTCCTCTCTTCCGTGGCCACATCATAGAGGGAATAATGGGCCAAATGGTTGAACTTATGTAGGTACTCACTTACTGACAGGCTTCCTTGGGTGAGAGCGAGGAATTCGCACTGTTTGACCTTCATAATACCGGTGGGAAGTTGGTACTTGCGGAAATGGTCCTTGAATTTAGTCCAAGTGATTTCTTCGTCCGCAGGCCACATAGCTTTAGCATTATCCCACCATATAGCTGCAGCTCCCTCAAGATAGTGTGTAGCAAACGGAACCTTGTCAGCTTCTTCAGTGCGAGAAATCTCAAGCTTTTTCTCAATAGTCCGCAACCAATCATCGGCTTCCAAAGCATCGATAACTTGACTGAAACTGGGAGGCTTGGTCCTCTGAAAATCTGACAGCTTGGAGTGATGACCATTCTGATTTCCATTCTGCCCAACCATAGCTTGCACACTTTTCAATAACTCAATCAGATCGTTGTTTCTTATTTCTTCGAACATGCGCATGATTTTTTCAGTGGATGGCGGATGTGGCGGCGGAGGCGGTGGTGGAGAATACGGCTCAGGGGAATGTCCTGCCTGTCGTGCTGAGCGACGAACAGGGACATCCTCACCAGCGTGACTGCTGCTGCCTCCCCGCGTGATCCTATTGTTTGTTTTTCCCAATATAAAGCAACCGAGATGAGCAACATCCAAAAATGGGAAGAAAAGCCAGCAACAAACCCGAAAGAAAATAGCGAAAACCAAGGTGAATAATAAAAAGTTCCAACGTAATTATACATAGACTCATACATGAAAGGTAAACATCATGACGGGTTCGACTACTCTCATACATGAAGCTAAACATCATGACACGTACGACTACATCCGTACATCAACCTCATGACAACTGCGGATACTCTAACGATCTAGTGCTCTGCTGGTGCTGCTGGATCCTCTCCTAAGCCGGACTCAGATCCTGAACTGATAGTGGAAACCTCCAGGTTAAAAGTGACATGACGACGCTGCCTCAAGGACTTTTTATCAGGGGCAGGTGCGGGGTGAGTCTGGAGCATAGGGGCTGCAGGAGTAGCGATAAGGGAAGCCCACGCAGCAGGGGTACTGCGAGGAGTCACTGCCAAAGGGTTCGTGGTACTCTGAGTGATCACCGGAGTAGCAGGGGAAACAGAGGCTGGAGGAACGAATGGGGTAAACCCGACATTAGGTGGAGGGTTCCTATTCTGAGCGGCGGCAAGAGCTATACGGGCTCGGGTTAACTCTCGGGCCAACTCATAGATCATGAGATAACTGGCGGTGATATAGCGAGAAAGGTGGCTTGAAGGACGATCGCACGCCGAATCAATAAAAGGGAAGCGGATACACCCGTTCTCGTGCAGAGACGGGTAGAAGTAGAAACCTGGGTGAGCCTGCATGCGAACCTCATTGTAGCGCAGGTCTACCAGAGCCTCGAATGCAGCAAACTGGATGGCCTGAGATGGCGTGGAAGCGAAACCACCCTTAGAGGAACGAGTGTAAGCGCCGGAAGGGGAATTGTGGTGTAAAGTGACCTCCGCGTAATACTCATATAGTGAGACGGCCAGATGCTCCCGATACACCTGGTACACTGGATCAGCACCATCTGTGTAGAGTCGACGCCACACGTTCTGAAGCAGATGCGGCGAGGTGTAGGGTGCTGGCTCGGACCGGTACAGGTACGGAACCGGAGCCATCTACACTCACAATCATTAGACGGTTAGCAATAACAATAAATAAAATGCATGCAATGCAGCAACCAATGCTACTACTACTAGCACTCAACTAAACTAACTACCATTCAACTAGCACGTCGACGGTCTAGCATGTCCTACAGTCAGCGCGGCTCTGATACCAAGCGTTGTGGCACCCCGGCTCAGAGCAACCGGTTTACCTTGCATTGCCAGCCCAGAGATCAAGTCTTCTGGCAACACACAACAACTTGGTAAAGAAAACAACCACTTTATTGATGCTAGCGGAAACACAGGTTCGATATTACATCAATCGCGAGGCCAAGCGGCACACACGGTGCGGCTGAACAGTATGTACATTATTTAATGAACATGAAGGGGCCTCGATCATGATAACTACGCGGCAGCGGAACGACGACGAAGCGGAAATCCATAGCACAGGGACACCGATGTGGACAGGAGCTAGATGTGGGAAGCACTCCGATCCGGTAAGACTTTCCAAAAAACTGGCATGACACGCCAGGTCAGTACATTGAATGTACTTGCAAGCTCACAACAAGCATCAGCATAATGGCAAATAATATCATGACAATTAATCATGTTAAATACAATGTAATAACATACTATTGATGCAGTGAATCAAACTTGTGCACCGAGTCCCTCGGAATTTCTTACCAAACGGGTTACCTCGTAACCAACATCATCATATGGTGATCACTCCCGGATCACAAATGAACCAACACTTTGGTTCCCATGATAACGACCATCTTCGTGGTCTCACAAACCTCATCACATAATCAGTGCCAAGCATATAAATTTAGTGTGCAATATTACTTAATCATGTTGATCCATGGTGTGACTTACTCACGAGCTATGTCCGTAACCGAGGACGCGGCTATCGATAGATTTCAATAAACACTCTGCAGAGGTTAGCGCACTGTACCCACATCACGGAACCCATGGCCTCGCACTCCCATTTGGGTGGACCAACGGCATTTCGACAGAACCCTCCCATTGCCATGACACTCCCTCGGCCACTCCGACAAACTTCCCTCTAGGTTAAGTCATGGGTGGCCCCAATGTCTACAAAAGACATACAATGGCCACGGTCGTGGAAAAACTTAAACGGTCCCAAACGGGGACAAGCTACCATAACAACGGGCACACAAGGTTATGTCTACTTACCGGGCCAGGGTACCGCACGCCCATAACCTTCCATCGTTGGAGGTACCGAACAGAGGCATGACAACGGAACGAATAAAGGCCTTCCCATAAAGGCAAATGTGGTTGGACTGGGAAAAACTTGATTCAGTGGCACCATGACTCGATCAACATTATGTTCAAGTTGAATTAACATCAGGTTTAACTTGAAATGAAAATAACTCGAGTCACGATATGCCATGATCATGCAACTATTTGACATGCACCAAATTCACATATCACTTAAAGTAAACAGATCAACATCATCAAAGTTTCTACTTGCACTAGACATCACTTAACTTCACTGATTTCAATTCACTGGTTTTTAACACTTATCATTTTTAGTTATGTCATAATGTATTAAAATCAATAACTCTCATAAAGAAAATGCTACCGATCATATCCAAAGCATAACCACCAAATCAAAACTACTTCTACTGCTCATACTAGTCCATGCATGAAAACACTACTGTAAACCACACATTTCATCAATGACAAAGTAACTAACTTAAGCAATATTCATTTAAATAATTAAATGCATGAAATGACTCATATTCAAGTTGGAAAAATCCTAAATATTGAAATGACACCATGCAGATGTTGGTGTGGCTTGCCTTAGTGCAGAGGAGGTTCACACTCCTCCTGGTTTTCTTCAAGACAAGCTTCCCCCTCTGAAAATAATTAAAAATAGCAAAAGAAAATATCAAGAATCATTCTGCAATTCACCAGAAATTCTAGGCAGTAGAGAAAAATCTCAAAATTTGTGTACTGCTAGAATATTTCAATACAAACACAATGCAAAAAGAATCAATTCATTTGGACTTATGGTTTAAAAATTATGGCTGGTCAAAGTTGCTGGTCAAAATTTTGAATTAAATTTGAAATAAAAGAAACCCAGGGGGGTGACATCGAAGACGTATTCTGAGAATACGCCTCCACTCATACCGCTTCGGGCGCGAGTGGAGAGGCTGATAGTGGGCCCCGCCTGTCGGGTTTGGGGAGAGGGAGAGAGAAACATAGGGGTGGCGGTGCTTCGCCGGAGCTCACGCCGGCGAGGAGGGCTCGTCGGCCGACCTGAGAGGGAGGGATGGATAGAGGAGGTCACGGTGCACCTTCCTGTACCCGTGGCTTGGCGAGAGGTGACCGGAGCAGCTCGAAACCTACGTCTCAAGCGGCGGATGCGGTCGGATCTCGCCGGAGATGAAGAAGACGATGGGAGGAGGCGATTCCAGGGGCTCCAACAGGGTCAGCTGACACCAACGGACCACCAGGGAGTCGCCGGAGAAGAAGCTGGAGCTCGAGGAGCAGTGGAGAAGTGGGAGGCAAGCAGAGGGGATCGCTGGGGAGCTCGAGCTGAGGACGACGGCACGAGGCCTGCCCGGCCGGGCTGCGGCTCCTCTACTTCTTGTGGTGGATGGCGGAGTGGATTGGTGAGCTCGAAGAGGCCAGGGGGCTCGTTATTTATAGGCGGAGGGGGTGGGGGTTCTCGGCTCCGCCGGAGGGATCTGGAAGGCGGCGCACGGCGACGAGAGGCGCCAGGGAGAGGTGAAGGGGTTCAGTGATCACGCGGCAACTGTGGAAGCTCGCGGACGAGCACAGGACGCGGGCGCGGACGAAGACAGTGGCACGGGTGCACTGTGCCTTTGGCCGCGTCGTGCCCGTGATCGCTGCGGCGGCTCCGGTGTCGGCGAGCGGCAGGGAGAGGTCAAGGGTGATGAGTCAAAGCTGGTGGCGCGGTGCGGCAGTCTGCGGCGAGCGCTCAGACGAGCACGCGCGAAACAGGGGCTCGGGCGCAGCGCAGAGCGCGTCGAACGCATGCCAGAGCCCGTGTTCACACTTGGTCACCACGCAAACTCGACCAAACCAACGCCCAAGCGATGCCAAATCGTGTCTAGTGTGTTGTCCGTGCAGTGTTTAGTCTAGGAGAAGAGATGGCACACTGCCAGGCCGACCGGATTGAACAAGAGCTAAGGAGCAAGTTTCTGGTCAGAAACTTTGGCACTGTTTTTGGAGAGGTTATAGAAGGAGTTTAGGGCTAATCTCTTGGGGTTAGGGTTTTCTTAAGATGGTAATGAAGCTCAAGAAAAATCAGCCTCATTGGATCTAGGAATAATATACTTCCTGTAGAAACTGCATTTTGAGGTTAGAACAGAAAAGATTTTGTGTAGCAAAAATATTGCAAATAACTATGAAATATTTTTGCACAGGGAGGTGTAGCAAGGTCCAAAGAATATTTGGGAATTTTCTCAGATTTTTGGGAGCAAGAAAAATGAGGTTTGCTTTGGAGCATATGGGACTGAAGTGATTTTCAGAGAAGAAAATGAATATTTTTCATTTATGAAAAATATTCCTATGGCCATTTTGGGATATATCAGAGAGGAAATGATGGTTTTGAGAGGGATGGGTCACTTGGGTGAAAATCAAGGACATGCCCAAGTATTTAAGTCCAAGTGAGTTGATTCAAAAACTCCAAATTTCAAATTCAAATGGCAAAGAAATCCAGAAAAAGAAAGAGGGCAAAACCAGGCTGTCATAGTTCAAGTCCCTCTATCCCCAAATCCTCTTTAATTCCCTAACTATACTATATTATTTATCCTCCTTTTTTTCTTTTTGTCAATGGGTTTAAGATTCATTAGCTTTCTCATTCTACTGTTTCACAAAGGATTGCGAAGAGAACTCAATGGATCCTATCCTATTCATTGAATATATTTCTTTTTTATTAGAGTATCGACAAGAAATCTTGGTTATTCACTCTATTTTGAAGTATTATTTAAGTAAACCATGCACAATGCATAGGACTAGTCCCCCCCCCCCATTTTCAAATTTTGAATTTGAAATACTTTAATTAATTTTTTAGTCCTTTTAATTGACATAGATACAAATACTCTACTAGGATGATGCACAAGAAATGGTCTAGAGCAGAGGACTGAAAATCCTCGTGTCACCAGTTCAAATCTGGTTCCTGGCTGAGAACAAAAAAATCCACCGAATAGGTATTGATCCAAATACCTCGAGATGGATTGTGATACATATTCATTAATAATATATAATATAGATGGAGTATGATTTATTCATCTAAGTGGATAAATCTATACTATAATATAAATATAGAGGCACTTCTTTTTCTTTTGGAAGAAGTTTAAAAATATATCTTTTCTTTATGATATAGAAGGGGGTGAGATTCCCCCTTTTTTTGCATTTCTTAATTTTGTATTATGCTATTCCGACGAATATTTTTTTAGTCTTGCTTATCTTTATCTTATCTTATTTTCCTAGTTCTGCTAAGTCATGTGCGTGGTACAAAGTTCCTCGTAGAGAACTTGTTTGAGTCATCCTATTTTTCTATTCATCTGAAGGAAATTAATATGCGACTTTCAAAATAGGGGAATCCAAATGAAACCCTTTTTTTTGCTTAGTCTATCGGGAGTGCTTTTGTATAATTAGGAATTAATTATAAATAGGTATTCCATTTCATCTAGGAAAAGAACCTCAAAATATTCCTTGACTTGAATAATTTCCGGAGTTGTGTTGTATAAATGAGCATGAATTTCTTATCATTCAATGAGCATCTTGTATTTCATAAAAATTGGGGGTTATATAGTCCTTACATAAGGGCCAGCCTATCCAACTTTCAGGCATTAGGATACGTTTAAGGCACGGATGATTATCACAAGAGATTGCCACCATATCATAAGATTCGCATTCTTGAAAAACGGCACTTCTCCAAATCCAGAAGACTGACGAAATTCTAGGATTATCCTTTTGGGCAAAGACTTTTATGCAGACTTCTTTTGGATTATCTATACCATATTGTATTCTTGTAAGATGATACACGCTAGCTAAAGATCCACCGGGTGCTACATCATAAGCACAATGGGAGCGTAAATAATTGTAACCATATACATATAAAATGACAGTAATGGAATCCCAATCCCCTGCTTTTATTTGTAAAGTCTCTATTCCTCGGTGATCAAAGCCCAAAGATCTATGAACTACCTCATGTTTGACTAGCCAATTAGATAACCAACCCTGCTGCATTGTCTTCATCTCTCCCTTTTTGTATAAATATTTCACATTTCGGATGCAAGTTTGAAAGATTGCCCTGCTTTTTATTTTTCTACACAAAAGAGCCCCCCTCCTAATTCACTAATTTGTAGGAAGGTACTGGACTTTTTGATTTGAATTTTTTTTCAGAAGATATATCTAATGTAGATGGTGATTGATAGAGCAATTCTTGCTTATAAGTTCCTGTATGAGTACTGCGCCTAACATAAAACTTGTGACTGGTAGTAAAACATCTATTTTTATTTTAAGATAGAGTTCGATCCTCAACTATTTCTCGTGATATCTTCTTATGAAGTTTTGTTAGGGCATGTATAACTGCCTCCGGTTTAGGTGGACAGCCCGGCAAGTAGACATCCACAGGAATTAACTTGTCAACTCCCCGAACAGTACTATAGGAATCTGTACTGAACATTCACCCTGTAATAGTATAGGCTCCCATAGCAATGACGCATTTTGGTTCAGGCATTTGCTCATATAATCTCACTAAAGAGGGCACTATTTTCATTGTTACCGTACCGGCTGTTAAAATTAGGTCTGCTTACCTAGGACTTGATCTTGGTACCAATCCATAACGATCAAAGTTGAATCATGAGCCTATTAATGAAGCAATTTCAATGAAACAACAACTGGTACCGTATAGAAGGGGCCATAAACTGGAGAATCTTGACCAATTCAAAAGATCATTTAGTGTAGTTAAAATAACAGAATTGAAACTTGTTTGGTCAAGTAAGGGAAACTCAATCAAATTCATAATTGTCTCAATAGAATCTTTTCCTTCTTTTTTTGTCTAAATATTCAGTTAAGACCATTCCAAGGCTCCTTTTCGCCATGCATAAACTATACCAACAACTAAGATAAGCACGAAAATTAAAGCTTTGATAAAAACGGATACACCCAATACGTCGAAACTCATTGCCCAAGGGTATAGAAAGACGGTTTCCACATCAAAAACAACAAAAATGAGCGCAAACATATAATAGCATATTCAGAATTGTACCCAAGCCCCTCCCATGGGTTCTATACCCGATTCATAACTAGAAAGCTTCTCTGGTCCTTCACTAACTGGGGCTAAAAGCCCTGAAATCGAAAAGGCCAAAATAAGAATAAGGCTTGCTATTATTAGAAATGTCCAAAAAATATCATATTCGTGAAGCAGAAACATAATGTACTCCCATTAATGTGGAATAGGCAGAACTTAAATTAGTCCATTCAATTCAGCATTGTCAATTTATCCCGAACTTCTCACTTTTCCTCGGTGAAACAAGAATCTTTTTTGTTCAAACAAAAGCGCTTAGTTTAGCCTTTGTTTCCTCTGTGCTGCATCTTCTATAAAGATTCATCCAATGGAATCCCAACTCCCTTTGTTTTGGATTTCCATTCTATTTAGATATGGTGTATGCAGATCTAATTCTTATATAAAGAAGATTTTCTCGTTTCACTTTGTCTCGCTTTCTCTAGAATCTCTAGAAAAAAGAATTGCTCTATCCTTTATTTAATATTTAATAATAAAATAATAAGAGACTATTAAATAAAAATGAGAATACTACTAATTAGAACCTAATTAAGATAGTAGGACTAATCTATGCAGTATAATGAGAAGTAACACTATAAAATAAAAATAAAGAACTCTATTTTAGAACAATGAGAAAGAATATTCTGTTTTCTTATTTAGTCTTTACGTGCACTGTTTAGTCGAGCGACCCTGATGCACGGGCGCGCGCACTTTGCTAGGGTTAGCCGTCGGACCCATCAACAGAGATGGTCCGACGCCCTCGTATTTAGGGTTTGACGCCATGTAGTGTGATACGTCCATTTTGCATCATGTTTTGCTACCGTTATTTATATTGTTTTTGATCAATATAACACTTTGTGGAGCAATTCTAATGCCTTTTCTCTCTTAATATGCATGGTTTACACAAAGAGGAAGATTGCCGGCAGCTGGAATTCTGTACCTGAAAAAGCTATGTCAGAGATACCTATTGTGCACATCTCCAAATGAGCTAAAATTTCACGAAGAATTATTTTCGAATAAATAAAAAATACTAGAATAAAGAAGTACCAGAGGGGGCCACACAGGTACCGACGAGGCACCATGGCGCGCCAACCCCCCCCCCCCTCCCCAGGCGCGCCCTGGTGGCTCGTGGGGCCCCTGGCCAGCCTCTGGCCCCCATTTTCTGGTATATAACCCATTTTCCCTAGAAAAAATAGAGAGAAGACTTTCGGGACGGTGCGCCACCGTCTCGAGGCAGAACTTGGGCAGGAGCACTTTGGCTCTCCGGCGGAGAGATTCTGCCGGGGATACTTCCTTCCGGGAGGGGGAAGTTGTCGCCTTCGACATCACCAACGATCCACCCACATATCAAATTATCAAAGTAGCGAACGCGAATCAAACCAACAAGATGAAAGTGACTAGGTGAAATTCCCATGTGTCCTCGAGAATGCTTTGCTTACTATAAGAGGTCATTCTGGCTTGTCCTTTGCTATAAAAAGGATTGGGCCACCTTGCTACACTCTTTGTTACTATTGCTACTTGTCACTTGTTACAAATTATCTTGCTATCAAACTACTCATTACCAATAATTTCAGTGCTTGCAGAAACTACCTTGCTGAAAACCGCTTGTCATTTCTTTCTGCTCCTCATTGGGTTTGACACTCTTACTTATCGAAAGGACTACGATTGATCCCCTATACTTGTGGGTCATCAAGACTCTTTTTTGGTGCCGTTGCCGGGGAGTGAAGCGCCTTTGGTGAGTGGAATTTGGTAAGGAATCATTTATATTACGTGCTGAAATTTATTGTCACTTGTCACTATGGAAAGTAATCCTTTGAGAGGCTTGTTCGGGGTATCTTCACCTCGACCGTAAACACAAATAATTGCTCCTCAACCTACTACACCTACTGAAAATATTTCATATGAAATTCCTTCGGGTATGATAGAGAAACTGCTAGCTAATCCTTATGTAGGAGATGGAACAACACATCCTGATATGCACTTGATCTATGTGGATGAAATTTGTGGAATGTTTAAGCTTGCAGGTTTATCCGGAGATGGAGTTAAGAAGAAGGTATTCCCTTTATCTTTGGAGGGAAAGGCATTGACATGGTATAGGCTATGTGATGATACTGACACATGGGACTGGAACCGATTGAAACTGGAATTCCACCATAAATTTTATGCTATGCATTTGGTTTATCATGATCGGAATTATATATATAATTTTTGGCCCCGTGAAGGAGAAAGTATCGCTCAAGCTTGGGGGAGGCTTAAGTATATGTTGCATACATGCCCCAATCATGAGCTCTCAAGAGAAATTATCTTACAGAATTTTTATGCTCGGCTTTCTCATGATAATCAAACCATGCTCGATTCTTCTTCAACTGGCTCCTATATGAAGAAAACTATTGAATTTGGATGGGATCTTCTGGAAAGAATTAAATGCAACTCTGAAGATTGGGAACTCGAGAAAGGTAATGAGTCAGGTATAACACTTGAGTTCAATTGTGTTAAATCTTTTATGAATACCAATGCCTTTCACAAGTTTAGCACTAAATATGGACTTGACTCTGAGATAGTAGCCTCCTTCTGTGAATCCTTTTCTACTCATGTTGATCTCCCTAAGGAGAAGTGGTTTAAATATCATCCAGCTATTGAATTAAAAGAATAAACCATTAGTGTTAAATAAGTAACAATTATTTACCATGTTGATCCAGTTGTGCCTACTGCTTATATTGAGAAACCACCTTTTCCTATAAGGATTAAGGAACATGCTAAAGTTTCAACTATGGTTAACAAAGGTAATATTAGAACACCTAGACCCTCTAAACAAATTAAAGTTGAACCTAATGTTGCTATGGTTAAAGATCTCTTGGTCGATAATATAGATGGGCATCTTATTTACTTCTGTGATGAAGCTACTAGAATTGCTAAACCAGATCCTAAAGATAAAAACAGACCTGTAGTAGGCATGCCTATTGTCCCTGTTAAAATAGGAGATCATTGTTATCATGGCTTATGTGATTTGGGTGCTAGTGTGCGTGCTATTTCGTTTACCTTATATCAAGAAATTATGAATGATATTGCACCTATTGAAATAGAGGACATTGATGTTACTATTAAGCTTGCAAATAGAGATACCATTACACCACTTGGGATTGTTAGAGATGTTGAAGTCTTGTGTGGTAAGACTAAATACCCTACTAATTTTCTTGTTCTTGGATCACCAAAAGATAATTTTTGTCCCATTATATTTGGTAGACCTTTCTTGAACACTGTTAATGCTAAGATTGATTGCGCTAAAGAAACTGTCAGTGTTAATTTTGGTGGTACTTCTCATGAGTTTAATTTCTCTAAGTTTCGTAGACAACCTCCTGATAAAGAATTGCCTAGTAAAAATGAAATTATTGGTCTTGCTTCTATTGCCGTACCTCCTACTGATCCGTTAGAACAATATTTGCTAGACCATGAAAATGATATGCGCATGAATGAAAGAAATGAAATAGATAAAATGTTCTTTGATCAACCACTTATCCTTAAACATAGTTTGCCTGTTGAAACTCTTGGAGGTCCTCCTCCACCTAAGGGTGACCATGTGTTTGAATTGAAACAATTGCCTGATACATTGAAATATGCTTATCTTGATGAAAAGAAGATATATCATGTTATTATTAGTGCTAACCTTTCAGAGCATGAAGAAAAGAGATAACTAAAAACTCTGAGGAAGCACCATGCTGCTATTGGATATACTCTTGATGATCTTAAGGGCATTAGTCCCACTCTATGTCAGCACAAAATTAATATGGAGCCTGATGCTAAACCAGTTGTCGACCACCAACGACGATTAAATCCTAATATGAAAGAGGTGGTAAGAACTGAAATATTAAATCTTCTGGAAGCAGGTATAATTTATCCCATAGCTGATAGTAGATGGGTATGTCCCGTTCATTGTGTCCCTAAGAAAGGAGGCATTATCGTTGATCCTAATGATAAAAATGAACTCATTCCACAAAGAATTGTAACAGGTTATAGGATGGTAATTGATTTTAGAAAATTAAACAAAGCAATTTGAAAAGATAATTACCCCTTACCTTTTATTGATCGAATGATAGAAAGATTGTCTAAGCATACACACTTTTGTTTTCTTGATGGATATTCTGGTTTCTCTCAAATACCTGTTTCACAAGCCGATCAAGAGAAAACCACCTTTACTTGTCCTTTTGGAACTTATGCTTATAGACGTATGCCTTTTGGTTTATGCAATGCACCTGCTACCTTTCAAAGATGTATGACTGCTATATTCTCTGACTTTTGTGAAAAGATTGTTGAGGCTTTCATGGATGATTTTTCTGTTTACGGAACTTCTTTTGATGATTGCTTAAGCAACCTTGATCGAGTTTTGCAGAGATGTGAACAAACTAATCTTGTCTTTAATTGGGAGAATTGCCACTTTATGGTGAACGAAGGTATTGTCTTGGGGCATAAAATCTCTGAAAGAGGTATTGAAGTTGATAAAGCTAAGGTTGATGCAATTGAGAAAATGCCATGTCCTAAAGATATTAAAGGTATAAGAAGTTTCCTTGGTCATGCTGGTTTCTATAGAAGGTTTATTAAAGACTTCTCTAAAATTTCTAGGCCTCTTACCAATCTCTTACAAAAAGATGTTCCATTTGTTTTTGATGATGATTGTGTAGAAGCCTTTGAAACACTTAAGAAAGCCTTAACCAATGCACCTATTATTCAACCACCTTACTGGAACTTGCCTTTTGAAATTATGTGTGATGCTAGTGATTTTGCTGTTGGTGCTGTTCTAGGACAAAGAGTTGATAAGAAATTAAATGTTATCCATTATGCTAGTAAAACTCTAGACAGTGCTCAAAGAAATTATGCTACTACTGAGAAAGAGTTTTTAGCAGTTGTGTTTGCATGCGATAAATTTAGATCTTACATTGCTGATTCCAAAGTCACTGTTCACACTGATCATGCTCCTATTAAATATCTTATGGAAAAGAAAGATGCTAAACCTAGACTCATTAGGTGGGTTCTACTTCTACAAGAATTTGATTTGCATATTACTGATAGAAAGGGAGCTGAAAACCCCGTGGCTGATAATTTGTCTAGAATGGAAAATGTTCTTGATGACCCACTTCCTATTAATGATGATTTTCCTGATGAACAATTAGCTATTATAAATGCTTCTCGTAACACTCCTTGGTATGCAGACTATGCTAATTACATTGTTGCTAAATACATACCACCTAGCTTTACATACCAACAAAAGAAAAAGTTCTTCTATGATTTAAGACATTACTTTTGGGATGAACCACACTTATATAAAAAGGAGTAGATGGTATTATTAGACGTTGTGTACCTGAGCATGAACAGGAACAAATCCTACGGAAGTGTCACTCGGAGGCTTACAGAGGACACCATGCGGGAGACAGAACTGCACATAAGGTATTACAATCTGGTATTTATTTGCCTACTCTTTTAAAGGATGCTCGTAAGTTTGTCGTATCTTGTGATGAATGTCAAAGAATTGGTAATGTTGGTAGACGTCAGGAAATGCCTATGAATTATTCACTTGTTATTGAACCATTTGATGTTTGAGGATTTGATTATATGGGACCTTTTCCTAAATCCAATGGGGGTACTCATATTTTAGTTACTGTTGATTACTTTACTAAGTGGGTAGAAGCTATTCCAACTAGTAGTGCTGATCTTAACACTTCTATTAAAATGCTTAAAGAAGTTATTTTCCCAAGGTTTGGAGTCCCTAGATATTTAATGACAGATGATGGTTCACATTTTATTCATGGTGCATTCCGTAAATTGCTTGCTAAATATGATGTCAACCATAGAATTGCATCTCCTTATCACCCTCAATCTAGTGGTCAAGTTGAATTGAGCAATAGAGAAATAAAGTTAATTTTGCAAAAGATCGTTAATATATCCAGAAAGAACTGGTCTAAGAAACTTGATGGTGCATTATGGGCTTATAGAACTGCATATAAAAATCCTATGGGAATGTCTCCGTATAAAATGGTCTATGGAAAAGCATGTCATTTACTGCTTGAGTTAGAACACAAAGCATATTGGGCAATTAAAGAACTCAATTATGATTTTAAACTTGCCGGTGAAAAGAGGTTATTTGATATTAGCTCGCTAGATGAATGGAGAACCCAAGCCTATGATAATGCCAAATTGTTTAAAGAAAAAGTTAAAAGATGGCATGACAAAAGAATTCAAAAAGGGAATTTAAAGTAGGTGATCATGTTTTATTATACAATTCTCGTTTTGAGATTTTTTGCAGGAAAACTTCTCTCTAAATGGGAAGGACCGTATGTTATCGAAGAAGTTTATTGCTCCGGAGCCATCAAGATAAATAACTCCGAAGGCAATAATCCGAGAGTGGTGAATGGGCAAAGAATCAAGCACTATATTTCAGGTACCCCTATTAATGTTCAAACTAATATTATTGAAACAATTACACCGGAAGAATACATAAGAGAGACCTTTCGGAACACTCCAGAATCCTGAAAAGGGGTAGGTATGTGATACAGTAAGTAAACCGAGCCCAAAAATTCTATAAAAATATTTTCTGTCAGTTTTGGAATATTAGAAAAAAATACAAAAATAAGCAACAACAGAGGGGACCCACCTGGTGCCCGCGAGGTACCAGGGCCTACCACCCCCCGGCGTGCCCTGGTGGCTTGTGGGCCCCACGTGAGCCTTCCCGACTCCGTTTTCTCCTGGATTACTTGTTTTACAAGATAAAAATTATTTCTATATACTCCCGGATGTTTTGACCATTGTATCGCAAGATTCTCCTTTGTTCTTGTTTGGTGCTGTTTTCTGTCAGATTTTGAGGTCAGGGATCATGTCTTCCTCCTCCTCCAACAACGTGGGAGACGATGCTTGGCTGCTGCAGATGGAGCTTAGAAGGGAAGGAGAAGGAGAGGTCACCATGGAAGAAGATGATGAATATTCGCTTGAGGTCCACCCTCTGGCTTCCGAGAGGGGCACCCTTGCCGGCATCTCCACAATTCCAAATCCTCATCAAGCTGTGAGAAGCTCTACAGGCCATGGGAGTCTAGAGGTACAAGAAGGGCTTTCCACTAGGAGACCCTTACACAGGTTACATCGGAACAACTTTCATAATTTGGTTCACAATTATGGGGTCAAAAATACTCCTCACATGCACATACCCTCCAATTGGGACATCTCTCGTCCAAGTAAAAGTGATGGAGGAAAGAACGCTTGGGGACCAGAAAATAAGCATATTATGGCCGAAGTTCAAAAGAATACAGAGATGATACAGCATGTGTTCCGGGAAATCCAGATCCTAAAGGAGATCCTAATTAATGTCATGAAGGACAAGCCCACCACTTCATCACCACCACCATCATCAAAGAAAGAAACTTGAGCACACGGATATGGGCACTCCCCTTGGCTTGCGCCAAGCTTGGGGGAGGTGCCCCGGTATCGTATCACCATCACTTTTATTATCTTTACCTATCTTTAGTTCAATCCTTAGTTATTTCATGATCTAGTTGAATAACAATTAGTATGATCTATTTTCGAGTGCTAGTTATGTGATCTATCTATCTATGTAATCAAGTTGAGAGCTATATAATAAAGAGTAGTTTGAGTTTTTGCTTCTTTACTTTTATGTTTCAATCCTAGCAATGAAAATAATGAAAAAGATCATATGCTAATCTTATGGAAAGTAATGACATTACATAAAGAAAAGTATAAGTGGTAAAATTTATTGAAAGTTAACAAGCATAGCATTAGTCAATGATGCAATTCATGAAAGAATTAATAAGGGAAGAGAAGATTCACATGCAAATACACTATCTTGGACATCTTTTATGATTGTCAGCCCCCATTAAGTATTTTATGTCAAATTGTTGACGTTGGACAAGGAAGACAATGTAATGATTTATATTTGCTTATATTCACATAGAAGTTATATTGTCATAGATCCTCTAACATGTGGTGCTTGCTCAATATCTTTGCTAGCCAAAATTCGCACCAAGTAGAGATACTACTTGTGCATCCGAAACCCTTAAACCCAGTTTCATGTCATGAGAGTCCACTATATCTACCTATGGATTGAGTAAGATCCTTCAAGTAAGTTGTCATTGGTGCAAAAAGCAATAAAAATTGCCTCTAAATATGTTATGAACTTTTATTGTAAGGGAAAATAAGCTTTGTACGAACTTGTGATGGTAAAGAAATAAAAGCGGCAGACTGCATAATAAAGGTTGCTATCACAAGGGGCAATATAAAATGACATTCCCTTGCATTAAGAGTTTGTGCATCCAACAATGAAAAGCGCATGACAACCTCTGCTTCCCTCTGCGAAGGGCCTATCTTTTACTTTTATGTATTTACTTTTTATGCAAGAGTCAATAGTGTTCTCCCCTATTCCTTTTTATTTTCTCTTTTGCAAGCATCATGTGATGGGGAAAGATCTAGGCACATATATCCAGTTGGATATGAGTGATCATGAGTTATTATTGTTGACATCACCCTTGAGGTGAATAAGTTGGGAGGCGAAATTATAAGCCCCTATCTTTCTATGTGTCTGGTTGAAACTTTTTGCTCCATATATATGTCATGAGTGTTAGCAATCATAGAAGACTAAATGATGGTTGAGTATGTGGACTTGCTAATAAGCTCCTACATGTGACCCTTCCTGAAAATATGATGAATTGAAATTGCATTATTGACTAAGAACATAGTATGTTAATTTTCAAGAAAGTTTATGCCTTATACTTCGATGTTGTGATGAATTGTTACTTGCTCATGAGAAGTCTTATGATAATAAATATTGCTGTTATAATAATGATCATGATGCTACTATGTCCGTATTTTGTTTTTATCGACACCTCTCTCTCTAAACATGTGGACATGGTTAGTCCACTTGGTTGTCTCAATTATTCAAAACTAAACATAGGGCTTTCACCTGATGATATGCTACACTTAGAAGGAGATATTTAGAAGCATTAGTAATAAATAAAATAATAAAACAGGTTGAAGAGATGAAAAGGCATCATATGCTAGTGAGTCAAAAGAATTTATTGGTATGCTTCATCCTCCATTCTCTTCTACATTCACAATTGCTTTGGAGTAATTAGTTCCTTTGTCACTAAATTATTGTATCTTCTATGCAAATTGCACCTCATGAGGATTGAAAAGACTACTCAAAAAGCGAGAACGAGGTTTGTTTTTTTTTTAGGTGGAGGGAGCAGTACTCAGGCCTGTTTGGCAAGGCTTCTCCCCGGCTCCGGCTCCCGCTCCTCCGGAGGAGCCCGGCCAAACGTTTTGCCGGAGCAGCCGTTTTTGAGTGAAAGACAGAGGAGCCAGAGCCGAGCCCCTCAGGAGGAGGAGGAGCCCCTCGAAACACGCCTCACTCAGATTCCGTGTCCTTTAGCAAGTTTCCCGTTGCTTTAATTTTATTAGCCTCGCTCTTTACTTTTTTGGGAACCGAGCCCGACCCTTCCTTTATTCTTACTGTCTTAGTACCTTGGAAGAATATAGAAATAAAAAAGAGAAGAGTCAAACTTGTTTGTTAGATTGGCAAAGCGGGAAAGTATCCATTCCTAAACCACGACGTGAAACAAACTAAAGTTCGCTGCCGGATTGTCCTGCACAGCTAAGCTTACTCGATTCACAAACTAATCTAGGAAAGTGTGTGGATGCACTCACCGTTAGCGAGATAGTTTTTAGCTAGGTGGCCAAGTAACAGTTAGCTAGACTTATTCAGATTACCTAGGTAATCATCGAGAGAATATCACACGGAAACCCAGTTTCAATGGAAACCGGTGAAAACCACGAGAAAATGATGTTTTGAAGTTTTGTAAAAATGTGAAAAAAATACGGGATGTTAAGAGGATGATGTTTTATTGCAATGCAAAATTTCAAGTTAAAACACATTACGAGATGTGAGCTACGAAAAAGACAAAATCAACATTGAATAGTGCCCAAACAGTAATGTCACTATTCAGGCACTATTCAACGCTGATTTTGTCTTTTTCGTAGCTCACATCTCGTAATGTGTTTCAACTTGAAATTTTGCGTGGCAATAAAACATCATCCTCTTAACATCCCGTATTTTTTTCACATTTTTTCAAAACTTCGAAATATCAATGTCTCGTGGTTTCCACTGGTTTCCATTGAAACTGGGTTTTCATGTGATACTTTAGGTACTTCCTCAGTCCTAAAATATAATTAATCCAGGGTTAAAATTTATGCTAAATTATAAGGAATTTCAGGTGAACAAACATCCTAGCAGACAACATTAACACATGCATCTATTACTAACCTAAACATGGTAATCGAGGATAGTTATATACTACTCCCTTCATTCCATAATGTAGTGCGCCCACGCTTTTTGAGATTTAAGTTTGACCATAAACTTAACCAACATGGAAAACTGCGGCGGGAGCAAAAATGAATTCAATGGTATAATTTTTGCTCCCGTCGTAGTCGCCCACGTTGGTTAAATTTATGGTCCAACTTAAATCTCAAAAAGCACGGGCGCACTACATTATGGAATGGAGGGAGTACGTCATTTGGCTTACCACATAATATATGTCTTAAAGTTACTTGGATACCATATATTTCAGGACAGAGAGAGCAATATATTACCAAAAGATATTTTTGCTCTCCCACGTATCTCTATCCACGTGCTCAACCAAAACAAAGAAAACCGAAAGAATATTATATACAAAACCATTAGTGTATCCACCTTTTATCTATTTGATTTGATCCAAACAACAGCAAGGAAATAGTTAGGTAGCTAAGAGTAGCTGCGAACTATTAGCTAGTTAACTACTAATTGCGAGTGATAAAAAGTACCTAAATACAAAAAATCATTACGTTAAAAAAAGTGGCTCAATGGGCCCACGTATCTATTTTCATTCCACAGACCAAATAAAAAAGTAAGGAATAAGTATGATCAACTAACTCATTCCTCAAACCGAGCACCCTCACCAAACACTTTCTTTTCTGAAATACGGTTTCACTCAGACTATGTCCACTCAGCCAGGATATACGATGCAATCCCCGTCCACCAAACAAACACAACGTTATCAATCCATTGAAATATGTGAAGTTTACGGACTGTCACATCAAGAATGATTACATGCCTGTATGTAGGCTACACCTCCATATCGATGCATATTGCGGTACACGCAAAGTCCAAGCCATACTACAAGGTAGCTAATAGTGTAGTTTTATCAATCCCTGCTACATCTCGCAGGCATCTCCAAATTCACTTCTGCGCTTTTTTTTGCTGCTGTGTTTTGCGTGCTGATTTATAGTTACATAAATACTTAAATAAATGAATCTCAAAGCAGGCTGCTTTTTATTTTCCCCAGCAGCTATACAAAATCCCCGCACTTGTCCCATGTAGTGGCTTTGGAGGCCACTTGTTCAATCTCTCAACGCCCTTTGCGCCCTCCAGTGCTCCACTTGGCTGAGTCCCTGATTTGGCAGCAGGTAGGCTCAGGCTACTCGGTTCCATAAATTAATATCCTCCTCCTCTTCATGCTCATGAATTTCTGTTGTGTTCTGGTCATTGCTTGCATCCGCACCAGCTTGCTGGGTCTCCTTCACAGGGTTGATGACATTATTGCTACCTCCAACACCACTATCCTGAGGTGCAGGTGCTGCAGGAGCGTCATCTTCAGAGGCGTCATAATCTGGCCACAAGCTGCTCTTCTCAATGTTGCAATGCCAAAGCAATGCCCAGATGTTGGTTATGAACTCCCCTCCAGACTCGAGACACCTCCTGTGTGCATCTGCATTCCATGTGGGTGCAATGTGTATAAGTAACTCGGTCCATACTCCGGCCAGGATCTCCCAGCGGCCCTCTGCGCTCTTCTCATGATCAAGCAGTTCCTTTGCCAGCAATGCACCTTGCTTCACAACGTCATCGCCCCCCTTTACGTCTTGGACTGCGCTCTCTGCTTCTGCTGCTGCTAACTTCATGAGCTTGCTGAACCTCCTCTCTGGACAATCACAGCCTTGTAGAATAGCACGGGCACTTTTCACAGTTTCTTGGAAGACCATCTTGGGCACAAGGAAGCTATCAGGAATCAGGTCAGGTTTTGAGACAAGCAGATATGCACAGTAATTCGATAAGCTACTCGCGATGACGTATTTCTTCCTGAGCTCCTCTGTTAACTTTCTGTCTTTCTTGTCGTCATTATTTGATTTGGATGAGAAGCAGCCTGTGAGGCGCGATAAGAGGGAGCACAGGAACCCTGGGTTGCTGCTTAAGTGGACGCCATTGCCATCCACAAGGTTCGTCTCTCTGTGTTTCTCCTTGTGCTCACCCACATCGACAAGATACGGTTTTGTTGAATAGCAGCAGGCTGTGAAGCATGACACCAAGGAGCGGCAGAATCCGGGTTTACTCAAGTCGACGCCATGTTCCATGGCAAGCGCCATCTCGCAGAGGTTGGTCGTGACGTGCCACACCAGAATGACGTGGGAGCTTGTCTGCTGGTCGAAGCACGCCCAGCCATACCGCTGCACTCTGCTGCCGCTACCACTGTCGTCGGACAGTGTTGTGAGGACCTTGGGCAGACGTCGACCATCTGGGTCTACCGTCTCCTCAAAATATCCACCACAAGCATCAGCTGCTGGCGGCGGCTCTGGAGGACCCTGATGAGAGCCAGCAGGCTCGTCTAGGTCCAGCAATGCACGGAGCTTCTCCATGATTGCGGGCAGGACGTATTCTGGAAAGTCAATGGCACTGCCGAGCTTTGCGCCTTCATCCTGCTTTGGAATCATTCCGGTGGTTAGGATGTGGACTAGGTTCCAAAACCTTGGTCTGTCACGGTAGGACTGCAGGAAGACATATTGATCAAGGAGTCCATGCCACGTCTTAGCATTTATCTTGGATCTGAAGAAGGACGATATTAGGCGCTCCATACAGATGCTCCTAGCACGCTCCTTTTCCTCACGTGCATACATGCACACCAGGAGCAATCTTGTCCAGTCAGAGAGCAAGTAAGCCACCATCTCCCAAGTCTCTTTGAACATCACTAAGAACATGAATGCCCATGTAATGACCATATCAACATTCAACCCCTGCACCACATGAGCGAGCTCACCATCTGGGGGCTTATAAATCTTAAGGATGGCCACAGAAAGCCAGCAGACCAAAGCAACAGTCACAATGGACTGAAGCAGACTGAGGAAGAGCGAGACAAGCCCTAAAAAGAAGACCAGAGGGTATCGAGTGTTAAAATAGTCGTTGACAAAGCCAAGCTGACGTTCTACGATCCCAAAGGCACGTTTATCATCCTTCTCCTCAATTATCCTCGCCTTGACCAGGTTCCGGTTTATGTGACGGATGTTCCCTGGTAGGTTCACATCTTCGAGCCTGCACCGGAGAAGCCTGGACAAGGCAAAGGCCAGAGAGAGATCCTTTAGGTCTTTGTCTTGAATCTTGTTTGCTCCGACCATGTTGGGATCATGGCTGTGGTGTAGCAGGTGCCTATGACATCCCCAAATCTTGTCTAGCGTGATCAGTGAAGTCTTTCTTCTTGTCCGGCGGGGGTCGTTGTGGACACTCAGGCCGTACCGAGGTTTCTGTATCTTAAACCTTTCTCCGAAGACCAGATATCTGTATCCTTGCATCGTCTCTGGGTCGCATTCTTCAGGTTTCCATTTGCTAGGGTCACGCATGTACTCTGAGATGAGCTCTGAACTCCATCCAAGCCATATTCGACGACAGGCCTCTATATGCGAACAGAATCTGTACAAAATCCTGAGAAACTGCAGAGCAAAAAGTGACCACAATGGACGCTGAAATCTCGATCCATGCCTCCAAGTCAAGAACGCCGCTCCCACAAGGTTCATCGCATTGCTCAATTCGATGAACCGCCGCCCTCTGGAGTCGAAAACACCATAACCAGAGATGAAGTCGACGCCGTAACGGAAGATGACAAGCACAAGCGCCCACACGGGGAATAGTCCATTCTTGAAAGGCGCCGCTTGCATAGCCCCCATAAGGTATATGAGAACGGAGTCGGAGATCGCATTGAAGAGGCTAAAGATGGCCTTCATGATGGTGCTGTGGAAGATACGTCGAAAGGTGTCCATAATGAACATTGCAAGAAACAATACTGTGACAACTGCAACCAAGAACTCCACCCGGAACAGAATATACGTCTTTTGGTTCAGCATGATAAACAGGGATGCCACCAGATCATGTATACCATGGAGGTCCATTTTCCTGGATCACGGTAGTTATATGTCAGCTTGTGTTTGTAAACTAATCGTAATCTTATTATGACTAATTAGAGGTCTTTACGGAGCCTCCACGTTAATCCACAGGTGACTTGCTAGGAAAAAAAAATCTAGAAATTCTCGTAGTAATAATTAGAAATATCTGACCTTTGACTTAATAGACTTTAATCATCATCGCTAATAATAGCCAATGAATCCATTCTCTTTTATAAAAAATTTATCCATCTCTATTATTACGAAGAATACATAAAGTAACGCCTTAAATTTGTATCTAAATTACCCATCTCTGATATTATAAAATATAATTGAAAATAACCCCATAAATGTGCATCCAAAGTACCCACCTCTGCCATTATAAAATATAATTCAAAATAACTCCTTCATTATGGAAGATGATTTAAAATAACCTCTAATATTGTACGTAAATTACCCACCTCTGTCATTATAATAAATACATAAAGTAACCCCTAAATTTGCATCTAAATTATCCACCTCTTTAATTATAAAATATAATTCATAATAATCACTAAACTTAATATTAAATTACCTAGCTCTGTCAATGTGTGAAAGATAATTGAATATAATAGCTAATATTGTATATAAATACCCATCTCTACCATTATGATAAATAATAAAATAACTCTCTACATTTGTATATAATAACCCACCTTTGCCATTATAAAAATATCAAAATAACCCTTAAATTTATATATAAATTACTCAGCTCTTCCGTTTGAAAGATAATATAATAATATTGTAATTAAATTACTCGTCCCTGAGTAAGCATAATGCTATGTGCCACCATGTAGACCAAGTAATATACATATACACATTAGGATAAATATTTATTTTAGTAGTCTATCAAGCTTGAAAAAATGTTCTTTTAACAAACTACAATTCAATTACACTAGCAGTTCACTTAAAATTATATTAACTAGTCTATCCATTCATGCTCTTGCACGGGCGAGAATTTTAGAAAATATAAGTATTAGTTACTATTTAATATATAAGTAATAAAGAATTACTTATACAAATTGTATGTTTTCTCTTTATTATTTTTAACATAATAAAAACAATAGATACTTGTTAGCTATACAGCTATCATAAACTTATTAATATTGTTTTGCAAGGGGCTGGTCTATATATTATTTCATTCATATTCATATTTTTCTTTTGCATGGCACGTTTGTATTGTTTAAATATGCAATTAGTTTGAAACCCTACCATTAACTATGATGATTCTTGTTGCATCATATACCTTACGAAGTCATGAATCTGAATTTTAATTTTTCAAATTTTATTCTTATGGACTGCTATATATTCTTTTTTATTCTCAAGTTAAGTTTAAACTTTGGTGTTTGTTGTATCTTTTATTAACTATTTTTTTCTGCTGTGAGCACAAGGTTGATATGTTCGCTTGTGTCGAGTTGTGATATGTGATTGTCAGGAGATGATCGGTTTTGGCTGAGTTTGGAAAGTAACCATGGCATGGATGTGTCTGGAACATGTCTCTTGGCTGTGTTTGGTGTGCAGGTGTGGAGCAGGAGACGGTCGAGGGCATGGAGAAGGTCAAGTAGAGACGTGTCGTGCCGAAGGACAAGGAGCAGTGAAGGATGGACATAAGGCTTGGACCGAGGGACCAAGATGGCCGGAAGACTAACCGTGAGTGGCTGACACTTGTGGACATCAACAAACAAGAGTACATGTGGAGTAGACCATGCTGACCAAGTTAAGACGACGGTTAACCAAGTCAAGAGGAGGCGCAGGAGGACTTAGTGATCGGCGGTCAAGGACAACGATGACACGTGTCAAGATCATGGAGGAGGCATAGCAGATACACTTCTCCAGGTGGATTGGTAGTTTGGGCCTCAAAACCATCGGCCAACAGTTTTTGGGTTTGGGCCTCAAAACCCGGTTGGAGTTCCGGCGGAAACGGGAGGTGACACGTGGTGTCATCGCGAAGCTTGCGTCGAGGAGAAGCAAAGTCGTGAAGAGCCCGTGTCCATTGGATGCTTGGATCTCAAGTTGGAGCATTTTTACCCCCGGGATTAAGTGGTTCAGCCAAAATATCTAAGGGCATGTTAGGGGTTGTGTAATAGCTCTATAAATAAGAGGATGTCTGCTCCTAACTAGATCATCTCTCCACCTGTCATTTTTTTAGGTTTCCTAGTCTCTAGTTTTCATTTCCCTAAGCACTGGTAGGAGATCGGCAATGTAGAGAGTAGTGATTCCTCTACTGTGTAACGTGACCTCTGTAAGAACCAGATCTTGTTGTTGCTTGAAATAACGCAAGTTCACCTCTAAAATTGGTGGCTCAAGATCTGAGTTCTTATTGAGCTCTTGTTTCGTTTGGTTTTTCCTCTCCCAAACCCCCTTCTCTTGTGTTTTGGGCGATTTCATTTTTCTGGAGATTTGAGACCGATTAGGGTGGCTAGAAACGTGCAAGGACCTTAGAGGAACATGTATGCCAACTCGTTTGGTCAGATTCTTCACAAGCACGATTTGGTGGAATTTTGAGGAAAGTTTGGAAAACCACAATCCGCTCCGGGAGAATCTCGAGCTACGAAGTTCCCTTGATCTTTTGGGGTTGATCTTTTTGGGATAGTTTCTAAACTTCCTTAGGAACAAATCCACAAATTTTGAGCTCAATCGGAGTTCGTTTGATCATGTTTTGGCTTTTTCTTTGTTGGCTCGGTCTGCTGAAAACAGGCTGGGTGGCACTTCAGCGCCGGAACAAGGAAATTCTGCGTTCGCGCGCTGTACTTTGGTGGTCTGGGGGCTAATAATTGACATCTGGTGGTTTCGAGGCGTTTCCTTGATTTGCTCTTGCTTCTGCTTGTTCTGTGGGTGGCCAGCAGTGCCCAGAAACTTTTCTCAGTCCTCAAGTCACCAGTTGGCTTAGAGGATTTTGAGTTGGATTCTTGATTCATTGTGATTGAAGTTGAGAGCTCCGTTTTTGGGTTTTGGAGTATTTCGGTGTTGCACTTGGTTTTCTACTGTGGTGAGTGTCCCGATGTGTTCTTCTGTCATTAGCGAGAACATCCAGCCACCAGCTGGCTCAAGGGCATTACTCTTGTGTGTTTTGGTGTTTTGAAGGGTTGTATGGGACAACGACCATTTTAGAAGAAATTTGATTGGCTCTGTATGTGCATTTGCCCCCGTTGTGGGTTTTGGTGGATTAATGAGTCGGTGTCTGATGACTGGCAACACATCACGGTGTTAGCCGGGGCGATGTTACGTGGGCTTCGACGAAACCCTAAACTCGATGGTAAATGTGGAGACAACGATTTATACTGGTTCATGCCGCTAGAATAGCGTAATACCCTAGTCCAGTTGGGTGTGTTGCCTTGCGTTGCATTGTTGTATATGAAGATTGTACAAGGGGGTGCTCCTGCCTCTCTTTATATAGTCCAATGGGCAGGCGCATTGATCTAGTCCTAGTCGGATACGACAGAGAAGTCCTAGTTCTGTTATAGAGACTAGCTTTCCTAAGATCCGATTAGGTTGGTCCTTCATGTCTTGGAGTACACGCAGCCTTGCCTCGTGTCCTCAAGCAGACCGTGGGCGGTCCTAGGCCCATGACGAGCAGTCGACCGTATGGGGAACCCTTAGGATACTAGTTCATCAAGCCCCCGAGCTCTTCATGGTTGATCTTCGAAGTCGTCTTGAATCTATTAGACTTGGCAGAGTACAATCAAGTGTCTGGTCCAGGATGATCTTCTACTAACCCCTCACCGGCTCCTTTTGCTTTGTCTTTTTTTATGACCATTTCAGAGGAGCAGGTTGAGGTGCTTGGAGACGACGAGCTTGCACTTGTGATCAATCGATTCAAGCGGTTCCACGACAATCGCAAGAACCGCCGGCGTGGTGGACAAAAGGAGGGCTGCTTCAACTGTGGAGACCCCGCCCACTTCATTGCCAACTGCCCCAAGACGAAGGGCAAGTATGACTCCAGCTAGCAAGCACAAGAAGTGCGAGTACACCTCCGGCAAGCACACATCCAGAGGGAGGACGTTTGACAAGAAGGCGCTCCAGAAGCAGTTCTGCAGGACCGCCAAAGCACAAGAGCACGCTTCTTGGCATCCCTCAGCGATTTTGTGAATGACTCCACCGACAATGACTCCACGTACCTCCAGTGACAATGAGTCCAAGCTCAAGACTGAGGATAAGCTGAACGGACTTTGCTTCCTCGCCGACTGTCAAGAAGGGCTTCTGTGGCATGGCGCTTGACAAGGACACGGCGGGCCGTGACGACAAGAACGACAACAACTCAGACTCTGAGGTACCGGCGTCTGTTGACGAATGAGCTGCTGAGTTAGTGACGATGAATGACGCCTTTCTTGGTCAGGACAAGTTGCTTAGGCACGTGGTGATGGAGCGGAACGAGCTTAAGTCTAAGCTAGAGCAAGCGCTTAAGGATATGGAGTTTCCTAGTGTTGCCGTTGTTGTTTCTGAGGAGACAGAGTGCGATAGTTGTGCGGTTTACATGTCTAACCTTGCCACCCTTCAAACCAAGTATTCCTGTCTGTTAGATGAAGTAGATGAATTGAAGTCCAAGCATAGCTTGTTGGTTGCATGTAATTCATGTCCTGCTTTGTAGAAAGAGCTAGAGGAGAAGAACGCTACATGTCCTGCTTTGTAGAAAGAGCTAGAGGAGAAGAACGCTAGGATAGCATTGCTTGAGAAGGAGAGCTGTATTGCTAAGTCTGCAGGTGCAGGGTGTGTGCTTTGCCAAGGGTTGGTTTCTAAGCTTGAGACTTGTCGTGCAGCCAACACTAGATCCGAGGAAGAAAACAAAGCCCGGCCTTGTTGATTCTCTATGCAGTGTTGGTGAAGGCAGGTCTCTAGGGTGACAAGGACCTCCTTCTCCAATGCAGACGCTGCGGAGCGCGGCAAAATCCTTCGCTGAGTCGTCGTCGTCCGGCCTCAAAGCTCGACATAGGAATCATTTGTGGGCACCAGCTACATCGCTTCCACCTTCTAGTCCACCAGATACAACCAATTGAACTAGAAGTGAAGCGGTATCTAGGGGAAAAAACTCGATTTGGTTTTAGAGGGAGAGATCGACCGGAGATTTGAGACCGGATGAGAAAGAAGGAAAGGGAAGGCGATTTTTTTTCTGTGACAAAATAGATGAAATAAAAAAGGATTGCTTCTTTATTCACGTGGGCCCAGAGCTCTATGCCCTCTCGCTCCATAGAGAAGGGCTCCTATGTATATGATTCTTTGGAATTTAGCAGAAATGATGTTAAGTGTGTATTTCTATCTTTTTTCCTAAAAAGCATGTGGTCAAACTGGATCTTGGCTGATGTGAACAAGAGGAAGAAAAAACAGATCTCTACTGTAAATTATACATACAAGAAGAACATTATCTACCCTTTCTGTTCTAAATTTTAAGTCGCTTTGACTTTTTTGGTACACCCATTTTGCTATGCACGTAGATATAACGTATGTCTAGTTACATAGCAAATTCTATGTAACAAAAAAGTCAAAGCGACTTAAATTTCATACATGCTTAAGACAGTTCTACCTATAAAAATGATTGCTGCGAACATCTCGCTTAAGTATTGTTTATTTAATAGTACAACACATGTACAAATCTAATTTATTGTTCTATTATTTTTTCCCGTTGCAACGCACGGGCATGATCCTATAAAATTTAAAAGCTTAACTCGAAAAGAAATAACATAAACGCATTTCCATACGTTAATTAAATGTTTAACACGCAACAATTCCTTCACCAAGATTGCTACGCCGCACGAGTAGAGGCGGTTCATATATATATATATATATATATATATATATATATATATATATATATATATATATAGTGCGTCATGGTAATTCACTTGCATTCTCAAAGGCCGAGCGGTCGAATCGGTCTAGGGCCACCTGCCCATGGCTAGTCCTCCCTAGAAAGCCGGCGTGAGACAGCAGTGCCAACAGGTGCGTAGAGAGCTCCCGGCTCCCGGCGAGGAGCGTCCTGTGCTTGCTTGCTCTTGTGGATGCGGCCAGATGCAGGAGGAATCCTGTCCAGAAGACTGCCAGCTTCTCCCAGAGGCCCACTTTGTCCTCCCCGTACTCCTCCATGAGCTGCTTCGCAAGCTCTGCACCCTTACAGGTCAAGGAGTTGTTGATGTCGAGAGGATCACGATCACCACGGTGGTGTGCCGTTTGTTCCTTCTCCATGGGCTCGGAGGATGACATGGGAGGCGCTTCCTCATCGGGCTTGCCCTGAGCCGGGGCATGCTTGTTGTGGGGAATGTTGGCTGTCCGCATGAGGCAGGTGAACACATCTTTCATGGATCTAAGCTTGAGCAAGGATCTGATGCTACCATCCATGGTGATGTGGACTATCTCCCTGTACACCTCATTCCAGACATTTAGAGCAACGAGGCCGTTGTCTGGCAGCAGTTTCTGCATGACCAGGTATGCACAGTAGTTGGATAGGCTGGCCGCAGTCTGGTAGTGCTCCCACAACATTGGCATGGCTGCTTCAACCGATCCAACTCCAGTGCTACTACTGTCAGGCTGCTTGTCGCTTCCCATTATTGGTCTCTTGACAAACGGCACTGGGCACATAATGCCAGGCCTGAACACAACGGCTGCTTCGTCAGAAACAAGGTCGATCTCGCAGAGGCAGGTGGCAATGTGCCAGGCCAATATCCTATGTGTGTCTGCCTCAAGGTCGTCCACCGCCCATAGCAACTGCCCATGGATGCGCTGGTTTGGTCCACCGAAGGCATTGGTGAAGTACGAGTCCAGCCTCTCAGGGTTCTTCTCCAGCCTCCTGATGGACTGGAAGATGGCTTCCTTTGTGCATGCCTCCATCTTGATCCCCTTGGGGAATTTGCTCCAAATGTGACAAGTGAATCTACCAAGCTTCACCGCACGAGTTGAAATCAGGATGTTGTGCTGGCAGATCTTCTCGTCCCACCTGTCCCTGGTCATGAAAAAGAGCATCACCCGCATCACGCTCTCCATCAGTGGATGCCGCAGGCACCGATGCTTGGCGTAGCTGGACAGCATCAGGACCTTGGTCCATTGTGAGAAGATATACATGTAGATCTCGGCGAGCTCCTTGCCAACGATGAGGGCGACAATAATGCGGGTGATGAGAACCCCATGAGTGATCCTGTTGCGGTCAGCTTTGTCCATCCTCTCTGGTATGTGACGGACGGGATACGCTATGTACCCGGTGGTCACGACCATCAACAGAGAGAGCGCCAGATTCATGGCCGGGAACCCATCCGCAAACGTGGCAGCCTTCTTACTGTAGAACAGGTCTTGGAGGAATGAGAGCTGGGTCCCCACTACACGGAATACCCTCTCGGCATCCCTGAGAATGTAGTCGAAAACGAGCCTCCTGATCTTGACTCCTTGCCTCGGCAACCTAGCCTCGTGCAAGGGGAGGTCATAGAACCGGCGACGTAGCAGCTTGTACAGGGCAAATGAGAGGCACACGTCCTTTAGCCTGTTGGACGGGTCTGCCGTGGCTTCAACTCCAAGCAGCCCACTCTCGCCGGAGTCAACATTCCATATCTTGTCTAGGGTGATAAGCTTCTGGTGGACTGCCGGATCCAACCGAATCCGGTGCTTCTGCTTCTTTCTCCACTGTGCATGCTCCTGCTGGTGGGTTTGCTGCACTGCTGGAAGGCGGTTAATGTTCTCCTGGATGATATCCCTGAGCACCTGATTTTCACCAAGGACCAAGTACTTGTACGAGTCCATTGTGAATCCCTTGCCGGAAGAAGAAGGATCAGCAGCAGCAGAGTGCTGAGAGGAGCTGCTGCTAATCCCATGCTCGTAGCTCATGTAGTCGGCCCTGAGCCTCAAGCTCTCCTGGTTGATTGCCTCCTGCTTGTTGGAGGAGGCAAAGTAGGAGATGATGCGAGCGGCGTTCAGGGACCAGATGAGCCAGAGAGGTGTTCTGAGTAGGGAGAAGGTCCTGAGGCGGAGGAGATTGGCCGCCCAGAAGGAGGACATGAGGTCCAGCAGCGGGATCTGCCGGGACCTGTTGTAGGGGCGGCCTGTCTTCACGCTGTACTGCAGAGTGTTTAGCAGCACGGCCCACACCTGGAAGTAGGAGTTCACCTTCTCTGATGACAGCTGCATCAACCCCATGGTGTAGTGGACCATGGAGTAGTTGAGCGCCTCGAATGAGGGCACTAAAAACAACATGAAGGACCAGGTTCTGTGCCATGGCCCGAGGAAGTCGAGGAGGAACCTAAGCACCAGCAGCAGCGTCGTCAGCACAACAAACGCCTCCGCGCTGACCGTATGAGTGACCTCGTCCATTTTGAAGAGATCCCCTGGCCCTCGTGTGGTGGAGACGTTTGCTGCTGGTGCTGATGCTGGTGCGGTGCCTGAGGATGGCTCCACTATCTTGGCTCGCGTCCTCGATCTCCTCTGAGACTAGAGATCCGCGCCTTCGTTCTCTCGATGGGGTTGATCGAGAAGCACAATAATCCTCTAGTAACGGCAACTAATCTCACGCACGGACGAAGCTTGTCTACAGCAAAAATAAAAAATAAAACCGCTAAAGTTGAAGCGTTTCATCACTTATGTAGTGTGCAACTATGTTGCTAGATATATAGTAAGTATCGTTTAATGCATTAATTCATTCATGTATATAAATAATATATATAGGCCGGGGCACGAACCTGATGACGACCCTGACGCGCTCGACGTCACGCCGTCCTCCCTCCTCGTCCTCGTGCAGTGCTCCTCGTCGGCTTCTGTCGCTCTACACTGAGCCGTTGATACACGTACGACGCGCCCTCGAGGGGCGAGGGCCAATGCGTTGCCGCGGGCAGGTTCTTTGCTTTGGCACCTTATCAATCTGTCGCGGGACAATGAGCAACTTTTCTTTTCTTCGCCCTTGTCCTTTTGAACCCGTCTAATCAGTCACTATGGGACCATTGAGCCACTTTTTTGAACGTAATGATTTTTTGTATTTAGGTACTTTTTATCACCCGCAATATATAGTTAACTAGCTAATAGTTCGCAGCTACTCTTAGCTACCTAACTATTTCCTTGCTGTTGTTTGGATCAAATCAAATAGATAAAAGGTGGATGCATTAATTGTTTTGTCTATAATATTCTTTCGGTTTTCTTTGTTTTGGTGTTTGGCTGAGCACGTGGATAGAGATACGTGGGAGAGCAAAAATATCTTTTGGTAATATATTGCTCTCTCTGTCCTGAAATATATGGTATCCAAGTAATTTTAAGATGAGATTTAAGTTTGACTATAAATTTAACCAACGTGGGCGACTGCGGCGGGAGCAAAAATTATCAGCCAAGTGCATCCTCACACTTTCCTAGATTAGTTTGGGAATCGAGTAAGCTTAGCTGTGCACGACAATCCGGCAGCGAACTTTAGTTTGTTTCACGTCGTGGTTTAGGAATGGATACTTTCCCGCTTTGCCAATCTAACAAACAAGTTTGACTCTTCTCTTTTTTATTTCTATATTCTTCCAAGGTACTAAGACAGTAAGAATAAAGGAAGGGTCGGGCTCGGTTCCCAAAAAAGTAAAGAGCGAGGCTAATAAAATTAAAGCAACAGGAAACTTGCTAAAGGACACGGAATCTGAGTGAGGCGTGTTTCGAGGGGCTCCTCCTCCTCCTGAGGGGATCGGCTCTGGCTCCTCTGTCTTTCACTCAAAAACGGCTGCTCCGGCAAAACGTTTGGCCGGGCTCCTCCGGAGGAGCGGGAGCCGGAGCCAGGGAGAAGCCTTGCCAAACAGGCCTGAGTACTGCTCCCTCCACCTAAAAAAAAAACAAACGTCGTTCTCGCTTTTTGAGGAGTCAAACGTTGTATTTTAAAAACGAGCCCGTGGGCGAAAACCCTCTCTGGAACCTTGTTGGACTGCATCGGACAATGGGGTTCGTTTGGTCCGACGGTCATCGGACTCAAGCAGCTCGGTCTTTAGTGCGAGTAGCCATTGGGCGCTAATGGCTCCTTTCAAATGGCCAGTACATGTGTCGCAACCAGGGGCCATCGGACCATGGCCAATGGTCCAACGCTTGGGCGTTGGCTAGAACGATGGTCATGATTTCTGCAAAGTTTTCAGTAACGGTTGGATGGCTCACTTGGGGCTTATAAAACAAACTTCGTCGGCTTGTGGCTAGTCCTCTTGGCTCCCCAACGCATTGACACACCTTGTGAGCATAAGTAAACTCCTCCCTCTCATCTTCTTGTTGATTGCTTCATCCTAAGTGATATTGACAGTGATCGTAGTGCATTGGCATTGAGTTGAGGCATCTAGTGGCACTAGTCATCGTTTGAGCTGTGGGATTCTTGTTACTCTTGGTGGTTGCTGCCACTTAGATGGCTCAGGGGTAGCGGATCATAGTATCGTTGAGCGGCATTGGTGATTGTTGTCGGCTCCGATCAATTGATTATGAGGGGCTCTTGTGCTCATTCCGCACGGGAGATCACGAAGAGCAACTTTAGTGGAATTGTGGATTTTTGGAGTGCACTTCTTGAGTTGTCCTTGTGGCACCCGTGTGTGGGCTTGGCGTGTAAGGCCAATTAGCACGCGAACCATCAAGTTGGGACTCGTGACAACAGGGATTAATTAAGTTGCCGGTAAGCAACCGAACCTTGGGAGAAAAATTGATTGTGTCAACTCTCTTGCCCGGTTCAGTACAAAGCTCTACATTTGTATTTCATTCATTCTCTTGTGTAGTGCTTGTTTACTTGTGTAGCTTGAGTGGTAGTAGCTCTCTTGCCTTGTGTAGCACTAAAGTAGCTTGTTGTTCCTTTCTAGTTGTCAGTAGCTCTCTAGTTTGCTCTCTTGTGTAGTTGAGTAGTTGCTAACTTGTGTGATTGTGTGATATAATCGAGAGACCAAGCTACTAGCATTGATTAGGTGGCTTGCTTGAGTGAGATAGAGGTAGTGCAAAGTAGAAGCTAGTTAGGGTCAATTGTTTTACTAACCACTTTGCTCTAGTGAAATTGTGTATTTGTAGAGATTTTTATAGGCTATCCACCCCCACTATCCATCTAGATCATATCATGTGGTATCGGAGCCAAGTCACCATCAATTTCAAGGTCAAACACCCTACGGTGTAACGATGGCTCAAATCAATCATTTTGGCAAGCCACCGTACTTTGATGGGTCAAATTATGATTATTGAAAGAAGAGAATGTGCTTGCATTTGAAAGTAATGAGTAGAAAGATTTGAGTGATAGTGGAGACTGAACTTGTGGTCCTTGATATGAATGATCCAACACCAAGAGAAGAATAGAAGCTCCAACTCAATGATCAAGCTCTCAATGTGATCTATGAAGCTCTTGATCCAAAAGTGATGAGCCCATGGCTCCTCAAGTTAATATTTCAGCCCCGAATGATTTATCAGCTAACAATATGAAATATCCTTCTTTCATAAAGCTTGGTGCATTTTCATTTGATATAAGGCAAAACATGATGAATGAAGGGGATTCATCTTGTACTGCTATTATATCAACCAAGCTATGTTTCCAGGGAGTTAATTTGCACAAGAAGCTAGCAGAGAAGGAACGAATATTACAAAAATTAATTCAGGTTGGCACTATGCAAATAGAGATCCAGGACAATCCAACTTGAGTTCATGCATGGAAGGTAATTGCTTAATTGCAATAGGATGACTAAGGAAGTTGATTAGCAATGTGGCTGCATTATTTCATTATTTCCACATATTGGTGGCTGGTGCTTGCGTGCATGCACAAGGCGTAGTTAGTTTGCTTTTCATAATGAAGTTCCAGTCCGGTTTGTGTTTGGGTCGGTTTAGCTAGTCTAGTCGAGTCAGTCGAGTTGGCAGGCATGCGTGCCATATATGCCTACAGCCTGTGTGCCCTCAAGATTAGATTAGATTTTATTTGGTGGAGTTATTTCTCGTCGAGCCACTGCTCGTGAAACCCTAGATGGTGTTCCCATCAGGTTCTTTGTTTTGAAGATTATCTTCTGGATTCTTGTGGATCTGCGTGGTTGGCGTGATCAAGCTGCTATGGCTTGGGTGCGTAGCTTGGAATTCTTGGAGTTCCCCATCTTTCGATCGTGGTTCGTCGTGGCCATGGGTGGAAGATTATCTTAGGATTTGGATTGCATCATCTTGTAAGCCAAATCAATTTTACTGCTATCGCTACTGTCAACATTTGATTATCTAAAGAAACTGTTGCCGAGGCAATTTTCTTTGATAAATTCTGTGGGTTTAATCTGAGTACCTGCTCGCTGACGTCTATTGCTGGATACGTGAGATTCATTTGAGTAGTACTGCTACTGCTATACTATTTTGTGCTGGCCCATTAAATTAATCCCATCCATATTTAATCGGCCGTGAGAATCTACCCGTGGACATCTATCATTGCTATTCCTGCTATTGCTTGCTTGTGATTGAGGAAAATATTTAGAGGTCTGATTGCTAGATTAAGAGTACGCAGTAATTTATTGCCAATTATTTGAAGAGCTCGGTTTCTATTGGCGATCAATTCGTTTTGTACCATGAAAGATTGGGCAATTTTTGGACATCGTAGGCGTGTCCTTATCAAAAAGTGTTTTAACAAATCAAAGTTCTTGAGTTTGCATACCAATTGTGGAAGAGATTGAAGGACTCATATGAGGGCACACCGGCGGTGAAGGAAGCAATGCTATACATATTCAAGGACAAATTACATGTGCCAAGTTCAAGATGCAAGATGGTGAAAGTGTGCCGGAGATGTTCCATAAGCTCAATGTCATTGTAAATGAGCTTAGGAACTTGGGTGATAAGGTGGATGATGATGACTTCTCCCACTGGTTCTTGAGATGCTTTCCTCCACGGTTTGACACATTGGTTACTATCATTGTGAGGGACGATTTGAAGAATGTAACCCCTACACAAGTACTAGGTGATGTGGTCACATAAGATACATACCGCTTGGCAGGAACCACTCTCTACATGAGCTCGGCATACCATCCACAGACTGACAGCCAAACGGAGCGGGTGAATCAATGCCTCGAGACATACCTCCACTACTTTGTCTACATTTGGCCTCGGCAATGGATTCGCTGGATCACATTGGCGGAGTATTAGTACAACGCCAGCTTCCACTCCTCCATCAACCGGTCGCCCTTCGAGGTACTTTACAGCCACCAACCTCGACAATTTGGTCTTTCATTCCCCGCCATTTGTTTCCTCTATTCTGGATGTGGAAGCCATGCTGACTGAACATGCTATGGTGCTTGCCGTAGATCGCCAGCACCTTCTCCGAGCTAAAAAATGCATGAAGCACCAAGCGAACAAACGCCGCTCAGAGTTCGTCTTCCAAGAGGGCGACTTCGTCTACTTGAAGCTACAGCCATACGTCCAGTTGTCACTTGCTCCACGGGCGTAACAAAAGCTCTCCTTCAAGTACTTCGACCCCTACAAGATCCTGTCCAAGATCAGAGTCATCGCCTACAAGCTGCAGTTGCCCGAGGGATCGACGGTTCATCCTGTCTTCCACGTATCGCTGTTGAAGCCGGCGCCCACCGACAAGTTCTCGGCTTACCCGATGCTACCCGACATCACCAAAGGCCTCCAGATTCCAGAAGTCGTGCTCTAACATCGCCTACATCAACGCAGCACCGGCTCCATCCCTTAGGATCTCATCAAGTGGTCAGGTCTGGACTCTGACCTTGCAACCCGGGAAGATGTAGATGTAGGGGAATGCGACAGAAAACAAAAAAAATTGGTACAACGAGCACGCCGAGGACCACTATGGAGATGTCATACAGGGTTTGATCTGATCCGTACCGGCTCGTAGCGCAGTGGAAGAAGAGTCGGTGTAGATCGTCGGTGCAGATCCCCGCAGCTAGGATTTATAACCTCCCAACCGCGAGGATGTAGTCCCTCGTCCGACATCCCTTCGGAAGGTGGTCGGACAGTCCCTCGGACGATGTCACGGACAGCCCTTCGGGAGGACCCTCGAAACTCAAACGGTAACTCAGGCAGCCCTTCGGGAGGACACTCGAACAGCCCCTCGGGAAAAAGATCGAAACTACGACCTCTCTACGGGGTTGCACACATACGGTGTCAGCTATCCAGCAGGGCTTCGCCGTCTAGAGCTAGTTCCTGCCGGAACCCAGACAGCCTTTCGGCTCTATGAAACTATTTCGCTGGGAGGGAGAGAGAAGCCAGGCAAGTCTATGGCATGTGTATGAGAGCAAGGGATGAGTGTGGAGAGCAACCCTCCACCTCTATTTATAGGAAAGCCAAGGGGTAGGATTGGCACTAAAAAATACCAAAGTACCCCCACTTTATGTCACACATAAAGAGAATAAAATTGGAAAAAGAATGGCATGTGGAGCTCCATGGGGAAATCCCAAAAGGTGGCTTTCCAAAAAATTAACCATAAAATGATTTTCACTATTCATGAAACCAATTGTCCGTGACCGTTAAATTCAAAAATATTTCTGTGGGTCTTAGAAAAATTCTAGTACCCACACAAATGATTTTGGATGCGTTTTGAAACAATTTCGGATTAGTGATTTTCAACTGCGAAAAGCAACCAAATCGGTTCCGGCAGCTTCGGAACATTTCCGGTTTTTATCCCGGAAAATCCCCAGAAGTTTCCAGAACAATTCTGGCATCCTCCAAGAATTTCCAAGCGTGTGCTCAAACCAATTTGACTTAATGGTATCCCCCGAAACAACTTTTCAGTTTTACCGAAACTATTCCGGTGTCCTCTCCGGAACATTTCCGTTGCGTCCGAAACTTTTCTGGTGATTTTCTCTCAGACTCCCTGTCTAGTATTCAGCAGATAGATGACCCTTAAGCGCGTGACCCTATAGGTTCGATGAATGATCAACATCGGAGCAGTGGACACCAATATTGACCCCCATACCCACACGAACGAATATTGGAGTGAACCTTCAGTTGCCGTGTGCTATTCCTGTTGCTTTACGATATGTTACAAACACCCGAGGAGAGATTTTCTGCATCCTCGTGGATCAACAACTTGTCCACTATGCCAGTTACCTCATTACCGGTTTTGTTCTCTTTTCTCATTTCCGCGTTCCGGCATCCCAGTGATCAAATCACAATGTGTCTGGCAGACGATGATGGATACTGTAACACCGAGAGGGCCCAAGAATATCTCTCCATCGTCGGAGGAGAAAATCCCAATCTTGAGCTATCTCGTTCCTTGTCATACTTTTGCGTGAACCCGTAAGCTGCCGTAATAGCCGCCCCACTTACGGATGATGTTTAACAAACCCCAAAGTTCACGAAGCAAGCACGAAGGAACTCGATACTCTCATGGTCTAAGGAATTATGCAAACATTAACTATCTTTGTGTTATCAACCATTAACTTGTGACCAAAGTATCTCATAGCATAACATCAATTTGGGTCGATTCAACACAAGTGTTCTGCTAACATTGTGCCCTCAAAATTGCCGGCATAGACATGCCCATGATCAGGAAAACAGGATCATCATGCAATACTTGAGCCAGTCTTAGAGGCATGACCAGGAATACATTTTACCATTTATTATACCACACGTGCACATGAGTTTCCCTCCGAGCCTCGTGGATATTGCATACTCGAGAATCATTGCAGTTATAGCATGGAACATAAACATTCATTACAAACTCGGAGATACAAAATAACTGTTATTAGTGCCTCTAGGGCATATCTCTACAGACTCCCACTTGCACTAGAGTCATAATCCAGTTACATGGCTTCCCTAACACCAATGGCTATCCGGTGGTGCTCATGCTTTGCTCGTGGCAGAGGCTTTATCATCGGGTCTGACACATTTAGATCCGTGTGAACTTTGCGTACTTTCACTAAACCTGCTTCGACATGATGTCAAACGAGTTTATATTTGCGTTCAATATGTCTTGTCTTATGGTGCGAACTTGGCTCCCTTGCCAGAGCCACGGCGCCACTATTATCACAATAGATCTCCACCGAGTCCAGAGCACTTGGAACCACACCAAGGTCTTCAAGAAATTGCTTGATCCATACCGCCTCCTTGGAGGCTTCTGAAGCTGCAACATATTCTGCCTCCAACGTAGAATCTGCCATAGTCTTTTGTTTGAAACTTTTCCAATCAGCTGCGCCATCGTTCAATACGAAAACATAGCCTGATTGAGATTTGAAGTCATCTGGGTCAGTCATGAAGCCTGCATCAGTGTAACCACTTACAATGAGCTCTTCATCACCTCCGTACACAAGGAGTAAATCCTTGGTCCTTCTGAGGTACTTAAGAATACCCTTGACTGTGGCCCAGTGTTCCAATCCTGGATCACTTTGGTACCGGCTGCTAACACTTAGCGCATAGGAAACATCCGGTCTTGTACATAGCATGGCATACATAATAGAACCAACTACCGAGGCATATGGAACATCATTCATCTTTACTCGCTCATCGAGAGTCGGAGGACACTGATTCTTGCAAAGCACTATGCCAGGTGACATGGGGAGTAGGCCTTTCTTGGAGTTCTCCATGTTGAACCTTTTCAACACCTTGTCAATGTACGTGCTTTGGCTAAGCGCTATCAGGCGTTTTGATCTATCTCTATAGATTTTGATGCCCAATACGTATGCCGCTTTGCCTAAGTCTTTGATTGAAAAACTCTTCTTCAATGAGTGTTTTATTTTGCTAAGAAAATTCACGTCATTTCCAATCAACAATATGTCATCCACATACATGATTAGAAATGCTATTGCGCTCCCACTAAACTTCTTGTAAACATAAGATTCTTCGTCATTCCTGATGAAGCCAAACTATTTGACTACTTCATCAAAACGAATGTTCCAGCTCCTTGATGCTTGCTTCAGACCATAAATGGCTTTCTGTAGCTTGCCTACCTTTCCAGCATTCTTAGGATCGACAAAACCTTCTGGCTGTATCACGTATACATCCTCTTTGAGGTTTCCATTTAGGAAAGCCGTTTTGACATCCATCAGCCATATTTCATAATCGAAATAAGCAGCAATTGCTAGTAATATCCGAACAGACCTAAGCATAGCTACGGGCGAGAAAGTCTCGTCGTAGTCCACCCCTAGAGGCAGTAATAATAGTTATTTTGTATCTCCAAAGTTTGTAATTGATGTTTATGTTCCATGCTATAACTGCAATGATTCTCGAGTCTGCAATAACCACGAGGCTTGGAGGGAAACTCATTTGCATTGTGGTATAATAAATGGTGAAATGTATTCCTAGTCATGCCTCTAAGATTAGCTCAAGTATTTGCATGATGGTCCTGTTTTCCCGATCATGGGCATAACTATGCCGGTAATTTTGAGGGCACAATGTTAGGAGAACACTTGTGTTGAATCGACCCAGATTGATGTTATGCTATGAGATACAACCGTCACAAGTTAATGGTTAATAACACAAAGAAAAGTAATGTTTGCATAATTCCTTAGACCACGGGAGTATCGAGTTCCTTCGTTCTTGCTACGTGAACTTTGGGGTTTGTTAAACGTCATCCGTAACTGGGTGGCTATTACGGCGGCTTATGGGTTCACGGAAAAGTATGACAAAGAATGACATAGCTCAAGATTGAGATTTGCTCCTCTGACGATGGAGAGAAATTCTTAGGGCCCTCTTGATGTTACGGTGTCACTACTAGGAAAAGGGCTATAGATGATATGGCCACTAATGGCGGACCAGACATGTGGTGCGCAGTGGCGCACCATGTGTTGGTGTGCCACTAGTAATAATTTTTTTTTTCCAAAAATACTAATGGCGCACCATGCCAGAGTGCGCCATTACTAGTTTTAACTAGTAATGGCGCACCAGCCAGAGAGTGCGCCACTAGTAACAAATTTTTTTTTCCTAAAATACTAATGGCGCACCAGGGCAGAGTGCGCCATTACTAGTTTTAACTAGTAATGGCGCACCAGCCACACAGTGCGCCACTGCTATATTTTTTTTTAATTATTTTTTTTGCAAAACTACTAATGGCGCACCACCAGCTGGTGCGCCATTAGTAACCAGGGTGGTTACTAATGGCGCATTTGTAGGTGGTGCGCCATTAGTAACCTGGTACCAGCTAGATATTTTGGAAAGCCACACCTACACACTCACTTTCCCCACTTCATTCTCCCCACCTCCTCCTCCAAGCTTGTGTCGGCTGCCTCCTCCTCCTCACCTCATTTGCACCATAGATTCATCAAAATTAAGTGGTTAAATTACCTTTTTTTGATAGGTAAGTAAGGGGAAAGCTATCTTTATGTTGTAGCTATATCTACTTTTTTTCTCCCTCCAACAACGTGCACATGCACTTTTTATGGCCTAGCTAGATCTATGTATGTTTGTGGTGTTGCATATGTTTGTGGTGTTGCATATATGTTTGTGTTTGCAGGTACCGGTATTTGAAAAGCGATAGTTGCCAATATTTTGCCGGAATGTTGATTCATTTCCGTTTCGACGAGAATTTTGGCACTATGCATTCTTTTTGGTCCTATTTTTAGGGAAAGTCATGCCAAATTTTTTCTTGGTTCTAAAATATTGTTTTGCTCTACCCCGCAGGCGACCATGGTCCGCACGATGACCGAAGGCATCGTGAATAGGTTTTTGAGCTCCACAAAGGCCGAGATGGTTCAAAAGAACGAGACGGAGATAAGATGTCCGTGTCGAAGATGCAAGCTGAAGAGCCTTATTGCGGACCCTGATTCCGGGCAGGTGCGGGACCACCTGCTCTTGCGTGGTTTCATGGATGGCTATCGATGGCAAGGTGATGAAGATGACTATGAAGTCGTCCATGGGGGCCGGGCAAGAAATGAGGAAGGGCAGCAAGACAACCACCGCGGCGAGGGCGGGCGAGAAGACGAAGAATCTCCAGGACATGATCACGACGGTGATGCTGTACATAGTCATCATGTAGAAGATGCCGGACATGATGATGAGGAAGATCAAGACGAAGGGCATGATCATGAAGATGAAGATGCCGGAGCAGACGACGATGGAGGCTGGGTGCAGGACCCTCATATTCAAGAGCTGCTTCTCAAGCAGACGGATAACGCAAGAGCTGCTGCCCGAGAGAAAGCCAAGCTGGATCAACTGGAGATAGACGCGGTTACTCCATTGTATGAAGGATGCAGGCCCGAGGATACCCGCCTAAAAGTAACGCTCATGGCTCTGGAGATGAAGGTAAAACACAAAATGACCGACGCATTCTTCGACGAGAACATGTCATTCTGGCACGAACGTCTTCCCAAGGGGAACAAGTGCCCGACCAGTTTCGAGGAGGCGAAGAAAATCGTGTGTCCTCTGGATTTACCGCACGTGAAATACCATGTGTGCATGAACAATTGCATCATTTATCGGGACGAGCACGCGGAGTCTACCATATGTCCGGTGTGCGGCGTCACTCGATACAAGAAGAGGAAGAAAGCTCCTTGAAAAGTGGTGTGGTACTTTCCGATCACTCCTCGTCTGCAGCGGTATTTCGCGGACCCTAAGGTAGCAAAGCTCCTGCGTTGGCGCGCGGATAGGGAGGAGAAGAAGCGAGAAGATGACGGAAATGATCCGGAGATAAATAAAAAAGACAAGATGCTGAGTCACCCTAAGGATGCGAGCCAGTGGCAAGCGTTGAACTTCGAAGACCCAGAATTTGGGAACGATCCAAGGAACATCGTGCTGGGCGCGAGCACCGATGGAGTCAATCCGTTTGGCAGCCAGAGAAGCACACATAGCACCTGGCCTGTGTTTGTGTGGATGTACAACCTTCCCCCCTAGTTGTGCATGAAGAGGAAGTACATTCACATGAGTATGCTAATTGAAGGGCCAAAACAACCAGGGAACGACATCAATCTGTATCTGGGGCTGCTGAAAGAGGAGCTAGACACGCTGTGGTAAATGCCAGCCAATACGTGGGACGCCGCAGAGAAAGAATATTTCCCTATGAGAGCCGCACTGCTCACGACGGTGCACGACTATCTCGGTTACGGATATCTCGCGGGGCAGGTGGTCCACGGATTTTCTGGATGCGTCAGGTGCATGGATGACACAACGTATCACTAGCTAGATAGAGATCCCGGGTCTTCGAAAACCGTGTTCATGGGACATCGAAGGTGGCTTCGCGACGATGACCCGTGGAGAAAACGCAAGGATCTGTTCGATGGTGAAACCGAACCCCAAAGACGCCCGCGTACGAGGAGCGGCGAGGAAATAGAAGAGCTGTTGAAAAATTGGAAAGATTGCCCACTGCCGGGAAAGAAGCAAAAGGTGCCAGAGCCAGGAAAGAAGCGAAAGGCGCCAGAGCCGCTGCTGAAGGTATGGAAAACGAGGTCTGTTTTCTGGGACTTGCCGTACTGGAAGATCCACCGTGTGCCTCACAGCCTTGATGTCATGCATATCACGAAGAACGTGTGCGAGAGTCTGCTTGGTACCTTGCTCAACATGCCAGAGAGGACCAAAGATGGGCCGAAAGCAAGGGCAGACTTGAAATCAATGGGCATCAGGGAGGAGCTTCACGCTAATGATGATGATGATGAGGCGAAGCAGGACACAGAAAGTCGTCGCAAAGGCAAAAAGGCCAAGAAGACCGGAAATGACTACCCTCCCGCGTGCTTCACTCTAAGTCAAGAGGAGATCGCGCAGTTTTTCACCTGCCTCGCAGGAGTAAAACTTCCTTACGGTTACGCGGGGAAGGTAAGCAGATACCTCGACCCAGCGAAGCAGAAGTTCAGTGGGATGAAGTCTCACGACTGTCACGTGCTGATGACGCAGATACTTCTAGTTGCAATCCGTGGGATCATGGACGCGCACGTCCGTGAAATGCTATTTGGCCTATGCAACTTTTTCGACGTCATCTCTCGGAAGTCGGTTGGCGTGAGGCAACTCAGAAGGCTACAGGAAGAGATCGTGGAGATACTATGCGAGCTTGAGATGTACTTCCCGCCCGCATTCTTCGACGTTATGGTGCATCTTCTGGTCCATATCGTGGAGGATATCATCCAACTCGGGCCGACGTTCCTGCACAACATGATGCCGTTCGAAAGGATGAATGGTGTCATCAAAGGATACGTTCGCAACATGTCACGTCCAGAGGGAAGCATAGCCAGGGGCTTTCTGACCGAAGAGTGCATCTCCTACTGCACGAATTATCTAGGCATCGAGAACCCCATTGGTCTGCCCGTCAACAGGCACCTCGGCAGGCTCGCTGGATGGGGTCACCGCGAGGGTCGCCGCGAAATGCATGTCGACTTCGAGGGTCGACTCGCCGACTTTGAAAGAGCAAACCTAGTCGCGCTACAACACATAGACGTGGTCGATCCATGGGTCGTAGAGCACAAAACCTTTATTGAGAAGACGTACAATGACCGAGGCCAACAGAGGACGGACGGAGATATAATCAAAGAGCACAACTCATGTTTCACGCGTTGGTTCAAGCAGAAGCTTCTGTCGTACCCTTTACATGAGGATTCTTCCGCGGAAGAACAACTCATATTCGCCTTGTCACAGGGTGCCGAGCACAACCTGATGACCTATGAGGCGTACGATATCAACGGCTACACATTCTACACCGAGGACAAGGACATGAAGAGCGATGGTTATCAGAACTCCGGGGTAACGATGGAATCCTACACCGGTAACGACAAGGACAGATACTATGGAAGGATCGAGGAGATCTGGGAGCTGAGCTATGCTGGAGAGAAGGTCCCGATGTTCCGTGTCAGATGGGCCAAGAGCGTCCTAAAAGAAGACCGGTATTTCACCACCATGGTTATACCCGAAGCCAAATCCAAGACCGCGGGCGCAAACGTCACCGCGAAAAATGAGCCATGGGTACTGGCTTCCCAAGTGGACCAATGCTTCTTCATTACCGACCCGTCAAAGCCCAGTCGTGTTGTTGTGAGGAGAGGCAAAAGGAAGATCATCGGAATAGATGGAGTCGCCAATGAGCAAGACTTCGACAAGTACGGCAACCCGAAGATGGACCATGACGACGACGATGAAGTAGCAGCATACACCACAAGAAGAAGCAGGACCACCCTACCTAAAGGACGTCCGTTCTACAGAAGAACTCCATTTGCGAAAAAGAAGGGCAAGAAGATTGTGAACATATAGGTATCTAGCTAAGATTGATTGTATTTAAATTGTAGCCTTCATTTCTCGATTGTATTTCATGGGAACTTTTTGAACTCATGAATATTTTTAAATTTCATGGGCACTTTTTGAACTCATGAATATTTTTAAATTTCATGGGCACTTTTTGAATTCATGAAAAAATATTGAATATTCATGAGGACACTCGATCTCGATCCCCCTCCATCTCGATCGCTATCCCCCCTCGCCAGATCCCCCTCGCCGCCGAGCACCCCCCGCACCCTCCCCCGCTCCACCACCGCCGACGACCCCCGCACCCTCCCCCGCTCCACCGTCACAAATGAATGCAACTAAAAATTATTACTCTTTTTATAAAAATTTATTACTGTTTCATATTCATATTCATTTTCTAAAAAAATATTAGATGCAACAAAAAATAATAATAATAATAAATTACTTATGGCGCGCCGCTGGCTGGTGCGCCATTGCTATCTAAAAAAAAGATTACTTATGGCGCACCGTCCCGGTGGTGCGCCATTGCTATAAAAAAAAACATTCTAATGGCGCACCGCCAGGGGGTGCGCCATTAGTAATCTTCCCCCCTATAGCTAGTCGCCCGATCCCTTCGTCCCTCCCTCGCCAGATCCGCTCCCCCCTCGCATACTTCTCCACCGCCAAGTTCGTCCGACCCACTACGCCGCCGCCGCCGCTGCCCCGACCCACTGCGCCGTAGCCGCCCACGCGCCCCCGCCGTCTCCCTCTCCCCATCCTCCCCTTCCTCCCCCTCCGACCCCTCCCCGACGCGTCTCCGTCTCCACGCCGCCCACTGCATCTTCCCCGGCACCCGCGCGGAACAGATCGGAGGAGACACAGAGACAGGCGAGAGGAGAGGAGGAGCCCGCCGCCTCCTCGACGTGTGCCGCCGGATCTTCAACGCCTAGCCGCTGCCAGAGCTTCAGCACCTCGACGCGTGCCACTCGTCGTCGACCTGCCCCGCAGCCGCCACAACCTCCACACCGTCGTCATCGAGGCCGGGACGCCAGGTGAGAGGCCCTCTCCATGTCCCCAACATCTTACTTGTCTTCGCTACTGTCTGCCCTCTCCATGTACCTTTTTTATCAGTGACAATTTGTCTGAATATTATCTGAAAAATGCAAGTGTTTGTCTGTCTGAAATCAGCCTGTATGTGTGTTTTCAGTTTGACAGCAAAAACAAAATTCTGCCATACGCCACAACAACATGAAGCAATGAACTTGGCTTTCAGAACAACATCCATCATATACAAAAGATTATATAATATGCACTAGAGTCTTTCTAGTTAGTCAGACTGATTTTGACATATTCTAAAACATAAACTGAAGTTTAACATGTCCAAAGACAGCTACAGCCACTAGATGTTTGACATCATCTTCACCTGTCCAAAAGACAAAGCTACAGCCATTTTTTCATGTCCAAAGACACAGGTTTTAACATGATGTTTCACATCAATTCCCACGTCCCCAAAACCACCCTCCCAAACCACCAAACTAGGCGCCAGGGGGTGTTTTGCCCGGTTTAAGCAGGTTCAGGGGATTAAGTAGGCCGAAATCAAGTCCAGGGGGTGATGTGGTCTAAATGTGAGAATTCAGGGGGGGTATATACATTTAACTCAAAAATCAATCTGTATGTGCCCATGTGTTACTGACAAAAATGCATTTTCTGAATTTTTGCTGTCAAAAACTGTATGTGCAATCTCCAGAACAATTATGCTTATGCTTTTCTCTGAAATTGTACTGAGTAAAACTGAATTTTTGCTGTGAAAAACTGCATATAACATCTCCAGAACAAACTGATGCCTAATAGTGACGAAAACTGGTTTTTTGTTGCCAAAACTGCATACACAAAAGATTGGGGGACTTGGATTCAAACCAATGATCTTATGGATTTGCAGTATCATGGATTTGCAGTATCATGGATTTGCAGTTCATGCCATATATGCTTATGGACTTATTGCCAAGATTATGAAATACAAGTTGCTATTCTTGTAGTGGAATAAATAATTATATTGCCCATTTGCATATCAGTAGAACTAAATCCATGTTTTAATGCTTAGTTGCATTTAAGGAGGAAATCATTATCTGCCATCTTCTTGGAGAGTGGATCAGTTATTCTGAACATCAATATGAGTAGTCATTACCTTACAGTTAGTTAGCGCGGCTGGATTTTCTTCTTCTTAAAAGCTTCAACTTCAAAGTATCGTTTTACAAGCTTCTGCAACTTTTTCTTAAAAGCTCCAGCTATACATTTTATCACTTGTTCTTTTCTCAGAATATGGAACCTATTTGTGTAATCTGACCTATCTCTCCTTCTTTTTGCCTGCATTGTTGTATGCTCCTATGAAGATCCAAATGTATCATCATAATGTAGGTGCTGTGTTGTGTGATTCTTCATGCTGAGAACTTCAGCTTTTTCAACTTGCTGGACTATATGTTCATTGGTACTACTTGTGATGCTGCTACTGTACTACTTGGGAATTTTGTCAACTTGTGATGCTGCTGCTGTACCCCGAGAGGCCTTTGAGTTTGCCGGAATGTCGATTAACTTCCGTTCCGGCAAATTCGGGTACTCCATATGTCCTATTTTCAGCAAAGGTCATGCTGAAATTTTCCGTGAATTTTAGCATGACTTTGCTAAAAATAGGACATATGGGGTACTTGCGACTAATGCATGGGCCGGGGTATCTTAGTACTTAATTAAGTAGGATCAACTGCCCCTTTATTCTTGCTGCATTAAACACATATGATGAATTCATGTGTGGACAGACGGAAAAGCAACTGCCATAGGTGGCAATAGAGCCAAGTGATTAGGCCCTAAATGATAAAACCTTGGCTTTTAGGGTGCCTCGGTGTCGATAAGAACCTAAATGATGAAAGCTTAGGCTTTTAGGGTGCTTCGGCGTTGACAAACCCTAAATGATAAAACCTTAGCTTTTAGGATGCCTCGGTGTCGACAAACCCTAAATGATGAGACCATGATAATTCCTCACAAACCCTAAATGATGAGATCTTGTCCCTTGACAAAAACCAACTTTTTGACCAAACTTTTTTCCTATTTAGAGGGAAACATGGCCCACAACGATGAGGCCGGCGGTTCGGGCGGCAAGGCAATCTGGGAGCTGTCCCAGGAGATGGAGGAAGAACCTCACCGCTATGAGGACGCCGTGGAAGACACCGATCCTGACTACACAACCCCTTGTGGCGTCGGGGATGACACCACTGATGGTGCCGCCGAGGATGCCACCACTGATGGTGCCGCCGAGGATGCCACCACTGATGATGGCAGCGCACGCACAGATGGCAGCCAACCGAAGAGGCAACGGAAGGACCGGCACCCGAACGTGCTCTGCACCGTCAAGGAGGAATTTACTGAAGTGAACTCCGACGGGCATCCAACGGCGCCCAAACAAATAGTCAAGGGGTACTCGGTTCAGCTCAGGTGCATTCTCCGGAGCACCGTCTCGATCAACACCGAGAACCTAAGGCATAAGGACCGAGGGAATTTGCGCACCCTCCTCTTCACGAAGCTGCCCGAACAATACAAGTTCCCCGCTGAATTTGAAAACACACGCCTCTCAGGGAATAAAGTGAACAGTGCCGCCCTCACGAGGATGAGCACGGCCCTGTCTACTTGGAGAAGCGCGGTGAAGAGAATGATTGACAAAGGTGATAGTTATGAGAAGATCAAGGCGAAAAATCCTTTGATCAGCGAAGATGACTACAAGGAGTTCAAGATCAAGTGCGAGAGCAGCGCAACCTCCGAATCAAGTCAGTGGGGAAAGAAATGCGGGAGTTGAACTTCGGGGAACACAAACTCGGTCCCGGCAGTTACAGAGTGGCGGAGCCTATATGCGACAAGGAGGACACGGAGCGTGCCGAGCAAGGCCTACCGCCCCGCTTCGAGAAATACCGTGACAAGCAGACCAGGAACTATGTCAGGGCCCGGTACAAGGAGGACCCGGTAACAAAGGAGCTTACCACGGATCCGAAGACCAGTGCGCTTGAGCTTGTTCTGGTAAGGAATACACCCCCGCGTAATTAGCTCCATATGGTTGCATTCTAATTAATGAAGCCAAATTTCTAAATGGTTCACATTCCTTCGGCAGGAGACTGAAAGCAGTAGCGCGGGGTCGGATCAGAGCACCCCTTGGGATAGCACTCTAAATAGGGCGTTGAACGTAATGAAAAACAAGGATAAGCTCAGTAAGCCGTCGTCAGCTGGTCGTGTGGCCGGCAAAGGCTTGTCCACAAAATGGTCGTCATACTATAACACTGGTGGGCGAAAGAAGAGAAAGACCAGCTCGGAAAGCCAGTCGCGCGAGGTTCAAGAACTCAAGGCACAAGTGGCGCGGATTCCGGAGATTGTCCAAGAGCAAGTGCAACAACAACTGGGATCGACGCTCACCGGCATTATGCCTACCTTGATTCATGGGCTGACGACATGGATTGCGGGCGGCCAACAGGGGCCGCCCCCGATTCCCAGCTTCACGGCCAGCAACTCGCACAACGCGCAGGCGGCACCATTGGTGTCTCCGGCGGAGGCGGTATTGGTGTCTCCGACGCCGGCACGGGCATTGGAGCTTAATGCACCAGGGTGTACGCCGGCCGGCACCTCGGCAGCAAGCGGCCCCTCCGTCAATTGCACGCCCGCCGTTGGCGGTGCCTCGACATTAGCCGAGCTCGACGCCATCATCACGGTAACTAATTAAGCCTCTTGGCCGAGGACTTCATCTCCTTGCCTTTGACTGGGCCTCCCTGACGCCCTACATGTTTTCGCAGGGCACCGCCGACGTTCCGTGCACTCTCCTGCACTTCATGAACGACGAGTTGGCCGATGTCGCCAAGGGCAGAATCGTTCAACCAGGCAACCCCGTGTTCCATGGTAATCCGATGCCACCCACCGTGTATAGGGTTCAACTGGTTCGGGTGCTGCCAGGCTGCGACGAGTTGTTACCTCCGATTCGACCCGCCGGGGCCGACGAAGATGATGTGATGACCCTCAGTGCCTGCCTAAGCTGGCCCCTGCTTTGGCCGAAGAGCCAGATTCGTTTGAGGGCGGGGGACACCACCCCAAAGACAACACCGCCAGTCGTGCCGACGCCAAGCCATGGCAAGACCGCCGCAATGCTACCGGACATGCCGGACATCCCTATGGCACAGGATCCAGACGACGATGACAACGACGAAGGTACATTTACCAACATCGATAAGTACTTTGCCGAACATGGGTACGATGACGAATTCTTGGGGCCTCCTTCTCAAGAACCCAACCCTACAAAAGACGATCGCGATCTAGCTGGTACCGCGGAGAAACCCAATTGCAACAGGCGTCGTCTGGCGTTCAGTTCTCAGGAGACGCCTCCAGCTGCCGACTTCACCGAGCCTCAGATAGCCGAGGTGCGAAATATTATCAGCCCCAACACACTCAAGAAGGCGGTCTGTGAGCAGAACTCGGTCCCATTACAGCAGAAGAAGAAGGGACGGAAAAGAAAGAGTAACAAGGGTGCGAGCCAGCCGGCACCGAGTACGATCCGTGCTCAGGACGGGCCACCTTCACCTAAGGATATCTCGAGGAGGGTGCATGTGGCGGGTAGGCCGATGCTACCGACTAATATGCTCAATGCTGCAACCGGTGCTATGCAGAGTCTGCATGACAGTGTTCTTTCTTTGGAGAAGCGGCGTCTCTGAGGGAATGATGTGGCATACCCGGTTTTCGTGGCCAAGGTGCCAGAGGGCAAGGGCTTTGTGGATAACTCCATCGGGGGTACGATCGTCCTGCGGTTTGATGACATCTTCGCTATGTTTAACCTTCATCCGCTGCACTACACCTTCGTTCGGCTATTTTCGCTGAGTATGGAGATGCGGATCATTAGAGACAAGACCCCGGACATCGTGATAGTCGACCCCTTCTACATGCGTGCCAAGATCTTGGGCAGCGCTGGGGACCGGCAAGTCGCGAGTTCTTACCTCGAAGGCGTCATTCTGGCAAACCCAGATAAGGATAACTTCCTCGTGCCTTACTTTCCCGAGTAAGTCGTCCCCTCAACCGCCCCGTAACATATGATTTCTTAGATTTCGATCGTTTTTTTTAACATTCCGTGTTTTGTGCAGTGACACACATTGCACACTCATCCTCTTAAGCCCGAAATATTCCACGGCCGTCTATTTCGACTCGGACCGTCAGTCGAAGAAAGACTACACAAATATCAAGAAAGTTCTTGATGATGTTCTCCCTGGCTACGGCAAATCTGGAGGTACCTTCACCAGGCCAGTTCGTAAGTACGGCAAGCACGTGTTCGCCCACAATACGACGTTCTGCTGCGTCAAGCAGCCGCCTGGCGGTCAGAAGGATGCCTACTATGCCCTCCATCACATGCGGGCGATCGTACGGGACCATAACCACCTTCTGCTACCAAATAATCTCAAAGATTGGGCCGCGAGCTTGTCGGCAATCCAGAACGCGCACATCAGACAAGAATTCTTTCGCATCTAGTCGGAGTTTGCGGAAATCATCCATCAAGATGTCCTTCGTACCTCGGGGCAGTTCAACCTCAGAAATCAACCGTCCAACAGTGAGATAGACACAACGTTACAAATGCAGGCTGACAACGCCCGCGATTTCATGACCATCACGAGAGACGGCGGCTTCATCCACGCTCCGGTCCCTTGAGTCGAGTCGAAAGTAGTGATGCTATGTGTAGTTCTGAAACATCGATTGGCTCATGTTGTAATTAAACTTTAATGAACTTGTATGTCTCTTTGGTTTGGACAGTCGTTCAACTTAGATGTAATCGATGCTATTAATGTCTTGCTTTTCTCTTCCGATCCTTTTGTTGCATACTTATATATTGCTTATGTATTGTCTGTGAATTGCTACTAACGTTTTGTTTGGCTAGTGCATAGAGATGCCGTCGTATGTCGTGTACAAGGGTAAGGTTCCCGGAGTCTACGACGACTGGGAGGAGTGTCGGAGACAGGTTCACCGTTTCAGCGGTAACAGTTACAAAGGGTACACCACTAGGGCAGAGGCGGAATCTAGATACGTGCGCTATCTAGCGGGAGAGAGGAGGGAGCGTTGGAGGAACCGGATGAAGACCAGTTTCATCGCGATTATGCTCATCGTGATAACCGCAGCTCTCTTCTATGTGATGGTAGTTTAGATGATCGATATCGACTTGTAATGTGAAGACAAACTCGCTACTCGCGGTCTTGAGACTTATAATGTTCTATCTTTGTTCGGTCTTTTGAATTCGGAGACTAATATGATGAATTGTATTCGGAGACTAATCTTCTATTGTATTCGATGAATCTGCTGTTGCTGTGTGGTGCTGTCTATATTCTGTCCAATAATATATTTTGTAACCTGTGAAAATATCAGAAAAGAAAAAAAAATAATCCCTAATATTCATACTAGTGGCGCACCACTTAGCACACTAATGGCGCACTGCAAAAATGACACTAATGGCGCATCACCCACTAGTGCACCATTAGTATGCCAAAGCACATGGGTACATATGGCCCCCGGGAGGCATACTAATGGCGCACGGTGGGCTATACTAATGGCGCACTGCGTGGTGCGCCATTAGTATACCAGATACTAATGGCGCACCAGGGGTGCGCCATTAGTATTTAATTCTAATGGCGTGGTGCTAGTGGCGCACCAGTAGTGCGCCATTAGTAGGCAAAACTGGTGCGCCACTAGCAGGCCTTTTCCTAGTAGTGTCTCCATCATCGTCTGGCCAGACACAATGTGATTTGATCACAGGGATGCCGGAACGCAAAAACGAGATAAGAGAATAAAACCGATAACGAGGTAACTGGCATCTTGGACAAGTGTTGATTCACGGGGATGCCGATAAGTCTCACCTCGGGTGTCCGTAACATATCACGAAGCAACAGGAATAGCACACGGCAACTACAAGTTCACTCGAACATTCATTCGTGTGGGAATAGGGATCAATATGGATGTCCACGGTTCCGCTATTGATCATTGATCGGAAAGTGTTCCTGTCATGCCTATACTTCATCGAACCTATAGGGTCACATGCTTAAGGGTCATCTATCTGCTGAATACTAGACAGGGAGTCTGAGAGAAAGTCACCGAAAAAGTTTCAGAGACAACGGAAAAGTTCCGGAGAGAACACCGGAAAATATTTGGTAAAACCGAAAAGTTGTTTCGGAGTAAACCATTGAGCCAAAAAGGTTTTGGCATGCTTCGGGAACTTCTTGGAGGTTGCCAGATTCTTCTGGTAACTTCTGGAATTTTTCCAGCGAAAAAAAGGAAATGTTTTGGAGCTGCCGGAAACGCTGTGGTAGCTTTTCGCTGATGAAAATCATTGATCTGAAAAAGTTTTTGGAATGTGTCCAAAATTATTTTAGTGGGTACTAGAAATGTTCTAGGCCTACAGAAATATTTTCGGGTCAAACGGTCATGGAAAAATGTTTTCATGAATATTGAAAACATATTTATGGTTGCTTTTTGGAAAGCCACTTTATTGGGCTTTGCTCAAAAGCTCTTGGGGATGACATGGATAGATAGGAGCCCCTTTTGAGGGTGGCCCACTAGGTGTGGCCGGCCAAGGTGGAGCTCCTCCATGGAGCTCCACTTGCCTTCCCATTTAGCCTTTCATGTGGGATATAATGTATGGGCATTTTCGTATTTCCATGTGTCACCCTACCCCTTGGTTTTTCCTATAAATAGAGATGGAGAGGAGCTCTCCACACTCACTCCTTACTCCCATACAAATTCCAAGCATGATTTGGCCTTCTCTCTCCCTTCCACCGAAATACTTTCATAGAGCCGAAAGGCTGTCTGTATTCTGGCAGAAACTAGTTCTGGACGGCGAAGCCTTGCCGGATAGCTGACACCGTATGTGTGCAACCCCGTAGAGAGGTCATAGGTTTGATCTTTTGCCTGAGGGGCTGTTCGAGGGTCCTCCCGAAGGGCAGTTCGTGACACCGTCCGAGGGACTGTTCGACCGCCTCCCGGAGGGCTGTCCGGAGGACTGTTCGAGGAGTAGATGAGGGAGAACATCCTCACGGTTGGGAGGTTGTAAATCCTAGCTGCGGGGATCTGCACCGATGATCTACATCCACTCTACTTCCGCTGCGCTTCGAGTCGGTAATGATCAGATCAAAACCTTGTATGTATCTCCATAGTGATCCTGGGTGTGCTCGCTGTACCGATTTTTTTTGTTTTCTGTCACATTACCCAACAGTGGCATCATGAGTTGTGCTATGCGTAGATGCAGGTTTCGATCTAGAATACATAGAGATGTATGGGTATTCCATAATATAATTTTGTAGTAGATGAGATCTATTGCTGGAAATTATTTATGCGAGTAGTAGATGAAATCTATTACCCGATGTTCTTTTTTGCTTACCTAGAATTTGCATATATCTGATCTTGATGATAGCATGGTGGAGTTTCGAAGTTCTGGCAATCCACGATCCTGATTGATCAACGAAGTGCTAACAGTTCGTTGAATTCCACCATAGTTAGAGAAAGATGAAATTTCGCAGACTAAAGGGCAATGTAGATACGATCTACACGGGGGTCATGCGTATGACGAAGTTCAGTATGGGGTTTGAGATTTTATTATCTCTTGCTTCGTACACCCCGCAAAGTTAATCTAGCGACTTGGATAATCATACTTGATGATAAACGTTGGTAGCTGCAGTTCAAGTCAAAACCTTAGAAGCCATGATTTTTTTTGCATAAACCGATTAGAGATGCCTAACTTGGTTTTGAAGGATCACATGTGATGTGGTATAGCAATGCCCATGTTAATTTGATTATGTATGAGATGACTATATGATGTAAGATAATTAACATGACCTACGTGTCATGATTCGGCATGATGGCTGGAGCCATATGATTGTCACTTTAATGACCTGCGTGTCAACCTTATGTAATGCACTTATTTTATTAGCTATAGAGATAGCAGTATTATCTGTTGCATCGACAAGGTGGTGGCAAACTTCACGAAGGTGGACACCGACGCTAATTCCAAAGATGATGAAATTCAAGACTTCTCCGTCAGAAAGGGCTATAGCATATCAAGCTATTATGAATTGCCTGAGATGTTTATCCCTTATGATGCACCCTTTTGATTGCGCGGTAGTCGCTTTTTATTAGGGTGATCTCTCACTTAAAATATCAAGTAGTTAGTGTTCTCCCAAGTGTAGCACCGTCATGACACCTATCTCTTTGGGGTATCGCAGGATCTCCCCGGGTACGAACGATTAGTGAAGTGTGAGGCAGGTGAGTTGTGACCTCGCAACAAGATCACTTGGTTGTCTTGACGTTCTGGAAGGATATCCTTGAGCTCAGAACGCACCCATCGAAAGATGAACAAGAGTCACATAGAGATGTGATTGGCAAGTTTGCCTACCGATTGAAGTTCACGCCATCAGTGTTCATCTCGTTCAATGGCGTTGAATGGAAATGTGAATCATGAATCACTCACAATCAATTATGAGAGATATTGATTTGAGTGGGAGCGCACCTTAGAATAAAATTGTTTATTCTCTGGTGCAAATTAATTATGAACAAGGTCTAAGTGAAATTTGTGTTTACCGTTGTAGATCACATGGCTCGCAACACCATGTTCTTCTTAGCCCTGATGTTAGAGAGAGTGAAATTAGCTGCGACTGGAAACAACTATGTGGACTGGGTCCGTACCCTGAGGATTGTCCACGGGAGCGTTAAGAAAGACTATGTGCTTGATCAACCTCTAGGTGATTCCCCTACGCCAGAAATGGCTCAAGATATCATCAACGTGTTTAACTCACGAAAGGATGATTTCAGTGTTATTAAAAACCTTATGTTATCTTGCATGGATCTTGTGCTACAGAATAATTTTGAATGACTTAGTACCTTCAAGATTATCGAGGCTCTAGATGTTTTGTATCACAAACAGGATTCCACTAAAGTTCATAAGATTACGGAGGCTATGGAAGAATGCATTATAAATAAGAAATCTCTAGTTGATGAGCAGGGTGTCAGACTAGCAAACTATTATGATGGTATTGCTGAAATGGGAATTGATTGTCCAAAGACACTTGGTATTGATTTGATCCTTACTTCGCTTTATGAAGCGGTATTCAAAAGAAATGAGATAGGACTGCAGAATCAGCAAAAGTTGCTGGTGAAGAAGACCACTAGTTTCAAAAAGAAATGCAAGCCTAAGGGCGGAGCCAAGACTGAAACTGTGTGCTTCTACTACAAAGGCACTAGACACTGGAAGAGGAACTGCAAGAAGATCCTGGTAGATAAGAAAGGTATAATTGTTATACATGTTAACGTCATTGATGTTTTGCTTGCTAGCGAAAATTCTAAGTTTTGGGTATTTGATACCGGATCGGTTGCTCACATTTGCAACTCGATATAGGGGCTTCAGAAGGTGCGCAAGCTGGCAAAGAATGAAGTAATGATGCGCGTCGGGAATGGTGCTGGGATCGCCGATCAAGCCATCGGCATTATGCCTCTATGTCTCCCTTCAGGATTTATCTTAGAACTAAATAACTGTTATTTTGTTCCGGGATTGTGTAGAAACATTATCTCTGGGTCATGTTTAGTACACAATGGGTATTCCTAGAAGTCTGAGAACAATGGTTGTTCACTTTATTTTAAAGATATGTTTTATGGATTTGCACCCATTATTGGGGGCCTTTTCATACTAAATCTTGAATGTGGAAATGATGTCTTTAACGTGAATGCTAAACGCCTTAAGAAGGCTGATAATGTCTCTTACAGATCTACCGATATCCTTTTGGGGTCACGCACTAGAAACTGCCGCTTACACATTAAACAGAGCACCGTCTAAGTCTGTTGAGACGACGCCATTTGAATTATGGTATGGGAAGAAAACCAATGTGTCACATCTCAAGGTTTGGGGTTGTGAGGCGTACGTAAAATGTTTATAGCCAAGCAAACTGGAACCTAGTTCAGACAAATATTACTTTGTAGGTTATCCCAATAACACCATTGGGTATTCCTTCTACCACCAGTCCGATGGCAAAGTGTTTGTCGCAAAAGTTGAACGCTTTCTCGAGAAAGAGTTTCTCGCTAAAGAAGTGAGTGGGAGAACAATACAACTTGATGAGATTAGTGAATCTTCAGCAACCATTGATATGGATAAGGAACTGGAAGAAATTCCGCAAATTATCCCTACAACCGAGCCAGGAGTTGTCACATATGATGCGGAAACTTCAGACAAGTTTGTATCTGAACCGCACGGATCAGGTAGGGCTATCCAGCCACCTAAGTAGTATCGTAACAAAATCTTCATGCTTGAAGATGATGAACCTGCGCACTACAAGGAAGCGATGGCGGGGCCCAGCTCAAGGGAATGGCACAAAGCCGTGAAATCCGAAATGGAATCCATGTACAGAAATCAAGTTTGGAACTTGGTAGAACTTCTAGAAGGCGTAAAGCCCATTGGTTGTAAATGGATTTTCAAAAGAAAGACAGATGCGGATGGTAACATTACTATCCATAAAGCTACACTTATCGCAAAAGGATTCACGCAAGTTCCAGGAGTGGACTGATAACCCACAAGTATAGGGGATTGTTTGTAGCCTTCTTCGATAAATAAGAGTGTCGAACCCAACGAGGAGCTAAAGGTAGAACAAAGATTCCCTCAAGTTCTATCGACCACCGATACAACTCTACGCACACTTTACGTTTGCTTTACCTAGAACAAGTGTAAAAATATTTGCCAAGAATAAAACTATGAGCACTTTGCGAGAATAAAACTACGAATAAATTGCAAGGTAATAAAAGTGGAAAGCTTTTGTCAACAAGAAAGTCATTTGTCCCTAGGCAATCGATAACAAGTACCGGTAATCATGCTTGTAAGTTTACATGAGGGAGAGACATGAGCTAACATACTTTCTCTACTTGGATCATATGCACTTATGATTGGACCCCTAGCAAGCATCCACAACTACTAAAGATCATTAAGGTCATGAAACCCAACCATAGCATTAAGTATAAAGTCCTCTTTACTCCCATACGCCATAACCCACTTATCCGCGTTTAGGCTGCTATCACCCCTGCAACACCGAAAATAAGCAAACCATGAACATATTGCAACACCCTACAGTGAGGATCCCTCACGTTTGCGCGAGACGAAGGGCACCGTAGGACAGCACTTAAAATAAAATATACACTCATACCAACCAAGATCACGATTAACCCATAGGACAAAACGGATCTACTCAAACATCATAGGATAACCATAGATCATTGGGAAATAATATATGGAGTTGAGCACCATGTTTAAGTAGAGATTACAGTGGGGAAGAGAGGTGTTACACCGCTGCATATAGGGGGAGAGGGTTGGTGTTGACGGTAGCAAGATTGTTGATGTAGATCACCATCACGATCCTCGCCCTGGCGACACTCCGGCGCCACCGGGAGAGAGTGGGAGAGAGCCCCCCTCGTTCTTCTTATTCCTTGGCCTCCCCCCTAGATCGGAGGAGGATTCCCCCTCTGGTCCATGACCTCCATGGCGGCGGAGGGGTGGGAGCCCCTCCGAGAATGGATCTCCCTCTCCGTTCTCTTCTGTTTCGCGTTCCCCAGATCTGGCCGAAAACCGTTTCTTATATTCCCGGAGATCCGTAACTCCGATTGCGCTGAGATTTTAACACGATTTGTTTTCGGATATAAGCTTCCTTGTGCCTGAAGTAGAGCCCCAACCGACATACGAGGTGAGCCCAAGACATCACCACGCGCCTGGGGCCTGGGCGCGCCCAGGTGTCTTGTGGTGTGTGTGGGCCTCCGTTTGCGATGATTCCAACTCCCAAAAATCACAAATATTCCAAAATAATTCTTCATTAAATTTTATTGCATTTGGACTTCGTTTAATATGGATATTCTGTGAAATAGAAAACATGCAAAAAACAGGAACTGGAACTGGGCATTGGATCAATATGTTAGTCCAATAAATCATATAAAAAGTTGCCAAAAATATGTGAAAGTTGTATAATATTGGCATGAAACAATCAAAAATTATAGATACGATGGAGACATATCAGCATCCCCAAGCATAATTCCTGCTCGTCCTCGAGTAGGTAAATGAGAAAAAAGATAATTTTTGATGTGGAATGCTACCTAGCATAAACTTGATCATATATCTAATCATGGCATGAATATTAAGACATAAGTGATTCAAAGCAATAGTCTATAATTTGACATAAAGACATCAATACTAATGCATCCCAACAAACAATCATGTCTTTCATAATATCAATGCTAAAGAAAGCTATCCCTACAAAAACATATTGTCTTGTCATGCTCTGTCTTCTTGACACAAAGAATTTATCATGCACAACCCCGATGACAAGCCGAGCAATTGGTTCATACTTTTTAATGCGCTTCAGCTTTTTCAACCCTCACGCAATACATGAGCGCAAGCCATGGATATAGCACTATAGGTGGAATAGAGTATGATGATAGGGGTAAATATTGAGAAGACAAAAAAGTAAGAAAGTCTCACATCGACGCGGCTAACCAACGGGCTATGGAGATGCCCATCAGTTGATATCAATGTGAGGAGTAGGGATTGCCATGCACCGGATGCACTAAGAGATATAAGTGTATGAAAGCTCAATATGAAAACTAAGTGGGTGTGGATCCAACTTGCTTGCTCATGAAGACCTCGGGCATTTGAGGAAGCCCATCATCGGAATATACAAGCCAAGTTCTATAATGAAAAATTCCCACTAGTATATGAAAGTGACTACATAGGAGACTCTCTATATAAAAAACATGGTGCTACTTTGAAGCACAAGTGTAGAACTAGCATGCCCCTTCTCTCTTTTTCTTTTTCTTTTTTTCTTTTTTTTCTTCTTTTTTTTCTTTTTTTTCTTTTCTTTTCTTTTCTTTTTTTCCCTCTCAATGTCCGGAGTCTCATCCCGACTTGTGGGGGAATCATAGTCTCCATCATCCTTTCCTCACTTGGGCAATGCTTTAATAATGAAAATTGATAATCATCACACTTCTATTTACTTATAACTCAAAAGAAATAAAAATTACAACTCGATACCTATAACAAAGTATGACTCTATATGAATGCCTCTAGCAGTGTACCAGGATGTGCAATGATCTAGCGTAACATGTATAAAAAATGATGCACGGTGGCTGAGTCACACCTACTATGTCAGCTATATGATCATGCAAAGCAATATGACAATGAATGCTCAAGTCATCAAAACGAAAGTGGTGGAAGTTGTATGGCAATATATCTCGGAATGGCTATGGATAGGCCATAATAGGTAGGTATGGTGGCTGTTTTGAGGAAGATATAATAAGGCTTATGTGTGATAGAGCGTATGATATCACGGGCTCTGGATGCACCGGCGAAGTTTGCACCACGTCTCGAGGTGAGAAAGGGCAATGCACGGTACCGTTGAGGCTCGCAAATTGCGAAAAGGTAAGAGTGCGTATAATCCATGGACTCACATTAGTCATAAAGAACTCATATACTTATTGCAAAAGTTTATTAGCCCTCGAAGCAAAGTACTACTACGCATGCCCCTAGGGGGATAGATTGTTAGGAAAAGACCATCGCTCGTCCCCGACCGCCACTCATAAGGAAGACAATCAATAATAAATCATGCTCCAACTTCATAGCATAACGATAGACTATACGTGCATGCTTCGGGAATCACAAACCTTAACACCAATATTCTTACTAACCACAACTGTTTACTAGTACCTCCCACATATTCCATTTCTATATCGCAAAACTATTGCAAGGAATCAAACATATCATATTCAGTAATCCATAAGTTTTATGTAGGATTTTATGACTAACCATGCAATTGACCAATTCCTGTTGACTCTCCAAATAGATATAAGTGAAGCAAGATAGTTTAATTCTTTCTACAAAAGACCATGCTCTAACAAATATAAGTGAAGCAAAAGAGCATTCTTCAAATAATGATTTTCTATGTGAAGAGAAACAGGCAATCCAAACTTCAAATGATATAAGTGAAGCACTTGAAGCATTCTATAAAGCCACACTCAAAAGATATAAGTGAAGTGCAATGAGCATTCTATAAATCAACCATGGACTATCTCATACCAGCATGGTGCATAAAATAAAAATGAAAAATAAAAACAAAAGACGCTCCAAGATTTACACATATCACATGAACGAAACAAGAACGAAAACATACCGATACTTGTTCAAGAAAGATGGGATGCCTTCCGGGGCATCCCCAAGCTTAGACGCTTGAGTCTCATTGAATATTTACTTGGGGTGCCTTGGGCATCCCCAAGCTTGAGCTCTTGCCTCTCCTCCTTCTCCTCATATCGAGACCTCCTCGACCTTTGATCACTTCATCCACACAAAACTCAACAGAAAACTCGGTAAGATCCGTTAGTATAATAAAGCAAATCACTACTCTAAGTACTGTTTCAAACCAATTCATTTTTTTTTGCATTGTAGCTAGTGTAATATATCTTTTCCATGGCTTATACCACCGATAAAAATCGATAGTTTCATCAAAACAAGCAAAACAATGCATCAAAAACAGAATCTGTCTTAAACAGAATAGTCTGTAGCAATCTGAACACCTACCATACTTCTGTTACTCCAAAAATTCTGAACAATTAGGAAAAAATAAAAAATTTGTATATCAAGACTGTGCAAAAAGTTTTAGAACCTTTCAACATTTTAGTAAATAAATGTAAAATCGCGCACTACAGCCGAAGTTTCTGTTTTTGCAACGCACATACCAACAAGCAATCTAATCATCCCAAAGGCAATTCTTGGCACATTATTTTTATAATACAATGGATTTGTGCAAGGGGATAATTATTTTTGCAAGAACTTTCATGAAAAATTCTACATTGTTTCCATGAGCATGAACACAAGTGTTCAAGGTCGACCCTCACTTCTCCAATGCATCACCTTTCAATCGCTTCTCTTTTTGTGAAGTTTTAAGTTCCCCTCTATATTTTTTTTGTTTTTAAACTTTATAAAAGCACTCAACAGAAATAAATGACTCTCTAAAACTTCCGGGTTGTCTCCCAGGCAGCGCTTTCTTTAAAGCCATTAAGCTAGGCATAAAGTGCTCAAGTAATGAATCCACCCGGATCCCAAGGTATATCAAAGCCAATTTTAATTAACAATGATTTGGCATTTAGTAGTGAGTACAAAGTAACATATATCATGCAATGACGAAGTCTAACTCTCTTCCTATGCATCGGCATGTCATAAAAGAACAATTCATGCACATCAAGTAAAGGCCAATACATAGCATAAGCAATTTCTTGCAATTTTATCGTGTTGGAAACATAGAGAGGTGGAGATATAGTTCCTCTCGCATAATAATTGCAAGTAGGAGCAGCAAGCACATGCATATTATATTCATCAAAATCATCATGTGTAGTAGCAAAATGCAACCCATCAATATAATCCTTAATAAGAGCAAACTTCTCCGATATAGTGTAGTTTGGAGAATTCAAAAAGATAATAGGAGACTATCATGTGTGGGTGCAATAGCAACAATTTCATTTTTAACATAAGGGACAATAGCAAGTTCATCTCTGTAAGCATAATTCATATTGGCATCAAGGCCACAAGCATAGCAATCATCAAGTTCATCAAAAAGGGATATTTCAAACGAATCAATGGGATCATAGCAATCATCATAGGATTCATCCTTCGGTAAGCATGAAGGGAAATTAAACAAGGGATAATTGCATTTGAGCCCTTAGTTGTGTCCCACTCGACAGGATTGGCCCTAATTTTCAAAAGCCAGCGGTTCTGTCCAACCCACTTTGGTCGTCTTGTTCTTTTGCCCATTGACCGTTTGACCGTCACTTTGAAAACTTCATAACTAATTCATACTAAATCAGAAAAATGCAAATAAGATACCAAAATGTTCAGAAGAACATCACTTGTATGTCAATGTCACTTGCATTCATGGCAAAAGTGTTGTAAGTGCCCATCCGAGTTTTACCTCTTATCATAAAACCATGAACAGTAAAATCTAAAAAAAATCAAAAAATTCAAAAATAAATTTGGTGGCAAATAATGAAAAAATGTTTTAAGTGCTTGCCAAGTTTCATTAGGGAATGACATTCGTGGAAGTCATGGCAAAAAAACAATCAACACTCCAAAATAGATTGTTTTTTTTTGCCACGAATTCCACGAATGTCATTCCCTTATGAAACTTGGAAAGCACTTAAAACATTTGTCATTCTTTGCCACTAAATTTATTTTTGAATTTTTTCATTTTATTTAGATTTTACTATTCATGGTGGTATGATAAGAGGTAAAACTCGGATGGGCACTTGCTAACACTTTTGTCATGAATGCAAGTGACATTGACATACAGGTGATGTTCTTCTGAACATTTTGGTATCTTATTTGCATTTTTCTGGTTTAGTATGAATTAATTATGAAGTTTTCAAAGTGACGGTCAAACGGTCAAAGGGCAAAAGCACAAGACGACCAAAGTGGGTTGGACAGAACCGCTGGCTTTTGAAAATTAGGGGCAATCCTGTTGAGTGGGACAGAACTAGGGGCTCAAATGCAATTATCCCATTAAACAATGTATGAGTTGAAGAGTTACTCTCATTAGAAGGTGGGCACGGGTGATCAATCCGCTCTTCCTCCTTTTGTTCTTCGCTCTCCTCATCATCTTTTTCATCCAATGAGCTCACAGTTTCATCAATTTCTTCTTCCATAGACTCCTGCAAAATATTAGTCTCTTCTTGGACAGCGGAGACTTTCTCAATAAATACATCAATATCGTAATTGAATTTATAATTATCATAGCAATATTTAAGGATAGCAAAAATTTTAGGTCTATAAACATCATCATCAAAAGCTTCATACTTTTCAAACAAAGATTCAATTTCATAAGCACCCTTAAAAGCAACAAATTCTTCTATTCGTTCCACATCATAGTAATCATATCTACCATTAGCATAAGAAGCTAAGGTTTCATTGTCATTAAATTTGCATGAAAAGGAAGGTGTGGAGCATTCATCCAAGAGCAAAAAGTATAATCATATCTAGAGCATAGATTCCAAGCATACCATTTCAACATATGAATTTGATCCCATAATAGTTTCCCTTTTTGTGTCAAGCGATAATCCCTAAAGTATGCACGTTGATCCAACGTGTCTCCCATTATCAAGTTGAACGGGGTTTTCTCAGGATTATCAAAGTATTGCATAATATTTTTCACATAACGAGCATCGAGGGTTTTAGGAGGTTTCCCATCTCCATGAGTAGCAAGTACAACTAATTTTTTTGGTGTTTCGTGTTCCATATCCATAACTAAAGATAGAGAACAACTTAGAACAGGAAATAAAAACTACTTAGTGATAAAGTAAAAAGCACACACGAGAATATTCACCCCACGCTATTGCTCCCCAGCAACGGCGCCAGAAAAAGGTCTTGATAACCCACAAGTATAGGGGATCATTTGTAGCCTTCTTCGATAAATAAGAGTGTCGAACCCAACGAGGAGCTAAAGGTAGAACAAATATTCCCTCAAGTTCTATCAACCACCGATACAAACTCTACGCACACTTTACGTTTGCTTTACCTAGAACAAGTGTAAAACTATTTGCCAAGAATAAAACTACGAGCACTTTGCGAGACTAAAACTACGAATAAATTGCAAGGTAATAAAAGTGGATAGCTTTTGTCAACAAGAATGTCATTTCTCCCTAGGCAGTCGATAACAAGTACTGGTAATCATGCTTGTAATTTTAGATGAGGGAGAGACATGAGCTAACATACTTTCTCTACTTGAATCATATGCACTTATGATCGGACCCCTAGCAAGCATTCACAACTACTAAAGATCATTAAGGTCGCAAAACCCAACCATAGCTTTAAGTATCAAGTCCTCTTTACTCCCATACGCCATAACCCACTTATCCGCGTTTAGGCTGCTGTCACCCTGGCAACACCGACAATAAGCAAACCATGAACTTATTGCAACACCCTAAAGCGAGGATCCCTCATGTTTGCGCGAGACGGAGGGCACCATAGGACAGCACCATAAATAAAATATACACTCATACCAACCAAGATCACGATTAAACCATAGGACAAAACAGATCTACTCAAACATCATAGGATAACCATAGATCATTGGGAAATAATATATGGAGTTGAGCACCATGTTTAAGTAGAGATTACAGTGGGGAAGAGAGGTGTTACACCGCTGCATAGAGGGGGAGAGGGTTGGTGTTGACGGTAGCAAGATTGTTGATGTAGATCGCCGTCACGATCCTCGCCCCGGCGGCACTCCGGCGCCATCGGGAGAGAGGGGGAGAGAGCCCCCTCCTTCTTCTTCTTCCTTGGCCTCCCCCCTAGATGGGAGGAGGATTCCCCCTCTGGTCCATGGCCTCCATGGCGGCGGAGGGGAGGGAGCCCCTCCGAGATTGGATCTCCCTCTCTGTTCACTTCTGTTTTGCGTTCCCCAGATCTGGCCGAAAACCGTTTCTTATATTCCCGGAGATCCGTAGCTCCGATTACGCCAAGATTTTAACATGATTTTTTTTGGATCTAAGCTTCCTTGCGCCCAAAGTAGATCCCCAACCGACGTACGAGGTGAGAACAAGACATCACCACGTGCCTGGGACCTAGGGCGTGCCCAGGTGTCTTGTGGTGTGTGTGGGCCTCCGTTTGCGATGATTCCAACTCTGAAAAATCACAAATATTCCAAAATAATTCTTCATACAATTTTATTGCATTTGGACTTCGTTTGATATGGATATTCTGCGAAACAAAAAACATGCAAAAAACAGGAACTGGCACTGGGCACTGGATCAATAGGTTAGTCCAATAAATCATATAAAAGTTGCCAAAAATATGTGAAAGTTGTATAATATTGGCATGAAACAATCAAAATTTATAGATACGATGGAGACGTATCATGGACTACGACGAGACTTTCTTGCCCATAGCTATGCTTAAGTCCGTACGGATATTACTAGCAATTGCTGCGTATTTAGATTATGAAATATGGCAGATGGACATCAAAATGGCTTTCCTAAATGGAAATCTCAAAGAAGATGTATACATGATACAGCCTGAAGGTTTTGTCATTTCTAAGGATGCTGGAAAGGTATGCAAACTTCAGAAGGCCATTAATGGTCTGAAGCAAGCATCAAGGAGCTGGAACATTTGTTTTGATGAAGCGGCATACGTATTGGGCATCAGAATCTATAGAAATAGATCAAAACACCTGATAGCACTTAGCCAAAGCACATACATTGACAAGGTGTTGAAAAGGTTCAACATGGAGAACTCCAAGAAAGGCCTACTCCCCATGTCACCTGGCACAGTGCTTTGCAAGAATCAGTGTCCTCGGACTCTCGATGAGCGAGTACAAATGAATGATGTTCCATATGCTTCGGCAGTTAGTTCTATTATGTATGCCATGCTATGTACAAGACCAGATGTTTCCTATGCGCTAAATGTTAGTAGCCAGTACCAAAGTGATTCAGGATTGGAACACTGGGCCGCAGTCCAAAATATTCTTAAGTACCTCAGAAGGACCAAGGATTTACTCCTTGTGTACGGAGGTGATGAAGAGCTCATTGTAAGTGGTTACACTGATGCAGGCTTCATGACTGACCCAGATGACTTCAAATCTCGATCAGGCTATGCTTTCATATTGAACGGTGGCGCAGTGGACTTGAAATGTTCCAAGCAAAAGAATGTGGCAGATTCTACAATGTAGGCGGAATTGTAGGGGATATGCCCTAGAGGCCATAATAAATGTTATTATTTATCTCCATGTTTGTAATAAAGTTTATGTTCTATGCTATAACTGCTATGGTTCTTGAGTCTGCAATAACACGAAGCTCGGAGGAAAACTCATATGCATGTGTGGAATAATAAATGGTAAAATATATTCCTAGTCATGCCTCTAAGACTAGCTCAAGTGTTGCATGATGATTATGTTTTCCTGATCATGGAAATTGTAGGAGATATGCCCTAGAGGCAGTAATAACAGTTATTTTGTATCTCCAAAGTTTGTAATGAATGTTTATGTTCCATGCTATAACTGCAATGATTCTCGAGTCCGCAATAAGACAAGGCTCGGAGGGAAACTCATGTGCACGTGTGGTACAATAAACAATAAAATGAATTTTTAGTCTTTCCTCTGAGACTTGCTCAAGTATTGCTTGATGATCCTGTTTTCCTGATCATGGGCATGGCTATGCCAGCAATTTTGAGGGCACAATGTTAGTAGAACACTTGTGTTGAATCGACCCCTTTTGATGTTATGCTATGAGATACACTCGTCACAAGTCACAGGGATGCCGGAACACGGAAACGAGAAAAGAGAATAAAACCGGTAACGAGGTAACTAGCATAGTGGACAAGTTGTTGATTCAAGTTGTTGAATCACGGGGATGCAAGTAAATCTCACCTCGGGTGCTTGTAACATATTGCGAAGCAACAGGAATAGCACACGGCAACTAGAGGTTCACTCGAATATTTCTTCGTGTGGGTATAGGGATCAATATGGGTGTCCACGGCTCCGATGTTGATCATTGATCAAAAAGTGTTTCGGTCATGTCTGTACTTCACTGAACCTATAGGGTCACATGCTTAAGGGTCATCTATCTGCTGAATACTAGACAGCGAGTCTGAGAGAAAGTCACCGGAAAAGTTTCGGAGACGACAGTAAAGTTTCGAAGAGAATACCGAAAAAGTTTCGGTAAAAGCAAAAAGTTGTTTCGGATTAAACCATTGAGCCAAAAAGGTTTCGGCATGCATCGGGAATTTTTTGGAGGTTGCCAAATTGTTCTGGTAACTTCTGGAATTTTTTCAGAGAAAAAAAGGGGAAAATGTTTCGGAGCTGTCGGAATTTTTTTTTTGGTGTAAACATAGATGGTTCTAAATTAAACCACCATACTGGAAATGTTCCAGAGCGCGTCTAGAATATTTTAGAAGGTGCCGGAAATGTTCTGGGACCTTCGGGAATTTTTCCAGAAATTACATGCGGAAAACATCTTGTCCCAGTGAGAGGGGACAAGATCCCACGGATCGTGGGGCCTGTTTTTGGGCTTTTTTTGGGTGGGGGGGGCTTTGGGGGAAGACCCCTTGTTGGTGGACAAGGTGTTGGGAGGGCCCCCCATGGTGGGGGTCAACCCCCACAAATGGTGGAATGTGTTGGGAGGAGGTGGCAGCCCCATGTTGGAGGCGCCATGTATGTTTGGGGGACCCCCCATGGGACATCTCCCCACTTTCGGTGGGTGCATGTTTTTTTGGGGGGGGGGCCTCATGTGGGCTGAAATTTTAGCCCCCCTCCACCCCTTCCACCACTATATAAGGAGGTGGAGAGGAGCTCTCCACTCTCATCCTTGCTCTCAAACACATGCCATGACATTTCTGGCTTCTCTCTCCCTCCCAGCAAAATAGTTTCGTAGACCCGAATGGCTGTCTGGGTTCTGGTAGAAACTAGTTCTGGACAGCGAAGCCCTGCCGGATAGCTAACACCGTATGTGTGCAACCCCGTAGAGAGGCCGTAGTTTCAATCTTTTGCCTGAGGGGCTGTTCGAGGGTCCTCCCAAAGGGCTGTCTGAGTTACCGTTCGAGTTTCGAGAGTCCTCCCGAAGGGCTGTCCGTGACATCGTCCGAGGGACTGTTCGACCGCTTCCCGAAGGGCTGTCCGACGAGGGAGTACATCCTCATGGTTGGGAGGTTGTAAATCCTAGCTGCGGGGATCTGCACTGATGATCTACACCGACTCTTCTTCTGCTGCGCTACGAGTCGGTAATGATCAGATCAAACCTTGTATGCAATCTCCATAGTGGTGTTGGGCGTGCTCGCTGTACCAAAAAAATTTGTTTTCTATCGCGTTCCCTTACAGTGGCATCAAGAGCCGTGTTATGCATGGATGCAGGTTACGATCTAGAATACATAGAGATGTATGGGTATTGCATAATATAATTTTATAGTAGATGAGATCTATTGCTGAAAATTATTTATGCGGGTAGCAGATGAAATCTGTTACCTGATGTTCTTGTTGCTTCCCTAGAATTTGCGTATTTCTAATCTCGAGACAGCATGGTGGAATTTGACAAAGTTCTAGTAATTCACGATCTTGATTGATCAATGAAGTGCTATCAGTTCTTTGGGTTCCACCATAGTCAAAAGAAAGATGAAATTTCGGAGACGAAAGGGCAATGCAGATATGATCTGCACGGGGGTCACGTGTATGATAAAGTTTAGTATAGGGCTCGAGATTTTATTACCTCATGTTTCATACACCCTGGAAAGTTAATATAGTGACTTGAATAATCATACTTGATGATAAACGTTGGTAGCTGCGGTTTAAGTCAAAACCTTAGAAGCCACGTAAAATAAAATTTTGCATAAATAGATTAGAGGCGTCTAACTTGGTTTTGCAGGATGTGCATGTGATGTGGTATAGCAATGCTCATATTAATTCGATTATGTATGAGAGGACTATATGATGTAAATTTATTAACAAGACCTGCGTGTCATGATTCGGCATGATGGTTGGAGCCATATGATTGTCACTTTAATGACCTACGTGTCAACCTTAAGTAATGCACTTAATTTATTAACTGTAGAGATAGCAATATTATCTGGTGCATTGACAAGGTGGTGGCAATCTTCGCGAAGGTGAACACCAACGCAAATGCCGAAGACGAAGAAATACTTGACTTCTCCGTCAGAAGGGGCTATACCATATCATGCTATTATGAATTGCCTGAGATGTTTATCCTCCTTGAGGCACCCTTCTTGATTGTGCGGTAGTCCCTTTTATTAGGGTGATCTCTCACTTAAGAATATGAAGTAGATAGTATTCTCCCAAGTGTAGCACCGTCACGGCACCTATCTTTTAGGGGTGCGCCGTGTCACACAGGCACGAACGATTAGAGAAGTGTGAGGCAGGTGAGTTGAGACCTCGCAGCGAGATCACTTGGTTGTCTTGACGTTCAGGCATGACCGTCATGAGCTCGGAACACACGCATCGAAAGATGACCAAGAGTCACATAGAGATGTGATTGGCAAGTTGGCCTACCGATTAAGATTTTTGTCATTAGTGGTGTTACACCAATGGCAAACAATCAAGACACAGATCTTGAATCACTGATAATCAATTTTGATAGATATTGATTTGTGTGGGAGCGCACTTTAGAATAAAATTATTTATTCACTAGTGCAAATATCATTATGAACAAAGTCTAAGTGAAACTTGTGTTTTCCGTTGTAGATCAAATGGCTTGTAACACCGCGTTCAACTTAGGCCCGATGTTAGAGAATGAGAACTTAGCTGCAACTGGAAAGAACTATGCGGACTGGGTCCGCAACCTGAGGATTGTCCTCAGGAGCGCTAAGAAAATGTATGTGCTTGAAAATGCTCTTCCAGCTAAACTGGCGGCAGATGCCCCGGAAGGTGAACAAAATGTCTGGGCCACTAAGGATGACGATCACAACTTAGTGCAGTGCCTCATGCTGGCTTGCATGAGTCTAGGGCTTCAAAAACATTTTGAATTCCATAAACCCCGTGATATGATCTGGGAATTGGATGTGTTGTACAAGGAAACCACACGGTCTGAACGATTTGATATCATGAAGGCCATGATGGATTGCAAGATGGCTGAGGGTAGTTCAGTTGGCGAACACATGGTCAAAATGATTGGCTATGCTGAAAGGCTTAAAACCCTGGAATTTCCAATTCCACCGGGCCATATGATGGACATGATGCTTTCTTCACTCCCCCCATTTTACGACGGTTTTGTCAAGAACTACAACATGAGTGGGATGGAGAACACACTGGAAGAGGTGCTCGCCATGCTGAAAACTGCGGAAGGAGGACTGCGAAAAAATCGCAAGCAAGTGTTGCTTATGAATAAAACAACCAGTTTCAAAAAGAAAGGCAAGCCAAAGAAGGGCAAGGGAGCCGGTAAGACTGGCTCCCAAAGCAACTCTAAGGGCGGAGCCAAGAATGAAACTGAGTTCTTCTACTGCAAGGGCACAGGACACTGGAAGAGAAACTGCAAGAAGTATCTGGAAGATAAGAAGTCCGGCAAAACCCAAAAAGGTATAATTGTTATACAGGTTAATGTCATTGACGTTTTGCTTGCTTGCAAAAATTCTTAGACTTGGGTATTTGATATCGGATCGGTTGCTGGCATTTGCAACTCGATACAGGGCCTTTAGAAGGTGCGCAAGCTGGCAAAGAATGAAGTCGTGATGCATGTTTGGAACAGCGCTGGGATCGCCGCTCAAGCCGTCGGTATTATGCCTCTACGTCTCCCTTTAGGATTTACCCTAGAACTAAGTAACTATTATTTTGTTCCAGGATTGTGTAGAAACATTATCTCTGGATCATGTTTATTGCATGATGGATATTCCTACAAGTCTGAGAACAATGGTTGTTCACTTTATTGTAAGGATATGTTTTATGGATTTACACCCATTGTTGGGGGCCTTTTCATACTAAATCTTGAATGTGAAAATGATGTCTTTAACGTGAATGCTAAATGCCTTAAGAAGGCTGATACCGCCACCACTTACTTGTGGCACTATCGGCTTGGCCAGATCGGAAAGAAACACATGCAAAGACTCCAGTCAAATGGAGTTTTACCATCCTTTGATTTTTGAATCATTTGACACATGTGAAGCTTGTCTGATGGGGAAAATGACCAAGACGCCGTTCACGGGTCATCCTGAACGGGTGGGTGAATTGTTGGAAATAATACATAGTGATGTATGTGGTCCAATGAGCACAGCTGCACGGAGTGGGTATTTCTACTTCGTGACTTTTACTGATGATTTAAATTGGTATGGCTATATCAATTTGATGAAGCATAAGTCGGTAACCTTTGAAAAGTTCAAAGAATTTTAGAATGAGGTAGAAAATCATCGTAACAAAAAGATTAAGTTTCAGTTGTCTGATCGCGGAGGCGAATATCTTAGTCATGGGTTTGGCCAACATCTGAGTGACTGTGGAATCGTTTCACAGCTTACGCCTCCCGGAACTCCACAGCGAAACGGAGTGTCGGAAAGACGTAACCGAACCATGTTAGACATGGTAAGGTCGATGAAGTCTCTTACAGATCTGCCGATATGTTTTTGGGGTCACGCACTAGAAACTGCCGCTTACACACTAAACAAAGCACTGTCTAAGTCTGTTGAGACAACGCCATATGAGATATGGCACGGGAGGAAACCCGACATGTCATTTTTCAAAATTTGGGGTTGTGAGGCATACATAAATCGTTTACAGCCAAGCAAATTTGATCCCAGATTAGACAAATGTTACTTTGTAGGTTATCCCAAGGAGACTGTTGGGTATTCTTTCTACCACGCCTCCGAGAACAAAGTGTTTGTTGCAAAACATGGAGTCTTTCTTGAGAAAGAGTTTCTCACTAAAGAAGTGAGTGGGAGGATAGTACAACTTAATGAGATTAGTGAATCTTTGGCAACCGTTGATATGGCTAAGGAACCAGAAGAAATTCTGCTAATTATCCCTACAACCGAGCCGGAAGCTGTCGCATGTGATGTGGAAACTTCATACAATGTTGTAGCTGAACCGCGCAGATCAGGTAGGGCAATCTAGCCACCTGAGTGGTTTCATAACGAAATCTTCATTCTTGAAGACAATGAACCTGCGCACTACAAAGAAGCGATGGCGGGGCCCAGCTCAAGGGAATGGCACAAGGCCATGAAATCTGAGATGGAATCCATGTATGAAAACCAAGTTTGGAACTTGGAAGAACTTCCAGAAGGCGTAAAGCCCATTGGATGTAAATGGATTTTCAAAAGAAAGATGGACGCGCATGGTAACATTACTATCCCCAAAGCTAGACTTGTCGCGAAAGGGTTCACGCAAGTTCCAGGAGTGGACTACGACGAGACTTTCTTGCCCGTAGCTATGCTTAGGTCTGTTCGGATATTACTAGCAATTGTTGCTTATTTTGATTATGAAATATGGCAGATGGATGTCAAAATGGCTTTCCTAAATGGAAACCTCAAAGAGGATGTATATATGATACAGCCAGAAGGTTTTGTCATTCATAAGGATGCTGGAAAGGTATGCAAACTTCAGAAAGCCATTTATGGTTTGAAGCAAGCGTCAAGCAGCTGGAACATTTGTCTTGATGAAGTGGTCAAAGAGTTTGGCTTCATCAGGAATGACGAAGAATCTTGTGTTTACAAGAAGTTTAGTGGGAGCGCAAAAGAATTTCTCATCTTGTATGTGGATGACATATTGTTGATTGGAAATGACATGAATTTTCTTAGCGAAATAAAAGACTCATTGAAGAAGAGTTTTTCAATGAAAGGCTTAGGCAAAGTGGCATATGTATTGGGCATCAGAATCTATAGAGATAGATCAAAACGCCTGATAGCGCTTAGCCAAAGCACGTACATTGACAAGGTGTTGAAAAGGATCAACATGGAGAACTCCAAGAAAGGCCTACTCCCCATGTCACCTGGCACAGTGCATTGCAAGAATCAGTGTCCTCGGACCCTCGATGAGTGAGTACAAATGAATGATGTTCCATATGCTTCAGCAGTTGGTTCTATTATGTATGCCATGCTATGTACAAGACCGGATGTTTCCTATGCACTAAGTGTTAGCAGCCGGTACCAAAGTGATCCTGGATTGGAACACTGGGCCGCAGTCAAGGGTATTCTTATGTACCTCAGAAGGACCAAGGATTTACTCCTTCTGTACGGAGGTGATGAAGAGCTCATTGTAAGTGGTTACACTGATGCAGTCTTCATGACTGACCCAGATTACTTCAAATCTCAATCAGGCTATGTTTTCATATTGAACGGTGGTGCAGTTGATTGGAAAAGTTCCAAACAAAAGACTGTTGTAGATTCTACGACGAAGGCGGAATATGTTGCAGCTTCAGAAGCCTCCAAGGAGGTGTTATGGATAAAGCAATTTCTTGAAGACCTTGGTGTGGTTCCAAGTGCTCTGGACCAAGTGGAGATCTATTGTGATAATAGTGGCACCGTGGCTCAGGCAAGAGAGCCAAGTTCGCACCATAAGACAAGACATATTGAACGCAAATATAAAGTCATTCAACATCATGTCGAAGCGGGTTTAGTGAAAGTACGGAAAGTTCACACGGATCTGAACGTGTCGGACCCGATGACAAAGCCTCTACCATGAGCAAAGCATGAGCAGCACCGGATAGCCATTGGTGTTAGGGAAGCCATGTAACTGGATTATGACTCTAGTGCAAGTGGGAGCCTGTAGGAGATATGCCCTAGAGGCAGTAATAACAATTATTTTGTATCTCCAAAGTTTGAAATGAATATTTATGTTCCATGCTATAACTGCAATGATTCTCGAGGCTGCAATAACACAAGGCTCGGAGGGAAACTCATGTGCACGTGTGGTATAATAAACGTAAAACGAATTCCTAGTCTTGCCCCTGAGACTGGCTCAAGTATTGCATGATGATCCTATTTTCCTGATCCCTGGCATGGCTATGCCGGCAATTTTGAGGGCACAATGTTAGTAGAACACTTGTGTTGAATCGACCCATTTTGATGTTATGCTATGAGATACACTCGTCACAAGTTAATGGTTAATAACACAAAGATAGTTAATGTTTGCATAATTCCTTAGACCATGAGAGTATCAAGTTCCTTCGCACTTGCTTCGTGAACTTTTGGGTTTGTTAAACGTCATCCCTAACTGGGTGGCTATTACAGCGGCTTACGGTTTCACAAAAAAGTACGACAAGGAACGAGATAGCTCAAGATTGGGATTTGCTCCTCTGACGATGGAGAGATATTCTCAGGCCCTCTCAGTGTTACGGTATCCATCATTGTCTGGCCAGACACAATGTGATTTGATTACAGGGATGCCGGAACATGGAAACGGGGGAAGAGAACAAAACCGGTAACGAGGTAACTAGCATAGCGGACAAGTTGTTGATCCACGGGGATGCAAGTAAATCTCACCTCGGGTGCTGGTAACATATCGTGAAGCAACATGAATAGCACTCGGCAACTAGAGGTTCACTCGAATATTTCTTCGTGTGGGTATAGGGATCAATATGGGTGTCCATGGCTCCGATGTTGATCATTGATCGGAGAGTGTTCTGGTCATGTCTATACTTCACTGAACCTATAGGGTCACACGCTTAAGGGTCATCTATCTGCTGAATACTAGACAGGGAGTCTGAGAGAAAGTCACCGGAAAAGATCCGAAGAGAATACCGGAAAAGTTTCGGTAAAAGCAAAAAGTTGTTTCGGATTAAACCATTGAGCCAAAAAGGTTTCAGCATGCACCAGGAATTTTTTGGAGGTTGCCAAATTGTTCTGGTAACTTCTGGAATTTTTTCGGAGAAAAAACCAAAAATGTTTTGGAGCTGCCGGAATTGTTTTTCGGTGTAAACATAGATGGTTCTAAATTAAACCACCATAACAGAAATGTTCTGGAGCGCGTCCAGAATATTTTAGAGGGTGCCAGAAATGTTTTAGGACCTTCGGGAATTTTTTCTGGAAATTACACGCAGAAAACATCTTGTCCCAGTGAGAGGGGAGAAGATCCCACGGATCGTGGGGGCTATTTTTTGGGGCAGCCCTTGTTGGAGGACAAGGTGTTGGGGGGCCCCCCATGGTGGGGAGCAACCCCCAGAAATGGTGGAATGTGTTGGGAGGAGGTGGCAGCCCCATGTTGGAGGCACCATGGATGTTTGGGGGCCCCCCCATGGGACATCTCCCGACTTTTGGTGGGTGCATGTTTTTTGGCGGGGGGCCTCATGTGGGCTGAAATTTTCAGCCCCCCTCCACCCCTTCCACCACTATATAAGGAGGTGGATAGGAGCTCTCCACTCTCATCCTTGCTCTCATACACATGCCATGACATTTCTGGCTTCTCTCTCCCTCCCAGCAAAATAGTTTCGTAGAGCCGAAAGGTTGTCTGGGTTCTGGTAGGAACTAGTTCTGGACAGCGAAGCCCTGCCGGATAGCTGACACCGTATGTGTGCAACCCCGTAGAGAGGTCGTAGTTTTGATCTTTTGCCCGAGGGGCTGTTCGAGGGTCCTCCCAAAGGGCTGTCCGAGATACCGTTCGAGTTTCAAGAATCCTCTCGAAGGGCTGTCCGTGACATCGTCCGAGGGACTGTCCGGCCGCTTCCCGAAGGGTTGTCCGACGAGGGAGTACATCCTCACAGTTGGGAGGTTGTAAATCCTAGCTGCGGGGATCTGCACCGATGATCTACACTGACTCTTCTTCTGCTGCGCTACGAGTCGGTAATGATCAGATCAAACCTTGTATGCAATCTCCATAGTGGTCCTGGGCATGCTCGCTATACCGAAATTTTTTATTTTCTGTCGCGTTCTCTTACAGGCATGTCTATGCTGGCAACTTTGAGGGCACAATGTTAGAAGAACACTTGTGTTGAATCGACCCGATTGATGTTATGTTATGAGATATCTTCATCACAAGTTAATGGTTAATAACACGGAAATGTTAATGTTTGCGTAATTCCTTATACCAAGAGATTATCGAGTTCCTTCACACTTGCTTCATGAACTTTGGGGTTTTGCTAAACATCATCCGTTACTGGGTGGCTATTACGGTGACTTACGGGTTCATGGGAGAGTATGACAAGTAACTTGATAGCTCAAGATTGGGATTTGCTCCTCCGATAATGGAGAGATATTCTCTGGGCCCTCTGAGTGTCATGGTATCCATCATCGTCTGGCCAGACCCAACGTGATATGATCACGAGGATGCCGGAACACAAAAATGAGAAAAGAGAACAAAACCGGTAATGAGGTAACTGGCATAGTGGACAAAGTTGTTCATTCACGGGGATGCCGATAAATCTCACCTCAGGTATTTGCAACATATCGCGAACAACAGGAATAGCACACGGCAACTGGAGGTTCACTCGTATATTAATTCATGTGGATATAGGGGTCAATATGGGTGTCCATGGCCTCGATGTTGATCATTGATTGGAAAGTGTTCTGGTCATGTCTATACTGAAGGGGAACGATGCAGAAAACTAAAATTTCCGGTAAAGCGAGTGCGCCCAAGATCACTAAGGAGATGCACACAGGGTTTGATTTGATCTGATCCCCGCAGCTAGGATTTACAACCTCCCAACCGCGAGGATGTACTCCCTCATATTCCCCCAAATAGTCCCTCAGACACTGCTTCGGGATGCGGTCGGACAGTCCCCCGGACGGTGTCACGGACAGCCCTTCGGGAGGCGCACACAGAATCTCAGACAGTCAATCGGACAGCCCTTCGGGAGGCACCCTCGAGCAGTCCCTCGGGCAAAAAGATCGAACCTACAACCACTCTAAGGGGTTGCACACATACGGTGTCATCTATCCAGCAGGACTTCACCGTCCAGAACTAGTTCCCACCGGAACCCAGACAACCTTTCGGCTCTACGAAACTATTTCACGGGGAGGGAGAGAGAAGCTAGATCATTGCATGGCACTTGTATGCGAGAAAGAGTGAGTGTGGAGAGTCCCTCTCCACCTCTATTTATAGGAAATCCCAAGGGCATAATTGGGAGGCTTCCAAATAGTGTTGCCTGCATCACCATGACTGCCTCATCCCTAATAGTGTTTCCACTATTTACAGTAGTGTTTCCACTATATGCAAATAGTGTTTCCCCTATTCATAAATAGTGTTTCCACTATTCATGAAACATTTTTTCATGACTGTTAAATCTAAAAATATTTATGTGGCTCTTAGAATAATTCTAGTACCCGCTAAAATAATTCTGGATGTGTTCCAAAACATTTTCAAATCAATGATTTTCATTTGCGAAAAGCAACCAAAGCGGTTCCGGTAGCTCCGGAACATTTCCGGTTTTTTCCCCGAAAAAATCCCAGAAGTTCCCAGAACAATTCTGGCACCCTCCAAGAATTTCCAAGCGTGTACCGAAACCAATTTGACTTAATGGTACACTCCGAAACAACTTTCCAGTTTTACCGAAACTCTTCCGGTGTTCTCTCTCCGGAACTCTTCCGTTGTCTCCGAAACCTTTTCGGTGACTTTCTCTCACACTCCCTGTCTAGTATTCAGCAGATAGATGACCCTTAAGCATGTGACCCTATAGGTTCGGTGAAACATAGACATGACCGAAACTCTTTCGATCAATGATCAACATCGGAGCCGTGGGCACCCATATTGACCCCTATACCCACACGAATAAATATTCGAGTGAACCTCCAGTTTGCCGTGTGCTATTCCTATTGCTTCGCGATATGTTACAAATACCCGAGGTGAGAATCATCAGCATCCCCGTGGATCAACACTTGTCCACAATGCCAGTTACCTCGTTACTGGTTTTGTTCTCTTTTCTCGTTTCCGTGTTCCGGCATCCTTGTGATCAAATCAAAATGTGTCTGGCCAGACAATGGTGGATACCGTAACACCAAGAGGGCCTTGAGATATCTCTCCATCATCGGAGGAGCAAATCCAAATCTTGAGCGTTCAAGTCCCTTGTCATACTTTCCCATGAACTCGTAAGCCGCCGTAATCGCCACCCAGTTACGGATGACGTTTAACAAACCCCAAAGTTCATGAATCAAGCATGAAGTAACTCGATACTCTCATGGTGTAAGGAATTATGCAAATGTTAACTTTCTCTGTGTTATTAACCATTAACATGTGACAAATGTATCCCATAGCATAACATCAATTCAGGTCGATTCAACACAAGTGTGCTCCTAACATTGTGACCTCAAAGTTGCCGGCATAGTCATGCCCATGATCAGGAAAACAGAACCATCATGCAACACTTGAGCTAGTCTTAGAGGCCATACTAGGAATACATTTTACCGTTTATTATTCCACACGTGCTGATGAGTCTTCCTTTGAGCCTCGTTGTCATTGTAGACTCGAGAACCATAGCAGTTATAGCATGGAACATAAACATAATTATGAACATGGAGATAAACAATAACATTTATTATTTCCTCTAGGGTATATCTCCTACAGACTCCCACTTGCACTCGAGTCAGTAATCTAGTCAATGCTAATGCACTTTACACCTATGGCATACCGGTGTAAAAAATTCTTCACTTGTGGTATAGCCTGATGTCCAACGGATCTGGCAACTTTAGTTCCGTGTGTATCTTTGCATCTCCACGTGTTTTCATGCTTTCACAAAATTCATATTTTGTGTGGACTTGGCTTTGTATATATGTGAATCACAGGTCAAACCTTGATTCCTCAGACTGAGCTATGGAGCAACTATCTGCAATAGTGTCCCATTGACCAAAGCCATCTTGGAACCATACTAAGTTCATGAATGAACTATATGATTCAACATCTTCTTTGTTGCTTCCAAAGCAGCAAAATACTTAGCCATTTGTTATAGAATTTGCCACAGTAACCTATTTGGAACAATTTCCAACTTATCGTGCCACCATGTCGTGTATTACAAAACCCTTAACTTAAATTGAAAAACTCATGGAGCATTGATGAAGACTGTATCGATGTAATTACTTACAACGAGCACTTCATAATCTCTGCTTGCGAGAAAACATGTCATTAGTGCTACTTTAGTACTCAACGACATTTTTCACTGTTGTCCCATGATCAGTACTTTGATCACTTTGGTATCTATACTAACAACAGCTTGGGAGTATCGGACATATCTGTTTGTTTTACATACCATGGAATACATGATTAATCCACACACAAGAGTGTGTGGAATCTCCATCATGTATTTTGCTCATCAGTGTTTTGGGACACCGAGTCTTGCAAAACTCTTTCCATGTGACTTCAACAAGAATGACTCCTTGGCATTCTTATGCTATACTGTTTTAGCATCTTGTTAATATGTATTTTTGGCTTAGCCTATTAGGCAATTCTATATAATAGATAAATATGCCTAATATCAAGGCTATTTGGCCCAAGCACTTCATCAAAAAACTATTTTCAATGAAGTCCTAATTTGTGTCAAGAAATTTATATTATTTCCAATCAACAATGTGTCAAGCACAAAAGGTTTTTAGAAATATTATTATGCTCCCACTTACTTTCTTGTAACCACAAGCATCTTCGTTATCCATTGATGAAATCAAACTCTTTTGACTATTTCATAAAAAATGAAGATTCCAACTCCATTTTGCTCTCTTCTGTCCATCGCTGGAACTCTGAAGTTTGCATACTCAGTAGCATCCTCTGGATCGACAAAATACTTTGGACTGTATCACATACAAGTCCTAGTTTGCATTTCCATTTCATGGAAATCCTTTTCGCATCCATGTTTCATATCTCATGATTGAAATATGTATTAATTGCTAGTTTAACCCGATCTGACTTTAAGCATCGCTACGGTGAGACAATCTCATCGTAGTCAACTCCTTGAATTTGTTATTGCAACAAGTTGAGCTTTATGGATAAAACATTTTATCCACATCAGTTTATAGTTCCATTAATGTTCGTTAGACTCCAAGTCTTCCGAAGGGTTTATCAAGATAAAATCTTGAATCATTTATATTGGCATTTAGCCAATTCTGAAGTCAGGGCCCATCAATGCTTCCTTGTGTATCGTAGGTATATTGTTGTCCAACAACAATATCTCATTTGCGCACCTAAGAGGTTTGCATGAGTTTTGCCTACATGGTTCAGCTGCAAGTTCAACCGAAGTCCATACATTTTATTGTAGAGACTTCTGTATCAGTCACAAGAGGAAACTCTAGAATTGCTTCCGAGGTTTCTATCCCTTGTCATGATAACGAAGATACTGTTATCTCATTGAGTTGCACTGTCCTCTCACTCACCTTTTGTAAGAACCATTTTCTACAAAATCGTACCATTCTTTGTGGCAAACCTTTTGCCTCGGTACAGTGAGGGAGGAATACCCAATAAATTAGGATGACCTACAAAGTAGCACTTGTCTGATTTGGAATATGTTTGTAAATATTTTACACAAGCCCCATATTCCAAATGTTAAGAAAAGACATAACATGGTTGGGGTTACCATACCATGGCGTCATTTCAACAGATCTGATGGCGCTCTTTTCAATGTAAAAGCCACAATCTCTGAAGCATTACTTTAAAAGGGATAATAACAAATTGATTTATGTCATCTTTGATCTTACCATGTCATAAATGGTTTGATTACATCTTCACGCACATTCCACTCACAGTGGTGCTCCGGGAGGTGTAAGTTATGAAACTCTTTTCACAACTCATCAGACATTCGCTAAACTTGAAACTCAAATATTCCTTTCCACAATCAAATTGCAGAAACATAATTTTCTTGTTACAATAATTTATACTTCATTTTGAAAACCTTATGAATGATTCCAAAAGATCCATACTTACATCTCATCAAGTAAATATCCATATATCTACTTGAGTCATTTCTGAAGATAGATAAATTCACTACTAGCAACAACATTTATCGGACTACAAACATCAAAATTTATGATCACCAATAAGTTTGTTGCTCATTACTTATGGCCTGTGAACGGTATTTCAGTCGCTTCACTTTTTGGAGGAAAGTTGCAAGTGTCAGATGATTCATAATCAAACGACTTCAAAATCCATCATTATGGAATTTCTCCATGCGGGTTTCTCCAATGTGACCAAATGCAGTGCCACACATGTGTGGTATTCTCTTAGTCTTGCGACATTTAGCATCAGTGTTATGGATGTATCATATTACCATAATATTCATAACATACATCCCATTCATGATGGAAGTATGGCCCTTATGTTATTCATAACACTGAACAGCAATTGTTCTTTTATGAACAACACTCTTGCAACAAACATTATGCAAATGGGCTAGAGTGTATAAAACTATAAAATGAATTATGAAAGTAAATACAGAGGTAATGTATTATTATCAATATTCATAACATACATCTCATTCATAAAGAAAGTATGGCCCTTATGTTATTCATAACATCGAACATCAAAAGTTCTCTTATGAACAACCTTCTTGCAAGATACCTTATGCAATGGGCTAGAGTGTATGAAACTCCAAAAATGAATTATGAAAATAAATACAAAGGTAATACACCAATGGAAGGAATAGTAACATTTACTATGTTCCCAGCGCGTATCTAAACCTCACTCCGGCAAGTCTTTTAGGCCATAGTAGTTCTTGCATCGAGTCGCAACAGAATGCAATCGAGCGGGTATCTCTGTGATCAACTCACAATACCCAAGAATCAGTGATTAACATGTTTAATCATAATTCCCAAGAATTATATCTTTCACTAGCCTTCTATACATAAATAACTTGTATGACATTCATACATGAGCTGGATATTCCAATCCTCTCTCTTTTTGCCTTTATACTTCTAACAGTTTAACTTTTAGTATTTCTCCTACTCTCAGAAGAAGCACCCAACTTAAGACTGGCGTTAGCCCCGGACTTCCTAGGTGTTTAAGTCACACTAACACCCTTTGGACATTTCCTTTCTCTTTAAGTTGTTGTTTTATTCACCTTCATCATATGACAGGCGTTCTTCTGGATCCCTCCCGTATTAGTCTAATGCATAGTAAACAGTTTTACTAATAGTTTGCAAAACAAACATTGCTTTGGATATGCCATATCTTCTAGCCTTTGTTTGTATCTGAAACTAATTTTCAGTTCCATGAATATCACATAGCAATCCCAAACTTTTGAAGTCGGGTCTCATGGAAGCAAACATATTGCACTTGACCGCAACCGAATTCTAGCTTTTGGATCTAAGGACGAGAGTCACATCATCCATAGCATCGGCGGGAGAATACCGAAAGCATGCGATAGGACAAAGTCCTTCTCAGCACTCTTGAGGACAATCCTCACATTATGTTACCAACCGTAAAGTTTTAACCATATATATAACAGCTATTCAATTTTAATAGGGAAGGTGGAAACACGAGCCATTATTCTACAACTATTATGCAAATTTCACTTGGACAATGTTCATAATTAATTGCACGGAGAATTAAACAAGTTAATTCTATAGTGCACTCCCACTCAAATCTATATCTCTCATAATTGATTGTGAGTGATACAAGACCCGCATTTCAATTGTTCGCCATTGGTGTAACACCACTGACGACGAAAATCTCAACCGGTAGGCCAACTTGCCAATCACATCTCTATGCAATTCTTGTTCATCTTTCTATGGGCGTGTTTCGAGCTCATGACGGTCATGCATGAATGTCAAGACAACCAAGTGATCTTGCTGCGAGGTCTCAACCCACCCGCCTCTCAATTCTCTAATCGTTCGTACCCGTGTGACACGGTGCACCCCAAAAAGATAGGTGCCGTGACAGTGCTACACATGGGAGAACACTAACTACTTGATATTTTAAGTGAGAGATCACCCTAATAAAAAGCGACTATCGCGCAATCAAAAAGGGTGCATCATAAGGGATAAACATCTCAAGCAATTCATAATAGCATAATATGATATAGCCCTTTCTGACAAAGAAATCTTTCATTTCTTCATCTTTGGCATTCGCGTCGGTGTTCACCTTCGCGAAGAATGCCACCACCTTGTCAATGCACCAGATAATATTGCTATCTCTATAGCTAATAAAATAAGTGCATTACCTAAGGTTGACATGCAGGTCATTAAAGTGACAATCATATGGCTCCAACCATCATGCTGAATCATGACATGCAGGTCATGTTATTTACATTATATAGTCATCTCATACATAATCAAATTAAATATGAGAACTGCTATACCACATCACATGCACATCCTGCAAAACCAAATTAGACGCCTCTAATTGGTGTATGCAAAATTTTATTTTACGTGGCTTCTAAGGTTTCGAAACAAACCGAAGCTACCAACATTTATCATCAAGCTTGATTATCCAAGTCGCTAGATTAACATCGCGGGGTGTATGAAATGCGAGATAATAAAATCTTGAGCCCCATACTGAACTTCATCATACACATGACCCCCGTGCAGATCATATCTGCATTGCCCTTTTGTCTGCGAAATTTCATCTTTCTTTCTAACTATGGTGGAATTCAATGAACTGTTAGCACTTCGTTGATCAATCAGGATTGCGGATTGCCAGAACTTTGAAACTCCACCATGCCGTTATCAAGATCAGAAATACGCAAATTTCAGGGAAGCAACAAGAACATCGGGTAATAGATTTGATCTGCCACCCGCATAAATAATTTTCAGCAATAGACCTCATCTACTACAAAATTATGTTATGCAACACCCATACATCTCTATGTATTCTAGATCATAACCTGCATCTACGCATAGCATGGCTCATGATGCCACTGAAGGGGAATGCAACAGAAAACAAAAAAATTCGGTACTGCGAGCATGCCTAGGATCACTAAGGAGATGCATACAGGGTTTGATCTGATCGTTACCGACTTTTAGTGCAGCGGAAGTAGAGTCGATGTAGATCGTCGGTGCAGATCACCGCAGATAGGATTTACAACCTCCCAACCATGAGGATGTACTCCCTCGTATGCCCCCAGACAGTCCCTTGGACAGCCCTTCAGGAGGCGGTCGGACAGTCCCCCGGACGGTGTCACTGACAGCCCTTCGGGAGGCACACACAGAATCTCGGATAGTAACTCGGACAGCCCTTCGGGAGGCACTCTCGAACAGCCCCTCGGGCAAAAATATCAAACCTACGACCTCTCTACGGGGTTGCACAGATATGGTGTCATCTATCCGACAGGGCTTCGCCATCTAGAACTAGTTCCCACCAGAACCCAGACAGCCTTTCGGCTCTATGAAACTATTTCGCGGGGAGGGAGAGAGAAGCCAGATCATTGCATGGCTCTTGTATGTGAGAAAGAGTGAGTATGGAGAGTGCGTCTCCACATCTATTTATAGGAAATCCCAAGGGATAGGGTGCAACTCAAAATATCAAAATGCACATGAAAGGTGTCCTTCACAAGGGCATAATGGGGAGGCTTCAAATAGTGTTGCCTATATCACTATGCCTAGATCACCATGCCTGCATCATCCCCTAATAGTGTTTCCAATATTTACAATAGTGTTTTCCACTATATGCATATAGTGTTTCCACTATATGCATATAGTGTTTCCACTATTCATGAAACATTTTTTTGCGACCGTTAAATCCAGAAATATTTCTATGGGTCTTAGAATAATTCCAGTACCCACTAAAATAATTCTGGATGAATTCTGAAACATTTTCAGATCAATGATTTTCATGAGCGAAAAGCAATCAAAGCGGTTCCGGCAGCTCCGGAACATTTTTGGTTTATTCCCCGGAAAAATCCCAGAAGTTCCCAGAACAATTCTGGCACCCTCCAAGAATTTCCAGGCGTGTGCCGAAACCAATTTGACTTAATGGTACACTCCGAAACAAATTTTGAGTTTTACCGAAACACTTCCAGTGTTCTCTCTCCGGAACTCTTCCGTTGTCTCCGAAAACTTTTCGGTTACTTTCTCTTAGACCCCCTGTTTAGTATTTAGCAGATAGATGACCCTTAAGTGTGTGACCCTATAGGTTAGGTGAAGCATAGACATGACCGATCAATGATCAACATCGGAGCCGTGGAGACCCATATTGACCCCTATACCCACATGAATAAATATTCGAGTGAACCTCCAGTTTGCCGTGTGCTATTCCTGTTGCTTCATGATATGTTACAAATACCCGAGGTGAGAATCATCGGCATCCCCATGGATCAACACTCGTCCACAATGCCAGTTACCTCATTACCGGTTTTGTTCTTGTTTCTCGTTTCCGTGTTCGGGAATCCCTGTGATCAAATCACAATGTGTCTGGCCAGACGATGGTGGATACCGTAACACCGAGAAGGCCCAGAGATATCTCTCCATCATCGGAGGAGCAAATTCCAATCTTGAGCTATCAAGTCCCTTGTCATACTTTCCCATGAACCCGTAAGCCACCGTAATAGCCACCCAGTTACGGATGACGTTTAACAAACCCCAAAGTTCATGAATCAAGCATGAAGGAACTCGATACTCTCATGGTCTAAGGAATTATGCAAACATTAACTTTCTCTGTGTTATTAACCATTAACTTATGATGAATGTATCTCATAGCATAACATCAATTTGGGTTGATTCAACACAAGTGTTCTCCTAACATTGTGCCCTCAAAGTTGCCTGCATAGTCATGCCCATGATCAGGAAAACAGAACCATCATGCAACACTTGAGCTAGTCTTAGAGGCCAAACTAGGAATACATTTTACCATTTATTATTCCACACGTGCTTATGAGTCTTCCTCCGAGCCTCGTGGTTATTGTAGACTCGAGAACCATAGCAGTTATAGCATGGTACATAAACATAATTTTGAACATGGAGATAATCAAGAACATTTATTATTGCCTCTAGGGCATATCTCCTACATATACTTCACCGAAGCTATAGGGTCACACACTTATGGGTGATCTATCTACTGAATACTAGATAGGGAGTCTGGGAGAAAGTCACTAGAAAAGTTCCGGAGACGACGGAAAAGGTCCAGAGAGAAAACCAGAAGTGTTTTGGAGCTACCAGAATTGTTTCAGAGAAAACGAAAATGTTTTGAAATAAAACCTTCATACTGGAAATGTTCCAAAGACTGTCCGGAAGAATTTTAGAGGGTGCCGGAAATGTTCTGGGACCTTTCGGACTTTTTCAGAAGAAATAGTCGCGGAAAACATCTTGTCCCAGCGTGAGGGGACAAGATCCCACGAAACATGGGGGCTGTTGTGGGGGCGCCCCCCCCCCCCCTTGACGGGGCAGCCCCTTGTGGTTGGACAAAAGGTGTTGGGTGTGACACCCCGATTTTTGGTCCTTTCTTTTTCTTTTGGATATCTTCGAATTTTTATTTGGAGTTCCTTCTCAATGGCATTGTGGTCTGGAAACCTGGGAAGATCATCTCTTCTTACTCTCCCCAGCGGCTTGTGATTCTCAAATCCATCCCAAGGCCATGTGATTTCCATCTTAGCCCAATCCCAATTTTTATTCCTTGGGAATATTCCTCTTTCTATTAAAGGAATAACCCTGTTTGCCCTAGGTTGTGACGCAACCCATATTTCTGCCATTCCCTAAATTTCCTCAAAATTCTCAAAATTACATTGGACCATATGGACCTTGGATAAATAAAATATTCATGATTCCATGCTCATGGTGAGCACACCATCCAGTCTTTGTTTCTGGCCATAATTTCAGTTTGTGAAGCAACTATAATTTTGATTACTTCATAAATTCTGAAATTAATCCAGGACCTAACTATCCCTATATCCATTGAGCACGCCAAAATTCACATCATTTTGCCAAGCCATTTTCTCCACAATATTCCTCCAAGTTTCTGTCCAGTGTGAAGCTTTGTGAAGGAAGTACCATTTTTATTTATCCAAATGGTATGAAATTTGTATAGTGCCTTCATATGCCCAAATCATCATCCTACACCAAGGTTTAGCTCAATCCAATCATCCATGTGAGTGCCACTTCATGATTTAGTTTCTGGACCAGATTTTGTAGTTGTAAAGCAACTATAATAAATATTGGTCCAAATCCATTCATATTTCACAGGATTGTAGTCCTTCCTACCCTAAACCCCTGTGACATCTTTATTAGCCCATTGGTCAAGTCATTTGACCACAACTTCATGCCCAAGTTTGCTATAGCAAACTTCAGTTGATGCTACCCATTAGCACCAAGGTGCTTTAACCAAACCAAGACCACGGTGTTTCTCCATCAAGTAGGGTCCACGCGATAGACATATTTTTACTAGCCGGAATGCACCGCGTGCGCCTGAGCACGCGGTGGCCACGCGGTTGGGAGGCCATTGGCGCACGCTCTGCGTCGTTTTGCTTCGGGCCTCTTCTCCTCATCAGCCCCTGCTCGACTCTGGTGCTGACCAGGCCCCTCTTTCGTCCACGTAACCCTCTAGCCCCTCTCCCCCTCTTCTCTATTACCCGTCCGGGAGCAGACCGTGTCTTCTCCACCATGGCCGGTCGGCCACGCTGCCCCGAGATCCGCCCCTGCTCGTCTCTGGTGCTGACAAGGCCCCTCTTTCGTCCACGTAACCCTCTAGCCCCTCTCCCCCTCTTCTCTCTTACCCGTCCGGGAGCAGACCGTGTCTGCTCCACCATGGCCGGTCGGCCACGCCGCCCCGAGATCCGCCCCTGCTCATCTCTGGTGCTGACTAGGCCCCTCTTTTGTCCCCTCTAGCCCCTCTCCCCCTCTTCTCTCTTACCCGTCCGGGAGCAGACTGTGTCTGCTCCACCATGGCCGGTCGGCCACGCCGCCCCGAGCCTTCCCGAGCATGCCCGAGCCTCTCTGATCCTCCGTGAACCCTCTGGACGCGTCGCCCCAGCCCCTCCGCGTGCCCCGTGCTCCGGCGCGCAGCACACGCGTCGCCACGGCCACAGCTTTGCCCCGGCTATTTAAGCCGTTCCCGAGCCCCATCGACCTCACCAGCAGCCTCTCCACTCTCCTCTAGCCCTCCCCGACCTCTCCAACGAGCTCGAGGAGCTATCTTGGCTCGCCATTGCTGCCATGGCCGACGGTGGCCTTCGCCTAAATTGGAGCGCCACGGCCCCTCCCTCTTCCTGCTACCTCCACCAGAGCCCTTCCCAATCCCCTGCAAGACCTCCCCGCCTCCCCTTTCCTCTCCTCAGGTGGTATGCCATGCTCCTCGGGGATGGCCGAATCCGCCGTCCATCACGGCCACGGCCCTGCTTGTTCCAGAGCTCTTAGGCGAGCGTGCTACCTCTAGGCGGGTGCGCCACTCCGCGCTAGTCATCTCGGTGGCCGGAGCTGCGCCTGGGGTGAACCGAGCCGTCGGGACGGGCACCGGCGCCGAGCCCCCTCCTCCGCACTGTGGGCACTCATGCGAGGTAGAAGACGAGCCAAGCCAGGCGGGCACCACCTCACCGCGGCCCCATTGGTTAGCCTAATGATGCGTTGACCCGGGTCACTGACGTGTATAAGTGAAGACGGATTTCCAGGAATAAGCTTTCAATCATCAAAAGCGTACTCTTCTGTTTCTTCAGTTAAAAATACACTTTCGCCGTTAGAAAGCATAACCTCAGAAAGGCGCTTTCTCTTTTTCAGCCGCCGGCCGAAACAGTTATTTAGTGGGCGTTCACCCGTTAAGAGCAGAAACAAACAATTTTCTATTTGTTTTCTGCCTAACGAACGAACAATCATATTTTCCCGACCGTAACTCCGATTCAAGTGATTCCAAAGCCCACGTTCTCTGTTCTTCTAGCCCATTCCGATGGTATCATTTTCACCATGTGGTAACATTCTGAGAGGGAAATGTTTAGGGCAAATCATTACGCGGGCTCATCAGACTTCTTCCTGATGAATCCTTCATCCACAGGCAAGCCACAACAGCCACTTGCATGATGGCATTGCAGTAGCCATGGTTTCCACTTGAATATTTAAATAATTGCTTGCTCATCTAATGATTTAGTTAATGCTTCGAATATGCTCGTGAATCCATGACCATGCTCATGCTATGTTCTTGTGCATATATGATTCTTCTCCATTATTAGTGTTATTTTTATTATTATCAGGTTTCATTCTTGTAATCATTTCCGATGCTAGTGATAATGATATGCTCACATGAATAGTTATGGTTTGTTATGCAAATACTTGTTATATCCATAATTGTCATTATGCCATGCTCATTTGCATCCCGTGGATTAAATGATTTATCATGGTTGATGTTATGTTGTTAAATGGTTATGTTCCCCATCCATGGTTACACTGATATCATGCTCATATGCATTGTTACTTCATTTTATTGTGACTCAGCACATCACCATTCAAGTAAATCAAACGTAATCAAACTTGAACAAATCTGTTGGCTGAGTCATGGTGCCACCGAATCGAGCTCACCAGTGCAACCACACTTGCCTGGATGGGGAGGCCCTAATGCGGTCTATTATCATGCCTCTCGCCGGTGCCTCCAACTAGGGAAGGTTATGTGCGTGCGCTACCTTGATCAGGTAGGCGGCCATAAGCCTTCTGTGTCGTAGTTGTATGGTACCATTGTCCCTGTTTTGGACCGTTTGTTTTGTTTGGCCATGACGGTGGTAGCCACAAAGGTGGCGGATGTCATGAGTTGACATCGGGGCCACCTATGACATAGCCCAAAGGGGAGTTTGTCGGAGTGGCAGGGAGGGTGTCATGCAATAGATTGGTTTTGTCGGAACGTCGTTGGTCCACCCGAATGGGAGCACGAGGCCATGAGTTCCGTGGTGTGGGTATAATGTACTAACCTCTGCAGAGTGTATAATCTGTCAATTGCCGTGTCCTCGGTCATGGACACATTTTGTAGTAGGTCACACTATGGGTTAACAGAGACAATAACCTGGATAATAAACAACCCCGGTTCCATGAGAAATGAAGTTGGTTGATCTTTATGTGGTCATGCGATGATCACAGGTGGAGATCAAGCTCCGTGTGGTCATGTGATGATCACGATGGTATAGTTGATACCGAGCTGGTTGATCCTGAGGTAATCATGTGATGTTCACGATGGTAAGTTTGAGGCATATGGTGGTTATGAGATAACCTCCGAGAAGAATAAGTTGGTCCATGGGACCTTAAACATCAACCCTCTCTCACGCTAGTGCTAGTATCATCATGTTCATATCATGGGTAACATGTACATGCCATGCTCACTCTCATCTTGATTCTAGTAGTATCATGATCATCATTGATAATTAACCTATAAATGCCAGGCTATTGTTTGTCTCGAGTGCTTTGGTAGGGATTACCATAATTATTAGAGGAATTTCCATTAAATGGTCTAGCGTTGAAATTACCTCTATACGCATTATTATTAAAATTGTTTCGCGAGACAAAATTCACATCTACGGGATCATTATTTTGCTCAATCAAAGTGGAAAAAGGCACATCATTAGGATCAATAGGGGTATTTTTGCTAGCAACCAATTTCATAAGCGCATCAACTTTATCACTCAAAGTACTAATTTCTTCAATAGAATTCACTTTTTTTACTAGTAGGAACTCTTTCAGTATGCCATTGTGCATAATTTGCCATATATTATCAAGCAATTTAGTAGCTAATCCCAAAGTAATTTCCATAAAAGTACCACCTGCAGCGGAATCTAAAAGATTTCTAGAGACAAAATTTAATCCCGCATAAATTTTCTGTATGATCATACATAAATTTAAACCATGAGTAGGGCAATTTCTTATCATTAATTTCATCCTATCCCAAGATTGGGCAACATGTTCATGATCAAGTTGCTTAAAATTCATAATTTGATTTTTAAGAGAAATAATTTTTGCGGGAGGAAAATACTTGGTAATAAAAGTATCTTTACACCTATCCCAAGAATTAATACTATTTCGTGGTAAAGATGAAAACCAAATTGTTGCACGATCCCGTAATGAGAATGGGAATAATTTTAATTTCTCAGTATCATTATCCACATCTTTTTTCTTTTGCATATCACACAATTCTATGAAAGTGTTGAGATGGGATGCAACATCTTCATTAGGACTTCCAGAAAATTGTTCTTTCATTACAAGATTTAGCAAAGCAGCATTAATATCATAAGTCTCCGCACTAGCGGCGGGAGGAGCAATCAGAGTACTAATAAAATCATTATTATTAGTGTTGGAAAAATCACACAATTTTGTATTTTCTTGAGACATCATGGCTACGCAAACAAGATAACAAGCAAGCAAACAAGCAAACAAGAAAAAGGCAAACAAAAAAATATTTTTCTATTTTTATAAAAACTTTGTAGAAGTGGGGGAGATGAAAATGAGAGGCAAATGCAAATAAAGTAAATGCAAGAAGATGATAATTTTATGCGTAGGCACTTGATAGATGTTGATGATGTCTCCCCGGCAACGGCGCCAGAAATTATTCCTGCTACTGGTGAGCTGCGTTGGTAATTCCCTGAAGAGGAAGGGAGATGCAGTACAGTAGAGATAAGTATTTCCCTCAGTTATGAAACCAAGGTTATCAATCCAGTAGGAGAATCACGAAACACCTCGTTAGCAGCACCTGCACACAAAACAACAAATCCTTGCACCCAACGCAAACAAGGGGTTGTCAATCCCTCGGCGGTAAGTTGCAAGCTTAAATTGTATGTGATAGATAGATAGACTAAAACAAAAATACAAAATAAAATAAATAAAGAAAAAAGTGCAGCAAGTATTTTTAGGGTTTTAGTATATGATTTAGATAGACCCGAGGGCCATAGTTTTCACTCGAGGCTTCTCTCAAGAAAATAGCATACGGTGGGTAGACAAATTACTGTTGGGCAATTGATAGAAAAGCAAATAATCATGACGATGTCCAAGGCAATGATCATGTATATAGGCATCACCACCGAGACAAGTAGACCGACTGCTTCCTGCATCTCACTACAAGAAACATGTTAAGACGTGACGGTTCTAATCCGTCACAGGCCAGGCAAAATCCGTCATGGGTGCCCATCCTTGACGGATTTGAAATCCGTCATGTATATCGCGTCATAATTTGACATGGTGCTGTCCATGACGGTTCTTGACCGTCAAGGATCTACCCCAGGCCCACCCAAGGCCCAAACCATTGTGACGGAACAGACCGTCATGGACCAACGCCATGTAGAGTTTTCAATTCACCAACTGTAATGACGTGGCAGCCTACATGGACACTATTTTTTGTCATAGAAATCATCATGGATATCCTACATGAGGTAGCCCATTAGTTCGACCCGTTAGCCTATTTCATTCAGCCCAATTTTCAACAATTACATTTTAAAGCATGATGCATTATGCAAATCGTAATGCTAAGACAAGGTATTTCCAATGTGCCTCACGTGCACATAAGAATCAATATATGCAGTCATCTGCAAGCATCTATAACATAGCAGTTTACAAAATCCTCCATGAAATGATAATTTACAACATAGATTAATAAAATATATCACTCAGCAAAGTTAGGAAACAGTACAATCCAGTTCACACAAACATAATATTTAAACTATTGAAGTTGTTATTCAAGTTCTTGCCATCGGCCCTCCTGTTGGAAACTATCATGTCGTGCGAATTTTGATGGGCAGCACCAAGTAGCCCGGTACGCAATCATACCTAGCATATATACAAGAACATTAGATATTTGTAGATATGCCTAGATTGTAAAATAACATAATTGTAACAAAGTAAAAATAAATAACTCATGCTCTCCAAAATTCTTAAATCTTGCAGTGCTACAAACGAGAATAACATAGTATCCACTACATATATAAGTTTCATGTAGATCCATATTAATTAAGACAACCAAGTTATGGGTAAAAAAATTAAATGTTACGTACTTGTGCATATCATCCAAACAAGAAAAAAAAACTGGTCTAACAAAGGGGGACAATACATACTACAGTGCACAAGATTCGTTCAATTATCATATGTCCAGTGATCCTTGATGATAAGTTATTAAGATAAAAGAAGGGATAGTTATGTGTTGAGAAAAAAAACAGCTACATACTTCTACAGTTGTGTCCAGTAATACATTATTTTTCCAGTCTTGTAAGTAGGCATGAATCAACTTGTCAATATTTGACAGAATGGCACCTTTGGGTACCAACAATTTGCATAAATGAGGTTAACCAACCCCAGAACCTACCCTATTAGAGCATTAAGAAATTGGATATACCCTGAATAACAATATCCACATATTGTTAACACTTGACAGTTGAAACTTAGAACAAAAAAAGGTATATAGTAAAAATAATAAAACCAAAAGGCAATGAAGGAGAAAGTAATGGACCAATCTAAGAATGTGGACATTTTGCCCAAGGATACATTTCAGTTGCAACCCTAAGAGATCATCAACAATTATCAAGCGTACAGCTGAAGAATTAGTATTTGACAGTAACAATAATAAAAAAATTAATAAGTGGCGATGCAAAATTACCACCAGCAGTGAGGTAACGCGATGGTGTTGAGAAAATTGCATACAAAATCTAGGTGTCCATGAGATAGACCTGGGCAAAGCATTAGCATACTGTTAAACAACTTTTGGCAGAGAATTAGGATTGACATGTACAAGAATTTCATTGGAGCCCAAAGTCAATGATAACACCAATATTATTATTTGCTGCAAACCAAGATCAAATAAGAACACCAAAATTTTCAAAGCTGCAGATTGTTACACTATTTCATTATCTGTGTGTGCCTCTAAATCTCTAAAGCTGCAGATTGTTACACTTTAATTTTAGAGCCTCAATCATGTTGAATGGAGCAGCATATTCAGTGGTAAATGTTGTGCCCCTCCCTCTAGCTCAGGGAGTAGCTTATTCAATGGTGAAACTATGTGCCCCTCCCTCTGCCTCTCAGCTTTTGTAGATGGAAGAAAGTTACTTCTAAAGCTTGCCGTGGTATGTTCAATCGTAGAAGTTTCACAGCACCATATACTAACATATATTGCAAAAATGTGCCTTGAATGTCACATGCACACACCAAAATACATCCAACATTAATTTAGATAGGAAAATGTATGAACATATGCAGGATTTTTTTTCAAGAATACCGATCAGTCCTTAAGCTAGGCATGGTCAGAACTAACAAGTAGTACCTCAGTCTCAAAATATATATACGTTTTTGTAGGCTAGTTTAGCCTATAAAAACATCTTATATTTCAAGATGGGAGGTAGTATGTCTCAACTAGCATTGATATTTGATCCTAATAGCAACAAACATGAGTACATCTAACTTTTGTAGGCTAGTTCTGCTACAAATAAAAATGCACACTGGTATACTATACCAAACAACCACTTCTCGGTGTAGAACAGACACATAGTTAATTATTTGTTTGCAACTATGCCAGGGAGTAAAGTGGTAGATAATATACAAATATAGGGATATGCCAGACTAATAACAATAGAAAGGAGAAGAACAGTAATATGGGCATGGCCTAATTTTTGGTTAGGGACTAAACATGAACCCCCACACAGCTTGTCTAACTAGTACTCCCTCCGTAAATAAATATAAGAGCATTTAGATCACTATTTTAGTGATCTAAACACTCTTATATTTCTTTACAGAGGGAGTAGTTACTTAATTAACTAGCAGATTACACAAACTCTACACTGCTAATGCTAGCACGGTGAGAGAAGAAAAGGCAAATAGCCAGCAGTGCTAGTCTATTGTTGGCTGTAACTTGCGAGTATCAGGAAACAAAGCGGCCACGTTTTCTGCATCATGTTCAGTCCAAGAAAATTGGAGAGTCCCTGGAGAACTATGCTAAAGAAGAGCAGCAGTCACTTGGAAAGAAAAGAAAAAACAGAGTGGGGGGTCGACCTTCTTGTTCTCTGGGGAATCATGGTTATCGGGGCTCCTAGCCTTCGAGCTCATCTGGCTCGAGCGTGGGGTCCCGGTCGTTGCCATCCATCGAACTGGAGAGGCAGAGAGCTCCTGCTGATCTGAATCAAAGCAAAAAAAAAACTTCGATTGGGGATGGGAGAGAAGAGGAAGTAATGGATAGAGGACACGACCGGGGGAGCAGGGATGGACCTTGTGCGGGGTGTCGACGTCACCGGCAAGGTCAAGCTCGGGCCTACCGCAGGTCACGGTCGTCGACCTCTCCTCATCCGGCCCTTGCTGCTCCAAATCTCCGGATGGCGAGGCAGTTGCACGCCCTGGGAGACAGAGGAAGGAGGTCCCTGCCGTAGATCCATGGCCCAGGTCATGGGTTGTGAGCAGCTGAGGTGCGCCACAGCGGCTAGGGTTGGCCGCCACTTCCATCGGGCCGCTGCAGCCGCTGTCGCCATGGATCTCGGGCCGTCATCGTCGCTTGGAGGCGAGGAGGTTGAGACAGAGGAAGGGGCCGAGGAGAGGAGAGGCGACGCGTGGTGGCGGCGGATGGAGAAAGAGATTGGGGACGGGATTCTCTTAGGGTTAGCTTTTATACGGGGAAGGTTTAGGGCTTTAGGCGGGCTTTAGTGGGCTTGCGGGTCTGTACTAGGCGGTTCATGATGAATTTCAAAATTGTCGTCGGAAATCCGTCATGTATTAACAAGTTTCTTGTAGTGTCTACTACTATTACTCCACACATCGACCGCTATCCAGCATGCATCTAGTGTATTAAGTCCAATAAAGAACGGAGTAACGCCTTAAGCAAGATGACATGATGTAGACAAAGTAAACTCACGCATGAATAAACCGCATCATTTTACCCTTAATAGCAATGATACATACGTGTCATGTCCCTTTCTGTCACTGGGATTGAGCACCGCAAGATCAAACCCATTACAAAGCACCTCTTCCCATGGCAAGATAAATCAATCTAGTTGGCCAAACCAAATCAATAGATCGAAGAAGAAATACGAAGCTATAATAATCATGCATAAAAGAGATCAGAGAAGACTCAAATAATATTCATGGATAATCTGATCATAAACTCACAATTCATCGGATCCCAACAAACACACCGCAAAAAGTGATTACATCGAATAGAACTCCAAGAACATCGAGGAGAACATTGTATTGAAGATAAAAAAGAGAGAAGAAGCCATCTAGCTACTAACTATGGACCCAAAGGTCTGTGGTAAACTACTCACGCATCATCGAAAGGGCAGCAAGGTTGAAGTAGAGCCCCTCCGTGATTGATTCCCCCTCCGGCAGAGTACCGAAAATGTCCTCCAGATGGGATCCCTCGAGAACAGAAGCTTGCAGCGGTGGAAAAAGTATTTCATGGACTCCCCTGGTGGTTTCCAGATTTATGGAAATTTATAGTGGTGGAATTAGGTCAAACGGAGCTGAGGTGGGCCAGCAAGGCACCAGGGCGCGCCTGCCCCCCCAGGCGTGCCCTGGTGGCTCGTGGCCACCTCCTCTGGCGTCTGGTCTTCTCCCGAAGCTTCTAGTGTTGGTATTGTCCAGAAAAAAAATCTCCAAAAAGTTTCATGGCATTTGGACTCCGTTTGGTATTGATATTCTGTAAAACAAAAAACTGGCAGAAAACAACAACTGGCACTCGGCACTAAGTTAATAGGTTAGTCCCAAAAAATGATATATAATTGTTGTAAATGTATATAAAAACATCCAAGATTGATAATATAACAGCATGGAACAATAAAAAGCTTCCGGCATAAGCCACCAAATCTTCCTCAGTAAGCAACCAGGGGAAAAGCTTCTGAGGTACGGTACCCAGTCTTCTTCAGCATGCTATCCCAGCAAAAGCATCGAGTGTAAGATATCCAGCTTTCCTCAGCAAGATACTCTCGAAGGCTTTCAACATAAGCTATCCAGTCTTCGTCAGTACGGCACTACAAACCGTCATCGGCATTGGAACAAGTAAATACACAGTGAGTTGGTAGTGCATCTCAAGAATCAGATCCACAATAGCTTGGTCATAAGCACGAGCTAGTCAGGACCCAGGTGTCTGCCTCGGGAATCAAATTCTCAGATACACGTGCTGCTATATATATTGTGAGCATGCTGCCAAGGTCATGCAAGTCACTCGTACGATGATGCAAGCACGATGAGAATCCAACAACCACATGAGTTATGTAAGAGGAAGAAAGATAGTTATACACCTCAGTGTGACGCAATGATACTCAAACTGTGAAGTAAGACAACATTGGGACAACAAATCTTGACAGTGGACATCAAGGCCAGTGATATCATTAACCTCTGTCATTGTCATGTATGACTGACCACAACAGTGAGCTCCATACAAGTACCTGTGAACCTAGTATATGATCCTGATGAACCCTTGCTCACTTTTCCCTGGTAATGGCACCATGCCTGTGTTCTGAGCCACTTTCGGCCATCCGGGGTGGATGCTGACTTTATATTTCTCTTTTCAACAACTAGGCCCGTGTTCTGAGCTGCTTTTCGGCCATCTCGGGCAGCTGTCGAGTTTCTTTTTGTAGCAGTGACCCTATACTCTGAGCTATTCTTCGGCCGTCTTAGGGAACTGCTACATTCTTCTTATCAACACTGCCTCATGCTCTGAGCTGCTTTTCAGCCGTCTTGACCCATGGTTGAGTTATTTCATTAATGTCCTAGATCTGAGTTGTAAAGACCGTTCTGGTGGCTACTGATTTATTTGCCAATTTCTTGCAAAGGTTTAGATGATCATTGCCCTACAGTTAGAGCTTGAGAGATGGTAAACTTTCCATTTAAATGTTGCTGCATTATCTGAGGATAAAGATAAGGTATGCCTGCCGAAATGTTGCACCTGACAACACCTATGGTCACATGAGGAATTAGGATATATATATGGCCAAGCTCTTTTGGCAAATGATTCAGGCAAAAGTAATGAAGGAGCGAGACTGGCAATACACTTATGATAATTGTTGCATGAACAACATGGTACGAATAACCAAGGCAGTCTGACTCCGCATAGATCACCATGAACACACACCCAAGGGGTCTACTCTGTTTGTAAGGACCTCATATCAAGGTAACCCGCTTGTCCAAATGTATATGCTCAGAATTGTAAGTATCGAATATCCAAGTCTGCCATGTCAGACCAAAGGCCAGCTCCGCAGTTTGACTCCAGTGACCGTGTTAAGGCATTGCACAGCCTATCACTAGTAGAAAAAGGACCTTTGCTTCAGTACATTAGTCTCGGCTAGAGTTGGAACCGGGACTAATATGAGCATTAGTCCCGGTTCCAAATATCATGGACGTCAGAGGACCTTTAGTCCTGGTTGGTAACACCAACCCGGACTAAAGGTCCTACATTAGTCCCGGTTGGTGTTACCAATCGGGACTAAAGGCCTTGACCCTTTAGTCCCGGTTGATAACACTAACCCAGACTAAAGGGTTTACGTTTAGTCCCGGTTGGTGTTACCAACCCGGACTAAAGGACCCTTCAGTCCCAGTTTATAACACGAACCCGGACTAAAGGTCCTCCATAGGCTAGTTCAAAAGGAAAGCATCCCATCCAAAGTCACATGTGCTGTGTAGGTAGGGTGGTAAGCTGCACGCGAGGCAATACATGAGGTCTTGAGTTCGAATCCCATGAGTTGCATTGGTGGGAGGCATTATTTTTTGAGCCTGGAGGACATTTACTCCTGGTTGTGACAACCGGGACTAAAGGATCATGCCTTTAGTCCCGAATCCATAGTCTCGGTTGGGAAAACTGGGACTAAAGGCGGTTGGGAACTGGGACTATATGCCCTTTTTCTACTAGTGTATATGAACATACCTACAGAATGAGTACTCGAAATGCTGAACAACAATCTCGGATCAGGTGCTCTCACATATGGTACCCAGTGAAATGATAGTCTGTCCTGAACAAGATCCTTTTGCCAGAACCAACGGCAGTCAAGTCTTCGGATGCTATTGCTATAAGGCCGTACTCCTTTATACTGGCCACGACAGGCGATAGTCGAATCTTTGGTACGGATTTGATACTCAAGACAAAGAAGTCAGCCAAGATAATTCAGACTCCATACAAGTAGTCATATTCCGCCAGGAGAACGGTTATGATGCTCAGCATTGTTCTAAACCCGAAGGACATGCATCTAGTAACCCGATGCAATGATTAAATGTTTCGTGTCCACCAAGGGAATTTGTTCACAAATCCATTCAACACTATAGGTGCTGGATAGAAGAATGTCACGTCAATTGGAAATCACTCCCGGACTTATGGAAATTCCAGTCAGGATGATAATATCAAATAAGCCAGCCAATATGAAAGAATTGGAGACAGAGTAAGGATGAACATATGAAGGAAGACCTGTCAGAATGTTGGATACAGTGAAGCAAACCACCCCAGAGCAGGGCAGTCAGTCATATGGAATTTTGAGGGAACATCAAGGAAAAAGGATACCCGAGTTGGAAACAGTCTCCTTAAGTCAAAATATTCATACTTGTTCCCTGAGCAACCAAATCTCGAGGACGAGATTTTTGTAACGGGGGTAGGTTTGTGACACCCCAATTTTTGGCCCTTTCTTTTTCTTTTGGATTTCTTTGAATTTTTATTTGGAGTTCCTTTTCGATGGCTTTGTGGTCTGGAAACCTGGGAAGATCATCTCTTCTTCCTCTCCCTAGTGGCTTGTGATTCTCAAATCCATCCCAAGGCCATGTCATTTCCATCTTAGCCCAATCCCAATTTTTATTCCTTGGGAATATTCCCTTTTCTATTAAAGGAATAACCCTGTTTGCCCTAGGTTGTGAAGCAACCCATATTTCTGCCATTCCCTAAATTCCCACAAAATTCTCAAAATTACTTTGGACCATATGGACCTTGGATATTTAAAAATATTCAATATTCCATGCTCATGGTGAGCACACCATCCAGTCTTTGTTTCTGGCCATAATTTCAGTTTGTGAAGCAACTATAATTTTTATTACTTCATAAAAGGACCTAACTATCCCTATATCCATTGAGCAAGCCAAAATTCACATCATTTTGCCAACCCATTTTCTCCACAATATTCCTTCAAGTTTCTGTCCAGTGTGAAGCATTGTGAAGGAAGTACCATTTTTATTTATCCAAATGGTATGAAATTTTTATAGTGCCTTCATATGCCCAAATCATCATCCTACACCAAGTTTCAGCTAAATCCAATCATCCTTGTGAGTGCCACTTCATGATCTAGTTTCTGGACTAGATTTTGTAGTTGTAAAGCAACTATGATAAATATTGGTCCAAATCGTTTCATATTTCACAGGATTGTAGTCCTTCCTACCCTAAACCCCTGTGACATCTTTCCTAGCCCATTGGTCAAGTCATTTGACCACAACTTCATGCCCAAGTTTGCTATAGCAAACTTCAGTTGATGCTACCGGTTAGCACCAAGGTGCTTTAACCAAACCAAGACCATAGTGTTTCTCCATCAAGTAGGGTCCACATGGTAGAGATATTTTTACTGACCGGAATGCACCGCGTGTGCCTGAGCACACGGTGACCACGCGGTTGGGAGGCCATTGTCGCGCGATCTGCATCGTTTTGCTTCGGGCCTCTTCACCTCATCTGGCCCTGCTCGTCTCTGGTGCCGACCAGCCCCCTCTTTCATCCACGTAACCCTCTGGCCCCTCTCCCCCTCTTCTCTCTTGCCCGACGCATCGCGGCGACTGTGTCCGTGGTCTGCTCCACCATGGCCAGTTGGCCACGCCATCCCGAGCCTTCTCGAGCACTCCCGAGCCTATCTGCTCCTCCGTGAACCCTCTGGAAACGTCACACTGCCCCTTCGCGTGTCCCCGAGGTCCGGTGCGCGGCACACGCTTCGCCACGGCCACGGCTTTGCCCTAGCTATTTAATCCATTCCCGAGCCCCATCGACCTCACCAGCAGCCTATCCACTCTCCTCTAGCCTACCCCGACCTCTCCAATGAGCTCGAGGAGCTCTCTTGGCTCACCATTGCTGCCATTGCCGTCGGTGGCCTTCGCCTAACTTGGAGCGCCACGGCCCGTCCTTCTTCCTGCTACCTCCACCAGAGCCCTTCCCCATCCCTTGCAAGACCTCCCCGCCACCCCTTTCCTCTCCTCGGGTGGTACACCGCGCTCCTTGGTGATGGCCGAAGCCGCCGTCTATCACAGCCATGGCCGTGCTCATTCCAGAGCTCTTCGATGAGCGTGCTACCTCCAGGCGGATGCGCCACTCCGCGCTGGTCATCTCGGTGGCCGGAGCTGCGCCTGGGGTGAACCAAGCTGCCGGGACGGGCGACAGCGCCGAGCCCCCTCCTCTGCACAGCGGGCGCTCACGCGATGTAGAAGACGAGCTAGGCCAAGCGGGCCCCACCTCACCGCAGCCCCACCGGTCAGCCTAACAGGGCGTTGACCCAGGTCACTGACATGTATAAGTGAAGATGGATTTCCAGGAATACGCTTTCAATCATCGAAAGCGTACACTTGTGTTTCTTCAGTTAAAAATATGCTTTCGCCGATAGAACGCATAATCTCAGAAAGGTGCTTTCTCTTTTTAAGCCGCCGGCCAAAACAGTTATTTAGCGGGTGTTCACCCATTAAGAGCAGAAAGAAACACTTTTCTATTTGTTTTCTGCCTAACGAACGACCAGCCGTATTTTCGTGACCGTAACTCCGATTTAGTTGATTCCAAAGCCCACATTCTTTGTTCGTCGAGCCCATTCCGATGGTATCATTTTCACCATGTGGTAGCATTCTAAAAATGGCCATTTTTCCCTTGCCCTTAAACAGCCCCGTTCGAGATGAAAATGTTTCCGGCAAATCTTTTCGTGGGATCATCACACTTCTTCCCAATGAATCCTTCATCCCCAGGCAAGCCACAATAGCCACTTGCGTGATGGCATTGTAGTAACCATGGTTTCCACTTGAATATTTAAATAATTGCTTGCTCATCTAATGATTTTGCTAATGCTTCGAATATGCTCGTGAATCCATGACCATGCTCATGCTATGTTCTTGTGCATATATGATTCTTCTCCATTATTAGTGTTATTGTTATTATTATCAGGTTTCATTCTTGTAATCATTTCCGATGCTAGTGATAATGATATGCTCACATGAATAGTTATGGTTTGTTATGCAAATACTTGTTATATCCATGATCATCATTATGCCAGGCTCATTTACATCCCGTAGATTAAATGATTTATCATGGTTGTTGTTATGTTGTTAAATGGTTATGTTGCCCATCCATGGTTAAACTGATATCATGCTCATATGCATTGTTACTTCATTTTATTGTGACTTAGCTCATCACCATTCAAGTAAATCTGACGTAATCGAACTTGAACAAATCTGTTAGCTGAGTCATGATGCCACCGAATTGAGCTCACCAGTGCAACCACACTTGCCTGGATTGGGAGGCCCTAATGCGGTCTATTGTCATGCCTCTCGCCAGTGCCTCCAACTAGGGAAGGTTATGTGCATGCGCTACCCTGATCAGGTAGGTGGCCATAAGCCTTGTGTGCCCAAGTTGTATGGTGCCATTGTCCCCGTTTGGGACCATTTGTTTTGTTTGGCCATGACGGTGGCAGCCACAAGCGTGGCGGATGTCACGAATTGACATCGGGGCCACCCATGACATAGCCCAAAGGGGAGTTTGTCGGAGTGGCCGGGAGGGTGTCATGCAATAGATTGGTTTTGTCAGAACGTCGTTGGTCCACCCGAATGGGAGCACGAGGCCATGAGTTCCGTGGTGTGGGTACGGTGTACTAACCTCTGCAGAGTGTATAATCTATCGATAGCCACGTCCTTCATCATGGACACAGTTCGTAGTAGGTCACACTATGGGTCAACAGAGATAATAACCTAGATAGTAAACAACCCCGGTTCAATGAGAAAAGAAGTTGGTTGATCTCTATGTGGTCATGCGATGATCACAGGTGGAGATCAAGATCCGTGTGGTCATGTGATGATCACGTTGGTATAGTTGATACCGAGATTGGTTGATCCTGAGGTAGTCATGCGATGTTCACGATGGTAAGTTTGAGACATATGCTGGTTACGAGATAACCTCCGAGAAGAGTTAGTTGGTCCACGGGACCTTAAACATTGACCCCTTCCCACGCTAGTGCTAGTATCATCATGGTCATATCATGGGTAACATGTACATGCCATTCTCACTATCATGTTGATTCTAGTAGTATCATGATCATCATTGATAATTAACCTGTAAATGACATGATGTTGTTTGTCTTTAGTTCTTTGGGTGAAGTGAGCTTGCGTGTACATTCAAAGTACTCACCTTGCGTGTCATGCCAGATTGCAGGTCATGTCGTGATTGATTGCTTGTCGAGGATTCCGAGTTTGCGCGCTAGGATGTGTCCCAGCCAGAGTCCCTGCGGAGTGGAATTCATCACCGTTGTCACTATTCCGATGCTAGAAGTTATTCTGCTACTTCGAGATGTTCCGCTGCTAGCATAGAGCTACCTTAGCAGGCGTAGTGTCGCCGTGCCAATGCAATCCTTTGTAATATCAAACCCATGTACTCATATCATTTGTAATAAAGAGCTGATTTGTTCTATGCTAAGAAGTGCCGTATTCCAGAAGACTTGATCTCTGGGCTGGAATACGGGGTGTTCCGGTCTCTCTGAGCCGGGGTGCCACAGCGGGGGCCCTCCCATGGTGGGGGGCAGCCCCCACAAATGGTGGAAAGTGTTGGGAGGTGGTGGGGCCCCATGTTGGGGCACCATGGACAAGGGAACATATTTTTCCCTTGTTTGGTGGGAACATGTTTTCCCCATGTTTAGTGGGATGAAATTTCAGCCCCCCTCCACCCCTTCCACCACTATATAAGGAGGAGGAGAGGTGCTCTCCAACTTCACTCCCAACTCTCATACAAATGCCATGCATGATCTGGCTTTCTCTCTCCCTCCCACGACATAGATTTGTAGTGCCGAAAGGCTATCTGGGTTCCGGTGGGAACTAGTTTTGGATGCCGAAGCCCTATTGGATAGGTGACACCGTATGTGTGCAACCCCGTAGAGATGTCTTATGTTTGATCTTTTGCCCGAGGGGCTGCTCGAGGGTCCTGCCGAAGGACTGTCCGTCACATTATCCGAGGGACTGTCAGACCGGCTCCCATAGGGCTGTCTGAGGGACCGCCCGAGAAATTGCTCGAGTGCCTCCCAGAGGGTTGTTCGAGGGACGGTCCGAGGGACCGTCCAAAGGGGGATATTCGACGGCCTCCCGAAGGGCTGTCCGGTGGACCGTCCGAGGAGATGTCCGAGGGAGAAAATCCTCGTAGTTGGGAGGTTGTAAATTCCTACCTGTGGGGATCTGCACCAATGATCTACACCGACTCTCCTTCCGCTGCGCTATGAGTCAGTAACAATCAGATCAAACCTTGTATGCATCTTCATAATGGTCCTGGGCAGGTGCGTAGGTCGGAAATTTTTTGTTTTCTGCTGCGTTACCCAATAGTGGCATCATGAGCCGTGCTATGCATAGATGCAGGTTGCGATCTAGAATACATGAGATGTATGGGTGTTGCACAATATAATTTGTAGTAGATGAGTTCTATTGCTGAAAATTATTTGTGCGGGTAGCAGATGAAATCTATTACCCGATGTTCTTGTTGCTTCCCTTGAATTTGCGTAGTCCTGATCTCGACAGCATGGTGGAATCTTACAAAGTTCTGGCAATCTGCGATCCTTCTAGCTGCTCCTGAGCATGTCTAGTTGACAAATCAGTGAAGTGCTTCAGTGTCTTTGGGTTCCACCATAGTTGCGAAAGATGGATGTTTCGCAGACGAAAGGGCAATGCAGATATGATCTGCATGGGGGTCATGCGTATGACGAAGTTCAGTATGGGGTTCAAGATATTATTATCTTGTGCTTCATACACCCAGCAAAGTTAATCTAGCGACTTGAATAATCATACTTGATGATAAACGTTGGTAGCTGCAGTTTGATCGAAACCTTACAAGCCACGTAAAATAAAATCTTGTATGAACCGATTAGAGACGTCTAACTTGGTCTTGCAGGATGACATGTGATGTGCATATGATGTGGTATAATCTTCATCATATTTAATTTGATTATGTATGAGATGACTATATGATGTAAATTAATTAACATGACATGCGTGTCATGATTCGGCATGATGGTTGGAGCCATATGATTGTTACTTTTATGACCTATGAGTCAACCTTATGTAATGCACTTATTTTATTACCTATAGAGATAGCAATATTATCCGGTGCATCGACAAGGTGGTGGAAATCTTCGCGAAGGTGGACACCGACGCAAATGCTAAAGACGAACAAAATAAAGGCTTCTCCGTCAGAAAGGGCTATACCATATCATGCTATTATGAATTGCCTGAGATGTTTACCCCTTATGATGCACTCTTTTGATTGCGCAGTAGTCGCTTTTATTAGGGTGATCTCTCACTTAAAAATATCAAAGTAGTTAGTGTTCACCCAAGTGTAGCACCACCTGTAATTCGTATCTTTTCGGGGTGCGACATGTACACATGAGCACGAACGAATCGAGAGGAATGAGGCGGGTGAGGTCAGACCTCACAACAAGATCACTTGGTTGTCTTTGACGTTCTGGCAGGATAGTCCTGAGCTCGGAACACACCCATCGAAAGATGAACAAGAGTCAATAAGAGATGTGATCGGCAAGTTTGCCTACCGATTGAAATTCTCATCATGAGTGATGTACACATCAATGGCGTTGAATTAAAATGCGGGTCTTGCATCACTCATAATCAATTATGAGAGATATTGATTTGAGTGGGAGTGCACTTTAGAATTAATTCTTTTAATTCTTAGTGCAATTAATTATGGACACTGTCTAAGAGTTATATGCATAATAGTTATAGAATAATGGCTCACGTTTCCACCTTCCCTATTAAAATTGTATAGCTATTATTTATCTGGTCAAAACTTTACGGTTAGTAACATAATGTGAGGATTGTCCTCAAGAGTGCTGAGAAGGACTTTGTCCTATCACATTCTTTCGGTATTCTCCCGCTAATGCTATGGATGATGTGACTCTCATCCTTCAATCCAAAAGCTAGAATTCCATAACGGTTAAGTGCAATATGTTTGCTTCCATGAGACCCAAACTTTAAAAGTTTGGGATAGTTATGTGATATTCATGGAACTGAAAATTAGTTTCAGATACAAACAAAAGGCTAAGAGATATAAAATATCCAAAGCAATGTTTGTTTGCAAAGCATCAGTAAAGTGTTTACTATGCATTAGACTGAATGGATGGGATCCGGAAGAATGCCTGTCATGTGATGAAGGTGAATAAAACAATAACTTAAAAGAGAAAAGAAAAGTCCGAAGGGTGTTAGTGTGACTTACACGCCTAGGAAGTCCGGGGCTAACACCACTCTTAAAGTTGGGTGCTTCTTCTGAGAGATGGAGAAATATTGGAAGTAAAACTATTAGAAGTATAAAAGCAAAAAGAGAGAAGACTGGAATGTCCAGCTCATGTATGAATGTCATACAAGTTATTGATGTATAAAAGGCTGGTCAAAGATATAATTCTTGGGAATTGTGATTAAACTGTTAGTCACTAATTCTTGGGTATTGTGATTAAAAATTGATCACATAAATACCCGCTCGATTGCATTCTCTTGCAACTCGATACAAGAACTACTACGGCCTAAAAGACTTCCCAGTAATAAGGTTTAGATACGCGCTGGGAACATAGTCAAAGTTACTATGCCTTCCATCGGTGTATTTACTTTGTATTTGTTTTCATAATTCATTTTTGGAGTTTCATACACTCTAGCCCATTGCCTAAAATATCATGCAAGAAGGTTGTTCATAAGAGAACTTTTTATGTTCGGTGTTATGAATAACACAAGGGCCATACTTTCATTATGAATGAGATGTATGTTATGAATATTGATAATAATATATTACCTCTGCATTTACTTTCATAATTCATTTTAGAGTTTTATACACTCTAGCCCATTGCATAATGTCTGTTGCAAGAGGGTTGTTCATAAAAGAACAATTGTTGTTTGGTATTATGAATAACATAAGGGCCATGCTTCCATCATGGATGGGATGTATGTTATGAATATTGATGGTAATATGATACGTCCATAAAACTGACGCTGAATGTTTCAAGACTAAAAGAATACCACATATGTATCGCACTGCATTTGGTCACACTGGAGAAACGCGCATGGAAAAATTCCATAATGATGGATTTTGAAGTCATTTGATTGTGAAATCATCTGATACTTCCAATATTCATCCAGAAAGTGAAGTGACTGAAATACCGTTCACAGGCCATAAGGAACAAGCAACGAACTTATTGGTGATCATACATTTTGATGTGTTTAGTCCGATAAATGTTGTTGCTAGCAGTGGATTTGTCTATCTTAAGAAATGACTAAAGTAGATATATCGATATTTACTTGATGAGACATAAGTCTACATCTTTTGAAAGTGTTCAAAAGGTTTTCAAAATGAAGTATAAATTATTGTAACAAGAAAATTATGTTTCTGCAATTAGATTGTGGAAAGGAATATTTTGAGTTACAAGTTTAGCGAATGTCTGATGAGTTGTGAAAAGAGTTTCAAAACTTAAACCTCCCGGAACACCACTGTGAGTGGATTGTCCGTGAAGATGTAATCAAACCATTTATGACATGGTAAGATCAAATATGACATAAATCAATTTGCCATTATCCGTTTTAAAGTAATGCTTTAGAGACTGCCGCTTTTATACTGAAAAGAGCGCCATCAGATCTGTTGAAATGATGCCATGGTATGGTACGCCCAACCATGTTAAGTCTTTTCTTAACATTTGGAATACAGGGCTTATGTAAAATATTTACAAACCTATTCCAAATCAGACAAGTGCTACTTTGTAGGTTATCCCAAATTATTGGGTATTCCTCCCTCACTATACCGAGGCAAAAGTTTGCCACAAAGAACAGTATGACTTTGAAAAAAATGGTTCTTTCAAAAGGGTGAGTGGGAGGACAGTGCAACTCAACGAGATAACAGTATCTTCGTTATCATGACAAAGGGAAGAAACCTTGGAAGCAATTCCAGAGTTTCCTCCTGCGACTGATACGGAAGCCTCTACAATAAAATGTATGGACTTTGGTCGAACTTGCAGCTGAACCACGTAGGCAAAACTCGTGCAAACCTCTTAGGTGCGCAAACGAGATATTGTTGTTGGACAATAGTATACCTACGATACACAAGGAAGCGTTGATGGGCCCTGACTCTGGAATTGGCTAAATGCCAATATAATCTGAGATAATATCCATATAAATGATTAAAGATTATATCTTGATAAACCCTTCGGAAGACTTAGAGTGTAAACGAATTGAAATGGAACTATAAACTGATACGGATAAAAATGTTTTATCCATAAAGCTCGACTTGTTGCTTATAACAAATTCAAGGAATTAACTACGGCAAGATTGTCTCCCGTAGTGATGCTTAAAGTCGGTTCGTGTTAAACTAGCAATTAATGCATATTTCAATCATGAGATATGAAACATGGACGCCAAAAGGATTTTCATGAGATGGAAATGCAACCTAGAACTTGCATGTGATACAGTCCAAGGTATTTTGTCAATCCAGAGGATGCTAGTGAATGTGCAACTTCAGAATTCCAGCAATGGACAGAAGAGAGCAAAATGGAGTTGGAATCTTCGTTTTTGATGAAATAGTCAAAAGAGTTTGATTTCATCAATGGATAGCGAAGATGCTTGTGGTTACATGAAAGTCAGTGGGAGCATAATAATATTTCTAAAAACCTTGTGTGCTTGACACGTTGTTGATTGGAAATAAATATAAATTTTTTGACATGAATTAGGACTTCTTTGAAAAATAGTTTTTCGATGAAGTGCTTGGGCTAGATAACCTTGATATTGGGCATAATTATCTACAGAGATAGAATTGCCTAATAGGGCTAAAGCCAAAATACATATTGACAAGTTGCTAAAATAGTTTAGCATAAAACGTCAATGAGTGATTCTTGCCGATGTCACATGGAAAGAGTTTTGCAAGACCCGGTGTCCTAAAACACTGATGAGCAAAATACATTATGAAGATTCCACACACTTCTATGTTTGGATTAATCATGTATTCCATGGTATGTAAAACAACCAGATATGTCCAGTACTCCCAAGGAGTTGCGAGTACAGATACCAAAGTGATCAAAGTATTGATCATAGGACAACAGTGAAAAATGTCATTGAGTACTAAAGTAGCACGGATGACATGTTTTCTCGCAAGCGGAGATCATGAAGAGTTCATTGTAAAAGGTTACATCGATACAGTCTTCACCAATACCCCATGCGGTTTTCGATTTAAGTTAAGGGTTTTGTGAAATACACAATATGGTGGCACAGTAAGTTGGAATTGTTCTAAACAAGTTACTGTGGTGAATTCTATAACAAGAGGCTAAGTATGTTGCCGCTTTCGAAGCGACAAAGAAAATGTTGAATCGTACAGTTCGTTGATGAACTTAGTATTGATCCAAGAAGGCTTTGGTCAATGGAACACTATTGGAGATAGTTGCTCCATACCTTAATCTAAGGAATCAAGGTTTGACCTGTGATTCACATATATATAAAGCCATGTCCACACAAAATATGAATTTTGTGAAAGCGTGAAAATGCGAGGATATGCAAAGATACACATGGAACTGAAGTTGTCAGATCCGTTGGACATCAGACTATACCACAAGCGAAGCATATTTTACACCGGTATTCCATTGGTGTAATGTGCATTAGCATTGACTAGATTATTGAATCTAGTGCAAGTGGGAGTCTATAGGGATGTGCCCTAGAGGCAATAATAAATGTTATTATTTATCTCCATGTCTGTAATTAAGTTTATATTCTGTGCTATAACTGCTATGGTTCTCGAGTCTGCAATAATACGAGGCTCGGAGGAAAACTCATATGCACGTGTGGAATAATAAACGGTAAAATGTATTCCTAGTCATGCCTCTAAGACTAGCTCAAGTGTTGCAAGATGATTATGTTTTCCTGATCATGGTCATGTCCATGCCGGCAACTTTGAGGGCACAATGTTAGAAGAACACTTGTGTTGAATCGACCCGATTGATGTTATGCTATGAGATATCTTCATAACAAGTTAATGGTTAATAACACAGAGAAAGTTAATGTTTGCATAATTCCTTAGACCATGAGAGTATCGAGTTCCTTCGCACTTGCTTCATGTACTTTGGGGTTTTGCTAAACGTCATCCGTTACTGGGTGGCTATTATGGCGGCTTACGGGTTCATGGGAAAGTATGACAAGTAACTTGATAGCTCAAGATTGAGATTTGCTCCTCCGACAATGGAGAGATATTCTCTGGGCCCTCTCGGTGTCACTATATCCATCATCGTCTGGCCGGACACAACGTGATATGATCACGGGGATGCCGGAACACGGAAACGAGAAAAGAGAACAAAACCGGTAACGAGGTAATTGGCTTAGTGAACAAAGTTGTTGATTCACGGGGATGTTGATAAATCTCAACTCGGGTATTTTCAACATATCGCGAAGCAATAGGAATAGCACACGGCAACTGGAGGTTCACTCAAATATTTATTCATGTGGGTATAGGGGTCAATATGGGTGTCCACGGCCTCGATGTTGATCATTGATCGGAAAGTGTTCCGGTCATGTCTATACTTCACCGAACCTATAGGGTCACACACTTAAGGGTCATCTATCTACTAAATACTAGACAGGGAGTCTGAGAGAAAGTCACCAGAAAAGTTTCCGAGATGACGGAAAAGTTCCAGAGAGAAAACCAGAAGTGTTTCGGAGCTACCGGAATTGTTTCGGAGAAAACAAAAATATTTTGGAATAAAACCATCATGCCAGAAATGTTCTGGAGAGTGTCCAGAATAATTTTAGGGGGTGCCGGAAATGTTCTGGGACCTTTCAGATTTTTTCAGAAGAAATAGTCGGGGAAAACAACTTGTCCCAGCGTGAGGGGACAAGATCCCACGAAACGTGGGGGCTGTTTTACGGACGCCCCCCCCCCCCCCACAAGAGGGGCATCCCCTTGTGGCTAGACAAAAGGTGTTGCGCCCCTTCATGGTGGGGGGCAGCCCCCACAAATGGTGGAAAGTGTTGGGAGGTGGTGGGGCCCCATGTTGGGGCACCATGGACAAGGGAACATGTTTTTCCCTTGTTTGGTGGGAACATGTTTTCCTTGTTTGGTGGGAACATGTGTTTCCCCATGTTTAGTGGGCTGAAATTTCAGCCCCCCTCCACCCCTTCCACCACTATATAAGGAGGAGGAGAGGTGCTCTCCAACTCCACTCCCAACTCTCATACAAATGCCATGCATGATCTGGCTTTCTCTCTCCCTCCCACGAAATAGTTTCGTACTGCCGAAAGGCTGTCTGGGTTCCGGTGGGAACTAGTTCTAGATGGCGAAGCCCAGCCGGATAGGTGACACCGTATGTGTGCAACCCTGTAGAGAGGTCGTACGTTTGATCTTTTGCCCGAGGGGCTGTTCGAGGGTCCTCCCGAAGGGCTGTCCGTGACACCGTCCAAGGGACTGTCCGACCGCCTCCCGAAGGGCTGTCCGAGGGACCGCCCGAGAAATTGCTTGAGGGCCTCCTGAAGGGCTATCCGGGTGACCGTCTGAGGAGCTGTCCGAGGAAGAAAATCCTTGCGGTTGGGAGGTTATAAATTTCTAGCTGCGGGGATCGGCACCAACGATCTCCACCGACTCTCCTTCCATCGCGATATGAGTCGGTAACGATCAACTCAAACCTTTTATGCATCTTCATAGTGGTCCTGGGCTGGTGCGTAGGTCAGAAATTTTTTGTTTTCTGTTGCGTTACCCAACAGGAATATGTTGCTACTTCAGAAGCCTCCAAGCAGGCAGTCTAGATCAAGCAATTTCTTGAAGACCCTGGTGTGGTTCCAAGTGCTATGGACACGGCGGAAATCTATTGTGATAATAGTGGCACCGTGTCTCAGGTAAGGGAGCCATGTTCTCACCATAAGACAAGACTTATTGAACGCAAATATAAACTCATTTGATATCATGTCGAAGTGGGTTTAGTGAAAGTACGCAAAGTTCACATATCTGAATGTGTCAGACCCGATGACAAAGCCTCTACCACGAGCAAAGCATGAGCAGCACCATATAGCCATTGGCGTTAGGGAAGTCATGTAACTAGATTATTACTCTAATGCAAGTGGGAGTCTATAGGAGATTCGCGCTAGAGGCAGTAATAATAGTTATTTTGTATCTCCAAAGTTTGTAATTGATGTTTAACTATAACTGAAATGATTCTCGAGTCTGCAATAACCACGAGGCTCGGAGGGAAACTCATTTGCATGTGTGGTATAATAAATGGTGATATGTATTCCTAGTCATGCCTCTAAGACTAGCTCAAGTATTTGCATAAATGGTGATATGTATTCCTAGTCATTCCTGTTTTCCCGATCATGGGCATAACTATGCCGGCAATTTTGAGGGCACAATGTTAGGAGAACACTTGTGTTGAATCGACCCAGATTGATGTTATGCTATGGGATACATCAGTCACAAGTTAATACAAGTTAATGGTTAATAACACAGAGAAAGTTAACGTTGCATAATTCCTTAGACCATGAGAGTATCGAGTTCCTTCGTTCTTGCTTCGTGAACTTTGGGGTTTGTTAAATGTCATCCGTAACTGGGTGGCTATTACGGCGGCTTACGGGTTCACGGAAAAGTATGACAAGGAACGAGATAGGTCAATATTGGGATTTGCTCCTCCGGTGATGGAGAGATATTCTTAGGGCCCTCTCAGTGTTACGGTATCCATCATCATCTGGCCAGACACAATGTGATTTGATCACAGGGATGCCAGAATGCAGAAACAAGATAAGTGAACAAAACCGATAACAAGGTAACTGGCATAGTGGACAAGTGTTGATTCACGGGGATGCCAATAAGTCTCACCTCAGGTTTTTGTAACATATCGAGAAGAAACAGGAATAGCAGACGGCAACTACAGGTTCACTTGAATATTCATTCGTGTGGGTATAGGGATCAATATGGATGTCCACGGTTCCGCTATTGATCAATAATCGGAAAGTGTTTTGGTCATGTATATACTTGACCGAAATTATAGGGTCACACGCTTAAGGGTTATCTATCTGCTGAATACTAGACAGGGAGTCCGAGAGAAAGTCACCGAAAAAGTTTTGGAGACAAAGGAAAAGTTCCGGAGAGAACACCGAAAAAGTTTTGGTAAAACCAAAAAGTTGTTTCAGAGTAAACCATTGAGCAAAAAAGGTTTCGGCACACGCCGGGAACTTTTTGGAGGTTGCCAAATTGTTCTGGTAACTTCTGGAATTTTTTCGCAGAAAAAACCCGGAAATGTTCCGGAGCTGCCGGAAACGCTGTGGTAGCTTTTCGCTGATGAAAATCATTGATCCGAAAAAGTTTTCGGAACAAGTCCAAAATTATTTTAGTGGGTACTAGAAATGTTCTAGGCCTACGGAAATATTTTGGATCAAACGGTCGCGGAAAAATATTTTCATGAATAGTGAAAACGCATTTATGGTTGTTTTTTGGAAAGCCAGTTTTTTGGACTTTGCTCAAAAGATCTTGAGGATGACATGGATGGATAGGAGCCCCTTTTGAGGGGGCCCCACTAGGTGTGGCTGGCCATGCAGCTTCACTTGCCTTCCCATTTAGCCCTTCATGTGGGACATAACGTATGGGCATTTTGGTATTTCCAAGTGTCACCCTACCCCTTGGTTTTTTTCTATAAATAGAGGTGGAGAGGAGCTCTCCACACTCACTCGTTAGGGCCTGTTCTGAAACCATCTAGCTTCTCCAAAACTTCCCATATCCAGCTTCTTGCATCGCTTCTTGCTTCACGTGGCGAACAGAAAACCGTTCTGGCGCTTCGCTAGCTTCTCCCAGCCCCAGGTCGAGCTGGCAGCCCAGCTGGGGCGTTCAAGTCCTGCTGGTTGTCATGTTGGGCTGGTTAGAAGGAGCCCATCTTTGGGGCTAACTGCACACAGGCAAAAAAACAGAAAATGAGCTGGGCCATAGTGCTTGGGTGAAATCCTGGGCTCAATTTTTTTCACAGGATATATTTTCTGCGATTTGTGGCTGTACAGAGAGGTGTACAGAGTACTTTTGTGTACTATTATTTCATTGCTTCATGGGTGGAGCTTACAGTACACTATCTAGTGGAAATGGAAATGAAAAGTTCATCCATGTTTTGTGTTTTTTGAGTGTTGCCTGCTTATGATTAAGGGGTAGTGGCGAGATGTGTACAATTTTGTAGAAATGCACTGCAAAAAGACTAATTAGACAGTAGCCACAATCCAGGAAATCTCATAACATACACACACATTTTGTAAACACAAAATTACCATCTCATAAAAGATAGGTTCAACAACATAAAAGATGGTTCAACAACATAAAAGATGGTTCAACATAAAAGAAGGTTCAACATAAAAGATGAAATGGTATCAAGCACTAAGTTCAACATAAAAGATGGCCATCACACATTGATGGTTGGCATGTAAACTAGTTCCCATACTTCAAGTCATACTTCCTATGCAACCAACTCTTTCGGGACTCAAGAGGAATGTAAAGAAACATCTTCCTTTGCGCCCTCTTCACAAACAACTCGCTAGCCATGAAGAACTCGTCAGTACCGACTATTGCACCACAAGCAATGACTTCATCCATGACTGAGGTGACACAGTTTGCCTCATCTTGCTTCATGAAAGACTGAAATGATGAGTGAGAAGCCTTGGCAATGTCACCAATTCTTGTAACTTAATAACACATCACTTGTGCGGTCTTTGGTTTCTTGTTCTTCTCCGGAATGATGATCCCAAGCCTCACTTTAGATGAAGTTGGTCTTGCTTGAGATGCTTGTTCTTTTGTATCATCCAAATCAAGATCTTCGATCTCATCAACATTGATGGTGGCTTTCACCGCCGCACTAGAGGGGGGAGGTATGCTAGAAGAGGGATTCCAATGATCAGTACCATCACATGTGATATCTCCAAACATAACCCACAAGTTCACTTCATTCGCAAGTCCTTTCTTCTTGAACTTGCCACAACCTTTAATGTCCTGTAATACAACAAATGAAACACATTATTAGTAAATAAAGTGACATGGATAAATTAATATATGCGATACATCAGTCAAAGAACTCACAATTTTAGCCTTTTTCCACCACTCATCATCTTGTGACTCGGTGTTGTTCACATAATCCCATCCGGCTCCGGTCTCCCGGAACTTGAGTTTCTTGAACAAGCTGAAATCACCATTAAGCTTGTCCCATTTGTTTTTCAGTTGCGTATGTGTGTAGTCTAACCCAGTTCTCAACTTAAATTGCCTTACTACCTCATCAAACGCATTTGGTGTCAAATAATTGCCTGGCCAATTTCCGGCATTCACTTGCCCAGCAAACAACTCGGAGATAATCCGAGTGTTTTCAACACTCCATTCAGCAGCCATTCAGCAGCACACTTCACACATATAGCAATACAGTTATGAGATAATCCGAGTACTAGGACAAATAAGAAAATTGTACTTCATGGGTTTCGAACATGGCAGTATATTTGCACACGTATTAGCAGTACACTTATGAAAAAAAATGCACATTCAAGTGCAATTCAGCAGGACACTTCACACATGGCAGAATACTTGCACACATATAGCACTACACAGCCACCATAAAATTTAGTAGCACACTTCAAATAGCCTTGCACATTCAGCACTATACTTCAAACATTTGCACATAGCCCTGCACATTTGCACATTCAGCAGCCATAAGGCAGCACACTTCAAACATTTGCACACATAGCAGTATATTTGCACAACCTATAGCACTACACTTATGAAATTTGTTTGCAATTTGCATGAACACTTCCTACGCAACCATCTCACTTGCTCAGCAAACATCTCGGAGATAATCCGAGTGTTTTCAACGCTCCATTCTGCTGCCACAGTTGACATTTCTCTAAAAAAATGCATGTCACTTTGGTCCTCAATGTACTAGGATAAATATGAAAATTGTACTGTCTGAACTATGCAAATTGTACTATTATGAACTATCCACCAGCAGCTATCTTAGCTATTCAGCAGCAATTCAGCATGTAATAATAGCAATTATGAATAGCAAAAAAAAATCAGCGTGCAATAACAGCAACTACAGCAGCCAAAAAAATTCAGTTTGGAGGAGGAGAAGAGTAGCGTTACAATTGTCTTGTGTTTTCTTACCCTCTCCAGTCTCTACTCCCCTCTATATCTCCTCACACACTAGGCTGGACTCACACATATTACAAGCTCTCTCTGGGCCAAACACGCGCGCATTCTTGGGCTTCGGCCTTGAGCTTCTTCTGGGTTGTCCCACCTAGATGAGCAACAGGGGCCGTCACCCCCCCCCCCCAATCCATGGGACCCGGCCTGTCCCCAGGGCGGCGCTTGTGGGAATCACTATTGAAGAGCCTCTACATCTTCCTGGTTGCAAGGTCAGAGCCCAGACCTGACTAATTGATGAGAACCTAAGGGATGGAGCCGGTGCCGCGTTGATGTAGGTGATGTTAGAGCATGACTTCTGGAATCTAGAGGCCTTCCGTGATGTCGGTTAGCATCGGGGAAGCCGAGACCTTGTCGGTGGGCGCTGACTTCAACAGCGATACGTGGAAGACAGGATGAACCGCCGATTCCTCGGGCAACTTCAGCTTGTAGGCGACGGCTCTGATCTTGGACAGGATCTTGTAGGGGTCAAAGTACTTAAAGGAGAGCTTTTGTTGTGCCCGTGGAGCAAGTGACTACCAGACGTATGGCTGCAGCTTCAAGTAGACGAAGTCGCCCTCTTGGAAGACGCACTCTGAGTGGCGTTTGTTCGCTTGGTGTTCATGCATTGTTGAGCTCGGAGAAGGTGTTGGCGGACCACGGCAAGCACCATAGCACGTTCAGTCAGCACGGCTTCCACATCCAGAACAGAGGAAACAAATGACGGGGAATGAAAGACCAAATTGCCAAGGTGGGTGGCTGTAAAGTACCTTGAAGGGTGACCGTTTGATGGAGGAGTGGTCGCTGGCGGTGTACTAATAGTCCGCCAATGTGATCCAGCGAATCCACTGCTGAGGACAAACGTGGACAAAGTAGTGGAGGTATGTCTCGAGGCATTGATTCACCCGCTCCGTTTGGCCTTCAGTCTATGGATGGTACACCGAGCTCATTCACAGAGTGGTTTCAGCCAAGTGGTATGTATCTTATGTGACCACATCACCTAGTACTTGTGTAGGGGTTACATTCTTCAAACCGTCCCTCACAATGATAGTAACCAATGTGTCAAACCATGGAGGCAAGCATTTCAAGAACCAGTGGGAGAAGTCATCATCATCCACCTTATCACCCAAGTTCCTAAGCTCATTTACAATGACAATGAGCTTATGGAACATCTCCGGCACACTTTCACCTTCTTGCATCTTGAACTTGGCATATTTGTCCTTGACTATGAATAGCATTGCTTCCTTCACCGCCGGTGTGCATCATATGAGTCCTCCAATCTCTTCCACAATTTCTATGCAAACTCAAGATCTTTGATTTGTTAAAAATACTTTTTGATAAGGACACGCCTACGATGTCCAAAAATTGCCCAATCTTTCATGGTACAAAATGATTGGATCGCCAATAGAAACCAAGCTCTTCAAATAATTGGCAATAAATTACTGCATACTCTTGATCTTGCAATCAGATCTCTAAATATTTTCCTCAATCACAAGCAAGCAATAGCAGGAATGGCAATGATAGATGTCCACGGGTAGATTCTCATGGCCGATTAAATATGGATGGGATTAATTTAATGGGCTAGCACAAAATAGTATAGCAGTAGCAGTACTACTTAGATGAATCTCACGTATCCAGCAATAGACGTCAGCGAGCAGGTACTCAGATCAAACCTACAGAATTTATCAAAGAAAATAGCCTCGGCAATAATTTCTTTAGATAATCAAATGTTGACAGTAGTGATAGCAGTAAAATTGATTTGGCTTGCAAGATGAGGCAATCCAAATCCTAGGATAATCTCCCACCCATAGCCACGATGAACCACTATCGGCCGATGGGGAACTCCAAGAATTCTAAGCGACGCACCCAAGCCGTAGTAGCTTGATCATGCCAACCACGCAGATCCACAAGAATCCGGAAGATAATCTTCAAAACAAAGAACCTGATGGGAACACCATCTAGGGTTTCACGAGCAGCGGCTCGATGAGAAATAACTCCACCATATAAAATCCAATCTAATCTTAAGGGCACACATGCCATAGGCATATATGGCACGCATGCCTGCCAACTCGACTGACTCGACCAGACTAGCTAAACCAACTGAAACATAAACCGAACTAGAACTTCATTAGGAAAAGGAAACTAACTACGCTTGTGCATGCACGCAAGCACCAGCCACCAATATGTGGAAATAATGAAATAATGCAGCCACATTGCTAATCAACTTCCTTAGTCATCCTATTGCAATTAAGCAATTACCTTCCATGCATGAACTCAAGTTGGATTGCCCTGGATCTCTATTTGCATAGTGCCAACATGAATTAATTTTTGTAATATTCGTTCCTTCTCTGCTAGCTTCTTGCGCAAATTAACTCCCTGGAAACTTAGCTTGGTAGATATAATAGCAGTACAAGATGAATCCCCTTCATTCATCATGTTTTGCCTTATATCAAATGAAAATGCACCAAACTTTATGAAAGAAGGATATTTCACATTGTTAGCTGATAAATCATTCGAAGCTGAAATATTAACTTGAGGAGCCATGGGCTCATCACTTTTGGGTCAAGAGCTTCATAGATCACATTGAGAGCTTGATCATTGAGTTGGAGCTTCTATTCTTCTCTTGGTGTTGGATCAAGCATATCAGGGACCACAAATTTGGTCTCCACTATCACCCAAATCTTTCTAATCATTACTTTCAAATGCAAGCACATTCTCTTCTTTCAATAATCACAATTTAACCGATCAAAGTACCGTGGCTTGCCAAAATGATTGATTTGAGCCATTGTTACACCGTAGGGTGTTAGACCTTGAAATTGATGGTGACTTGGCTCCGATACCACTTGATATGATCTAGATGGATAGTGGGGGTGGATAGCCTATAAAAATCTCTACAAATACACAATTTCACTAGAGCAAAGCGGTTAGTAAAACAATTGATTCTAACTAGCTTCTACTTTGCACTACCTCTATCTCACTAAAGCAAACCCCCTAATCAATGCTAGTAGCTTGATCTCTAGATTATATCACACAATCACACAAGTTAGCAACTACTCAACTACACAAGAGAGCAAACTAGAGAGCTACTGACAACTAGAAAGGAACAACAAGTTACTCTAGTGCTATACAATGCAAGAGAGCTACTACTACTCAAGCTACACAAGTAAACAAGCACTACACAAGAGAATGAATGAATGAAATACAAATGTAGAGCTTTGTACCGAACCGGGCAAGAGAGATGACACAATTAATTTTTCTCCCAAGGTTCGGTTGCTTACCAGCAACTTAATCCCCATTGTCACAAGTCCCAACTTGATGGTTCGCGTGCTAATTGGCCTTACACGCCAAGCCCACACACGGGTGCCACAAGGACAACTCAAGAAGTGCACTCCAACAATCCACAATTCCACTAAAGTTGCTCTTCGTGATCTCCCGTGGGGAATGAACACAAGAGCCCCTCATAATCAATTGTGTCGGGGGTGTCGTGCGACATATGCCAAGGGATGGCTTATCGTGGATGGGGCTAAAAGTATGTCGCCGGGCTCTAGAAGCGGGAGTGAGTGAGACCGCATACTCCTGCGAATCTTACCCAGGTTCGGGGCTCTCCTCGGAGATAACACCCCTAGTCCTGCTCTGCGGGGTCTCCGCATGATGACTATGATCAGGAGGTAGCTACAAGCTTGCTCCTTGAGCGGTTTCGTCTAGAGGAGGAAGAAGGGCAAGGCTAGCCCTATTCTTCTCTCTATGTGTGTGTGTATATGGTCGTCCCTCCTGCATGGGGGAGGCCTCGGGGGTTTATATAGGCCTACCCCCAAGGGTACAATGGTAATCCGGCCAGGTGTAGGACCCTGCCATCAGTGTCTCTGGTTGCCGACCTTCCCGCCGACTGCTGGGGCCCGCCGCCTGGTGGGTCCCGCCGACTGCTATGATCTTGACAGGTAGGGCCCGCCACCTGCGGGCCATGTTGACTGCTTTATACTGTAGCCTCGCTCCCGATGACGAAGGCCTTGTCGGGGAGAGCGTGGCTATAGGCCCGCTGCCAGGCGGGCGATCGCTGTAGCCACACCCCGTCACATCTGGTTAATGGCGCACTGACTCCAAGGGGGAGAAGGCCCGCCTGCTAGGAGTCGGCCTTCCCTTGTTGTCGTCTGCTTGAGGCTTGCCGCCTGCTGGTGGCCCGCGGACAGGTAGGACCCGCCGCCTGCGGGCCGTACTGACAGCCCATCGTGGGAGCGTGACTCCCTCTGACGCTGGTGACGTCATAGACTGCCCGGCAACAGTGCCATGCTGGGGGGGTGACCACCCAGTACGTAGCTCTGTGGCCGCGTCCCATCCCAGATTCGCGGGTGGCAGGCTACGCTGTAGCCATGCCTTGCCTTGTCATGGAGATGTGGTGCTGACTTTGAGGACACGTGGGGCCGCCTGCTAGCAGCCGGCTTCTCTGGAAGCCGCCTGCTAGGAGTCGGTTCACTTCATGGCCGGCTCCTGGCAGCCGGCCGCTTGGACCAGCCGGCCCCAAGAAGGCGGTCCTTTGTCTTTGGTGTTTGAGGGGCGCAGCCCGCCCCGATGTCTTGAAATACCAAGGGGAGCTGATGGGGCTACCCGTGGTCATTTACTCGGATAGTAGTCCCCGAAGCTGGTGGGGCGCTGCGGCTGAAGGGGCGAGAAGCCTCAGCAGCTTCCTACTCCGGGTCGTCTGGTATCCTGCTTCATCCGTCTTCCGAAGTGCTGACTGGTAGGTGTCGGCCACGACCATTCGGGCTGCCTGGCAATTTCGAAACATCGTGGTGGGGGCCAGGTAGCACGCTAGCCAGATGTCAAACTCGCCGCTCGCGCCCGCCGGCCACGCGGCGTCAGCAGGCCAAGCCGGCCTGCCAGCCCACGCGCGCGATGGGACGTCGCTGTAGGCCGGGGCCCGCCACTACAGTGCCGCGGCATGCGCGTGGATCCACTGCGGCCAAAGTAGACGGTTGGGCTTCTGCGGTATTTAATACACGCCTTTACTGGCGCCGCAATCGTGGGATCGCGGGGGAGTGGGCGCAGTTAATCCCACGATCCCCCACGCTCCCGCCCCCGCGGCTCCGCTGCCTGGGGCTTTAAGTAGGGGAAAGAGGGGGGGTGGCAGACGCACGCGCACCCCCCTCTCTCCTCGCCATTCTTCTTCTTCTCCGCTGCTGCGGCACCTCTTCCTCTTGCTGAAGCACCGCCGCAGCTCACTGCCGTCGAGCTTCTTCTCGCCGCGGCTCTCTCGCTCCGCCGTGGCTTCGCCCACTCGCCACCGCGCCGCGCCCACGACGAGCCTCTTCGTCCATGGCGTGCTTACCGGCCGGCGACTGGGACGGTTCCAACGTCCATGAGGGTCACCTCTCTTTTCTTCGTCAAACACGACAGCTGCCCCGGGAGGCGAACGTGAAGGTACGTGTCCCCCCCATGGCAGCAATCTCGCCGGTGCCGGAGGGTGACGAACGCGTCGTCTTCCGGTCCCATTTCCTTCGCGGCTTCGGCCTTCCGGCGAGCGGCTTCTTCCGATCCTTCCTCGATTTCTACCGAGTCCAGCCGCACCACCTCACGCCAAACATGGTGGTGTTGCTGGCCGCCTTCGTCACCATGTGCGAAGGTTATCTCGGCACTCTTCCCACTCTCGAGCTCTGGGGGGAGTGCTTTTATCTCAAACTCAGCACCGCCACCAAGGGCCAGGCGGCTCAATGCGGAGCTTGCATGGCGGTGCGGCGTCCGGGCTCCGGGAACCGCTTCCCGCCCATCTCCCTGCTGCAGTCGGCCAAGCTGTGGCAGAAGTCCTATTTCTATGTCAAGAACATCCACCCGACGAGGGACTACATCAACTTGCCGGCTTACGTAGCCGGCCCACCAGTCGAGCCGCGTGCCAACTGGCAGTACAAGCCGAGCTCCCTATCGGCCGCCTCCTCCGCCGCCCTTGCCCGACTTCAGGCGATGACGGAGTCGGAGGGCCTGAAGGGCTCGGACCTGCTGGCCGCCTATGTGGCGCGTCGAGTGCTTCCCCTTCAAGCTCGGCCTCATATCATCAGCTGTATGAGCGGGCACCGGGACCCGTGCCGAATGTGCACATGGGAGCTGCCGGACGTGGAGGTGGCCCGGCTGGTCAATTACTTCTCCAGCTGCAAGCTATCGGAGACGGATTGGCAGTTCGGCAAGCGGCCGTACGACCGAGCACATCCGCCGCCTGCGGTGAGTCTTGTAATTCTTTTTCTCTTTTGCTGGTGCGAGTTCTTGTTTTTTGCCGTCTGACCAGTCAGCCATGGTGCAGGTCCTCCCGGCCCAGTCGGCCGCCGGTGCTCTGGATCCAGGTCAGCAGTACATGCCGGACCGAACGAGGAGCGACATGGACGACCCCGACTTGGGGGTGGCCGCCATGGAGGAGGACGACGCCACAGGTGGCGGCGGTGAAGCAGGCGGCTCCGAAGGAGGAGGCGGCCTTGAGGCCTGGCCGGATGACGACGAGGAGGAGAATGAGCCGCACCGCACGCATGGCACCGACATGGTGGGCGTGAGCTCTTCAGCCGCGCCGACCGCAGCAGGCGGCGCGCCAAAGCGCCGAGCCGGCTCGTTGCTGTTCGGCAGCCGCCGAAGAAGCCCAAGAATGCGGCCGCCATGACCAAGTGGCAGGAGGCCGCCGCGAAAGTGGCCCAGTTCCAGAAGACCCCGAAGCAGCCCCCGATGGTGTCCGCGTAAGTGCTTGGTTTCTCCCGCGTTTTCTTTTCTTCTTTCTTGCAAACTCTTTCTGAGTTTCCTCGTGTCTTTCTTGAGCAGGGCCCCGCTCTCTCTTGAGCGGTCCACCTCTGCTTCAGTCATTGGGGCGACGGAAGGCTCCGCCAACACCCGCCGCGTGGACCCGCTCGCCGACCTCCAGGAGGCGACGGAGAGGAACGCGCGGGAGGCGTGCGAGGAGCGGGAGGAGGCAGAACGGCAGAAGGCGGAGGCGGCGAAGGCGGCGTAGGCGGACCCGGATGCGGCGGCCAAGGCCCAGGCGGATGCTGCGACCAAGGTCTAGGCGGACGCCGCAGCCAAGGCCCAGGCGGCCGCGGCCGCCAAGGTGCAAGCGGAAGAGGCCGCACGCGGCCGGACTCCGCAACTCATCATCCCGCTGCGCGCAGTGCCACCAACGCCAGAGATCATGGCGCCGACTGGAGGGGCCGGCAACGATCAGCCGGTCATGGAGAGGAGAGGAGGCGACGCCATCGTCCCGGGGGCTGGGTTGCCCCCGCAAGCGTCGACTACCGAGGCCCGAGGCCGTCGGTCTGACGTGCCACAAGCGCCGCCCGTCAGTGGAGAGCTGGTGGTGGGGGCGACCCCCGCGGCCCGTCCTTCGGGTTGCCGGCGCGCGACGAAGGCGTCCTCGGTGCCACGGGCACAGGAGATCGGGGCCGCAAGCTCGTCGGCCCCAGATGCAGAGGCCACCTGTGCCGCTCCACCAGAATGGATGCCTGGGGGCAGGACGGGCGTGCTGAACAAGGCTGTGCAGGACGTTCAGGCCCAGCTCCGGGCCCAAGGCACCGCCCTCCAACAATATACGAAGGCGTTCTTGGCGACACGAACAGCCATCCGGGTACGCTTCTTTGCTTTGTTTTTTATTCTTGCAATCTTCCGTGGGGGCGCGCCAGTGCAACCACTGGGTGTAGCCCCCGAGTTCCGGGCCGGCTGCTGAGCAGGCAGCTCGGAACTTTACTGTAAGTTTCGAGTGCTAACTTGTTTTCTCTTCTTTTGTCTTCCTTGCAGGACTACCACAACATCCGCGCTGCCGCCTTCAATTCCCAGGCTCAGGAGCTGGCTAAATGGACCACTGACCTGACCGAAAGCCGGAGTAAGCATTCCGTCTTCTTCCTCGCGGGGGCGCGTCAGCGCACCCGCTGGGTGTAGCCCCCGAGATTCGGGCCGACTGCTGAGCAGTCGGGCCGGATCTTCCGGTAACCACTTTTCTTTTTTGTCAACTTTGTTGATTGTCTTCTCTTTCTTATTTCTGCAGGAGCCAACGCCACACTACAGCAGCGCCTGGGCAAGGTCCAGACCGAGCTGCGTGCCAAGGAGGAGGAGTGCAGCAAGGCGGCCCAGGAGCGCGACCGTATGGCCAAGAAGTTGGCGGACCAGGCGGACCAGCACAAGGCGGAGCTCCAGAAACTCAAGGAGGCGGAAGGCGCCCTCCAGGCCGAGTTTGAGGTCGAGCGCTCGAAGTGGGCCGAGAAGGAGGCGATCCTCGCCGCTGGCTACGGCGAGATTGAGGATATGATTTTTGTTTTTTCTTTGTGTAGACTTCTTTCCTGGACATGCCGTCGCCGTCAGCCAGGCCATCGAGGCGCGGCGCGACCAGCGTAGGAGGGAAGGAGTGGAGATCCCGCTCGACGCGCCTTGAAACATGAACGAGCAGCTCCTGGCCGTCAGGACGCGCCTGCAGCCAACTCACCGTCTGCTCCACCGCCTTCAGCGCGCCGGGTCCCAGCTGGTTTCCGCCCTCTGGCCAGGCGTCCAAGCTCCACATACCCCCAGTCGGACCGCCGACTGGTTAGAGGTGGCGATCGGCCGCTTCGAGGCTTGGAAGGACTCCTCCGCTCGGGCAGGCGCCCGAAGGGCCTTGGAGTTCGCCAAGGCATGGTATCCTAGGCTGATCCTAGCCCAATTGGCCATGTTCCGGCAGGAGGCCAAGGAGGAGTTGGTGGCAGAGGGGCCTGCGCTCACTCGACGTGCGGCGGCGATCGCCGAGTATACCGAGACCAGTGTCTTCCTCCCCGAGCTGGACGAGGAGGGTGCCGAAGTGCCGCCGAGCTGGTTCAGGCTGAACCCGGATGACGGCGAGGACTCGGCGGAAGAGATCGCCTCCAGCGACGAAGGCTAGGACGAGGAAGACGAGGATGGTGAAGACGACGCACCGAAAGGCGGAGCGGACGACCTGCCTTAGCTTGATCGGGCCTCGAGCAACAAGCCGTGTGCGAGTGCACCAACTGCTGCTGATGGCGACCAAGCCGAGACTCGCCAGACGGCCACTCCACCAGCCGGCGATGCCGACTCCACCAACCTGCCGGACCCGCCCACTGCTCCTCTGGCCTAGTGCTGCCAACTTTATCTTGTCCTTTCCAGCTTTTGTAGTCTTTAGAATGAACTTGTTAAATTTGCGCAGTTCCACCCACTGGGGGTGTATTCAAACTTTGTTGAATGCTGGCCGAGGGCCTCTTGTAATGTAATTTAATTTCGCACAAGTTGTGTTTTGCTGACCTCCGACTTGTCTTGCTTTCTGTTCTTTTGGATTTTTTTGTTTGCCGCCTTCGCTTGGCTGCCGTCCTGCCAGCCAGACAGCCGCTCTGCGGTCTGTTGGCTGGGTCAGGTACTTGGCCATTTTGGGAGGACAAGTACTTCGCCCGCTTAGAACATAGCAAGTTAAGTGAGAAGCCGGCCGGCCGGCTGCTCAGCAACCGGACGGTCAGGTGAGGAGCCGGCTTGGCCTATGTGAGCGCTTTCTTCCTTAGCCATTTTTCATGTGGGCACCATTTCCTGCCTTTGACTCTTGCCAGCTATAGAGTCGCTCTGCGAGCTGCGGCTTATGGCAAGAGAGGGCTTAGATGCCGGCACACTACTTGTCCGACTGCAGGTAGCGCCGACATAGTACAAGGCGGCAAGCCCCCGGGCCGACTGGTCGGACCCGGTGCCGGGCGGAGGAATGAAATAACACATTCGCAGGCATGAAACTTATCATATAGATAAGAAAGGTAGCCCCCGAGTGCTCCTCGAGGGACCCGGTGTCTTTGCGCTTAATACAAAAGGTAGCGTGGTACATACTGCATTAACTGTAAAATCTTCGGAGGAGATTCGCGTTCCATGGGCGCTCTATTTCCTTGCCGGAATCGTCCCTGTTGCGCGCCCTGGGCTTCTATGCGTCGATTAGGTAATAGGAGTCGTTGCCCAAGGCTTTGCTGATGATGAAGGGGCCTTCCCAAGGGGCCGAGAGCTTGTGGTGGCCTGCTGTTCGCTGGATCAGCCGGAGCACAAGGTTTCCCTCTTGGAAGGATCGTGGCTTGACCTTCCGACTGTGGTAGCGGCGCAGGCTCCGCTGGTAGATGGCAGACCGGCTGAGTGCTAACAGCCGGCCTTCTTCCGAGAGTCGGGTGCTCAACCGGCGGCGGGGAGGTGCGCCTCTCCCTGCGCGGGGGAGGCGGACGATCGTCCAGCCGTTCCACTGCTCGTGGGCGGCCGTCTTGGTCGCGCTCGATGGTGACGCGTGTGCGGCTGCGGCTAGCAGCCGGCTCTTGGTCTCTTTGGTCGCGGGCGCCGCCGGTCGGCGTCCGGGATGTCGCGTCGTGCTCTCGGCGGGGGGGAAGGTTCTCGGCCTACAAGCCGGGCTCCATCACGCGGCAGCCGGCTTCTCGCTGCACGGTGGACGCGTCGATAAGCTGCTGGACGCGCTCCGTCATGCAGCGGTGCTCGTCGCCGTCCAGATGGCTCAGCTCGTCTGCCGCCATCTGGGCGGCGCGTAAGTTCTCCATTGGCGTCGCGTAAACTGGCCGGTCGGCCCCCCAGCATGCTGGCGATGGCTGCGCCGCGCTGCCTGATCTCGCCCACGCGGCTGGGTTCGCCAGCTGCCGGCGTGCCGCAGACGGCACGGTCGACCTCGCGCTGGTAGGCCTCGGTGAGGCATCTCATGGCCGCCAATTTGTTGGCGCTGTCGAGGAGTGCAATACGGCACGCTTCTAGTGTTTCGCCATTTGCGCCGGGTGCTACGGGAGCGGACAGGTCCCGCATTGCCGCCTGCAACGGGTCCCGGCCGGCCTCGTCGGGGGCTCCATCATGGCTGATGACCAGCAACTCAGTGACGATGCCGGCGCTGGTGCTGCTGTCGGCAGCAGAGAGCGGGTCGTCGAAGATCTCCACATCGTCTCGGAAGGCATCGGAAAGCGCGGCGTCGGCTTGACCGAGCATGTCAACGAGCGGGTCGGTGGAGCCAACGGACTCCACGTCGGAGCCTCCCGAGGGAGTCGACAAGGCAACCCCCAGGGCTGGCCGCGCCCGCGCCGGGCGCGGGCTCGTCGGAGAGGCGGATCCCACCGATGAGATCAGCGAGGCAGCTCGCGGCGCAGGCGGCTTCCACGCCACACAGCGCATCGGCGCAAGCGCCGTCGGGCGTGTCGGGCTGGCTGCGCTCGCTAGGGAGGAAGAGGGTTCCCGTCCAGAACGTGTTTCCGGACGACGGTGCACCTTGCCCCACGGTGGGCGCCAAATGTCGGGGGTGTCGTGCGACATATGCCAAGGGATGGCTTATTGTGGATGGGGCTAAAAGTACGTCACCGGGCTCTAGAAGCGGGAGTGAGCGAGACCGCATACGCCTGTGAATCTTACCCAGGTTCGGGGCTCTCCTCGGAGATAACACCCCTAGTCCTACTCTGCGGGGTCTCCGCATGATGACTATGATCACGAGGTAGCTACAAGCTTGCTCCTTGAGCGGTTTCGTCTAGAGGAGGAAGAAGGGCAAGGCTAGCCCAATTCTTCTCTCTATGTGTGTGTGTATATGGTCGTCCCTCCTGCATGGGGGAGGCCTGGGGGGGGTTTATATAGGTCTATCCCCAAGGGTACAATGGTAATCCGGCCGGGTGTGGGACCCTTCCGTCAGTGTCTCTGGTTGCCGACCTTCCCGCCGACTGCTGGGGCCCGCCGCCTGGTGGGTCCCGCCGACTGTTGTGATCTTGACAGGTAGGGCCCGCCGCCTGCGGGCCATGTTGAATGCTTTATACTGTAGCCTCGCTCCCGATGACGAAGGCCTTGTCGGGGAGAGCGTGGCTACAGGCCCGCCGCCAGGCGGGCGATCGCTGTAGCCACGCCCCATCACATCTGGTTAATGGCGCACTGACTCCAAGGGGGAGAAGGGCCGCCTGCTAGGAGTCGGCCTTCCCTTGTTGCCGGCTGCTTGAGGCTTGCCGCCTGCTGGTGGCCCGCGGACAGGTAGGACCCGCCGCCTGCGGGCCGTACTAACAGCTCATCGTGGGAGCGTGACTCCCTCTGACGCAGGTGACGTCATGGACTGCGCGGCAACAGTGCCACGCTGGGGGGGTGACCGCCCAGTACGTAGCTCTGTGGCCGCGTCCCATCCCAGATTCGGGGGTGGCAGGCTACGCTGTAGCCATGCCTTGTCTTGTCGTGGAGATGTGGTGCTGACTTTGAGGACACGAGGGGCCGCCTGCTAGCAGCCGGCTTCTCTGGAAGCCGCCTGCTAGGAGTCGGTCTACTTCATGGCCGCCTCCTGGCAGCCGGCCGCTTGGACCAGCCGGTCCCAAAAAGGCGGTCATTTGTCTTTGGTGTTTGAGGGGCGCAGCCCGCCCCGATGTCTTGAAATACCAAGGGGAGCTGATGGGGCTACCCGTGGTCATTTACTCCGACAAATTGATCGGAGCCGACAACAATCACCAATGCCGCTCAACGATACTATGATCCGCTACCCCTGAGCCATCTAAGTGGCAGCAACCACCAAGAGTAACAAGAATCCCACAGCTCAAACGATGACTAGTGCCACTAGATGCCTCAACTCAATGCCAATGCACTACGATCACTGTCAATATCACTTAGGATGAAGCAATCAACAAGAAGATGAGAGGGAGGAGTTTACTTATGCTCACAAGGTGTGTCAATGCGTTGGGGAGCCAAGAGGACTAGCCACAAGCCGACGAAGTTTGTTTTATAAGCCCCAAGTGAGCCATCCAACCGTTACTGAAAACTTTGCAGAAATCATGACCATCGTTCTAGCCAACGCCCAAGCGTTGGACCATTGGCCATGGTCCGATGACCCCTGGTTGCGACACATGTACTGGCCATTTGAAAGGAGCCATTAGCGCCCAATGGCTACTCGCACTAAAGACCGAGCTGCTTGAGTCCGATGACCGTCGGACCAAACGAACCCCATTGTCCGATGCAGTCCAACAAGGTTCCAGAGAGGGTTTTCGCCCACGGGCTCGTTTTTAAAATACAACGTTTGACTCCTCAAAAAGCGAGAACGACGTTTGTTTTTTTTTTAGGTGGAGGGAGCAGTACTCAGGCCTGTTTGGCAAGGCTTCTCCCTGGCTCCGGCTCCCGCTCCTCCGGAGGAGCCCGGCCAAACGTTTTGCCGGAGCAGCCGTTTTTGAGTGAAAGACAGAGGAGCCAGAGCCGATCCCCTCAGGAGGAGGAGGAGCCCCTCGAAACACGCCTCACTCAGATTCCGTGTCCTTTAGCAAGTTTCCCGTTGCTTTAATTTTATTAGCCTCGCTCTTTACTTTTTTGGGAACCGAGCCCGACCCTTCCTTTATTCTTACTGTCTTAGTACCTTGGAAGAATATAGAAATAAAAAAGAGAAGAGTCAAACTTGTTTGTTAGATTGGCAAAGCGGGAAAGTATCCATTCCTAAACCACGACGTGAAACAAACTAAAGTTCGCTGCCGGATTGTCGTGCACAGCTAAGCTTACTCGATTCCCAAACTAATCTAGGAAAGTGTGAGGATGCACTTGGCTGATAATTTTTGCTCCCGCCGCAGTCGCCCACGTTGGTTAAATTTATAGTCAAACTTAAATCTCATCTTAAAATTACTTGGATACCATATATTTCAGGACAGAGAGAGCAATATATTACCAAAAGATATTTTTGCTCTCCCACGTATCTCTATCCACGTGCTCAGCCAAACACCAAAACAAAGAAAACCGAAAGAATATTATAGACAAAACAATTAATGCATCCACCTTTTATCTATTTGATTTGATCCAAACAACAGCAAGGAAATAGTTAGGTAGCTAAGAGTAGCTGCGAACTATTAGCTAGTTAACTATATATTGCGGGTGATAAAAAGTACCTAAATACAAAAAATCATTACGTTCAAAAAAGTGGCTCAATGGTCCCATAGTGACTGATTAGACGGGTTCAAAAGGACAAGGGCGAAGAAAAGAAAAGTTGCTCATTGTCCCGCGACAGATTGATAAGGTGCCAAAGCAAAGAACCTGCCCGCGGCAACGCATTGGCCCTCGCCCCTCGAGGGCGCGTCGTACGTGTATCAACGGCTCAGTGTAGAGCGACAGAAGCCGACGAGGAGCACTGCACGAGGACGAGGAGGGAGGACGGCGTGACGTCGAGCGCGTCAGGGTCGTCATCAGGTTCGTGCCCCGGCCTATATATATTATTTATATACATGAATGAATTAATGCATTAAACGATACTTACTATATATCTAGCAACATAGTTGCACACTACATAAGTGATGAAACGCTTCAACTTTAGCGGTTTTATTTTTTATTTTTGCTGTAGACAAGCTTCGTCCGTGCGTGAGATTAGTTGCCGTTACTAGAGGATTATTGTGCTTCTCGATCAACCCCATCGAGAGAACGAAGGCGCGGATCTCTAGTCTCAGAGGAGATCGAGGACGCGAGCCAAGATAGTGGAGCCATCCTCAGGCACCGCACCAGCATCAGCACCAGCAGCAAACGTCTCCACCACACGAGGGCCAGGGGATCTCTTCAAAATGGACGAGGTCACTCATACGGTCAGCGCGGAGGCGTTTGTTGTGCTGACGACGCTGCTGCTGGTGCTTAGGTTCCTCCTCGACTTCCTCGGGCCATGGCACAGAACCTGGTCCTTCATGTTGTTTTTGGTGCCCTCATTCGAGGCGCTCAACTACTCCATGGTCCACTACACCATGGGGTTGATGCAGCTGTCATCAGAGAAGGTGAACTCCTACTTCCAGGTGTGGGCCGTGCTGCTAAACACTTGTGCACGTGAGTTAGCATTTCCACAAATATTTTTGAAGGGTTTTTCACGTACTCACTAGGTCCTAATGCACATGCAAGAAGTCAATTTACCTAGTGGCACTTAGATAACTGTTTTGAACTTCGAGTTCCCCTCTTAATAGTAGGGCTATCTATCCTAAACCCGATCACGCACCCCATTTTGTCTTGACCGACAAAACAAACACCCTATCTTATACCTTTGTCTTGAGCCCATAGAGTTTTTTTTCTTTCTCTTTCTTCTTTTCCAAGAATTGAGCACGTGATCACTATTTGTGGCCAAAACCATCACCATGTGTGCCATCCTTGCTCAACCTTCGTGTGGACATAACCTATCTTATACACAACACTAGGATAGAGGTTAGTCCACTTGGTTGTCTCAATTATTCAAAACTAAACATAGGGCTTTCACCTGATGATATGCTACACTTAGAAGGAGATATTTAGAAGCATTAGTAATAAATAAAATAATAAAACAGGTTGAAGAGATGAAAAGGCATCATATGTTAGTGAGTCAAAAGAATTTATTGGTATGCTTCATCCTCCATTCTCTTCTACATTCACAATTGCTTTGGAGTAATTAGTTCCTTTGTCACTAAATTATTGTATCTTCTATGCAAATTGCACCTCATGAGGATTGAAAAGACTACTCAAAAAGCGAGAACGGCGTTTGTTTGTTTTTTAGGGGGAGGGAGCAGTACTCAGGCCTGTTTGGCAAGGCTTCTCCCCGGCTCCGGCTCCCGCTCCTCCGGAGGAGCCCGGCCAAACGTTTTGCCGGAGCAGCCGTTTTTGAGTGAAAGACAGAGGAGCCAGAGCCGAGCCCCTCAGGAGGAGGAGGAGCCCCTCGAAACACGCCTCACTCAGATTTCGTGTCCTTTAGCAAGTTTCCCGTTGCTTTAATTTTATTAGCCTCGCTCTTTACTTTTTTGGGAACCGAGCCCGACCCTTCCTTTATTCTTACTGTCTTAGTACCTTGGAAGAATATAGAAATAAAAAAGAGAAGAGTCAAACTTGTTTGTTAGATTGGCAAAGCGGGAAAGTATCCATTCCTAAACCACGACGTGAAACAAACTAAAGTTCGCTGCCGGATTGTCCTGCACAGCTAAGCTTACTCAATTCCCAAACTAATCTAGGAAAGTGTGTGGATGCACTCGGCTGATAATTACCTAGGTAATCTGAATAAGTCTAGCTAGTAGGCTAGCTAACTGTTAGCTGGCCACCTAGCTAAAAACTATCTCGCTAACGGTCCTATTCTAGGTACTTCCTCTGACCCTAAAATATAAACAATCCAGAGTTAAAATTTATGCTAAATTATAAGGGATTTCAGGTGAACAAACATCTGTGATGGGAGCACTACCAGACTGCGGCCAGCCTATCCAACTACTGTGCATACCTGGTCATGCAGAAACTGCTGCCGGACAACGGCCTCGTTGCTCTAAATGTCTGGAGTGAGGTGTACAGGGAGATAGTCCACATCACCAAGGACGGTAGCATCAGATCCTTGCTCAAGCTTAGATCCATGAAAGATGTGTTCACCTGCCTCATGCGGACAGCCAACATTCCCCACAACAAGCATGCCCCGGCTCAGGGCAAGCCCGATGAGGAAGCGCCTCCCATGTCATCCTCCGAGCCCACGGAGAAGGAACAAACGGCACACCACCGTGGTGATCGTGATCCTCTCGACATCAACAACTCCTTGACCTGTAAGAGTGCAGAGCTTGCGAAGCAGCTCATGGAGGAGTACGGGGAGGAAAAAGTGGGCCTCTGGGAGAAGCTGGCCGTCTTCTGGACAGGATTCCTCCTGCACCTGGCCGCATCCACAAGAGCAAGCAAGCACAGGACGCTCCTCGCCGGGAGCCGGGAGCTCTCTACGCACCTGTGGGCACTGCTGTCTCACGCCGGCTTTCTATGGAGGACTAGCCACGGGCAGGTGGCCCTAGACCGATTCGACTGCTCGGCCTTTGAGAATGCAAGCGAACTACCATGACGCACTATATACACACACACACACATATATCTATCTATCTATCTATATACCTATACTAATTTGAGACTCCCAAGAAATTACCACGTTAATCAGTAATTAGGAGCCGTTAATCTTGTGGGGCCGAATTATTACGGTCGAGATCAACCCGTATATCCAGTGCAGACACTTATTTTTCCGGAAAATAAAACGAGATGACTCCTTGCACCGTGATCTTCCCCAGAGTTCGTTCAAAGCTTTATCAGATTATCAATCTCCAGATTATCAATCTCCTTGCACCCATAAAAAAAACCAAGCTCTCTTTCGTAAAAAAAAGGAAAATCAATCTCAACACGACCACTCTCCTCTTTCTCTATCCCCCGTCAAAAAATCAATCTCTCCACGACCATTCTCTTATTTCTCTCTCCATATCACCCGAACGCCGTCAATTCGATTTCTATCAGTTCCAGCCACTTCGAGAAGTCCATCTTCCAGCTCCAAAGATTAGGCACACATGTTCCATCAGGGAGACTACACGTGAGTGTTCAGATCAACTAAGCCAGACTTCTACTGTTGTACGTCGCAGATTACAGGGTGAACTACATCCTAGCATCGTGTAGGATTGCGTTGGGAAGGGATCTAGCAGGCTGACATCATCCTAGCGCAGCGGGCGCCGATCTGCATGTGGTACCTCTGCCAAAATCATCCAGACTACCACAACCTTCTGGAGGAAGGAAACATGAGCTGCTGCACGTATTGCTGCTAGCGATGATGTGGCACTGCATGTGACTATGGGTTTCCTGGTGGATTTGATCTTCCCATCTTTATCTTATTTAGCAGATACACATGCTACAGGAGCTATATCTACAAGGATTGGTGCCCTCCTGTAGGAGAGAAGGTCCTGTTTTGTCAAGCAATTTATTCTGCCATGGATTGGTACCCTCCTAGGTATATATCATATATCCGTTTACAGTTTTTTTGATCGTTGTATGCCAAAATAAATTGGTTCCATTATATACTAACTAGGGAACACTGGATGCGAAGCAGCCTCTCATCTATTAGCTTTACACCAATTGGACTACCACTGTATAAGTCATTATGTTCACATAACGAAGGAATTGGAAGTTGAGCATGCTCTCCTTGCTTGTGCTGGCGACTAGTAAGTGATAATATGTATCTGCTATATTGAACTTGCATATTAACTTATCCACTGAATTCAAGTAGTATATATGTTATTACTTTTGCATGACGTGCTATTGCTTCTAGATAAATATGTTAATTTGTCACAGTTATTCCACAATATCTACTCCATATGTACAGTGCCATCATTGAGATTTCCTATACTTTCACCAGTTAAACGTACTGCAGGGAGCACCGGATAATGCTACAATGGAGGGAGCTATTATATAGCTTTAGGTCATGTCACGGTGCACAACAAAGGAACTATCTAAGGTAGTTTTCATTTAGAACTCTTCTACCATAATACACAATTCAAGCGCATTTTTATTTGGTGAGTCCATTTGAAGAGTTGAATTAGCTACTCCACCTTTGGTTTCTTTGTTATGTTAAAGCAGGTTATTATTTTTTATCAAAATACAAAATGTTATATATTGGTTCTTTTTCTCAACGTCAATCCTAAGTGGGAAGAGGCTGGGTTGATTTTTTTATCAGATCTAACCATGATGAACATTCAGGCAGGCCCCACCTCCGACTGATTACAACAGTGGAAGGTTCACAAGTTATCTCTCCCTATTGTGTAGGTCGGCGGGCATCAAGTTCATGCAGCCACCTGCATCAACTTTTGTCGAGTGTGCTTTACAGGGATCAAATACCAAACTCTCCAGCATCAGGTAAGCAACTCACTCGGCTATTCATGTAAGATCTTCAAGTATTTTGTATACCACCCGGCGCATGTGTTACTTTGATCTGATAAGGTAAAATACTATGAAGCTCATGGAGACCAAGTATAGCTTTCGGATATAACAGTTTCAGTAATTACAGTGACAGTATAAAACGATCAAGATTTAGTGTGCACTATTTTGCATACCTGGTATGCCTAGGATAGAGAGAACATTATAAGTTGTATTATCTTGGCATACATTCAGTTATTACCGGGCCATTCCATTAGCAAGAAAACAGATGTATGTTGCCCTGATTTTTCAGTGTAGGTCTGGCATGCAAAAGGACGAATCCAATAATCAATTACCAACTGATGGTATCGTACACCGTGTACTATCTTTCATAGTTTCTACTCTCTCCGTCCAAGAATAGTTGACACGCAACCGGATGTATCTAGCACTGAAATATGTCTATATACTTCTGTTTAATCGGCAACTAATTCTGGACGGAGATTAATGTACGTATGACATGGTTCATATACATATTATACTTAGTTCATCGTCCATATGTAAAATGACCTGGCAGTTTTCTTAAGAAGGTTATTATCCTGTTATGTGGTAGATAATTGGTGTTTTTAATTAATAATTAAATAAAATTGATTCTGATCTATATGAAATTACATCTTAGATTGTCTATGCACAAGATTAAATCACTACAAGAACTCTTTAGTTACTAACCTGGATCACATTGGAGATGCATCTTGAGTGAGAGGAATAAGAAATAAATATTTTGGTAGCTTTTTCTGTGAGAGAAAGATAATTTGTAGCTGATGTGGTTCTCTTTCAATTATAAGATGAATGTATGCAGGGTCATACAGACCAAAACTGTGTAGCATGGACATTGGGTAAAGTCAGATGGTTCTTGAGTGGATAAAGGAAATGACAAAGACTACTATTAGCGATTAAATTTTTCAAATCTGTATTGTGTATTTTCGTTCTATTCTTTTCTTTTGGTTTCCCTGCGCGCGTGTGTTTGTGTAACAAAGTCTGGTATAAAAATTATGAAGCTCATAGATGTTTTGATATCCTTATACTTTATACGATTATTAATATAGGCTTTATAAAAAATATATGCTTAATTAGAACGCCATGAAGAGAAACAATGGGAGAACTATATTAAGTGAATGAAACTATCATTTTCAAATATTTATGTTTCGGGCTATATTAGTTGTAAAAATATTGCTTCTTCTTAAGGATGTCTAAGCAATTTTAAGATTTTGGTTCTTGCATCTGTTGTAGAATGAATTATAATTAGGCAACTTCTGACGATGCACGTGTTACAAAACAAAGAGTAGCGTTAACTAATTAAAGTTTCAAGAGCATATCACCATTTCTCTATTTTCATCGCAATCTTCTTCTAAAGGGTTTAGCTAATTCATTGTTATAAACTAGCCTGTGCAGGAGCACGGGTTGGCGACTAGTATATATTAAAAAACCGCCTCTACTCGTGCGGCGTAGCAATGTTGGTGAAGGAATTGTTGCGTGTTAAACATTTCATTAAAGTATGGAAATGTGTGTATGTTATTTCTTTTCGAGTTATGATTTTAAATTTTATAGGACCATGCCCGTGCGTTGCAACGGGAAAAAATAATAGAACAATAAATTAGATTTGTACGTGTGTCGTACAATTAAAAAAATATACTTTAGCGAGATGTTCGCAGCAATCATTTTTATAGGTAGTACTATCTTAAACATGTATGAAATTTAAGTTGCTTTGACTTTTTTGTTACATAGAATTTGCTATGTAACTAGACATACGTTATATCTACGTGCATAGCAAAATGGGTGTACCAAAAAAGTCAAAGCGACTTATAATTTAGAACGGAAAGGGTAGATAATGTTCTTCATGTATGTATAATTTACAGTAGAGTTCTGTTTTTTCTTCCTCTTGTTCACATCAGCCAAGATCCAGTTTGACCACATGCTTTTTAGGAAAAAAGATAGAATGGGGCACCCCTGCTCGACCGTGCACTAATCATACACGCAAACGTGCATGATCAAGATCAGAAACTCATGGGAAGATATCACAACACAACTCTAAACACAAATTAAACATAAATCTTCACATTACAAATCAGGGGTCACGAGGACCCGAATACATAAGTCATAGAAACAAATAATATCTGGGTACATACATACTTAGTCAAGTTTGCCTGAAGAAGGCTAGTACAAACAACGACAATGATCGAAAAGGCGAAGGCCTCCTGCCTAGGGCCTCCGAACTACTCCTGGTCATCGGGGATCTCCACGTCATAGTAGGCTCCTTCGGGGATCTCCTGCTCCTGGACTCCATCGTCTGATCGCGGCAACTGGGTAGGGAAAAGAAGGAAGCAAAGCAACCGTGAGTACTCATCCAAAGTACTCGCAAGACTTACATCAGAACTATACTAATTATGCATCGGTATCAAAGGAATGGGGCTATATCTTTGGATTAAACTGCAGAAATGCCAGAATAGAGGGGGAGAGGCCTAGTCTATCGAAGACTAGCATCTTGAAGCAATCTTACAACATCAGAAGAGAGTAGAGTATAGCAACTTATAATTCCAATTATATTTTAGTAATGCCCAGAGATCCTTCCTCGACTACCCTGCGAGAAAGTGATCCCGAGAGCAGTAGTAGTAGTTTAACATTGTAACAGTATCCATTTGTAGTTGTAGCAGATCAGGATACAACTCTGAGCATCGTGTTACCGTGGACACGGCTATTCAAATAGATCACTTCCCTGCAGGGGTGCACTACTGTTACGCAACATGCTCGATTACATCTGGCCAGACACACTTGCTGGGTAATACCCGGCCTCGGTTAATCGACACGCCATAGCCCAACCTAGACTCAGCAGAGAGGTCAGCACGTCGGTCTAAATCCTAAATGCGAAGGACTCTTGGGCCCGTCGCCCTCTGCACTGCAGCACGTTGCGAGACTGGCCGGGGCCCAAACGCGACTATGGAAACACCACAGACGTAACCAGCTCACCCCAACAATCAGCCCGCATCTCTGAACTGTGACATTTGAAGAGTTTTCAAGAGAAACATACAACGTAGTGGGTCCCATAACCATTATCCCACGTGGTGGTAGTGCGTATAGGCACGTAGCCAACTCAGATCAAATACTCAAATCCGTTAGGCATGCTTAGTAACTCGCGAAGACGAACAGGATCCCCATCGCTCCGACTTGATAACACACAGACCACGACCAAGGACCAGGCCCACCTCTCTCCTAGGTGGTCTCCGCCTGCCCTGTCGTTCCGCCACAATACCACTCGCGGGTGCTCTTGGAGCCGACCCGTCTTTAATATTATTTTCTCGCGGGCACTCTTGGAGCCGGCCCGACTTTAACAACTTACAAGTAATGCAATACTGTAGCATTTCCGTGATCATCACCCAGAGTGATCGCGGCCCGATAACAAGCATGGCAAACGGACAAGGGTGAAGGGCCAGCTGATGAAACACATCATACCTAACTAAGCATCGTAGGGTAGCAGGTAAGGTATCAGTGGCAGGCGACGAAATCAGGCTATGCATCAGAATAGGAGCTATCGGAATACCACAGAAGCAATTCTAATGCAAGCAATAGAGAGAAAGAGTAGGCAATATCTGGATGATCAAGAGGGTTTTGCTTACCTGGAAGCTCTGCTGAAGGGGTCTGGTCGTCGGCGACGTAGTCGTACTCAGCAGTGTCGTCGGCAGTCTCGGGGTCTATCAGGAGAGAAGTAGGGGGAAGAAACAATAAATACATGGCAAACAATGCAACAGGGATGCATGACATGTCAACATGTTGTGCTAGGGGTGTTCTAATGCAGCACTACGTGTGTTGGATGGAGTGGGAAAACATCTGGAGGTGTTTTACCAGCTCCGGGCAATTATCGGTCAGATGAATTGGAGGGGACGGTTCCATGTTTAGTATGTTAAAGGGGCGTGTCAGATATGTGGGTAGGATATTCGGAATCGTCACATTTTTCTGATCATTTTTCATATATAAATTATTTTCATCCGAGTTACGGTTTATTTTATATGATTTTTCAAAGTTTTATTGATTTTCTGAATTTTTTTGATTTATTTAATTTGAATTATTCAAAACAGTAACAGGTGATGTCAGCATGATGTCAGCATTGCATCAGCGGTCAAACCTAGCTGGTCCAAGTCAAACCTAACCAGTGGGTCCCACTAGTCAGTGACTCAGGACTAAACAGAGTTTAAATTAAACTAAATAGAGGTTAATTAGGGTTGGGCCCCACATGTCAGTGGCTAGTTAGTAATTAAATTAATTAACAGATAAATTAACAATTTTATTTATTTTTAAAAATGTTTAATTAAGCGGGGCCCGCATGTCAGTGACTGGTCTGCCCAGTCAGCGGTCAGCGGCGACCATTGACCGGTCAACGTGGCCGTGGGGCCCAGCATCAGTGGCTCAGGGGTGGGGCCCAGAGGTGCCCACGTTAGCGCCACGTCGGCGCCATCGCCGGAGTTGCTCCAGCGACCATTTCGCGCAGCGGCGCGCGGCGGGCTTCGCCAGGATTCGTCCACATGGCACGGGGAGGAGCGCGGCTGGGCACGTTCAAGAGCTGAGGCTGCGCGGCGTCGAATGGCGGTGGTGCCGTGGCCGGAGACGGCGAGCAGCGACGGCGGCGAGCTTGCAAGCGAACGCCGGCGTACGGTGGTTGCGCGGATCGGAGCTACGGGGCACGGCGCGGTGTTTTGAGGGCACGGACGGCATCGCCGTGAGGTCCTGAGCATGTTCGCGTGCCCAGCCAGCCATGACATGGGAAGAGGCGACAGCGGTGAGTGCAACGGCGGCGGCGAGCTACGGTGGCTACGGCAGCAGCAGCTAGAGCAAGCTAGCGAAGGGGCAATGTAGGGAAAAAGGTGCGGCTGCTCACTGCGGGGTCATAGGGGATGGCAGCGGGCTCGGGGAGGGCTCGAAGGCGGCGAATCGATGCGGCGAAGTTTGGTGGCCGAAGCTTGAAGAAGAGGTCGTGGGCGTCGCGGTGGGGCTCATCCGGTCGAATGGATGGGCGCAGACGAAGTAGTCGACGCCGGCGAAGCGATCTGGCACGGCGGCAGGGCGAGTGGGGCTCGGTGGCCGTGAGGCTTACGGTGGCGACACCTTGTCTGCGCTCGGGAGGGAGGAAGGAGAGTGAGGCAGAGGGAGAGGAGTGGCTGGGGGTCGTCCTGGGACTCAAGGGCGTGGCCCTTATCCACCAGGAGCGGGAGCGGCGAGGTGGTGTTGACCAGAGGGAGGGGGGCCTGGCTGCGGGCGCGCTGGAGAGAGCGCGGGAGGTGGGGGAAGGCGTTGGCTGGGCTGCGCTGTGCACTGTGCACTCACAGCCCAGCAGCACAGTAGCCTGTTTCTCTTTTTCTTTTTCTTTTCCTCTGTTTTATTCCTTTTCTCTCATTTGAAAAATGTTTAGCCACCATTTCACTTTTGTAAAATGTGTAACTTGCCTCATTATATATTATGCAATATTTGGTGCTACTAGAAAAGGGTTTGGAGGCCTAATGATATCATTTGAATTTTAGTTAAATGAAAATGGATTATATATTGCTGTTTTGGTACTATTACATGATGTTAGAATCATCTAGGTAATTTAGGTGATGTTGTTTTCCTGAACATATTTAACTATGGAATATTTCCAACATTATGAACATTTTAGTTTCCAATTTTGAACAACTTTTATTTTTACTTCATATTTGAATTTCAATTTGAATTGGAATTTGAAATGAGATATGATTCAAATGATGATCAAGCAATGTTAATCATGGTGACTTGGCATTATCAAAAGGGTGATCACTGTAGCTTAATACGTGGGGATGTTACACAGAATAAGGTCTATGGTGGAAGACTTCAGAACGATGGGGGAGGCAAGGAATTCTAATCCTTCATTTTCGACGGTGCCGTCATGTGCCATCATGTAAGCATGACAATGGGCCCCAGGAGTACTAACGACTATTGGAGTATGCATCTTTTCATATTGTATGCCATGCATGAATGCAAATGCTCCAGAGACGAATGAATGTGATGCTCCTAAATCAAATAAAACATATGCGGGTACTGAGTTAACGAGAAGGGTACCCATCACAGTAGCAGGTTGATCCTGAACTTCTTCAATGTCAATGTTGTAAGCCTGTCCACAACCATAAGCAGAAGACCCAGTATTATAGTTGCGGGTCTGGTTGTTGCCACGGCCATTTCCACGGCCTGTAGATGGAAGTGCCAACTGATTCTGGTTCTGGCGGCAGTCTTTGGCACGGTGACCTGGACGGCGGCACTTGAAACACAGACCATCTTCAGGACGAAGAGCAGCAGCATTGGGTGGAGCAGCTAGAGCTCTCGTCTGTCTCGGTGGTGGAGGAGGCAGACGGGGTGCAATATAGGAAGGCCTTAGCGCAGGGGCAGTTGGACGATACACGCTGTTGGGAATCCAGATTCGACGCTTTTGTGCTGAGCTCAAAGATGAGCCAACGTCACGATAGCGCTTCTGCGACTCCTTGTGCTCCATCTGAGCGGTTTCAACCTGGATAGCCTTGTTCACCAGGGTGGCGAAGTTGGTGAAGTCATGAACAACAAGTGCAAGCTTGAGGTCTGGGTGGAGTCCGTCATGGAACTTTTCCTATTTGCGGGCATCAGTGGCAATATCTTCTTCAGCACAGCGGGATAGGTCAAGGAATTCCCGCTGATAAGCTTTGATAGTTTTATTACCCTGAGTGAGGTTGCGAAACTCTCTTTTCTTCCGGTCCATGATTCCCTAAGGAATGTAATGGGCACGGAAAGCAGTCTGAAACTCGATCCAGGTAACGACTGTCTCAGCAGGTGGTGAACTCCTATGGGTGGACCACCATTGAGCGGCGGGACCCTTCAAGAAGTAGGACGTGAAGGTGACAAGGTTGGCAAGGGCGACAATGGCAGATTCCATCTCGAAGGTGATGCCGCGAAGCCAGTCATCAGCATCCAGTGGCTATTCAGAGTTGCGGAAAATAGTAGGGTTGAGACGTCTCCTGGTTGAACTCGTGGTAGTCCTCGTAAACGGTGTACTCTGGGTACCAGCGATATCCCAGCCTGGTCAAGAGATCGACCAAGATAGCAGGGAATCCAGTCACGTCGACAGCCATAGTCTTGCATACGAGCTGTCTTGCGGGACGCATCTGAAACAAGGAAGTGCAAGATGTCATAAGACAGCGGGAGAAGCATAAGATAACTTTGAGAGGAACAATTGCAGACAATCCAGCTCTCCAGGTGAATGTGACCACGAGAGTCAGAGTTAGTAAAATTTTAACCCGAATAGAAGAGAGAGTAGAATCCCTGAGTAAAGGTGCGGAATAAAAGATCCTAATCCCATCCATTTGCGATGTGGGCCCGTAAGACATAGAACACAGTTAGTAAAATAGTTTTTTAATGACTAGACTCAACTTCGACCAAGGAATCGGAAGGGGGCTTCCTACAGGCAGTCGGCTCTGATACCAACTTGTGGCACCCATGCTCGACCGTGCACGATCAAGATCAGAGACAAACTGGAAGACATCACAACACAACTCTAAACACAAATTAAACATAAATCTTCACATTACAAACCAGGGGTCACGAGGACCCGAATACATAAGTCATACAAACAAAAAATATCTGTGTACAGACATAGTTAGTCAAGTTTGCCTTAAGAAGGCTAGCACAAACAATGACAATGAGCGAAAAGGCGAAGGCCTCCTGCCTAGGGCCTCCAAACTACTCCTGGTCGTCGGGGATCTCCACATCGTAGTAGGTTTCTCCGGGGATCTCCTGCTCCTGGACTCCGTCGTCTAATCGCGGCAACCGGGTAGGGGAAAAGAAGGAAGCAAAGCAACCGTGAGTACTCATCCAAAGTACTTGCAAGACTTTCATCAGAACTATACTAAGTATGCATCGGTATCAAAGGAATGGGGCTATATCTTTGGACTAAACTGCAGAAATGCCAGAACAGAGGGGGAGAGGCCTAGCCTATCAAAGACTAGCATCTTGAAGCAATCTCGCAGCATCAGAAGAGAGTAGAGTATAGCAACATATAATAGCAATTATATTTTAGTAATGCCCTGAGATCCTTCCTCGACTACCCTGCGAGAAAGTGATCCCGAGAGCAGTAGTAGTAGTAGTTTAACATTGTAACAGTATCCATTTGTAGTTGTAGCAGATCAGGATACAACTCCGAGCGTCCTGTTACCGTGGACATGGCTATTCGAATAGATCACTTCCCTGCAGGGTTGCACTACTATTACCCAACATGCTCAATTACATCTGGTCGGACACACTTGCTGGGTAATACCCGGCCTCGGGTAATCGGCACACCATAGCCCAACCTAGAATCAGCAAAGAGGTCAGCACACCGGTCTAAATCCTAAGTGCGAAGGGGTCTTGGGCCCGTCGTCCTCTGCACTCCAGAACGTTGCGAGATTGGCCGGGGCCCAAGCGCAACTATGGAAACACCACAGACGTAACTAGCTCACCCCAACAATCAGCCCGCATCTCTGAACTGTGGCATCTGAAGAGTTTTCCAGAGAAACATATGACGTAGAGGGTCCCATAACCATTATCCCACGTGGTGGTAGTGCGTATAGGCACGTAGCCAACTCAGATCAAATACCCAAATCCATTAGGCGTGTTTAGTAACTCGCGAAGACGAACAGGATCCCTATCACTCTGACTTGATAACACACGGACCACGACCAAGGACCAGGCCCACCTCTCTCCTAGGTGGTCTCCGCCTGCCCTGTCGTTCCTCCACAATACCACTCGCGGGTGCTCTTGGCGCCAACCCGTCTTTAATATTATTCTCTCGCGGGCACTCTTGGAGCTGACCACGACCAAGTAATGCAGTATTGTAACATTTCCGTGATCATCACCTAGAGTGATCGCGGCCCGAGAACAAGCATGGCAAACAGACAAGGGTGAAGGGCCAGCTGATGAAACACAGCATACCTAACAAATAATCATAGGGTAGCAGGTAAGGTATCAATAGCAGGCGACGAAATCAGGCTATGCATCAGAATAGGGGCTATCGGAATACCACAGAAGCAATTCTAATGCAAGCAATAAAGAGAAAGAGTAGGCCATATCTGGATGATCAAGGGGGTTGCGCGCGTTCGAGAGCTGAGGCTGCGCTGCGTCGAATGGCGGTGGCGTCGTGGCCGGAGCCGGCGTGCAGCGACGGTGGCAAGCTCGCAAACAGACGTCGGCGTACGGTGGTTGCGCGGATCGGAGCTACGGGGCACGACGCGGGGTTTTGAGGGCTTGGACGGCATCGCCGTGAGGTCCTGAGCACGTTCGCGTGCCCAGCCAACCATGACAGGGGCAGAGGCGATGGCGGCGAGTGCAACGGCTTCGGCGAGCTGTGGTGGCTACGGTAGCTGCAGCTGGAGCAAGCTAGCGCAGGGGCAAAGCGGGGGAAAAGGTGCGGCCGCTCACTACGGGGTCGTAGGGGATGGCAGCGGGCTCGGGGAGGGCTCGACTGCGACGAATCAAGGTGGCGAAGTTCGGTGGCCGAAGCTTGAAGAAGAGGTCGTGGGCATCGCGGTGGAGCTCGTTCGGTCGAATGAATGGGCGCAGACAAAGTAGTCGACACCGGCGAAGCGATCTGGCACGGCGGCAGGGCGAGTGGGGCTCGGTGGCCGCGAGGCTTATGGCGGCGACGCCATGGCCGCACTCCTCCCTGGGCGAGGGAGGAAGGAGAGCGAGGCAGAGGGAGAGGAGTGGCCGAGGGTCGTCCTGGGACTCGAGGGCGTCGCCCTTATCCACCAGGAGCGGGCGCGGTGAGGCGGTGTCGACCAGAGGGAGGGGGCCTGGCTGCGGGCGCGCTGGAGCAATGACACCGAGGAGAGAGATAGCGCGGGAGGTGGGGGAAGGCGCTGGCTGGGCTGGGCTGTGCACTGTGCACCCACAGCCTAGCAGCACAGTAGCCCGTTTCTCTTTTTCTTTTTCTTTTCTTCTGTTTTATCCCTTTTCTCTCATTTGAAAAATGTTTAGGCACCATTTCACTTTTGTAAAATGTGTAACTTTCCGTCATTATATATTATGCAATATTTGGTACTACTAGAAAAAGGTTTGGAGGCCTAATGATTTCATTTGAATTTTAGTTAAATGAAAATGGATTATATATTGTTGTTTTGGTACTGTTTCATGATGTTATAGTCATCTAGGTAATTTAGGAGATGTTGTTTTCCTGAACATATTTAAATATGGAATATTTCTAACATTATGAACATTTTAGTTTCCAATTTTGAACAACATTTATTTTTACTTCATATTTGAATTTCAATTTGAATTGGAATTTGAAATGGGATATGATTCAAATTATGATCAAGCATTGTTAATCATGGCGACTTGGCATTATCAAAAGGATGATCATTGTAGCTTAATACATGGGGATGTTATATAGAAATACACATTGTTGCTACTAAGGGTGACCTTACTCTGTGACAGGAGGAGTTGCAAGGCACATATTGAATTGTTGCTACTAAGGGTAAAACGATGGGGCTCAAATATATTATTTGGTCTTGCTTTGTCTACATTATGTCATCATGCTCCAAGCATTACTCTGATTGTTATGAACTTAATACCTTAAGATGCATACTGGGTAGCAGTCGATGGGTGCAGTAATAGTAGTAGATGCAGATGGATGTCGGTTTGCTTGTCTCGGACGTAATACCTATATATTGATATTGCCACATGCCATGATTAACCTCATAACTATGCGCTTTTCTATCAATTGCCCAACAGTAATTTGTTTACCCACCGTTGCTATACGCATGAGAGAGATGCCTCTACTGAATGCTATGGCCCCCGGGTCCATTCAGTTTATATTTACTTAAGCCCTAAAAATACTTACTGCAATTTATTTACTTTTATTTTCTTTTGCAATTTATCTATCCATCACTACCAGAATTAATCCTTGGTATTAACGAGTACAAGGGAATTGACAACCCTCTTGCCCGCGTTGGGTGCAACTTTTTGTTGTGTGTATGTGCATGTACGATTGTTGTTCACGTGAGTCTCCTACTAGTTCGATAACCTTGGTTCTTAACTGAGGGAAATACTATCTGCTACTATACTACCTCCCCCTTCCTCTTCGGGGAAATCCCAACGCCTATCAAAAGGAGCAGAAGAAATTCTGGCGCCGTTGCCGGGGAGGCTACACCAAACAAATATAGGTTCATTCACACACACTTAGCATTTACTTGTTTTACTTTTATTTGCAATTTGCTTTTATTTGCCTTCTTTTTTTCATCTCCCTTCACTTCTCTAAAAAGTTAAAGATACCAAAAATACCTTGTGTGCTTTGTTTGCTTATTGCTATGGTTAGTTCTTCGCTTGTTGCTTCTACCCCTGAAAATGAAGTGCTTAATTTTAAACAAAGGGAAGGAGAAAGTCGAAAAGATGCTTGGTATAGGATTTGAGATGCTAAAATAGATCTACTCATAAGCAATCCACCACTGTTCTTCTCCACAATTTTTATGTGGGTGTTACTACTTGGTTTAGATTTGTGTTTGATACTATTACTGGAGGAAATTTTCTGAGTAGTCACCCTTTGGTTGCTTTCAGTGCTATGGGGAATTTAGTGGGATCACCACCTATTACTATGAATGAAACGGCATTAAATTTGAAGCATGTTATGCGGAGGTTAGAAATTATTGAATCCAAAATGCCAACTACTGAACAGATTGAAAATTTGGATAAAAAGGTGCATAACCTAGTAATTAAATTTGGCTCATCAGTGGGAACTACATTAAAACTATTAAAAGATAGAGAACCAATCACCGATTGAGTAGAACAAAGTCCCTCTAGAATTAATAAATTGGAAGAGATCATTAATAATTTGGGTTCACCTTTTTCTTCCATTAAAACCAATGAGGGAACTCCTACAAATAAAAACGCCAAAATTATGTATGTTCCTAAAAGTAAGGGTGCTTCCTCAAGCAAGGAGAAAGGAGATCTAAAAATGATTAGCGTTCACCCTAATTTCATCAATATAATAAAGGAACCTATGCTTGATAAAAAATTACTTGATTTTGTGCCTAGGAGTATCATGATTGAGAATATGCTAGCTAACTCCCCTAGGAAGTCATGTTGCATAATCAAGGAATTGGATAAGGATAATAACACTTGAAACTATGCATTATGCCTAGCTAGGGGCATTAAACAATAGAGCTTGTTGGGTGGCAACCCATTAGTTACTTTTTTTGCTTTCTTTTCTATTTTGTTGAGTCAACATGATTATTGCTACTGTAATGATTGTGTTTGTATCTTTTCTTTTGAGTTTTGTGCCAAGTAAAGCCTTTACGATGATTTGGATGATTATTGAATTGATGCTGTGCAAAAACAGAAACTTTTGCGTTCAGTATTAGAATTGTTATCCAGAACTGGAACATGGTCAATTTCTGAATTTTTTACACAGTATTGGGATACAAATTGTTTATGCTGTCCTAATGTTGCTGAAGTTTTGGAGTGACAGAAGTCTGGATAAAACTTCTGTCATTACGTACTGTTCAATTTTAGACAGATTTTGCTTTTATTGAATAGTGTGCTTATTTTAGTGATGCTATGGATTATATCAGGGGGTATAAGTCATGGGGAAGTTAGAATACTGTAGGTATTACGCAAGGGAAATTATGAATCTATTTATAATAGTACCTAAAGTGGATGATGATTTTATTATACTAACGGTTGTCACAAGGTTTCTGTTGAGTTTTGTATGCTGACGTTTTCAGGTTTTGAGTGAGATCATGATGGATGAAGGAATAACGAGCGGCAAGACCCTAAGTTGGGGGATGCCCAAGGCACCCCAAGGTAATATTAAAGGAAGACCCAAGCGTCTAAGCTTGGGGATACGTCAGAAGGCATCCCCTCTTTTGTGTCCAATCTATCAGTAATATTACTCAGAGCTATATGTTTATTCATCACATGATATGTGTTTTGCTTGGAGCGTCATGTGCTATAGTTTTATTTTGTTTGCTTGTTTGCCACAATCATTGTTTGCTGGACACACCTATTATGAGAGAAACACATTCATCATAATTTGTTAGAATGCTCATTATGCTTCACTTATATCTTTTGAGTTAATGCAGTTTTGCTCATGTGCTTCAGTTATATTCTTAGAGCACGGCGGTATTCATATTTTATAGAAATAATTTGCACTCTCATGCTTCACTTATATCTTTTTGAGAGTTAAATAGGAAGTGGTAATTTGCATGAGCTATATGTTTAGTCTAAAAATGATAGGTATACAAGAGTGGTATAATAAAAACTTTCATGTAGATCACTGAATGTGATGAGTATGATCAACGATATTGAAGGCATAATATTTGTAACACCCCTGTGTAATGATGCTACAGTAACCCCTGGGGTTAAGTTAATCATTTTTCTAAACAAGTGTTTGATCATCATTGTCTCCTATCTCTTTCAAATTCCAGTTGAATTCAATTTCAAATTCTGAGTGAAAATCAAAATTGCTGCAACATGAAAACTAAAATGTTCATCATGTGCCAAATAATCCATAACTAATATTGGTAGTGAACCAACATTTTTGTAAAGTTTTTAAGTGCACTAAACTATTTAAAGAGTGGCTAAAACAATAGATTAAATGCCTTTTTAAATTATAAAAGTTGCAAACTATTTCAAAAGCCTCACAATCTTTTTGTGGCAGTGATGTATATTGCATACTAACTAATTGAGACCAGCCACACATTTTACAAAAGTGATTTATTGTTAAAAGAAAGTGCAAACAGGAAATAAGATAGAAAGCAGAAAAGAAAGAGGAAAGACCTAAAGCCCACTGTGCTACTAGGCCAATTTGAACTACAGTGGAGGCCCATCCTAGCTCCTCCTTATCCCCTTCCCCTGTTCATTGAACAGAGGCGTGGCGGCCATCCACCGGCGCCATAGCCGGCAGGGTGCACGCGCCGACCATCCACTACCTCCCAGCTGTCTATAAGACCACCCCGACGCCCTGGACGAACCCTAGTTGTCCTCCCCCTTTCCCCCTCGCCGTTTTCTTCCTCTCCCGCACACGCCCGAGCTCCACCCGCCATGTCCATCGTCATCCTCGTGTCCATCGTCCACCTCATCGGCTGAGGCCTCTGGAGGAGCTGCATGTGCTTTGTCTACATTGACTCCGAGGAGCAACTCGAGCAGGAGATCACCACATCGCCAGGATCGACATCGTCTTCAAGCTCTGCCCCGCCGCTCGCCATCTTCGATTCGGCCTCACTGGAGCGTCCCCGAGCCCATCTTGCACCTCTACAGGCTCACTGTGAGCTCCGCTTCAACTCTCCTCTCGCTCTGCCCTAGTGCTCGTGCCGTAGCTAGCTAGCGCCGTAGAAGTTGGTCGGCCATGGCCATGTCACCGTCGTTGCGCTCGTTGCGGGCTCTCCCATCCATCCCGTGCTGATCGTCGCCCGCGCTCCTGGGTCTCCCAAGATGCCGACGAGTCCCCCAGCTCGCCTCGACATGCCCTTAGCATCGTCGCCGTATTCGGCCGCCATGCATGGAGCTCTCTGTAAGCTCGGCCCCACCGCGCCCTCTGCACTTTGCCACGAGCCCCTGGCCGCTCCTGCCCGCACCCACCTTCGCCTGGCCATGCCGCGCCGTTGCTCGCCGTGGCCCATGCCTGCCGGCTGCGCCATGCTCCACTGCATGCACGCGCGTTGCTTCTGCTGTCTACTGCTCGCTGCTGCTTCGACCGCCTGCACGCTGCCTGTCGCTGCTTGCTCTGCTGCTGCCTAGTGTCGTCACTACCGCTGCTCCTGCTGCTTTACTGCTGCCTGCTGATGCACTCATCGCAGCTGCTGCTGGCCGGTCGTACCCCTGCACGCTTAGGATGTGGACCGGCGTGCTGGCCTCTCTGGTGAGCCTAGGTAGGGCTGAGTGTGTTGGTCGGCCGAGGCCGGTCACGACCTGATGGTGTGTCCGGCTGGAGTTGATCGAGCTTGTTGGGTAAGTTTGTGCACCCCTGCAGGGAAGTATTCTATCTATTCGAATAGTCGTGTCCACGGTAACGGACGCTCGGAGTTGTATCCCGATCGATAGAACTAGAAATGGATGCTGAGGCATGAGAAATGGATATGATGCCTCCGTGATTGCTTTCTCGCAGGGAGTCGAGAAAGGATCTCCGGGCGCTAATGTTACAACATGTTTGCTAAATATAAACTGCTATTCTATACTCTTCTGAATGCTGCAAGATGCTTGGAGCTGCTTGAAGATGCTAGTCTTCGATAGGCTAGGCTTTCCCCTCTATTCTAGCATTCTGCAGTTTAGTCCACAGCTACTACCCATTTCTTTGATACCGATGCATATGTAGTGTAGATCCTTGCTTGCGAGTACTTTGGATGAGTACTCACGGTTGCTTTGCTTCCCTTTTTACACCACTTTCCATTCTTCTCGGATGCTGCAACCAGATGGTGGAGCCCAGGAGCCAGATGCTACCGCCGACGACTACTACTACCCCAACGGAGACTACTACTACGTGGAGATCGCCGACGACCAGGAGTAGTTTAGGAGGCTCCCAGGCAGGAGGCCTTGCCTTTTTGATCGTTGTTGCTTTTGTGCTAGCCTTCTTAAGGCAGTTCTTGTTTATTTTGTGTCTGTACTCAGATATTGTTGCTTCCGCTAACTCGTTTGTACTCAAGCTTATGTATTCGAGCCCTCGAGGCCCCTGGCTTGTAATATAAAGCTTGTATTATTTTTATTTGTGTCTAGAGTTGTGTTGTGATATCTTCCCGTGAGTCCTTGATCTTGATCGTACACATTTGCGTGTATGATTAGTATATGATTGAATCGAGGGCGTCACAAGTTGGTATCAGAGCCGACTGCCTGTAGGTAGCCCCCTTGCAACTCCTTGGCCGAAGTCGAGTCTAGTCACTACAAAACTTTTACTAACATGGTTGTGTGTCTTACGGGCCCATGTCGCCATTGGGTTGTATTAGGATCTTTTACTCCTTGTCTATACTCTGGGACTCTGATCTCTCTTCCATTCGGGTTAAACGAATTTACTAACTCTAACATTAGGATCCCGTGACCACATTCACCCCCAAGTTTGATAAGCCATAATTATTCCTTAGAATAGTATTTTGAATAGTTCACACACTGTCATGCTGACTACTATGTGGTACCCGTCCATTACTATGGAAACCCTTATACACATAATCTTAGCAGCAGCGCGGGTCAGGAAGAGGCGCTACTGATAATTGGCAGTAGCGCGCGCCCCAAACAGGCGCTACTGCTACCAACTTAGCTGTAGCGCGGCTCGGCAGAACCACGCTGCTACTAAAATTGACCGACCATTTCCGCCACCCTAGGTTTAGCAGTAGCGCGCCCGCGCTAACCACGCTACTGCTAAAGTAATAGCAGTAGCGCGCTTTTTTTGCAGGTCGCTACTGCTAATTTTGAAACTAGCCACATGGCGGGCCCCGCTTAGCAGTAGCGCGTGTACCAAAAGAGCGCTACTGCTACCTTATTAGCAGTAGCGCGTTTTACGCCCAGCGCTACTGCTAAGTCGCAGCCATATACCACCTTTTTCCTCCCCCCTCCCCCTCCCCCATCCTCTCTAGCTTCCTCACTTTCCCCTAGCTCCCACCTCCTCTCTCCCTCACTTTGCTTCTTCCTCACTACTTCTCCCCCCCCCATTACTCTCCTTCTACCTACCTTTCTCTCTCTTTATTACTCCTAGCTAACTACACCACCTCCATTAATGCATCTCCTTTCTCTTTTCCTTCCCCCTCCACTAGTTGAACTTGTCTCCTCCCAAACTAGCTAGCTAGGTAGATGTAGCATTTAGTGAAGTGACCTATGTACCCCCTAACTAGATCTAGCCTTGTCAAGAAGAGATTTGTCCACTTTTGATTTCCCTAACTACATCATCATCTCACTGTGCTCGATCTCGAGATAGGTTATTAAAAATTTATGCTTTTGCAAGAAAGGAAATATGTGTATGTGTGTGCGATATGACATAATCGGGCGATATGATGGAAATTGTGTGTGTGGCATGAGTTGACGCCGAATTGTGCTTGTGACTTGCCTATGCTTTGCCGAAATGTCGATTTATTTCCGTTTTGGCGAATTCCGGGCAAACTCTATATGTCCTATTTTTAGGGAAGGTCATGCCAAATTTTTGTATGACTTTGATGCATGCATGCATTTTTATAATCAATTTATTTATTATTACCATGCAGGCGTTCATGATGGTCAGTGGAACGATGGTGGACAGGTGGTTGCGGTCGGCGGTGCAGGACATGAAAGAAAATAACCTGACAGAGGTTTTATGTCCGTGTCGAAGATGCAAAGGACGAGTTTGGCTCGACCCCTATGACGATGGTCGTGTCGAAGCGCACCTGCTCATGACTGGTTTCATGGATGGCTATACTCGGTGGATAATTGAAGATGAGGATGATGATGTTGAGGACGCCCACGAGGCAGGCAATGACGACACGGGGCAAGACGAAGAGATGATCGATAATGGCGGTGGAGAAGGGGCCGGACATGGCGGCTGGGAAGAGGCCAGACATGGCGGCGGAGAAGGGGCCGGACATGGCGGCGGAGAAGGGGCCGGACATGGCGGCGGAGACAACGTGGACTCCACACCGTAGAATTCGTCAGTACTAAGTTCAATCGTGCGGGACCCTCATGTTCAAGCACTGCTTCGCAAGGAGACGAGTACTGAGAGAGCTGCTTCTAGAGAGGAGGCCAAGCTGCAGCAACTGGTGGTAGACTCGAACACTCCATTGTATCATGGTTGCAATCCCGAGGTGACCAGCTTGAGTTTCACGCTCGAACTCCTGAAGACGACGGCTAAAAACAAATGGACCGACACTAGCCTCGATGAGCTTCTCAAGTACCTAAAGGATCTTCTTCCCACGGGGAATCTATGTCCTATTAGTGTGGATGAGGCCAAGAAGATCGTGTGCCCTCTTGATCTGCCGCATGTTAGATACCATGCATGCATAAACGATTGCATAATTTATCAGAAGGAGCACGCGGAAAAAACAAGCTGTCCGGTGTGCAATGCTTCTCGATACAAGAAGGCCGGGAAGAAATCTCCCCAGAAAGTTGTATGGTACTTACCGATCACTCCCCGTCTACAGCGGTATTTCATAGATCCCAAGGAAGCAAAGCTCATGCCCTGGCACGCGGAGAGGAAGAAGCCCGACGATGGAGATGATCCAAAGCTAAGACACGTCGTGGATGGAAGCCAGTGGAGAGCGTTCAACGGCGAATATCGGTATTTCGCATGTGATGCAAGGAACATCGTGCTCGGCGCGTGTACCGATGGCATGAATCCGTTTGGCAAACCAGAACACCAACCATAGCACATGGCCTGTGTTTGTATGGATGTACAACATCCCCCCTAGTTGTGCATGAAGTCGAAGTACATACACATGAGCATGCTGATTCAAGGGCCGAAAACAACCGAGAAATAATATTATTCTGTATCTGGGGCTACTTCAAGAGGAGTTAGACACGTTATGGAAAACACCGGCCAAGACATGGGACGCCAGCAAAGGCGAGTATTTCTATATGAGAGCCGCGTTGATCACGACGGTGCACGACTATCTCGGTTACGGATATGTCGCAGACCATGTGTTCCATGGATATTGCAGATGCACGTGGTGCATGGATGATACGACGTCTCAGCAGCTAACGTCAAGGAAAGATGGCGGGTCTGGGAAAATCGTGTACATGGGGCATCGAAAATGGCTCGAAAAGGACGACCCATGGAGAAACCATGGAGATCTATTCAATGGTGAGGCTGAGCATCGAGGACCTCCACGTAAGCGGAGCGGCACCGAAATCGATGAGCTGTTGAAAAACTAGGAACAGTGCCCCGCGCCGGGAAAGACGATGAAAAAGGCGCCAGAGCCGCTGCTGAAGGTATGGAAGACGAGGTCTGTTTTCTGGGACTTGGAGTACTGGCACAAACTCGACACGCCTCATTGCCTTGATCAAATGTATATCTATAAGAATGTCCTTGAGAGCTTGCTTGCGACACTGATGAACATGTCGGATAAGACCAAGGATGGGCCGAAGGCAAGAAAAGACTTGCAAGATTTGAAAATTAAGGAAGATCTGCACATGCCGCCCCGTAAAAACTCAGAGGAGACAGAGACGGAGACAGAGGCGCGGGAGAAGAAGGGCAAAAAAGTAAAGGAAGAGGATTATTGCCCCCCTTCTTGCTTCACCTTAAGTCCGGCTGAGATCGATCAATTCTTCAAGTGCCTTACCGGAATCAAAGTTAGTTCTGGTTACTGTGTCAAGAAAAGCAGATATCTAGACACGAAGAAGAAAAGGTTCAGCGGGATGAAGTCCCATGACTGTCATGTGATGATGATGCAGATACTACCTGTTGCCCTTAGAGGGATAATGGACAAGCATGTCTGTGACACGCTTATTGCTCTCTGCAACTTTTTCGATGTCACCTCTCGAAAGTCGATCAGTGTGAAGCAGCTCCGAAGGCTACAGGAAGAGATCGTTGTGATACTAAATGAGCTTGAGATGTACTTCCCACCCGCGTTCTTTGACGTCATGGTGCATCTGTGTGTCCATGTTGTGGACGACATAATAGACCTGGGGCCGTCATTCCTGCACAACATGATGCCGTTTGAGAGGATGAATGGGATCATCAAAGGATTCGTTCGTAACATGTCCCGTCCAGATGGAAGCATTGTCCAGGGATATCTGACACAAGAGTGCATCTCTTTCTGCGAGAAATTTCTATATGGCGCAGACCGACCGCCTGGTGTTGGTTTGCCCGTTAACAAGCACGATGGGAGGCTCCAAGGAGAAGGTCACTCCAACGGTCGCAGGGAACTGCATGTGGCCTACTCAGATCAACGCAACGACTTTGACAGAGCAAACTTGGTAGTGCTACAACACCTAGACCAGGTAGATCATTTCGTGGCACTGCACAAGGAAACTATCGCAAAGAAGTATCGTGACCAGGGGGTATGCAGGACGGACGCTGAAGTTACTAGAGAGCACAACTCCACTTTCCTGCATTGGTTCAAAGAGCATATTATTGCTAATCTCCCGGAAGAGGGCTCTAAGGACGGATTGCTCATATACGCCTTAGCACATGGACCCTCGCCCAACCTCGTCACCTATCAGGCATACGATATCAACGGATTCAAGTTCTACACGGAGGCCAAAGATATGGACAGTGATGATCAGAACTCAGGGGTGACGTTGGAATGCATGACCGGGAGCGACAACGGCGCAACTGAGAGATTTTACGGAAGGGTCGAGGAGATCTGGGAGCTTGACTACTCTGGACTGCACAACGCGACGATGTTCCGTGTCAGATGGGCTAAGAATGTCGAAAGGGAAAACCGGTATTTCACTACCATGACTATACCCGACGCCAAGAGCGCTACCGTGAACGCTATCGCAAAAAAGAGCCATGGGTACATGCTAAGGACGTGACATTATGCTTCTTCATAACCGACCTGTGCAATCCCAGCCGTGTTGTCATGAGGAGAGGCAAAAGGAACATCATTGGAATGGATGGAGTCGTCAACGAGGAAGACTACGACCAGTACGGCAACCCAATGAGGTAAGATGACGATGATGATGTAGTATATGTCAAAAGAAGAATCAATACTACATTACCTAAGAAAGATCATACTCCATGGAAAAGGAAAAGTCACAATGAGGGGCTCAATTATTCTTCAACGAACAAGAAGGGAAAGAAGCTCACTCAAAAAGGAAAACGTCGACGCTGAGAAACCGTTATCAGTCAAATGATGTAATATATATGTTTCTATTTTGTATACACACTTAACCGTTATGCATGCATGGGTCAAATGATGTAATATATATGTTCCTATTTTGTATACATACTTAACCATCAAATGATGTAATATATATCGCCTTAGTTATATACATGGCATCACCTTCCCTTCGTTCCTGCTCTCGAAAAAAAAGGAAAAGAAAAGAAAAAGAAGAAAAGAAAAGGAAGAGAAAATAAAGGAAAAGAAAATAGGAGAAACAAAACAGGAAAACTGCTATAGGTACTGGTTATAGCAGTAGCGCTTTTCTAAAAAAGAGCTATAGCTAGTCAACATAGCAGTAGCGCCCTTTGGGGAAACGCGCTATAGCTACCGGTGATAGCAGTAGCACTGCTTGTCGAAACGCGCTATAGCTAACGTAGCTATAACTCGTTTTGAGGAAACGTGCAACTGCTATGTTCACTTTGTAGGGGAACGCGACAGAAAATAAAAAAATTCGGTATAGCGAGCACGCCCAGGACCACTATGGAGACTGCATACAAGGTTAGATCTGATCCGTACCGACTCGAAGCGCAGCGGAAGAAGAGTCGGTGTAGATCGTCGGTGCAGATCCCCGCAGCTAGGATTTACAACCTCCCAACCGCGAGGATGTACTCCCTCGCCGGACAGCCCTTCGGGAGGTGGTCGGACAGTCCCTCGGACGATGTCGCAGACAGCCCTTCTGGAGGACCCTCGAAACTCGAACAGAGACTCGGACAGCCCTCCGGGAGGGCACTCGAACAGCCCCTCGAGCAAAAAGGATCGAAACTACGACCTCTCTACGGGGTTGCACACATACGGTGTCACCTATCCGGTAGGGCTTTGCCGTCCAGAACTAGTTCCTGCCGGAACCCAGACAGCCTTTCGGCTCTACGAAAAACTCTTTTCGTGGGAGGGAGAGAGAGAGCTAGCAAAGCATAGCATGTGTATGAGAGAAAGGGATGAAGAGATGGCAGCCCCCATCTCCTCTATTTATAGCAAAGCCAAGGGGTAGGGCTCCTCCACAAATTACCAAAAACCCATGCATTAGGTCACACCTCATGGGCATAAGGGTAAAATGGGATGCCATGTGGAGCTCCAAGGAGCTCCACACTCCATGGCTGGCCACCCCTAGGGCCCCCCCCCCCATGAGGGGCTCTCATGGCCCCCCAAGCCATTCTAGAAGCCTTTAGAAAAACCCCTAAAAGGTGGCTTTCCAAAAATATCCAAAAAGCACTTTCACTATTCACGACGACATTTTTCAGCGTCCGTTCGAACTGAAAATTTTCATGTGGTCCTAGAACAATTCCAGTACCCACTAAAATAATTTTCAACGCGTTCTTGACCAATTCCAGATTAGTGATTTTCATCTGTGAAAAGCATCTGAAGTGGTTCCGGCAGCTCCGAAACATTTCCGGTTTTCATCCCCGAAAATTCCAGAAAGTTTCCAGAATGATTCTGGCACCCTCCAAGAATTATCAGGCATGTGCCGAAACCAATTTGACTTTATGGTATCCTCTGAAACAACTTTTCAGTTTCACCGGAACTCATCCGGTGACCTCTTTGCGGAACTTGTCCGCGGTCCGAAACTTTTCGGTGTCCGAAACTTTTTTAGTGATTTTCTCTCAGACTCCCTGTCTAGTATTCAGCAGATAGATGACCCTTAAGCGTGTGAACCTATAGGTTCGTTGAAGTATAGACATGATCCGGAACCCCTTCCGATCAATGATCAACATCGGAGCCATGGACACACATATTGACCCCTATACCCACACAAATGAAATATTTGAGTGAACCTCCAGTTTCTGTGAGCTATTCCTGTTGCTTCGCGATATGTCACAAAAAACCCGAGGTGAGATTTATTGCATCCCCGTGGATCAACAATTTGTCCACTACGCAAGTTACCTCGTTACCGGTTTTGTTCTCTTTCTCGTTTCCATGTTCCGGCATCCCAGTGATCAAATCACAATGTGTCTGGCATGACGATGATGGATACCGTAACACCGAGAGGTCCCGAGAATATCTCTCCATCGCCGGAGGAGCAAATCCCAATCTTGAGCTATCTCGTTACTTGCCATACTTTTCCGTGAACCCGTAAGCCGCCGTAATAGCCACCCAGTTACGGATGACGTTTAACAAACCCCAAAGTTCACGAAGCAAGTACGAAGGAACTCGATACTCTCATGGTCTAAGGAATTATGCAAACATTAACTTCCATGTGTTATTAACCATAAACTTGTTACGATTGAATCTCATAGCATAACATCAATTCGGGTTGATCCAACACAAGTGTTCTATCAACATTGTGCCCTCAAAAATTGCCAGCACATCCATGCCCATGATTAGGAAAACAGGATCATCATGCAATACTTGAGCCAGTCTTAGAGGCAAGACTAGGAATACATTTTACCGTTTATTATACCACACGTGCACATGAGTTTCCCTCCGAGCCTCGTTTTATTGTAGACTCGAGAATCATAGCAGTTATAGCATGGGACATAAACATTCATTACAAACTTTGGAGATACATTATAACTGTTATTACTGCCTCTAGGGCATATCTCCTACAGACTCCCACTTGCACTAGAGTCATAATCCAGTTACATGGCTTCCCTAACACCAATGGCTATTTGGTGCTGCTCATGCTTTGCTTGTGGTAGAGGCTTTGTCATCGGGTCTGACACATTCATATCCGTGTGAACTTTGCGTACTTTCACAAAACCCTGTTCGACATGATGTCGAAAGAGTTTATATTTGCGTTGAATATGTCTTGTCTTATGGTGTGAACTTGGCTCCCTTGCCTGAGCCACGGCGCCACTATTATCACAATAGATCTCCACCGGGTCCTGGGCACTAGAAACCACACCAAGGTCTTCAAGAAATTGCTTGATCCATACCGCCTCCTTGGAGGCTTCTGAAGCGGCAACATACTCCGCCTCCGTCGTAGAGTCCGCCACAGTCTTCTGTTTGGAACTTTTCCAATCAACTGCGCCACCGTTCAATATGAAAACATAGCCTGATTGAGATTTGAAGTCATCTGGGTCAGTCATGAAGCCTGCATCAGTGTAACCACTTACAATGAGCTCTTCATCACCTCCGTACACAAGGAGTAAATCCTTGGTCCTTCTGAGGTACTTAAGAATACCCTTGATTGCGGCCCAGTGTTCCAATCCTGGATCACTTTGGTACCGGCTGCTAACACTTAGCGCATAGGAAACATCCGGTCTTGTACATAGCATGGCATACATAATAGAACCAACTGCCGAGGCATATGGAACATCATTCATTTGTACTCGCTCATCGAGAGTCCGAGGACTCTGATTCTTGCAAAGCACTGTGCCAGGTGACATGGGGAGTAGGCCTTTCTTGGAGTTCTCCATGTTGAACCTTTTCAACATGTTGTCAATGTACGTGCTTTGGCTAAGCGCTATCAGGCGTTTTGATCTATCTCTATAGATTCTGATGCCCAATACATATGCCGCTTCGCCTAAGTCTTTCATTGAAAAACTCTTCTTCAATGATTCTTTTATTTCACTAAGAAAATTCACGTCATTTCCAATCAACAATATGTCATCCACATACAAGATTAGAAATGCTTTTGCGCTCCCACTAAACTTCTTGTAAACACAAGATTCTTCGTCATTCCTGATGAAGCCAAACTCTTTGACCACTTCATCCAAACAAATGTTCCGGCTCCTTGACGCTTGCTTCAGACCATAAATGGCTTTCTGAAGTTTGCATACCTTACCAGCATCCTTATGAATCACAAAACCTTCTGGCTGTATCATGTATACATCCTCTTTGAGGTTTCCATTTAGGAAAGCCATTTTGACATCCATCTGCCATATTTCATAATCGAAATAAGCAGCAATTGCTAGCAATATCCGAACAGACCTAAGCATAGCTACGGGCGAGAAAGTCTCGTTGTAGTCCACTCCTGGAACTTGCGTGAACCCTTTCGCGACAAGTCTAGCTTTGTGGATAGTAATGTTACCATCCGCGTCTGTCTTTCTTTTGAAAATCCATTTACAACCAATTGGCTTTACGCCTTCTGGAAGTTCTTCCAAGTACCAAACTTGGTTTTCGTACATGGATTCCATTTCGGATTTCATGGCCTTGTGCCATTCCTTTGAGCCGGGCCCCGCCATTGCTTCCTTGTAGTGCGCAGGTTCATCATCTTCAAGAATGAAGATTTCGTTATGAAACCACTCAGGTGGCTGGATAGCCCTTCCTGATCTGCGCTGTTCAGTTACAACATTGTCTGAAGTCTCCGCATCATATGCGACAACTTCCGGCTCAGTTGTAGGGATAATTAGCGGAATTTCTTCCGGTTCCTTAGCCATATCAACAGTTGTCGAAGATTCACTAATCTCATTAAGTTGTACTATCCTCCCACTCACTTCTTTAGCGAGAAACTGTTTCTCGAGAAAGACTCCGGTTTTTGCGACAAACACTTTGCCCTCGGATGGCTGGTAGAAGGTATACCCAAAGGTTTCCTTTGGATAACCTACAAAGATACATTTGTGTGATCTGGGATCGAGTTTGCTTGGTTGTAAACGTTTTACGTAAGCTTCACAACCCCAAACTTTGAGATGCGACAAACTGGGTTTCTTCCCATGCCATAACTTATATGGCGTCGTCTCAACAGACTTTGACGGTGCTTTGTTTAGTGTATAAGTGGCAGTAAGTAGTGCGTGACCCCAAAAAGATATCGGTAGATCTGTAAGAGACATCATCGACCTTACCATGTCCAATAGGGTTTCGTTACGTCTTTCCGATACTCCATTTCTCTGTGGAGTTTCGGGAGGCGTAAGCTGTGAAACGATTCCACGGTCACTCAGATGTTGGCCAAACTCATGACTAAGATACTTGCCTCCGCGATCAGACCGCAGAAACTTAATCTTTTTGTCACGATGATTTTCTACCTCATTCTGAAATTCTTTGAACTTTTCAAAGGTTTCCGACTTATGCTTCATTAAGTAGATATAGCCATACCGACTTAAATCATCAGTAAAAGTCACAAAGTAGAAATACCCACCCCGTGCGGCTGTGTTCATTGGACCACATACATGACTATGTATTATTTCCAATAGTTCACCCGCCCGTTCAGGATGACCTGTGAATCGCGTCTTGGTCATTTTTCCCATCAGACAAGCTTCACATGTGTCAAATGATTCAAAATCAAAAGACGGTAAAACTCCATTTGACTGGAATCTTTGCACGCGTTTCTTTCCGACATGGCCAAGTCGACAGTGCCACAAATAAGTGGTGGTGGTATCAGCCTTCTAAAGGCGTTTAGCATTCACGTTAAAGACATCATTTCCACATTCAAGATTTAGTATGAAAAGGCCCCCAACAATGGGTGCAAATCCATAAAACATATCCTTACAATAAAGTGAACAACCGTTGTTCTCAGACTTGTACGAATACCCATCATGTACTAAACATGATCCGGAGATAATGTTTCTACACAACAGTGGAACAAAATAACAGTTACTTAGTTCTAAGATAAATCCTGAAGGGAGACGTAGAGGCATAATGCCGATGGCTTGAGCGGCGATCCCAGCGCCGTTCCCGACATGCATCATGACTTCATTCTTTGCCAGCTTGCGCACCTTCTGAAGCCCCTGTATCGAGTTGCAAATGTGAGCAACCGATCCGGTATCAAATACCCAAGACTTAGAATTTTCGCTAGCAAGCAAAACTTCAATGACATTAACTTGTATAACAATTATACCTTTTTTGGTTTTCCTGGACTTCTTATCTTCTAGATACTTCTTGTAGTTTCTCTTCCAGTGTCATGTGCCCTTGCAGTAGAAGCACTCAGTTTCATTCTTGGCTCCACCCTTAGAGTTTCTTTGGGAGCCGGTCTTACCGGCGCCCTTGCCCTTCTTTGGCTTGCCTTTCTTCTTTTTGAAACTGGCGGTTTTATTCACAAGCAACACTTGCTTGCGATTTTTCCACAGTCCTCCTTCTGCAATTTTCAGCATGGCGAGCACCTCTTCGGGTTCCTTCTCCATCCCACTCATGTTGTAGTTCAATACAAAACCGTCGTAAGACGGGGGGAGTGAAGAAAGCAACATGTCCATCATATGGCCAGGTGGAAGTGGAAATTCCAGGGTTTTAAGCCTTTCAGAAAAGCCAATCATTTTGACCACGTGTTCGCCAACTGAACTACCCTCAGCCATCTTGCAATCCATCAAAGCCTTCATGATATCAAATCGTTCAGACTTTGCGGTTTCCTTGTACAGAGCATCCAATTCCCGGATCATATCACGGGGTTTATGGAATTCAAAACATTTTTGAAGCTCTGCACTGATGCAAGCTAGCATGAGGCACTGCACTAAGTTGTGATCATCATTCTTAGTGGCCCAGACATTTTGTAAATCTTCCGGGGCATCTGCCGCCGGTTTAGCTGGAAGAGCAATTTCAAGCACATACAACTTCTTAGCACTCCTGAGGACAATCTTCAGGTTGCGGACCCAGTCCGCATAGTTGTTTCCAGTCGTAGCTAACTTCTCTCTCTCTAACATCGGGCCTAGGTTGAACGCGGTGTTGCGAGCCATTTGATCTACAACGGAAAACACAGGTTTCACTTAGACTTTGTTTATAAAGAAATTTTGCACTAGTGAATAAACAATTTTATTCTAAAGTGCGCTCCCACTCAAATCAATATCTCTCAAAATTGATTATGAATGATTCAAGACCCGAGTTTTGATTGTTCACCACGATGGTAGCATCACAGATGACGAAAATCTCAACCGGTAGGCCAGCTTGCCAATCACATCTCTATGTGACTCTTGTTCATCTTTCGATGCGTGTGTTCCGAGCTCATGACTTTCATTCCTGAACGTCAAGACAACCAAGTGATCTTGCTGTGAGGTCTCAACTCACCCGCCTCACACTTCTCTAATCGTTCGTGCCCATGGTAGCATGTGCACCCCGAAGAGATTGGTGCCGTGACGGTGCTACACTTGGGAGAACACTAACTACTTGATATTTTAAGTGAGAGATCACCCTAATAAAAGCGACTACCGCGCAATCAAGCTGGGTGCATCAAGAGCGATAAACATCTCAGGCAATTCATAATAGCATGATATGGTATAGCCCTTTCTGACGGAGAAGTCTTTCATTTCTTCGTCTTTGGCATTTGCATCGGTGTTCACCTTCGCGAAGATTGCCACCACCTTGTCGATGCACCAGATAATATCGCTATCTCCATAGCGGATAAAATTAAATGCATTACTTAAGGTTGACACGCAGGTCATTAAAGTGCAATCATATGGCTCCAGCCATCATGCCGAATCATGACACACAGGTCATGTTAATTACATTATATAGTCATCTCATACAAAATCAAATTGAATATGAGACTTGCTATACCAGATCACATGCAAACCATCCTGCAAAACCAAGTTAGATGCCTCTAATCGGTTTATGCAAAATTTTATTTTACGTGGCTTCTAAGGTTTTGACTCAAACCGCAGCTACCAACGTTTATCATCAAGTATGATTATTCAAGTTGCTAGATTAACTTTCCTGGGTGTATGAAACACGAGATAATAAAATCTCGAGCCCCATACTAAACTTCGTCATACATATGACCCCCGTGCAGATAATATCTGCATTGCCCTTTCATCTTTCCATTAACTATGGTGGAACCCAAAGAACTGATAGCACTTCGTTGATCAATCAGGATCGCAGATTGCTAGAACTTTGTAAAATTCCACCATGCTGTTTCAGGATCAGAAATACGCAAATTCCAGGGAAGCAACAAGAACATCGGGCAACAGATTTCATATGCTACCCGCATAAATAATTTTCAGCAATAGATCTCATCTACTCCAAAATTATATTACGCAATACCCATACATCTCCATGTATACTAGATCGTAACCTGCATCTACGCATAGCACGGCTCTTGATGCCACTGTAGGGGAATGCGATAGAAAATAAACATTTTCGGTATAGCGAGCACGCCGAGGACCACTATGGAGACTGCATACAAGGTTAGATCTGATCCGTACCGACTCGAAGCGCAGCGGAAGAAGAGTCGGTGTAGATCGTCGGCGCAGATCCCCGTAGCTAGGATTTACAACCTCCCAACTGCGAGGATGTACTCCCTCGTCGGACAGCCCTTCGGGAGGCGGTCGGACAGTCCCCCGGACGATATCGCGGACAGCCGTTCGGGAGGACCCTCGAAACTCGAATGGAGACTCGGACAGCCCGCCGGGAGGGCACTCGAACAGCCCCTCGGGCAAAAAGGATCGAAACTACGACCTCTCTACGGGGTTGCACACATACGGTGTCAGCTATCCGGCAGGGCTTCGCCGTCCAGAACTAGTTCCTGCCGGAACCCAGACAGCCTTTCGGCTCTACGAAAAACTCTTTTCGTGGGAGGGAGAGAGAGAGCTAGCAAAGCATAGCATGTGTATGAGAGCAAGGGATGAAGAGATGGCAGTCCCCATCTCCTCTATTTATAGGAAAGCCAAGGGGTAGGGCTCCTCCACAAATTACCAAAAACCCATGCATTAGGTCACACCTCATGGGCATAAGGGTAAAATGGGATGCCATGTGGAGCTCCAAGGAGCTCCACACTCCATGGCCGGCCACCCCTAGGGGCCCTCCCATGAGGGGCTCTCATGGCCCCCCAAGCCCTTCTAGAAGCCTTTAGAAAAAGCCCTAAAAGGTGGCTTTCCAAAAAGCACATTCACTATTCACGACGACATTTTTCAGCGTCCGTTCGAACTGAAAATTTTCATGTGGTCCTAGAACAATTCCAGTACCCACTAAAATAATTTTCAATGCATTCTGGAACAATTCCAGATTAGTGATTTTCATCTGCGAAAAGCATCTGAAGTGGTTCCGGCAGCTCCGAAACATTTTTGGTTTTCATCCCCGAAAATTCCAGAAAGTTTCCAGAATGATTCTGGCACCCTCCAAGAATTATCAGGCATGTGCTGAAACCAATTTGACTTTATGGTATCCTTTGAAACAACTTTTCAGTTTCACCGGAACTCATCCGGTGACCTCTTTGCGGAACTTGTCCGCTGTCCGAAACTTTTTCGGTGATTTTCTCTCAGACTCCCTGTCTAGTATTCAGCAGATAGATGACCCTTAAGCGTGTGACCCTATAGGTTCGGTGAAGTATAGACATGATCCGGAACCCCTTCCGATCAATGATCAACATCGGAGCCGTGGACACCCATATTGACCCCTATACCCACACGAATGAAATATTCGAGTGAACCTCCAGTTTCTGTGAGCTATTCCTGTTGCTTCACGATATGTCACAAAAAACCCGAGGTGAGATTTATTGCATCCCCGTGGATCAACAATTTGTCCACTACGCAAGTTACCTCGTTACCGATTTTGTTCTCTTTTCTCGTTTCCATGTTCCGGCATCCCAGTGATCAAATCACAATGTGTCTGGCCAGACGATGATGGATACCATAACACCGAGAGGGCCCGAGAATATCTCTCCATCGCCAGAGGAGCAAATCCCAATCGTGAGCTATCTCGTTACTTGCCATACTTTTCTGTGAACCCATAAGCCGCCGTAATAGCCACCCAGTTACGGATGACGTTTAGCAAACCCCAAAGTTCACGAAGCAAGTACGAAGGAACTCGATACTCTCATGGTCTAAGGAATTATGCAAACATTAACTTCCATGTGTTATTAACCATAAACTTGTTACGATTCAATCTCAAAGCATAACATCAATTCGGGTTGATCCAACACAAGTGTTCTATCAACATTATGCCCTCAAAAATTGCCAGCACATCCATGCCCATGATCAGGAAAACAGGATCATCATGTAATACTTGAGCCAGTCTTAGAGGCAAGACTAGGAATACATTTTACCGTTTATTATACCACACGTGCACATGAGTTTCCCTCCGAGCCTCGTTTTATTGTAGACTCGGGAATCATAGCAGTTATAGCATGGGACATAAACATTCATTAGGAACTTTGGAGATATAAAATAACTGTTATTAATGCCTCTAGGGCATATCTCCTACAAACTTAACCCCCCCCCCCCCCGGCATGCTTCCCGCCTCTGCTTCTTCCCCCAAATCCACACTCTCTCTTCTCCCCCCTCATCACCGCCGGAGCCCTGCCCTCACCGCGCCCCTGCCTCAAGCGTCGGAGCCCTGCCCTCGCCCTTGACCTCACCGGAGTCCTGCCCTCGCTCCCGACCCCGGCGCTCTCCCCCGACCCCGGCGACCTTGGCCACGCCCCGACCCCGGCACCGGCGCGCCACGCCTCCCTCATCTGCTTCCTCCCCTCCCAACCTCGGCCGTCGTCGGGCCTGCCTCCTCGCCCCTGCACCCTCTGTCGTAATAAGCCCCCCACTGCTCCTCCTCTCTCTGCTAATTTAGCTAGGGTTCTTTGGTTAATTTAGTTAGGTTTTAGTTAGGGCAGTAGGTTAATTAGGTTAGGTGTTTTAGGTGTAGTTAAAAGAAAAAACAGAATTGAATATATAGGTTTCTTGCATTTTTAGTTTAAGCAATTGTTGCTATTGAAATTTTATAGTGCTAGTTAGTTAATTAGAATTAGTATGAAACCTAGGACAGATTAGTTAACACTAGTAGAAAACAGCCCATTTGTCCCGGTTCCAGAGGCCCATTAGCCCCGGTTCTGGAACCGCGACTAAATCCCAAAACCTTTAGTTCCGGTTCGCTTACGAACCGGGACAGAAGGGGCTCCACGTGGTCGCTGCGGGGAGCTTAGGTAGGAGGACCTTTCGTCCCGGTTGGTAACACCAACCGGGACTAAAAGGCATCCACGCGTCAGCATTTGGCAGGAGCTGGGGTTTTTGTTTTTTTTTTTTGAAAGGGGAGGGGGTTTAGGGGGTTTTGGAGGGTTAATTTAGGGGTTGCATATTGTGTTAGCTAGCTAATAGAGAGAAGTGTCCTCTCTTTCTCCGTGCTTGGTCGACGCTAGCCACTATACGTATAGAGAGAACTCGACACGCTAGCTAGTAAGCAAATGAAGGAACCATTAAGTACACAAGATCGTCATGAACATAGACAGAGAGAAGTGATCGACCTCTCTTTCTCCGAGAGATTGGTCGAACAACAAGTTTTTGTATATCTATCTGACGCTACTAGCTACATATATACAATATAAGATCTCTTACAATCCCTAACATCTAATGTCAAATTCCACATGGTATTCTCCGGCTTTATGTATGACGTGGTCAAGAAAGAATCCCGCCAATTCCTCTTGAATTGCTCGTATGCGATCATGTGGTAGGATTTCATCCCGCATCTGCCACATCTAATTTGAAGAAGGGGGTCAATACATATATATGAATGAAACTCAACACAAATGATGGTAATAAAATAAAATTGTGAATATTATTGCTTACGCACTTCATATTGTTTTTCAGAGTAGCCCCGCTTAGAGCTTGTCGCGTTGTAGATGAACTCGCAAACATAGTATCCACATAAATCATTCCCGGCTTCCTGCCACAAGCACTTTATGAGAAATAGAGTTCAATCAAATTGATAATCAAGCATTATAAATGGTATTGATGAAACTAGAATCAATGGGAGATGCGCAGAACTAGCTAGTAGTACTTACTTTCGGGTGTGTAAATCGCAGCTCCCTCGGCAATGCCGGAACAATTCTGGTGAACTCTTTACAAACCCTGCCAGACAAAGAAAATAATTACTTGATATCAGGAAATGAACAAAGTTGCCGATATGGTGTGATAATGATCGATTGAACTTACTTCTGGAGCATTTCAGTCATGTCCGCATACTCCTGGGGATCTTTTCGTCTCGAGTCTAAGATGGTTACTACTCCCCGCTCAAGCTTAATATCTAGCAGAATAAAGTGGAACCTGCGCACACATGCATAACTCATCAATTACATTACTATAACCTCGAGTAATAAGGGAAACCGAATATGCACAAGACAATAACACTCACTTGATGTTGTAAGGAAAGAGTATTTTCTCTTTGTTTTGATTTTTAAGCAACGATTGTAGCAAGTTGTCCTCGGTTTCTATGACATTCTTTTGAACTGTCCATTCATGTATGATATTTGGGTTAATGAACCCAATGTCATAGATTTGTGCTTTTCTGCATTCGACGATCTACAATCTACATAATATAGTGAGGATAATTATATATACATGCAATGAAAGAGCTGAGCTATATATAGAGACTTAATTACAGAAGTAGTACTTACAGACAGTAGCAAGTCACGAGTGTTTTGTCGAGGGCCTTTTGATTGTATAACTGGAATAACTCATCAAATTCAACAGACAACTGATCCATTCCAACAAGGTCGTGCTCCTCTTTAACTCTCAGCGTCAAAGTATCCTTCCCAGACTCGCTGCAGGTTTTCATGTACCATTCATGGAATCTTCGCGTCATCGTTGTTAGAGGAGGATGATGATCAGGTTTGACGAGAGGCTGCCCGTAATCAGAAGGATTGGTACCGGGCACCATCCCCGGATGATTAGCGACGATATCGCTAGACACCTTGAGCGGGGGGCACGATTGGTTCGCTTGTTCGCCGAGCTGGGGAATTTTTTCCCACTTTTTTGTTCTGCTAACCTTGCATCACTGCAAGTACTTCCCGACCGCGCCACTTCCTTATATGTCCTTTCAATAATGCGCTCATAGTTGGACTGCGGCGGAGGCGGTGGTGGTCGCTTCAGGGCATCGATAGTGCGCTTCGCTTTCACCGGATCTATCGTCTCCTTCGGAGGTGGAGGTTTCTTTGCAAAAAAGTCCCTCACTTTGGCAGCACTGATCTCCTTGTTTTCCTTCTCGGTCCTCTCATATGGTAACTTTTCCAGAGGCTTGAGAGATGGACCGTATCTGAATTGCCTCTCGCCTCTGCTTGTACTGCTAGCCACTGGAGCGGCGGCGTCTCTCTTCCGTCGTTGCTTACGAGACGGAGAAGGAGGCGGAGTGTTCCGACGCGCCGGAGGAGCCAGAGCGGCAGCATCTGTCTTCCGCCGTTGCTGACGAGGCAGAGGAGGAGGCAGACTGCTCTGACGCGCCGGAGGAGGCGAAGGAGGAGGTGGAGTGCCCTCATGCGCCGGAGGAGCCGGAGAAGGAGGCGGAGTGCCCTGATCACTCGCCGGAGGAGGAGGAGGAGGAGGAGGCGAAGTGCCCTGACTCGCCGGAGGCGTCCAGTTTGGAAGCTTGATGTACTCCTTCCTCCATAGACATGTACTCTTCAAAGCATAAAGCAGCTGATTCTCCCCTTCACCTGTACGGTGGTCAAGCTCGAGCTCCTCAAATCCCTCCATTATTTCATCCACCGTCACAAACAGCATAGCCATGTGGAATCGGACGGCAGTGAAAAGTTCCGTCAGGTTGAGGAGGTGCAACAGAGCCGACAACCGCCTTCAAAGAGAGGTTCTGCCATTTCGTCATAAGCTGGCAATGTTGAGCCTCCGTGATTGTATCCACGGGGTAGCGAGGAGCCGTGAAGTCAGGCTGAACGAGCTTCGTGGAAGCCACGCTGCTTCTCCGCTGAGATGGAGGGCTAGCTTCGTGCCGCTGAGATGGTTGGCCGGCATCTCACTGGCTCTCAAGTTCCTCTAGCTTTACTAGTCTTGCATTGAGCTTCTGCATTTCGCTCAGCTCCGCTTTCCTCTTTCTCTCCTGGCTTCTGTAACCGCCTGCGCCGGCAAACCCAACCACCCACGGAACGGAGCCTGTTGTGCCTCGTGTTCGTCCAGGGTGCTCAGGATTCCCGAGGGCCTCAGTCAGCTCATCCTTCTCTCTGTCGGAAATGAACGTCCCTTGCTGCGCTGCGGTGATATACTCCTGAAGCTTCTTGACGGGTATTGCAAGTTGCTCGTCCGTCCAACGGCACTCCCCTGTTTCAGGGTCCAAAGTTCCCCCAACCCCAAAGAACCAAGTCCTTGAACGGTCTGGCCAGTTCAATGTCGCTGGTTCGACCCCTTTAGCAAGCAGGTCATTCTCAGCTTTGTCCCACAACGGTCGGGCTTTGAGGTAGCCACCTGACCCCGTTTGATGGTGATACTGCTTCTTTGCAGCATTTTTCTTGTTTGTCTCTGATATTTTCTTACCCTTATCCGATGTCTTATAGGCCACAAATGCGGGCCAGTGATCTCTTATCTTCTCATATCGGCCGATGAATTCTGGATTCTTCCCTTTGTCGACAAACTTTGTGTTCAACTCTTTCTTCCACCTCCTGAGTAGATCTGCCATCTTCTTAAGAGCACACGCCTTGACCTTTGGCTCTATACCTGGGTTATTCGGATCCTCCTCTGTCGGTAGGGTGAAATTTGCCTTCAGCGCGGTCCAAAGATCAGCTTTCTGTCTATCGTTGACATAAGAAACTTCAGGGTCGTCCTTAGGCTTATTCCATTTCTGGATGCTGATCGGGATGCTGTCCCTAACAATAGCTCTGCACTGAGCAACAAATGTGTCCTTGGTCCGCTTGGGTTCAATCGGTAGGCCATCATCCGTGACTGCTGTGATCGTGAACCTTTCATCCTGGCGCAACCTTTTCTTCGGGCCTCGTCTCGTTACCGAAGTTTGGCTCGATCCGGAGGGCTATAAAAGAAGAAAGAAGCGTTAATATATGTACATACCAAAACAATTAATGCTTCAATTAGTCAGCACAGGCTTAATTAATATATATACCTCGTTGGACTTTGCAACAGCTCCCTCCTCCGTTCGGTCACCGGAGCCGTCATCATGGTCTCCTTCTTCCTCCGGCATTCGGTCACCGGAGCCGTCATGATCATGTCCTTCCTCCTTCATTGTTCGATCACCGGAGCCGTCATCCTCTCCTTCCAGACCATTGGTGTCGTTGAGAAATGACAAGACATCACGTCCGTCGCGGATTATGTCCCCCAACAACTCTTCTTGTTGTAAGTCTCTTTGATCCATAGTTTCTGCAAATATTACAACATGGCAATTAATATACAAACATGAGAGATGGATATATTAGTGGCAAACATAGACCTAACTAGCTAATCACAACAAGGAATCATATTAGTGGCCTCGACGCTTCTACGGTTTGGGGTGGCCTCAACAACGCTTCTAGGGTTTGGGTCGGGTGGCCTCAACAACGCTTCTAGGGTTTGGGGTGGCCTCGACAACGCTCTTTTAACTTGGTAAATTTGGGTGGCCTCAACGCTTCTAGGGTTTGGGGTGGCCTCGACGCTTCTAGGGTTTGGTCGGGCGAGATGGGGTTGATCGACGCCCCCCCTCATGTTGAAGAGTTACCAGAGTTTTCTATGAACAAAAAAAAATACTACCTATCACATGACATGTCCGGCGACCTGACCGGACCGCCTCTCTCATGAATGTCCGACGTCCGGACCGCCTCTCTCATGAATGTCAAACAAGGGATTCTCGTAACCTTTAAGGGATTTAACAAAATGGCGCCATTCTGGATGTGCAGAAAATGGTCCATATTTTTCTTGATCTCATCTACCCTTCTATATGTCACGTTGTCTAGTGTCAAAGGATTCAAGAAAACCATGGCTTCATCATTAGCCGGAAGTAACAGGCGCATGATGGTACGAAGCTCTCCAAAGTTGTTTTGGAACGGAGTCCCGGATAAGATAATTCGCTTTTTGGTACAAAGTTCAGCAAGAGCCTTCCGAATATCACTATTTGGAAGGCCTTTGCTGAACTTCGTACCAAAAAGCGAATTATCCTATCAGGACTCCGTTCCAAAATAACTTTGGAGAGCTTCATACCATCATGCGCCTGTTACTTCCGGCTAATGATGAAACCATGGATTTCTTCAATACTTTGACACAAGAGAACGTGCACATATAGAAGCATAGATGAGATCAGGAAAAATATGGATCAACTTAATTATGCACATCCATAATGGGGGCATTCTTGATAAATCTCTTATTAATGGGGGCATTCTTGATAAATCACTTATTAAATGTTGCATATGTCAAAATTCAAACTTTGACATATGATCAAATGTTGCATATGTCAAAATTCAAACTTTGACATATGATCAAACTTTGATATATGATCAAATGTTGCATATGTCAAAATTCAAACTTTGACATATGATCAAACTTTGACATATGATCAAAATTATTGCATCTAGTTACATTGGATCAAATGTTGCATCGTGAAATATGCAACATTCAAACTTTTTTCAACATGACAAACTTTTAATAGATTCAAACATCTAAAACATCGAAACATACATATATACATCTAAAACATCAAAAATTCCTACTCAATAAAACATCTAAAACATCAAAACATAAAGTATATCATCATATGATCAAGTTTTCATATATCATCGAACAAAATTACAACAGAAACAATTGACCAAGTTTTCATATATCATCATCATCATCATCATCTAGTACAAAAAAATTGACCAAGTTTTCATATATCATCATATCATCATCATCATCTATTACAAAAAAATTGACCAAGTTTTCATATATCATCATCATTATCATCTACTACAACAAAAAATTGACCAAGTTTTCATATATATACTACAGAAAAAATAGTCCAAGTTTTCATATATATACATCTAAAAAAATGTAAAAACATCTAAAAAAAATTGGTCCAATCTTGGCATTGAACTACAACCCTATTTTTCATTGCTAAAAAATTATGAAAAAATTACTCCAACTTCATGATAGTACCCACACTCCGTTTCACCAAAAACCTTCTGATCCATAGTTCAAATTTTCTGAATTTTGTTCAAATGAAATTTGAACCAGATTCAAATTCCTTGCTGAAAACCTATTCTAAACCACTCCAAAAATTCTGAAATTTTTCCATCAACTTTGTCTTGCATCAGTACCTCACCACAAAAGAATTTAGAATTTTCAAAAATGCCCAAAGCCATCTAGCATTTCATCAAACACCTTCTATACACTGTTCGTCATTGTAAAAAAATTCAGAAAATTCAGAAAGGGGGGCTGCTGCTGCTGCTCTTCACTGTCCACTCCTTCTCCTCTCCTTCACGGTGTTGCTGCTGCTCTTCAATGCGTCGGGGCTGGCGGCGACCATGGAGCAGTGGCAGAGCAAGGCCGGGCTCGGGGGCACGCGAAAACGGGGAGCAGGGGACCATGGGAAAGGGGGGGCTCACTGGGGGGGCGGCGATGGCTGGAGGCCGGCGGGCTCGGGGAGGTGACGATGCGGTCCGGCAGCCTGGCGGCGTCGAACCGGGACCAATGGCCTTGCACAGTGGCGTGGTGGGAGTTTAGTCCTACCTCGCCAGTTGAGAGAGTGCCGCACCTGTTTATAAGGTGCGTTGCGCCTGAGCCTTCGAGCTCCTCTCTAAAGCAGGCTTACGGGCCTAACCACTCTGTATCTGCCTATGGGCCTACTGGACCTTCTGCGGGCCTAGCCCAACTCGCTGGTCGGGTTTCAGGTCGTATTCAGGCCGTGGTGGCCTAGTAGGCGGCATTTTTTTATTTTTTTTCTAGTTTTTTTGTTTTGTTTTTTGCATTATTTATTTTCTTTTGTTTTTTGCTTTATTTTTTAATTCTTTTTGTTGTTAGGTCACAAAAATTATAAACTTTCTGTCAGTGCCATTAGTTTTCAAATTGGAATAGTTTAAATTTGAATTCTTTGAAATTTGTGTGAATCACTAGTTTGTGAATAAATTTACTATAAAAATAGATTTTTGAGTGATTCTTTTTCCTGCTATTTAATATTATTGTGTTCTATCATTATATTCAAAAACAGATTTTGTTATTTTAGTTTGCTATTAAAGTTTCTAACAAAAAAATCTTTATGAAAATTCTTTTTGCTATTAATGTTTTGAACAAAAAATTCTTTGATAATTTTAGATGCATAATTTTTTTATAATTTTAGTTTTCTAGTTGATTCTTTATAAAAAAATTATAAATTCTTTATAAATTTTTTGCTATTAGAGTTTTATAAAAGCTTTTTAGTTGATTCTTTTTGCTATTGAAAATATTATAGTTTTGTTTTAGTTGATCATAACAGAATATTTTAATTGATTTTTTTAGATCATTTTTTTTGCTATTAGAGTTTCATAAAAGTTTTATAGTTCATTCTTTTTGCTATTTGTTCATTGTTTGAGCTAAATGACCCTGAAATTGAAAAGCACTTCAAATGAACTCTGAAAAGGTTGAAAGTTGGCAATGTATCATCAATTCACCCACATAGCATGTGCTAAAAAGTTGAGAGGGTTACGGCAAAAGCTGGATGCACTTCGTGTACAAAATGGACAATCTCTTTCGAAGTATCAGGGTTTCGGACGAAAACTCATCTGTTACAAAGGCATTTCATTTTTTTGAACTTATTTGAACTCCAAACTTTTTGTGTGTTCAAAATGCACCATTCAAAGCCAGATCATCAATTTTCAACCCTTTCTGACCTCATTTGGTATTTTTCATGCATTTATTGATTTTTTTGAGCTAAATGACCCTGAAATTGAAAAGCACTTCAAAAGAACTCTGAAAAGGTTGAAAGTTGGCACGGTATCATCACTTCACCCACATAGCATGTGCTAAAAAGTTAAGAGGGTTAGGGCAAAAGCTGGATGCACTTCATGTACAAAATGGACAATCTCTTTTGAAGTATCAGGGTTTCGGACGAAAACTCATCTGTTACAAAGGGATTTCATTTTTTTGAACTTATTTGAACTCCAGACTTTTTGTGTGTTCAAAATGCACCATTCAAAGCTGCATCATCAATTTTCAACCCTTTCTGACTTCATTTGTTATTTTTCATGCATTTACTGATTTTTTTAAGCTAAATGACCCTGAAATTGAAAAGCACTACAAATGAACTCTGAAAAGGTTGAAAGTTGGCATGATATCATCATTTCACCCACATAGCATGTGCTAAAAAGTTGAGAGGGTTAGGGCAAAAGCTGGATGCACTTCGTGTACAAAATGGACAATCTCTTTCGAAGTATCAGGGTTTCGGACGAAAACTCATCTGTTACAAAAGGCATTTCATTTCTTCACATGTAACTGCAGTGATATTCTAGATCAAAGGCATCATCATAATAGTTTTGGAGAGAAAGTCTTCACTTTTTCTTCGCTTGTGTCCTTTGCTTATTGCGCCGTAACCATGGATAATCTTCATCGTTTAACAGGGTGCTTGGGTCAGCCTTGACTTTGAAGGGAGGAATTTCATGAAACTTTTCATAACCTTCAGACATGTCTATCTTGCCCTCCACTCCCACGATGTCACTTTTTCCTGAAAGAACTATGTGGCGCTTTGGGTCATCGTATGATGTATTCGCTTCCTTATCTTTTCTTTTTCTCGGTTTGGTAGACATGTCCTTCACATAGAAAACCTGCGCCACATCATTGGCTAGAACGAATGGTTCGTCTATGTACCCAAGATTGTTCAGATCCACAGTTTTCATTCCGTACTGTGGGTCTACCTGTACCCCGCCTCCTGACAAATTGACCCATTTGCATTGAAACAAAGGGACCTTAAAATCATGTCCATAGTCAAGTTCCCATATGTCCACTATGTAACCATAATATGTGTCCTTTCCCCTCTTGGTTGCTGCATCAAGGCGAACACCACTGTTTTGGTTGGTGCTCTTTTGATCTTGGGCGATCGTGTAAAATGTATTCCCATTTATCTCGTACCCTTTGTAAGTTAATACAGTCGAAGATGGTCCCCTGGCCAACGAGTACAACTCATCAGAAACAGTGTTGTCACCCATGAGACGTGTTTCCAACCAACTACCGAAAGTCCTAATGTGTTCACATGTAATCCAGTCGTCACACTACTCCGGGTGTTTGAGCGCAGAATATTCTTGTGTTCATTGACATACGGGGTCACCAAGGTAGAATTCTATAGAACTGTGTAGTGTGTTTGAGACCAAGAATGCCCGTCCCTACATATTATTGAGTCCGCTCCTAGCATGCATTTTCCAGTCAGTCTCCCCTCATACCGCGATTGAGGGAGACCAATCTTCTTAAGGTCAGGAATGAAGTCAACACAAAACCCAATGACCTCCTCTGTTTGATGGCCCATGGAGATGCTTCCTACTGGCCTAGCATGGTTACGACCATATTTCTTTAAGACTCCCATGAACCTCTCAAAGGGGAACATATTGTGTAGAAATACAGGGCCCAGAATGGCAATCTCGTCGACTAGATGAACTAGCACATGCGTCATGATATTGAAGAAGGATGGTGGGAACACCAGCTCGAAACTGACAAGACATTGCGCCAGATCACTCCTTAACATTGGTAGGACTTCTGGATCGATCACCTTCTGAGAGATTGCATTAAGGAATGTACGTAGCTTCACAATGGCCAGTCAAACGTTTTCCGGTAGAAGCCCCTCAATGCACCTGGAAGTAGTTGTGTCATAATCACGTGGCAGTCATGAGACTTTAGGTTTTGGAACTTTTTCTCTGGGATATTTATTATTCCCTTTATATTGGACAAGAAGCCAGACGGGACCTTCATACTGAGCAGGCATTCAAAGAAGATTTCCTTCTCTTCTTTGGTAAGAGCGTAGCTGGTAGGACCTTCATACTGCTTTGGAGGCAAGCTGTCATTTTCCTGCACACGTTGCTGGTCCTCCCGTGCCTCCGGTGTATCTTTTGTCTTCCCATACACGCCCAAGAAGCCTAGCAGATTCACGCAAAAATTCTTCGTCACGTGCATCACGTCGATTGCAGAGCGGACCTCTAGGTCTTTCCAATAGGGTACGTCCCAAAATATAGATTTCTTCTTCCACATGGGTTCGCGTCCCTCAGCGTCATTTAGAACAGATAGTCCGCCGGGACCCATTCCAAAGATTACTTGTAAATCATTGACCATAGCAAGTATGTGATCACCAGTACGGACGGCGGGCTTCCTCCGGTGATCTGCCTTGCCTTTGAAATGCTTGCCTTTCTTTCGACATTGATGGTTGGTCGGAAGAAATCGACGATGCCCCAGGTACACATTCTTCCTGCATTTGTCCGAATATATACTTTCGGTGTCATCTAAACAGTGCGTGCATGCGTGGTATCCCTTGTTTGTATGTCCTGAAAGGTTACTGAGAGCAGGCCAATCATTGATGGATACAAACAACAACGCATGTAGGTCAAATTCCTGTTGGTCTTGCTCATACCACACACGTACACCTTTTCCATTCCACAGCTATAAAAGTTCTTCAACTAATGGCCTTAGGTACACATCAATGTCATTGCCAGGTTGCTTAGGGCCTTGGATGAGCACTGGCATCATAATGAACTTCCGCTTCATGCACAGCCAAGGAGGAAGGTTATAGATACATAGAATCAAAGGCCAGGTGCTATGATTGCTGCTCTGCTCCCCAAACCATACGTTCCTTGAGTCACCTGCAAAGTCCCCCCACTTTCTCTCAATTTTTCTCCACTGCGACCCGTCAGCGGGTGCTCTCAACTTCCCGTCTTTCTTACAGTCCTCTTTGTGCCATCGCATCAACTTGGCATGCTCTTTGTTTCTGAACAGACTTTTCAACCGTGGTATTATAGGAGCATACCACATCACCTTGGCAGGAACCCTCTTCCTGGGGCGCTCACCGTCAACATCACCAGGGTCATCTCGTCTGATCTTATACCGCAATGCACTGCATACCGGGCATGCGTTCAAATCCTCGTACGCACCGCAGTAGAGGATGCAGTCATTAGGGCATGCATGTATCTTCTGCACCTTCAATCCTAGAGGGCATAGAACCTTCTTTGATCCGTACATACTGTCGGGCAATTCGTTATCCTTTGGAAGCTTCTTCTTCAATATTTCAGTAGCTTCTCAAATCCGTTGTCAGATACACCATTGTCTGCCTTCCACTGCAGCAATTCCAGTGTGGTACCAAGCTTTGTGTTGCCATCTTCACAATTTGGGTACAACCCTTTTTTGTGATCCTCTAACATGCGATCGAACTTCAACTTCTCCTTTTCACTTTCGCATTGTCTCTTTGCATCAACAATGACCCGGTGAAGATCATCATCAGGCACATCGTCTGGTTCCTCTTGATCTTCAGCTTCCCCCGTTGCAGCACCACCGTATTCAGGGGGCACATAGTTATCATCATCCTCTTCTTCTTTGTTGTCTTCCATCATAACCCCTCTTTCTCCGTGCTTGGTCCAAACATTATAGTGTGGCATGAAACCCTTCTCAAGCAGGTGGATGTGAAGGGTTTTTGAGTCAGAGTAAGACTTCGTATTCTCACATCTAGGGCATGGACAGCACATAAAACCATTCTACTTGTTTGCCTCAGCCACTTCGAGAAAATTATGCACGCCCTTAATGTACTCGGAGGTGCGTCTGTTACCATACATCCATTGTCGTTTCATCTGCGTGCATTATATATAATTAAGTGTGTCAAAAACCATTACAGAACATCATGAATAGAGAAGTGACTAAATTAAAAGAAGTTCATCATCACATTAAAACCAAAGTACAGTAATGATCAAATGTTCTTACTGAAAAAATAAATACATAAAGTTCATACATAGTTCTCATTGAACAACATATGGCTCTCCAGAGCATCTAATTAAACCATACATTGAAACTATGTAAAACATTTCAATGCAACAACAAATGCGATCATAATCGCAACTAAGGTAACAATTGATCCAATGGCATAATGATACCAAGCCTCGGTATGAATGGCATATTTTTTAATCTTCCTAATTTTCAAGCGCATTGCATCCATCTTGATCTTGTGATCATCGACGACATCCACAACATGCAACTCCATTCTCATCTTCTCCTCCTCAATTCTTTTCAATTTTTTCTTCAGGTAATTGTTTTCTTCTTTAACTAAATTTAACCTCTCGACAATAGGGTCGGTTGGAATTTCAGGTTCACATACCTCCTAGATAAAAACATCTATGTCACGTTGGTCGGCATAATTGTCATAAACACTAAATGAACCAAATAGTTATAAAAGATAATATATACCACATCCGAATCATAGACAGGACGAGGGCCGACGGAGGCGGATACCAAAACCATCGCACTATCTAATATCAAACAATAATAAAAGTTAGAAAATTACACAAGTATCTATATAAATCACACAAGTAAGAACTTTTTTCTTTTAGAAAGAAGATACGAACAAGAGGCTCACCACGGTGGTGCCGGCGAAGAGATCGGCGCGGGATGACTTGTGCTAGAAAGTAGGCATATTGAGTGCCGGGATTTGCTGGCAAACGGCATTCCGGCACACCATAGACCTTTTTTTTATGTCATTTCTCATTTTATTATAGTTTTAGAATTAAACGAGGAGACTTAATCATAGGAAACATGTCGAACAACGAAGAAACAGGGCCTTCTGACCAAGATGCAGACGAGATAAATTATGAGGGTGAACAATAGTACCTCGACTTTTTGTCTGCTAAGCACAGTCAAGGTTTGCAGGTCGGCCTCGATGATGGTACTGACGCCGACATCGATACCGACGGCGCCGGCACCGATGGCGGCGCCGAGACCGGCGGGGAAGGTACCGGCGGGGAAGATACCGGCGGGGAAGGTACCGGCGCCGATGCTGCTACCCAAACGAAGAAGCAGAAGAAGCAGAGGATACGAAAACCTAACAAACTCGGCATCGGACGACTGGTGATCACAAAGATGGCCCCTGGCAAGTTTGAGCCATTAGAGCCGAAAGAACCTCGCAAGTGCTATGGGAAGCAAGTAGGATGCATCCTACGGGAATGCGCAAGCATCAACGACGATTACTTAAGGAGTAAAGAACATTTGAGGCAGTTGCTCCTGATGAAGTTGCACAAGAGATTCAAGTTCCCCGACCGGGATGATAGCATAGAACAACCGTGGGATGATCCGAAGATGAAAAAGATTAACAATCACGCCATGGGCATGTTCAGCAATGATTTTGCCTCCTGGAAAGGGAGGGTGAAATGAGCTATTGAGGCTGAGGAACCCCTGTCCAAGATTCTGGAGGAAAATCCGACACTTACGGAAGAGGAGTTCGAAAAGTTCAAGGACATTTGCGCTACCGAGGCAGCCAAGACTAAGGCTGCGAAATTCAAGAGCCTTCAGCAAAGGAACACGGGGAAGCATCGCCTCGGAAGCCGTGGCTACCTTGGCAAAAGGTCCATATGGGATAAGGAGGACGCGGAACGTGAAGCCGCGGGTCTCCCAGACCCCTTTGCGAGGTTCACCAACCCATTGGAGTGTGACTTCATCAGGGCCCGCTACAAGTGGGACAAGGAAAAGAAGGTTTTTTACACGAACCAGATCACGAGGAAATTGATTAGAATACTAGTAATTATTCTTTTACCACCTTACATTTAGCTCCTGATCAAGTCGACTACACATTTGTAAATGGTTCACGTTCCTTCTGCAGGAGAAGCAACACCATCTTGCAGCCGAAAGCCCTACTACGCCGATGAGGCCCAAGTGGGACACCCCTCTCAACCGGGCCTTGAACGAACTTAAGGGTCTCCCATTGGGCCAGCGGACGCAATATGGACGTGTGCACGGCGCCGGAGACGGCGCCACGTGGAAAGTGTTTTACAACGAGGGCCCGGAGGCCAAGAAGCAGAAAAAGAAGTTTAGTCAGGCGGACATCGACGAGAAGGTGAAGCTTGTGTTCGATAAAAAAGCAGCTGAGGACGCGAAAAAAGCAATCGAGGAGAAAAATGAGTTGCTACAGCAGGCAGCCGATGCAGCTGTACATGCCTGCAGAAATGATTTCGCCACTAACTTGATCCCGGCTATCATCAACTAGACAAAGGAAAATCCAGACAAGACGGTAGATGATTTCCCCATGCCCAGTTTCGTCGGGAGCAACTCGGTGAACAACACCACCGCACCATCACCTGCTCACGCAACAGGGCCTGCTCCCGCACCCGCACCGCACCCGCACCTGCTCATATAGTAGCCCGTCCTCAGTCTCTGGCGCGCTAGGCGGGCCTTCGTCTTTGGCTGAGCTCGACGCCCTCACGGTAATTACATGTCGCACCAACATATATCTAGAATATTCCATTTTCGTTGCCTTTTGGATGTTTTACGCCGTAGACATGTGTTTGCAGGCCGACGAAACCCCGTGCACCATACTCTACTTGATCAAAGGCCGGAATTTGGACGTGGGAAAGGGGGTGATAACGAAGCCCTTGGAACTCATGTTCCACGGCCAGCCGATGCCCGGTGGGCACTTTAGGGTTACCTTGTCGAGTGTGAAATCGGGGCACGAGGATTTGCCTCCTCCAGTATGGCTAGGTGGAGAGGACGATGAGACCCCGCTGCAGATTGGAAGCTGCAAGGGTTGGGTGCTGCTATGGCTGAAGAATCTTCTTCGTCTGGAGCCGGCCGAGAGCACACCAATAACCACACATCAACAAGCAGGTATGGACACCACCACCCCGCCTACGCAATTACCAGCGCCTATAGTGCCGGGTGAGAGCGGCGGATGACGTGATGAAGGGGGTCCAATAGTGGTTGATGTAATCGCCCCCATAGAACAAAGAATGGATGATGAGATGGAGGAGGACCCAATGAGGTTCCTCAATACAGGCGCCTATGACGGTGACTTAGATATGATGAGTCAGCCATATGACGACTCGGGCTATCAGCATTCTGATGAGGATATGGATGATCTGCCCGGGCAGGAACGTCCTAGCAGGGATTGCAAGAAGTCTCTCTTCATGCGATCCTCACAGGACACGCCTGAAGATGCCGCCTCAACACAGGCTCAACTAGCCGGGGGTCGTACAGTGCTTACCCCGACAACACTGGGGCAGGGGTTAAGGAAGGGTCTGGAAGGTCAGCCCAAGAAAAAGGAGAGGAAGAGACCAGGGAAGATAGGCTCAGCTGCCTACAAACAAGCCAGAGCACATAGCAGCCAGACGGTGGATTTTGAAGAGCGTGTACCCGTCAAAGGTGTGGCCATGTTCCATGTCACGGGCAAGCCGATGCTACCGCCGAAAGCGCTGGAGGCACTATCAGGGGATCTCAGGAGACTGCACGACCATGTGCTGTCGACTGAGAAAAGCCTATTAGCCTCGGAGGATCCAGGATATCCGACATACGCGGCTCGTGTGCCTGAGGGGAAGTGCTACATCGACACACGGCCCGCGGAGGTGTTCTTCCTGCGGTTTGACCATATCTTCGAGATGTTTCTGACAAGGCAGCTCGATTTTACAATCGTCCACCTTTTTGCGCTACATACGAGCTCCGTCCTGAAGAGAGAAGAAGTCTCGCAAATCTGTGTGGCGGATCCATACTACATACACGAGTCCTTCTTGAGTCTCGACGTCTTTGAGCGTAAAACTGCTAGGGAGTACCTCGAAAACTTCATGGTACAGAATAAGGACCAGGAAATTGTCCTCCTGCCTTATCATCCAAAGTAAGTCAGTGCCGGACAACCCTTTCGTACATTTCAATCATTCCTTCTCGCTCATATGGAGAATAATTTGAGGTGTCTTTTTCCCACAGCAACGGGCGCGCCGTCCTTATCGTTATTTACCCGCGAGTCTCCCACGCTGTGTATTTCAACCCTACCAGAAACTACGAGAAGAAGGACTACACCCACATAATGAATATTCTAGATGATGCTCTCCAAGGCTTCAGATTGAGGGGTGGCCACCTGCAGATCAGGAAACAAAGGCACAAGAAGACGGGTTTCTCGCATAAAACTAACTTCTGCTGCATCCATGTCCCAAAACCAAGCAAGAATGATGGATTCTACCTCCTCCATCTCATGATGGAGTTCAGAACGGATCACCAAAAGCTTCGCATGACAAGCAGAAATGATGATCATATCCGCAAGTGCGTAGAATCTCATGGAGAAGTGGATTATAAACTTAGAGATGACTTCTTTCGCATCCAGAGGGACATTGCGATGATCATCATGAAAGAAGTTATCGATGAGAAGGGGATGTTCCACCACGGTCCTATATCACGAGCTGATGTCCGAACTCGCATAGGCATGCAACGTCAGGACCTCACGCCGTTCAAGAAGCTAGGGTCCTTCCTCGATGATATGGAAGGATGGAACTTCTAGTGATTTACGATGCCGATGATGATGATATGTGTCGGTTGAACTTGTATAGTTTCTGTAGCGATGAAACTTTGTGATGTCCACGGTCCCTGCCGAACTTGCGTAACGCTACTTTGTTAGTTTGGGTATGATGACCTGCGTACCTCTAGTTAATTAGTTTGCGTACGATGAAACTGCGTTCATTATTTGTATGTTTACTATATGTTGCATCTAGTTGCTAATCCTTTCTTTTTGGTGTTGCTCAAGTATATTTTGTTGCATATATGATTGTACATTCTCTTGATGAAGATGCATCTCTAACAGGTACCTAGATTCTTGATGGCGAAGAAGCAGTGCTATGTCGTGTACAGAGGGAAGGTTCCAGGAGTGTACGACGACTGGCCTGAGTGTTAGGCGCAAGTGGAGGGGGTCTCGGGCGCCAGCCATAAAGGCTTCAAAAGCAGACAAGAAGCAGAAACTAGTTACTTGAGGTTCACGCTAGTGCGAGAGAGGACTCATAACCGCCGCCTCATGTACTGCATAGTTCCGCTCTCACTCATAGTGATAGCTCTTCTCGCGTATATCATTGTTTAGATGGATGACGATGTAGTTGCAAGTATTCGAGACTTGTATCGCTATTTCCGAGATGATGACGAGAGACCACTTTGTGTTGGATGATGATTATGATGATGACATGATTTGATGAGACTTTCTGTATGTATATGCTATGATTACATTTGTATGTGTATGATGATGACATTTGTATGTGCTAAAGATTATTGTATAAAGCATGTTCAAATAAAAAAGAAATATGCAGAAAAAAATCAAAAACTAGTAAAGCTAGCAGCAGCGCGGCTTAACCAAAAGCGCTGCAGCTATTAGCAGCAGCGCGTTGCTGCAAAGCACGCTGCTGCTACCGAAATATAGCAGTAGAGCGGCTCAACACAAAGCGCTGCAGCTATTAGCAGTAGCGCATTGCCTCAGAGCACGCTACTGCTACCTATGTATAGCAGTAGCACAGGCCACCACGCGCTACTGATATAGGTTAGCTGTAGCGCCGTATCAGTAGCGCGGGACCCCGCACTACTGATATACCTAAAACCCGCGCAACTGCTAGGCTTTTCCCTAGTAGTGGTCGTACCTCGTTCATTCTACATGTTAGATAGTGAATAATTCTTTGTCTTTGCAAATGCTCAATGCTAAACTACCCCCTGTTACATCTAGCAGGATGGTTAGACCCGGTGGTCATGGCCATCGTGGCAACGCTCCACCACCGCCCGAATTCATGGTCGGAATGATGCAGCAGTTTGAGCTGAACCGCCAGTTTATGGAAGGAATGATGGCTCAATTTCCTCGTCCGAATATGAATCAGCAGCCAGCCCCAGTAACTCTGCAGGACTTCATGCGCCTCAACCCAACCATCTACCGCAGCTCAACTCAGCCCCTTGATGCTGATGACTGGCTCCGTGACATCACATATGAAATGGAGTCTGCTAGTGTTGCCCCTGCCAGCTATGTCACTTTCGCATCCTTCTTCCACAAGGGTCCCACTGCTCAATGGTGGGACAGCCACAGGCGTACTCTGCCGGCTGGAACAATCATCTCTTGGCCGGATTTCCAAATTGCCTTCCGTGCCCGCTTCATTCCTCAGGGAATCATGGATAAGAAGAAGCGTGGGTTCCGCAACCTCACCCAAGGCAACAAGACTGTAGATGCTTATCAGCGGGAATTTCTGGACTTGTCACGTTATGCTGAAGAAGACATTGCAACTGATGCTCGTAGGCAAGAAAAGTTCCGTGACGGACTTCACCCTGATATCAAACTAGCGCTCCTAGTGCATGACTTTGCTGATTTCGCCACCTTGGTGAACAAGGCTACTCAGGTTGAGACTGGTCTTCAGGAACACCGGGATCCCTCAAGCGCAGCCGTGACACTGGCTCATCTTCGGGCCCGTCAGCGCAGAAGCGTCGGATATGGAATCCCCACAGCATGTATCGTCCAACTGCACCTGCACCAAGACAGTCTTATGCTGCACCTCGTCTGCCTCCACCACCGTCGAGGCAGCCTCTTCGAACTGTACCACCTCGAGCTCCTGCTCCCAATCGAACTGTACCACCAGGTCACCGTTCCAGGAACTGCCCTCAGAATCAGAACCAACTGGCTCTGCCTTCAACTGGCCGTAACAACCAGCCCCGCAACGGCAATGCCAGACCTTATGGTCGTGGTCAGGCTAATCATGTTGATCTGAATGAAGCTCAAGACCAGCCTGCCACTGTGATGGGTACTCTTCTAGTTAATTCAGTACCAGCATCTATTTTGTTCGATTCAGGAGCATCACATTCTTTCATATCAGAAGATTTTGCATTCATGCATGGCATTAAATATGAAGAGATGCACACTCCACTAGTGGTAAAAACCCCTGCGGGCCAATGCCAAACCTCCATGGTTAGCCACAACGTTTCCGTTGAAGTCGAAGGGTTGGAATTTTTTGCCTCCCCCATTATTCTAAAGTCTTCCAATATTGACCTCATTCTGGGAATGGATTGGTTGAAAGCACATACGGCTTCTATCGTTTGCGCCACTAAAACCGTCCACCTTCTACACCCTTCAGATGAGTTAGTAAGCTACAATGCTTGTCTGGTTCAAAATGCCGAAGCCCGACTCTATCTCCTGAATGCGTTGAACGCGACACCTCTTGAGGGAATTGAAGAGATTCCGGTCGTTCACGACTTCCAAGATGTCTTTGCAGAAGAACTCCCAGGAATACCCCCTGCTCAAGCTGTCGAGTTCATCATCGACTTGAAACCAGGCACCGTTCCTATCGCCAAACGACCCTACAGGATGCCGCCTCATGAGCTCCTTGAACTTAAGGAGGAAATCGACAAATCTCTTCGCAAGGGTTTCATTCGTCCAAGCTCCTCTGCTTGGGGAGCACCTTCTCTCTTCATCAAGAAGAAGGATAGAACGAACCGTTTGGTCCAAGACTACCGTCCTATCAACCAGGCAACTATTCAGAACAAGTATCCGCTTCCTCGGATCAATGATCTATATGATCAACTGGCTGGTTCATCAGTATTCTCTAAACACGAATTGAGGTTGGGTTACCACCAGATCCGTGTTCGTTAAGAGGATATTCCAAAGACCGCATTCGTCACTCGTTATGGTTCTTACGAGTACACCGTCATGTCCTTTGGTTTGACCAATGCCCCAGCGACATTCTCTCGTCTGATGAACTATATATTCATGGATTACCTCGACAAGTTCGTCGTGGTCTATCTGGATGATATCCTGGTATATTCAAAGAATAAAGAAGAACATGCTGAACATCTTCGTCTTATTCTGGAAAAGCTTCGAGAGCATCAGCTATATGCCAAGTATTCTAAGTGTGAATTCTGGTTACCCAAAGTAACCTACCTTGGTCATGTGATCTCCAAGGATGGTATTGCCGTCAACCCAGAGCGAGTTCAGGCTATTCTAGATTGGACTCCTCCGAAGAATGTCAAGCAAGTCAGAAGCTTTCTCGAACTCGCTAGCTACTGCCGTCATTTCGTCGAGAACTTCTCCAAGATCGCCAAGCCACTGACCAATCTGCTACACAAAGGCGTTAAGTTTGATTGGACAGAAAAGTGTCAGGAAAGTTTTCAGGCACTCAAGGACAAGCTGACATCTGCCCCAGTGCTTGCTCCCTCTGATTCTCGCAAGGACTTCGTCATCTATTGCGACGCTTCACGTCAAGGATTAGGTTGTGTCCTAATGCAAGAGCGTAGGGTGATTGCTTATGCCTCCCGCCAAGTGCGTCCTTACGAAGAAAACTACCCAGTTCATGACCTCGAGCTTGCAGCGGTTATTTATTCATTGAAGCTGTGGCGACAATACCTTCTCGGTAATCGTTGCGAGATCTTCACCGATCATCAGAGTCTGAAGTACCTGTTTACTCAGCCAGATCTGAACCTCCGTCAGCAGCGATGGATGGAAGCTATTGCTGAATACAACTGCGGTATATCCTATACCCCTGGCAAGGCTAATGTAATGGCCGATGCCCTGAGCCATAAGTCTTATTGCAATAAGCACATGGTTCATAAAGCTCAACCCCACCTTTATGAAGAGCTATGCAAGCTGAACCTTCAATTAGTTCCACAGGGTTCTCTGAATAACCTTGTCCTGGAACCAACTCTGCTGAAGGCTATTAAGTCTGCGCAAGCCAAAGATGCTCACGTTGATCTGATGAAAAAGGATCTTGCCTTAGAGAAATCCAGAGATTTCTCACTTGGTGAAGATGGAACCTTGTACTTTAGAGATCGCATTGTAGTACCCCGGTTCGAGCTTATGACAGAGAAGGTGATGAAATAAGCGCATGACACCCCTCTCTCTATTCATCCGGGAAGTACCAAGATGTATCTAGACATCCGTCAAAAGTACTAGTGGTCTAAGATGAAGCAAGACATTGCTCGATATATCGAAGAGTGTGACGTTTGCCGTCGCGTCAAAGCAGAACATCAGAAACCGGCTGGACTTCTACAACCGCTTCCGATTCCTGAGTGGAAGTGGTATAAGATCCAAATGGACTTCGTCACTGGCCTTCCCAAGTCTCAGAATGGTAACGATGCTATCTTTGTCGTCATCGACCAATTCTCGAAGGTTGCTCACTTTCTGCCAGTCAAGGAGACAATCACTGCTAGTCAATTGGCAAACTTGTCTATCTCCAGAATTGTGTCACTCTACGGCATTCCGAAGGAGATCAGTTCAGACCGCGGCAGTATATTGACTTCAAAGTTCTGGGATAGTTTCCAAGAGGCAATAGGAACTCATATAACCTGGAGCACTGCATATCATCCCCAATCCCAAGGCCAAGTCGAGCGAGTCAACCAAATTCTAGAAGACATGCTTTGGGCTTGTGTTATTTCTTTCGGCAAGAAGTGGGAAGAATCTCTCCCTTATGCGAAATTCTCTTATAACAACAGTTATCAAGCCAGCTTGAAGATGGCACCCTTTGAAGTGCTATATGGACGTAAGTGCCGAACCCCTCTGAATTGGTCAAAAACTGGGGAACGGACGCTCATTGGTCCAGACATCATCCAACAAGCTGAAGAGCAGGTTCGTATTGTCCGGGATAATCTCAAGGCGGCCCAGTCCCACCAGAAGAGCAACTATGACTGAAAACACTGGGTTCAACTTATCAACCTGGTGAACAAGCTTATCTGTGTGTCACTCCTTTGAGAGGCACTCATCGGTTCGGAGTCAAGGGCAAGCTAGCTCCGCGCTACATTGGTCCCTTCCGCATTATCGCCCGTCGTGGACTGGTGGCTTATCAACTGGAGTTGCCACCTCAATTCTCTCACGTCCATGACGTCTTCCACGTGTCGTAACTTTATTCGATGCTTCAAGGATCCAGAATGTGAAGTGGATCCGGAACTGATTGAAGTGCAAGATGGTCTCACTTATAAAGAGCATCCAATCCGCATTCTTGAAGAAGCTGAACGTCGAACCCGCCAGAAGGTTACCAAGTTCCTCAAGGTGCAATTGTCGAATCATACTAAAGATGAAGCCACTTGGGAACGCGAGGATAACCTCCGTGCTGAATACCCCGATCTTTTCCCTTCTGCCTCTTAATTTTCGGGACGAGAATTTCTTTTAGAGGAGAGTTGTAACACTCCTGTGTAATGATCGCCACATCGCCACATCGCCGGAGATCGACATCGTCTTCAAGCTCTGCCCCGCCGCTCGCCGTCTTCGATTCGGCCTGACTGGAGCGTCCCCGAGCCCATCTTGCACCTCTACAGGCTCACTGTGAGCTCCGCTTCAACTCCCCTCTCACTCTACCCTAGTGCTCGTGGCCGTAGCTAGCTAGCGCCGTAGAAGTTGGTCGGCCATGGCCATGTCGCCGTCGTTGCGCTCGTTGCGGGCTCTCCCGTCCATCCCGTGCTGATCGTCGCCCGTGCTCCTGGGTCTCCCAAGATGCCGACGAGTCCCCCAGCTCGCCTCGCCGTGCCCTTAGCGTCGTCCCCGTATTCGGCCGCCATGCATGGAGCTCTCTGTAAGCTCGGCCCCACCGCGCCCTCTGCGCTTCGCCACGAGCCCCTGGCCACTCCTGCCCGCGCCCACCTTCGCCTGGCCACGCCGCGCCGTTGCTCGCCGTGGCCCATGCCTGCCGGCCACGCCGTGCTCGACTGCCTGCGCGCGCGTTGCTTCTGCTGTCTGCTGCTCGCTGCTGCTTCGACCGCCTGCACGCTGCCTGCCGCTGCTTGCTCTGCTGCTGCCTAGCGTCATCACTGCCGCTGCTCCTGCTGCTTTACTGCTGCCTGCTGATGCGCTCGTCGCAGCTGCTGCTGGCCGGCCGTGCCATGGCCATGGCTCGGCTATGGTTACGTGCGTGGGCGTGTGCACGCAAGTGGCCGGCTCGGCCACTGCTAGATGGGCTGACCTGTTAGTTTAGATTAATTAGGATTAGATTAGATTGGTTAGGTTAATTACTAACCTATGGCAAGTGGGACCTCCCCTTTAATTAACCAGTTTAATTAGCCCCTAATTAATCCCAAGACAATGACACATGAGACCCATGCACTATTCACTGTTGACCCAGTCAACAGTTTGCTGTTCTTTTGACTTTGGCTTGGCCCCACATGTCATTGACTGTGGCTGGCACTACACAAGGTGACAAAAGTATTTTACTGTTTTATTTCTGAATTAATAATAATTTCAGGATATGTTTAAAACTTTTAAAAAAATCATAGAAATTAAACCGTAACTAAGATGAAAATGTTTTCTACATGAAAGTTGCTCAGAAAAATCCAACGAATCCAAATACGGGGTTCATTCATCTGTCTCATGTCCCTAGCATAGCGGACATGGATCCATCCCCTCCGATTCATCTGTCAAAAAAATACCAAACCTCGGGAAAACATTCCCGGATGTTTTCCCCCATCGCCGGTATCGTGTAGCACTACGTTAGAACACCCATAGCACCGCTTATCGGCATGTCGTGCATCTGTGTGCGTTGTATTTACTGTTTCTTACTCCTCTTCTCTCCGGTAGACCCCGAGACCGCTGCTGATGCCGCTGTGATTGACTACATCGTCGACGACCCTTCTTTTGCAGGAAGAACTTTTAGGTTATTCCATTTGTTCACAAATATAAGATGTTTTAATTTTTTTCTGAATTGGATGTATATAGACATGTTTTATTGTTTTGTTCACTCAATTCAGTTTGTATGTAATCCATATTGAAATACCCAAAACGTCTAATATTTGTGAATAGAAGGAGTACTGTATAAGAGCAAGTACAATAGGATGACATAGAAAGGCTATAAGAGAAGTCACATCCGAATTTTTGCTTAGTTAAAAGAGAGAGAAGAGATGCCACATCAGCCGGCCATAACACCAGCTCCAGGACCCTTGTGAGAGAAAAAAGTGGACCACATATTTATGGCATATATGATGGGCTATTAGGTTTGCTACAGGTAACATGACAACTCTTTATAGTGAACTGTTGGCTATACTGCTAGCCATGCTCTAAGAAGGAAGAGAGAGAAGAGCAAGAGATTTTTTTACTCTTCCCAATACCTAGCCTAGAACTGCTTATTTCCTCACATCGCCACCCCTCTCTCTCTCTCTCTCTCTTTCCTAACTGCGCAAATACACTTCAAATAATGTCTAACAACTCATCAAACACTGATTCAAACACACGGGTATTGATCCTTCCTCGATCCATCTATTATTAAGGGCGTGAGTGACCAGAATATAATCGAGTACTCTAGTATCGATCCCAGGCGCGTCGGTTCATACTTCTATTCTAAAACTAATCTAAATGATCGGCGGCGTCCGTTCCCCGTGTCTAGCCATGAACCCTGAGAACTCAAGCTCCGGCACTTGCCTTTGCCTTCTCCTGTTCTGCCTCGGCGCTCTCTAGCTCTGCCTCCCCAGCCTCCGTCACCGCAGCTTGAGCGACTAATCGGCCGCCGATTATCAGCCCGCCAAGCTTGGCTTCAGGCAGAAGGGAAGAGCAGTGGCCTTCCTGGTACCCGAGCGGCGGCGACATACCATGCCCTACTCTATTTTACTGCCGGCGGCGCCCGCAGACGTGCCGGCTTCATGGTTGTGGCGGCGGAGCTCGGCCTCGACGCAGCCGGCAATGTCCTCCTCGTCATTGGTCTTGCCCTACACCTCGTCCGCCGCCTCGTCGAACTCCTTGTAGGCGGACTCCAGTTCCGCCTGACGCTGGCGGTACCGCCAGCGGGCGAGGCGGATCTCGCGGGTGAAGCGGTAGGACTCGAGCAGCGCCGCCTGCTCCGCCATGTCCGCATCCGGCGCGATCTTCCTGCCAACGTTGAGCTGCTCCTCCGCCTGCTGGTGCTCCTGGAGGAACTGGAGTTTGTAGGCCGCGTCGGCCTGTGCCTCCCGGAACTGCTCCTCCCGCACCATGTCCATATAATGGGCACGGGCCTCGCTGATGGTCATGGTCCAATGCATCGGCGAGGGTGGCGCCGGCGAGGAGGGTAGCGTCCGCTCGTCCGCGGCCGCGTCCTCCATTGGGACGTCGTCGGCCTCCGGATGCCTGCCGGCCTGCCAGCCGACTGCAATGGCGGCCATCTCCTTCTTGTACTCCAGTGACAGTCTGTGCCAGAGAGCTTTGGAGCGTGAGGAGGCCATGGTGGGAGTGGTGCCGAAGAGGAGAAAGGGGCCGGAGGAGGATGAATGCGGCTATGGCCGGGGTTGCAGTTTATATAGCGGGCGAATGACAATGGTGGGAGGCAGAGGTACGGACGGATGGTGCTGGAGTAGGTTCCTCCGCAACCGCGTGTGGGCGGCAGACGGACGGAAGGACGGCCGTGGTCTCGTTTGAACGCGGAGCAGTCGCGTGCACCGGAAAGCGGCCTGGGCGGTGCTCTCTCGGTCCGCGCGCCGCTTCAATGCCGGCGCCAGTGAGAGGTCGCGTCCGCTCTGGCCGGGTATGAATGCGGCACTGACGCTCTGGAGCGGCACTGACCGTTTCGGGCGGTAAGCGCGAGCGGGCGATGGAGGGGGTTTGGGTGGGCCAGGGCGGTCAGACGTTGGCGTTGCAGCGGTCCGGACGCCAGCAAAGCCCCCCTAGTTTGTCTCTGGTTTGCGGGAGAAAGTGCGTACGGACCGCTCGACGGACCGATACAGGCCCGCATTGAATGGCACAACACGTCCGGACCGCGCGGTCCGGACATATGGGCATGGTTTGAGGGTCGGTGTTGGAGATGCCTTACTTAACCATCGTTCATGCGTGTGCTAACAAAAATCACTTCACCTTTGAAAGAAAATGCACTTCATTCAGTGAGTGTATATATCTGCCGACCCGTTTTGATCGACCCCTTTCTTTTTTTGCTAAAGGAAGTGCTAATAATTCAAAGGGGATTGGAGAGCATGCACGCACACAAGTTAACCTTGGTTGATCTTTTTTTAGGGGGAAAGTTATTTTTGGTAGTTACATGTGCTATTCATTTGTTGGCTATCAAGCATGGCGTGCCTTTTTTTTTCCTTTGGTGCGGTCTCCATCTCCACCTGATGACGACGGGGTCATGTCTTATCTCACTGTCACAATGTGCGAATTGTCCCAAATTAATCAGTTCCAAAAGTGCAAACAAAAGAATTGCATTATTCCAAAGGTCATGGTGGTAATCGCTGTGTTTAGACCGGATGATACGAACGACGACCGTGTTCCAAGGAGTAAAATCTAGCTTCATCTACTTTGATCATCCATTTGATCAGATAGGTGGTCAAAGTTAGACACAAATTACAAAGTGGTCTTGAAATTGTCACCAAATCTAGCCATCCCTTATTTTCTTAGAGCATATGGGGCCCATCATTCAGCGGGTTGTCCTTTTTTCCTTCTCTTTTTTCCTCCTATCATCGCCTTCGGTTCCTTCTGCTCAGGCCGCCATGCTCCAGCCGCGCGTTGTTCTCGCAGTTGGGATGGAGGGTGTTGGCAATCTTCAAAGACATGGGGCCTCTTCTATCGGCTAATCGAACAGTGGACTATGACTATCGGCCGGGGAAGATGGAGGGGAGGTGGGGAAGGCGGTCGACAATGGAGGAGGTGGCTATAGAGGCACCGGGTGGAGGAGAACAACATGATTTGTGTGTGAGAAGGACGGAGGAGGTCAACAGGGAGGCCAGCGGGTTTGCACGCCGACGGACTGCAAGCGGAGGAAGCCTTGTGTGCTACGCATGCACCATTATTACTGGTTAATTAACTAACCCACGTCCATTCCAGCCAATCCCTCGCCCACGTCCCTCGCTTCGTCCTCCTGGGCGGCACCGGGGAACCCGCAACCGCGCTGCATGGAGGCCCTCCTCCGCCAGCTCCCGCATTGCCGCCGTCGGAGGGCAAGCCAGCGAAGCCGTGCGGGCCCTGGGATGGTGGCAGCTGGGCGGACTCGTTCCCGTTCTAGAGTGGCTCGAGGGGGGCCCAGTCCGACGAGTGCCCCCCTCGAGCCACTCCAGAACGGGATCGATTGCCCGCTGGGCGTGGCTCAAGGGGGGCCTCTCCGGCGGCTGCACCCAGTCCGACATGTGCCGACATCCTCGGTCGTCATCCTCATCACGGCCCGGCCCACCCTTCCCCTCACCCTCCCCGATCCCATCTGTGCCAGGGGCAATCGATGGTTTGAGGGGTGGGTGCCTACGAGTTGTGGCTGATTGGGCTCGAGATGCTAGCTTCGGCCCAGATCTGGCCCTAGCTGGTGGCCGCGCCGTCCTGGGCTGAAGTCCGGTCATCCACATGGATCTGACGCCCAGATGACGGCGGGCGACACAGGGTGTTGACGGCGGCCCGTAGGGTCGTGGGGCTGCGGCGATGTGCTGGCTTTCCGCGTGTGCGGTGCCGGCCGGCGACGCTACGATCCTCGGTTGGTGGTGGTGATCTAGATCGGATCGGCCGGATGGCGATGACTGTACATTGTTGTGGAGCAACTCCCTACGGATCCACGACAGCGGGGTCATCGAAAGGATTTCGGGAGGTTTTATCTCTTGATCCGGTGGATGACTTCAGTGGTGTGATACAAATTATGGATGACGACTTAGACGCAGTGGGATGTTTGTGGAGTGGCAGCGGTCTAATTGTAGTTGCTGGGATTGCGAAAAATCGGTGGCGGCAATACTTGTGTGAATTTGATGGTGGTGCTGCATGCACCCGGTCTCGAGCTTCGGGGCGAAAGCCTAGGTCAGAGCCGAGTGGTTTTACCTAACAATGGCGATGTTTTTTACGTCGTTACTTGTTGGAGGCATTGCTGGGATATGTTCGGACTGATTCTTCAGGGTGAAAACTTAGATTCTGGCCTTATGGTTGGATCGGGTGACGGCGGCGATTGAGTGTCGCTCTCTTTTTGAAGGCGGTGTTGTTGAAGTTCCTCGTCATTCATGTGGTGTCAATGGTTGGTGCGGATATGGTCTTTGTTGTAGTTTGTCGATCGCTGATCTGATCGCTTTGGGGCATTTTTTTTATACTAGTAGGCGGAGGCGCGGCGGCACGCCACGCCCGTCATGAAGCTTGTGTGCGTGGCTGCGTTGTTTTTCCTACAGAAAAAAAGGTATATATAAGAGAGCTGGCAGTTGGTAATGTGCAAGCCAATTTAATTTCGATAAATACCGAAAGGTACCATAAAACAATTCACCTATGGTTACTTACACTTGGTTATATATTTTAAATGTTTCAGCCAAAGTTGTTCCTACCAAGATAGTTGAAGTCTAAAAATCACCTGGTGCAACCAAAAGTTGTACAACATGAAGCTTCCTTCCAATCGAAGAAAAAATGCTCCAGTATAGATTTTAAAGATCACATTTTACAGATAATACCTCATCATACAATAGATGAAAAAAATTGTATTAGTGAACGAAGCAAGATATAGAAGAAGAAAAAACAACAAAAAAGCGAATTAGAAAATAGAAAAAGTTGACCTTTAGACAAAGGTCAACTCTTTTAGGCTCAGTGTCGGCAGCCTAGACAAAAAACCAACAATGTCATTATTTTCTGTACATACAAACTTTACTTCACAAAACAACAAAAATCGAACGAAGGTACTCTAGTAAAGAGATAGAACCTTTGGCATTACAATGCAGTGACGATTTCTTTATACACAATATTTTGCGTAATATCTGTTGCCCTTAGTCATGAAAAATAGCATGCATGATCTACCAAATTAGAGATGCATTATCATTCAAATCAAGCCTAATTCTGACAGCCTAAATGGTACTAATCTAGATACACTAAGGGACATATTTTTTTTAATTTGCTTATCCTATATGATTTCCTGCAGAAAAAGTTGTTAGATATTGCATCATAATTAACCTAACTTTATATAGAAGGTAGAATAAGAAAAAATTGCTACAGTTTTTACTACTCACAGTGTTATAGGGGTAGGGTGTGTGTTTGCGTGTTCACATGGGTGAGTGTAACTGTGCTGGCACTGGTGCTCGCATTTTCTTGTATTTATTTCAGGCTCTCCGGATAGCGTTATAGCGGTAGGATGTGGGTGGGTGCATTCACAGGGGTGAGTATATATGACCATCTACATTGTACTGTGTTGGCATCGATGATCCCACTATCCCGGATTTATTTAAGTCTCTCTGGTGATATTAATTCAGTGGTAGGAGACGTCCCCGTCGACCATGAAAGCACGTCCTGTGACTTCGTCGATCTTACGATGTAGTGTCGGCTCAGTATCTCAAAGGTTCTCATAAAGATAGGGTGTCCATGTGTGCATTCATAGGGATAAGTCTATATGCGTATATATAAGCATCTGCATTGTACTGTGTTAACAAACAGTACGTCAGTATCTAACACAAATAGAAAAACCTAATAGTGAGTTAGACAAAAACCAACACGTGTCCGGTAGGGAAGCACTCAAGGCAAAGTACTTCAAATGCATGAGAGTGGAGCTAGCTTAGCAGCTTTAATTCTTTTATTATTATATATATTTTTTCTAGCCTACACATAACTTTTGGTATTACGACTTTGGTAGTTGCCGGTGGGTTTTCGTGTGTGTGTTGGGTTGGCTGTGTGCATCCTAATTATGCAGAGGCCGGGTGTGTGCTCATTGTGTTATGTATCCGCTTGATGCTTTATTTTAAGCCAATAAAATCCATCCTTTATCGAAAAAAAACTAACCCATGACGATAGGTTTGTGAATGGGGCCACGCACGATGTTGACAACGTGTCGGTGCCCGTTTCAGACCAAGTCACGAGATCAACCAATGGTCCTCTCCTTTTGTTGGTTGGTGTCCCATGTTTTGTTTTGTTTTCGATGGACACACATACATGTTCAAGATTATTGATATTTTTGTTAAGCCAGCATTATTGCGGTAGGCGCTGGGACACGAAAATGTGCCCGAAAGAGGCCATACCAGTGCACGGAGACCCGTACGCACCTCTCCTTTCCCCAATCGAAACCTCCCCTTTTCATCAGTGAATAAAGTACTATTCTTTTTTTTTTTAACATGAATAAATTACTATTCATAATAATCTCCGAACACCAAAAGAAAAAAGATTAACTATCTTTTTCTTTTTCTTTTCTACAAGGAAGCTGAACAGTCGTGGCCTCAATGTTTTTTTAATACAGCACCGACGTAGACGCTCATACACCATATAAGCTCACCCTGTGAATACACACACGCACACCCTATCCTTATGATCACCTCCGAGAGACTGAGCCGGCACATCATCTTTACATTGATTAAGTCGTGACAGACGCCTTTGTAGTCGACGGGAATGCCTACTCCCACTTTTTGTTTGACCGGAACGGGCAGATGCTCTGCCTTTTCATTGTAGTAGAGGGAAAACTATACAAAGCTGAGTCTCAGCAGGAGAAAAACAAAGGAAAAAGGGGACCGGTGCTGCACCCAGCATCCCGGCTGTACATGCCTTACAGAACTACTCCCTCGCCTCCATAAGGAGGCCTAGATCATCTCTAGTCAGCAGACAAACCCCCTCGGCTGAATTCTTCTCGTTCCTGAAGATACGCCTATTCCTCTCGTTCCATATGTTTCAGGCCACGTAGGTCGCAGTCACGCATTCATCAATCACTTATCCTTTTCGCTTGAGCAAGCAGACTTTGTCCCACCAATCATTGATCGAAGCAGCCTGAGGTGCGACAGCAGCCGCCTTTGGGTATTTTGTACCCATGCGGCACCGGACCTCCTTTGCAAAGGGGCATCTCAAAGATTAGGTGTTCAGCTGATTCGAGTATATCTGATCACAAACACAACACACATCTTGATGCTCCCATCCTCTTCTAAGCAACCTATCGGTCGTCCAAAGTCTATTTTGGAGCTAGGTCCACACAAAGAATTGTATTCTCGACTCGCTTCGGATCTTCCATACATTTTGCACGCCGGGTTGCGGGAGTCGCGTGATGAATTGTTGCATATACGCCGACTTGGCAGAGTAAACCCCATTAGCAGACAATGTCCAGCTAATCTCATCAGTGGTGTTGCTGAGTTGTACTTGTTGGACTTGGTGCCAGAGAAGGACTAACGAGCGTAGCATCTCGTCTGAGTTCAGACGTTGCAGGCCCCGCGTCCATTTTCCATCATGAAGAGCATCGGCCACTGTGGTCTACTTGTGGCGGGCGAGGGAAAACAACTGGGACGCCACCTCCCCTGGCGCAACTCCTTCCATCCATCGATCAGTTCAGAGCATTGCTCGTGAGCCATCCCCGATGAAGATTTTTGTGCAAGATTTGAAGAGCTGCAAGTCAGAACTGTCACACGGAGTTGGTGTCCCTTTCCTCGGTCTATCGTGATTATCCCATTCAAACCAAGGCCATCTCGCGGTCTCACTGCCCTACTGAAAGCGGCAAGGTGTTTAATGCCAAGTCCACCGACAGCCTTTGGCGCACAAATGCATCTCCAGTTCACCATGCACTTCCCACCATGAGCGTCCTCATCGGCATTCCGTAAGAAGTTTCTTCTCAACTTGTCAAGTTTTTTAACAAAACACTTGTACGGCGCAAAGATCATCAAGAAATAGGTCACCAAATTCGTGCGCTGAACGCACATCGCTGAAAGACCTAAAATAAATCAAGGAATATGCGAGCACCAGTGTTAAGTCTACGACTTGAACCCTGGTGGAGGCTGAGTATACCATTGTCCTCATAACTATCCAACCACAGATTGGTTCGCGTCGCGGCTTCAATGTTGATTAGCGATTGATTGGCTATTAACTTTTTTCATCAATTCCCCAAAAAAAATATTAACTTTTTTGCAACTTTTGATTTATCATTTTTTCTTTTTTGAAGAACTCATCACCGCCGTCAGATGCATGCTTGTTTAACCGATCAGCATGCGTGCATGCAGCACCTCTCTCAAAAAGGATGTTCGTACTGAGCATGCATACAAAATTAGGCCAATTTAGATCACTTACTATACTTTTATTGACAAGTTTGAAGGACTTGGCTAGTACTAAACAAACCTCGATTAATGGATGTCTCTAGTGCCCAAAAAGTAAGACATCATCTTTCTAATTCTGTAAATGGATCACACGCCGGTATGGTTTGAAGAAAAAAAAACATTCCATTTGATTTCGTGACCTGGTATGGACTCAATTTTCAATGGTATGTTTTTGACACCATAGTCTAGTTTGACTCAATTTTCCACTTTGTGCTTATAGTCTAGTACCTTGAAGCATCTATAGCAGGGCATCCCAAACCGTCACCAAACGCCCGGGCGGACGGCCCGGTCACTGATTGGTCGTGAAAAACCGACCCAGACAGCCGCCTTAAACCGTCCTCGAACGCCGGGCTGTTCGGCGCCCCTCATATCCAGCCCAAATATGGGGCGGATATGAGGTGGCACGGGCGTGTCCGGGCACGTCCGCCACGTCAGCTTGGCCCAGCCTGGCCCACCCATGCCCCACAAATATCCCCATCCGGAAAACCCTAGACACCGGTCAATCCGAACTCCACTTCACTCCCTCTCCGTCCACTCCACTTCCGATCCCCTCCGATCCGATTCGATGGCCGGCGACGGAAGCAGCGGTCCCTCCGGTGGAGAATCCGACGGCTCGAGCATCAATGTGGAGAAGGTCACCCTCCGCATCGCGTTGAGGCGGTCGCTGGTCCAGCAAGGCGGCACCAGCAGCGGCAGATCTTCTTCCTCAGCGCCCGTCGCCCGTCGACGCAGCGCCGGCGATGTCGCCGGCCCGTCCCGCCCGGCGCGCAGCTCCGACCGCTCCGCTCCCATCCTTCAGGTACGCCGGCAACCACCACCCTCTGCTCCGGAAGTGGTACCCGGCAACCGTTGGGTCCTCGTGCCCGCGCCGGCGCCGGTGTGCACGAGGATGCTGGAGTCCGAGGGACGAGCAACCCGTCGCGTGGGGCAGCGGGCAAGCGAAAGAGCGGCGGCGGGGGAGGTGCTGACCGCACACCGGTCACGCGCGAGCACGCCGGTCGATCCCGATGCCGCGCTCCCCGCATCGGTCCTCCGCCACTCTCTCACGACAGAGGAGACAGATGCGCGGCACCTCTGCCACAAGAATGCCAAGGCACTCCGACTCGCCATCGAGTTGTCGGAGCGCGAGACAAGAAGGAGGTGGGGGCGAAGGCGAAGGTGGACCGCCAAGTGAAGTAGCAGGACCGCCTGCTCCGCAGGCTATCGGGCCGAAGCTGGAGCTCGGACTCGACTTGATGGGCGGGTCCACCTCCAGCTCCGACGATGATGCACCACCTCAAGCCGACGCTACACGGAGGAGGGGCACAGCCGCATGATAACCCATAAGTATAGGGGGTCGTTTGTAGCCTTTTTTGATAAGTAAGAGTGTTGAACCCAACGAGGAGCTAAAGATAGAATTTATATTCTCTTCAAGTTCTATCGACCACCGATTCAACTCTATGCATACAAACATTTGATTTGCCTAGAAACAAGTAATAAACTACTTTGCAAAAATAAAATTAGAAGTACTTTGCAAAAATAATAAATTTAATTTGTTGTTTAAAGCTTTTAGAGAACGATGAGAAGGATTGTCCCTCGGCAATTGAATATGACATGTGTGATATTTATCATATGCTGTGGGGGAGAGGCATACGCAAACATACTTTCCGTACTTGGATCACATGTTATTATGATTGGAACTCTAGCAAGCATCCGCAACTACTAAAGATCATTAAGGTAAAACCCTTTGCTCCCATACGCAATAACCCCCTTACTCGGGTTTAAGATTTTGTCACTCTCGCAACCCACTGTAAGCGAATCATGAACATATTGCAACACCCTACAGTGGTAATCCCACACATTTGCGTGGAACAGAGTGCACCATAGGACAGCACCATAACAACATATAACTCATATCAATCACACCATACCACAATTAATCCGTAGGACAAAAGAAATCTACTCAAACATCATAGGATGGCTACACATCATTGGATAATAATATATAGCATAAAGCACCATGTTTAAATAGAGATTACAGCGGGAGTAGAGAGGTTACACCGCTGCATAGAGGGGGAGAGAGTTGGTGATGACGGCGGTGAAGTTGTTGATGTGGATCGCTGTCAAGATGGTTCCCCCGGCGGTGCTCCGGCGCCACCGAAAGAGAGGGGGAGAGGTCCTCCCTCCTTCTTCTTGCTTGGCCTTCCCCTAGATGGTAGAAGGATTCCCCCTCTGGTCCTTGGCCGCAATGGCCCCCGAGGGGCAGGAGCCCCCGTAGATTGGATCCCTCTCTTTGTTTTATTCTCTGTTTCGCGTCCCTGTTTCTGGCCAAAAACTGTTTCTTAAATAGCCAGAGATCTGTAACTCCGATCGGGCTGAAATTTTAACACCATTTTTTTCCCGATATAAGCTTCCTTGCGGCCGAAGAAGAGCTCCAACCAACTTACGGGGTGCCCACAAAGCACGCCGGCATGCCCGGGGGGTGGTGGCGCCCTGCCCCCTTGTGGAGCCCGTGGGCCTCCGTTTGCGTTGATTCTTGCGGCTAAAATTCACATATATTCAAAAAAAATCTCCGTACAATTTTATCGCGTTTGGACTTCGTTTGATATGGTTTTTCTATGAAACAAAATACATGCAACAAACAGGAACTGGCACTGGGCACTGGATTAATATGTTAGTCCAAGAAAATCATATAAATTGTTGCCAAAAGTATGTGGAAGTAATAGGATAATGGCATGAAACTATAAAAAATTATAGATACGACGGAGATGTATCAGCATCCTCAAGCTTAATTACTACTCATCCTCGAGTAGGTAAATGATAAAACAAATATAATTTTTGATGTGGAATGCTACCTAGCACAATCTTGATCAAATAGTATAATCATGGCATGAATATTAGGATACGAGTGATTCAAGGCAATAGTCTAACATTTGACATAAAGACATCAATACTCAGGCATACTAACAAACGATCATGCCCTTCAGAATAAAAAATGCTAAAGAACGTTATCCCTATAAAATCATATAGCTTAGCATGCTTAGTCTTCCTAACATAAAGTATAAATCATGAGCACCCCGGTGCCAAACCAAGCAATTGTATCAGACTTTTTCTCGCTTCAGCTTTTTCAACTTCACTCAATACATGAGCGTGAGCCGTGAACTTAGCACCACGGGTGGCAAAGAGAATGATGATTGGGGTTTATAAAGGAAGACAAAAGTGGAGAATGTCTCGCATCAACTCAGCTGATCGTTAGGCAATGGAAATGCCTTACCATCCATATCAATGCGAGGAGTAGGGTTTGTCATGCAACAGATGCACTAGAGCTATAAGTGTATGAAAGCTCTCCCAATTTAGCTAAGTGGGTGTGCATCCAACTTGCTTGCTCATAAAGACCTCGAGCATTTGAGGAAGCTCGTCATCGGAATATACAAGCCAAGTTCTATAGTGTAAATATCCCACTAGCGTAGTCATAAAGTATATGAAAACTCTCTATATGAAGTACATGGTGCTACTCTGAAGCACAAGTGTGGTAAAATGATAGTAGCATGCCCCTTCTCTCTTTTTCTCTCATTTTTTTTAAATATTCTCATGGACCTCATCCCCACTTTTTTGAGGACTCATAAGTCTCCACCATTCTTTTCCTCACTGGGGCAATGCTCCAATAATGATGATCATCACACTTTCATTTACTTACAACTCGATAGACTGAAAGAATATGACTCTATATGAATGCCTCTGGCAGTGTATCAGGATGTGCAATGATCAAGCATAACATGTATAACAATGATGAACGGAGGCTGCGCCACAAATATCATGCCAGCTGTATATGATCATGCAAAGCAAAATGACAATGAATGCTAAAGTCATGTAGATAGTAACGGTGGAAGTTGCATGGCAATATATATCGGAATGGCTATGGAAATGCCATAATAGGTAGGTATGGTGGCTGTTTTGGGGAAGGGTATATAACGTTTATGTGTGATAGAGCGTATCATATCACGGGGTTTGGATGCACCGGCGAAGTTTGCACCAAGTCTTGAGGTGAGAACGGGCAATGCACGGTATCGAAGAGGCTAGCAAAATATGGATAGGTGGGACTTGGGAGTGGTTAAGTCCACAAACTCACATTGGTCATAAAGAACTCATATACTTATTGTGAAAATTGAATAGCCCTCGAAGCAAAGTACTATCGCATGCCCCTGGAGGGGAGGTTGGGAGGAGTTAACCATCGCGTGTCCCCCGATCCGGACAACACAAAGGATTTCAATCATGGATAAATTATGCTCCAACTTCATCGCAAAACTAGAGGCCATACGTGCATGCTTCGGGAATCACAAACTTTATCATCGATATTTTTACTAAACCATGATTATCAACTAATACACCCACATATTACCATCTTAATATCGCAAAACTATTGCAAGAAATCAAACTTATCATATTCAGTGATATACAAGTTTTATGCAGGTTTTTATGACTAACCATGTGAATGACCAATTCCTGTTAACTCTCTAAATAGATATAAGTGAAGCATGAGAGTTTTAATTCTTTCTACAAAAGACTAGGCCAAGCTCTAACAAATATAAGTGAACCAAAGGAGCATTCTACAAATAACTATGTTCCCAATGTAGAGAAACGAGCATCCAAACTTCAAAAGATATAAATGAAGCACATGAACCATTCTATAAAACCACACTCAAAAGATATAAGTGAAGTGCAAAGAGCATTATCTAAATCAACCAAGGACTGTCTCATACCAGCATGGTGCATCACTAAAAGAAAAGGGGAAAACAAACACAAAAGACGCTCCAAGAATTTATGCTTGAGTGTTCTTGAATATTTACTTGGGTTGCCTTGGGCATCACCAAGCTTGAACTCTTGCCTCTCCATATTCTTCTCATATCAATATCTCCTCGGCCTTCGAACACTTCATCCACACAAAACATAATCAAACTTTTATTAGAGGGGTTAGTACATATAACATCAAAACCCATCATGTCTTGCTGTAACAATATTTTATAATTATAATCAAACATTATCTATTGTATGCTAACACAATTCTAATGCTCCCACATCAATGGGGCTTGGCAAAATTGCAAACATAAGCAGATAAAGAAACTATAATAGCAATCTGTGAAAACAAGACAGTCTATAAAGATGCAGATGGTACATATACTTCTGTAACTCCAAAAATTCTGAAAACTTAGGACATAATAAAAAAATTGCATAGCAGTACTGTGTAAAAATTTCAGAATTTTTCCACGTTCTAGTAAAATACAAAAAATTCAAACACTACAGCAAACATTTCTGTTTTTGCACAGCGCATACCAAACAAGCAATTTAAAAACCCTAAAGGTAAATCTTGGCACATTATTTTTATAATACAATGGATTTTTACAAGGGGATAATTATTTTTTTTGAAAAGTTTCTGTAATCAAGATTCACAAAGTTTCCATGGGCATGAACAAAGTTCAATGCTAGCCCCCACTTCCACATTGCTCATCTGTCTCACTTTCACTTTTCCTTTTGAACAAGTTTTAGGTTCCCCTTTATATTTTTTAAAATATTTTAAAAGCACGCAGCAGAATAAAATGGCTCTCTAAAACTTCCGGGTTGTCTCCCAGGCAGCGCTTTCTTTAAAGCCATTAAGCTAGGCATCAAGTGCTCAAGTAATTGATCCACCTGGATCTTAAGGTATATCAAAGCCAATTTTAATTAACAATGATTTGTAATTTAGTAGTGAGCACAAAGCAACATATATCATGCACTGACGAAGTCTAACTCTCTTCCTTTGTATCGGCAGGTCACAAAAGAACAATTCATGCACACATAATAAAGGCCGATACATAGCATAAACAGTTTCTTGTAATTTTATCGCATTAGAAACATAGAGAGGTGGAGATGTTGTTCCTCTTTCATAATAGTTTCAAGTAGGAGCAGCAAGCACATGAATATTATTTCATCAAAATCATCATGTGTAGTAGTAAAACGCAACCCATCAATATAATCTTTAATAAGTGCAAATTTCTCCGATATAGTGTAGTTGGGAGAATTCAAAAAGATAATAGGACTATCATGTATGGGTGCAATCGCAACAATTTCGTTCTTAACATAAGGAACTACAGCAAGCTCATCTCCATAAGCATAATTTATATTGACATCATGGCCATAAGCATAGCAAGCATCAAGTTCATCAAAAAGGGATATTTCAAACGAATCCAAGGGATCATAGCAATCATCCTTCGCTAAGCACGAAGGGAAATTAAACAATATATGAGATAAAGAGTTACTCTCATTAGAAGGTGGGCACGTGTACCTAATCCGCTCTTCCTCCTTTTGTTCTTCGCTCTCCTCCTCGTCTTTTTCATCTAATTAGCTCACAGTTTCATCAATTTCTTCTTCCATAGGAGCCTGCAAAATATTAGACTCTTCTTGGACAGCGGAGAATTTCTCAATAAATTCATTAATATCGGCATCGTATTTATAATTCTCATAGCAACATTTAAGTATAGCATAATTTTCAGATCTGTAAAGAGCATCATCATAATTTTCATACTTTTCAAACAAAGATTCAATTTCATAAGCACACTTAAAAGCAACAAATTCTTCTATTTGTTCCACATCATAGTAATCATATACACCATTAGCATAAGAAGCCAAGCTTTCATTATCATTAAATTCACATTGAAAGGGAAGGTGTGGAGCCTCCATCTTCGAGCAATAAGTATAATCATATCTTAAGCATAAATTCCAAGCATACCAAAACAATATTTTAATTTGATCCCATACGTGTTTCCCCTTTTGAGAGAAGCGATAATCCCTAAAGTATTCTCGGTGATCCAAAGTATCTTCCACTATCAAGTTGAATGGGGATTTATCAGGATTATCAAAGCAGTGTTTAATGTTTTGCACATAACCTGCTTCGAGCGATTTAGGAGGTTCCCCATCTCCATGAGTAGCACGTACAACTAATGAAAGATATAAAACAACTTAGACCAGAAAATAAAATCTACTTAGAGATAAAGCCAACAGGTGCATACGAGAATATTCACCCCCACGCTATTGCTCCTTGGCAACGGCGCCAGAAAAATGTCTTGATAACCCACAAGTATAGGGGATCGTTTGTAACTTTTTTCAATAAGTAAGAGTGTCGAACCCAATGAGGAGCTAAAGGTAGAATTTATATTCTCTTCAAGTTCTGTCGACCACCGATACAACTCTACGCACACCAACATTTTATTTACCTGGAAACAAGTAATAAACTACTTTGCAAGAATAAAACTAGAAGTACTTTTCAAGAATAATAAAGTTAATTTGTTGTTTAAAGCTTTTGGAGAACGATGAGAAGGATTGTATCTAGGCAACTGAATATGACATGTGTGATATTTATCATATGCTATGAGGGAAAGGCATACGCTAACATACTTTTCATACTTGGATCACATATTCTCATGATTGGAACTCTAGCAAGCATCCACAACCACTAAAGATCATTAATGTAAAACCCAACCATAGCATTAAATATAAAGCCCCCTTTGCTCCCATACGCAACAACCCCCTTATGTGACATCCCTAGATTACTAAACCCTGGTTATGCTAATTAGTCATGCCAAGTCATCATCATTATACTCTAAGAAAAACAATTAAGAAATAATCCAACTTCAAATTCAAATTTCAAATGCAAGTCAAAATATTATTTCTTCAAACATGCAAACAAAATAGTTGGTTATATTGAAAATAATCCCTAAGTAATTATGTTAAGGAAAACAACATCACAAATTTACCAAAATGCCCCTAGGTGTTTAAACAGTGGAACTGCAGCCATTAACCACCCCATTTAAATGCAAACATAATTTGAATGAACTCAAAGTGCCCCAAACTTTGTGGACAGCTCCATAATGTTGCCAAGTATTTTTGTGACAAGTCTCATATTAAAAAAATTCATTTAGTATTAAAAAGAAATGCAAAACAGAGACAAAATGGAAAACAGAAAAGAAAAGAAAAAGAGAAAGAAAGTGCTACTGTGATGTTAGGCTTCGAGTGGACAGTGCACAGCCCAGCCCAGCAGCGAGGTCGTCGTCATCCTCGCCTCACTGTTGCGCGCACACGTGCCCGAGCTGGCGATGGGCACGCGTCGGCCATCCTCCGACGCTGCCTTTGATTTGTAGCGCGTAAGAGCATCGCCGCGGCCTCCCTCGTCGAACCCTAGCCCCCATTTCCCCTTCGCTCCCTCTCTCGCCCGATCCCCTCGAAGCTCGACGTTGCCTTCGCCATGCCATCACTGTAGCCGTGGCCATCGAGCCGTCTTGAGCTCCTCAGTGAGCATCTCGATGAAACCCCTCTGCTCTCTCTCTCGGTCATTTTCTCCTGCATGCTTCACCATTGTTGTCGAGCTCATCGCCGCTGCCGCACTGCTGCTGTTGCTTTCATGGCACGCGAGCATGCAATCATGCTCGTGGTGCCTCCTTGAGACTGCTGGCGCCCCTAGTTTTTTGGACGCGAGCCTCTATGCTTGAATCGAGCACCCTGTGCTCCGGCCACCGCTACTTGCTATCGCCACCGTCGTTTAGAACCTCCCCGGCACAAACCAGCACCACCATCAGTCGCAGAATCGAACGCATGTTCAAACGCGCCCACCCGCACGTCGATCCGTCACCCGATGGCATTTTCCGCGTGCCACCACCGTCCCTGATGGTCGCCGTTGGCGCGCCACCGTTTAAACACCAGTGGGACCCACACGTCAGCTCATTAGCACTAACACAGGCCCTAATTAGCCACTGACTTGTGGGCCATCTACTGTAGCATTTAGGATTAGTTTTAATTAATCTACTAACTAACTGAGTCACTGACAAATTGGACCCTCCTCCCTAATTAACCAAATTAACTGAATTAACTCCATGTCTACACTAACAGTCATTGAAAGCTGGGTGCCACTGTACCCAGCCGACCAGTCAATGTGGACCAATCAACTGCTGATTATGCAGTCAACTGGCCCCACCTGTCAGCCTCTGCTGACTGGGCTTCTGACTGGACAGTTGACCCAGTCAACTGGACCCCACCAGTCAGCCTCTCTATTTCACTGCTGGGTACACTTCTGGTGTGCCCATAGCAATTTCCATATTAATTTTGAAATTTTATTAAATCCAAAAATTCTAGAAAATCATTTAAAATTTGGAAATTCATATAAAATAAACCGTAACTCAGATGAAAATAATTTATATATAAAAAATGATCAGAAAAATATAACGAATCTTAATATGTCATCTGCATACATGATATCCCCCTCTAACATAATGAGCATTAAACTTTTGCATCCAAATCAATACCGAAGAAAATATCTGGACATTTTCCCTCTTCATTTATAATGCGTAGTAATGCATTAGAGCGCCCCTAGCATAACTTTTTGCCATGCTATGCATTGTGTTGCATTTGTATGCCTTATATTTACTTGTTTCTCCCCCCTTCTTCTTCTCCTGTAGACCTCGAGACCACTGCCGATGTCCCTGTGATCGACTACGTCGCCGATGATCCATCCTTTTCTTCTGTAGAGCTTCCTGGCAAGCAACCCCCCCTCGATCATTCGGATATCGCCCATTCCTTCTCTCTTATTCTTGCATTAGATTTTTCTACTGTTGTTGTTCCGTTAACTCCTATTCTGATGCATAGCCTGCTTTTGTAACCTGCTATTGATACATTACCAACTATCCTATGATGCTTAGTATAGTTATGCTAGAGTTTCATCAGTTGGCCCTGCACCCTTGTCCGTTTGCCATGCTATACTTGTAAACTGTTAAAGTCGGGTCGACTCCAAGAGTACCCGCGAGTGATGATATGTTGAAGTCGGGTCGGCTCGGAGAGCACCCGCGAGAGATTCCTCGTGACGGCTGGCTGTTTAGCAGTACCACCCAGGATGTGGTCGTAGCTCGGGACCTGTTCTGACAGCCGACACGAAACATGCACTTTGGTGGACCAACAGGGCAAGCAGAGACCATCTAGGAGAGAGGTGGCCCTGGCCCTAATCTTCATCTGTGAATACTTAATAATAATACAATAACGGATTTGGGTATTTGATCTGAGTTGGCCACTAGCTTATACGCACTAACCACCACGCGGGATAATGGTTTATGGGGCCCTCAGCATCGTACATTCTCCCGAAAGCTCTGTCAGACATAACAGTTGAGCGGCACGTGCCCGGGTGAGCCGGTTATGCCTGGATATAGAGGTTGGCTTGGTCCCGGCCATCCACACAACGTGCAGGAGTGCTTAGGGCGATTGGCCCATGACCCCTTCGCACTTAGGATTTAGACCGGCGTGTTGACCTCTCTGCTGAGTCTAGGTAGTACTACAGCGTGTCGATTATCCGAGGCCAGGCATTATCCAGAAAAGTGTGTCTGGCCAGAGGTAATCGAGCGTGTTGGGCTATGTGGTGCACCCCTGCAGGGAAGACAAATCTATTCGAATAGCCGTGTCCACGATAACAGGACGCTCGGAGTTGTATCCTGATCTTCTACAACTATAACCGGATACTAATATAATACTTAACTGTTATAACTGCTCCGAGATCGCTTTCTCGCTGGGAAGTCGAGGAAGGATCTCAAGGTATTGCTGATATATACCTGTTACTATATGTTATTATTTATAGCCAGATACTATATAATACGCTACCCTCTTCTGATGCTGCAAGATGCTAGTCTTCGCTAAGATAGGCTTTTCCCTCATCTCAGGCATTTCTGCTGTACAGTCCACCGATATAACCCCCTTCTTTGATACCGATGCATTCTTAGCATAGTTCTGATGTAAGTCTTGCAAGTACTTCGGATGTGTACTCACCGTTACTTTGCACCCCTTTTCTTCTACCCGGTTGCTACGATCAGGTAATGGAGCCCAAGAGCCAGAGGATTCCAAGTTTGGCTACTACATGGAGATCGAGCACTAGGAGTAGTTCGGAGGTCCCAGGAAGGAGGCATGTGCCTTTTCGATCGGTTGTCGTTGTTATGCTTAGCCATCTTATGGAAAAAAGTTGTCTAACTCTTCTATACTCAAACCCATGTTGTTTGTTGACTATATGTTATCAGGTCCTCGTGACCCTCGTTTGTAATATAAAGCTTATGTTTAATTTGTGTCTTAGAGTTGTGTTGTGATATCCTACTGTGAGTCACTTATCTTGATCGTGCATGCTGCGTGTATGTTTAGTACACGGTTGAGTTCAGGGGCATCACACCTTACTCGGGTTTAACCTTCTGTCACTCTCGCAACCCACTGTAAGTGAATCATGAACATATTGCAACACCCTACAGCGGTAATCCCACACGTTTGCACAGAACGGAGGGCACCATAACAACATATAACTCATATCAATCACACCATCCACAATCAACCCGTATGATAAAAGAAATCTACTCAAACATCGTAGGATGGCTACACATCATTGGATAATAATATATAGCATAAAGCACCATGTTTATGTAGATATTATAGCGGGAATAGAGAGGTTACACCGCTGCATAGAGGGGGAGAGATTTGGTGATGACGGTGGCAAAGTTGTTGATGTAGATCACTGTTTGATGCCCCCGGTTCAAACATGCACTAAGCATACACGCAAACATGCATGATCAAGAGCAGAGACTCACGGGAAGATATCAGAACACAACTCTAGATAAAAATTTAAACAAAGTCATTAGATTACAAACCAGGGGTCACGAGGACCCGAATACATAATTCAATGGAAGCAAATAATATCTGAGTAAAAACATAGGTAAACAAGTTTGCCTTAAGAAGGCTAGCACAAAACAATGACAACTGATCGAAAAGGCGCAGGCCTCCTGCCTAGGGCCTCCGAACTACTCCTGGTCGTCTGGCTCCGTGTAGTAGTTGCCTCCGTCAGGGTAGTAGTAAGCACCGGCAGGATCCTCTGGCTCCATGGCTCCGTCATCTGGTCGCAGCAATTGGGTATAGGGGAAAAGAGGTAGCAAAGCAACCGTGAGTACTCATCCAAAGTACTCGCAACACTTACATCAGAACAATGCTAGTATGCATCGGTATCAAGGTAAAGAGCTGTATCAGTGGACAATACTACAGAATGCCAGAGTAGAGGGGCAAAGGCCTATCCTATCGAAGACTAGCATCTTGTAGCATCAGAAGAGAACAACATATCATAGAATCAGTAACAAGTATGTTGTAACAATGCCCAGAGATCCTTTCTCGACTCCCTGCGAGAAAGCAATCCCGGGGCCATATCTCATTATCATCATTATAGTATCCGGTTCAAGTTGTAGTAGATCGGGATACAACTCTGAGCATCCTATTACCGTGGACACGGCTATTCAAATAGTTTTCCTTCCCTGCAGGGGTGCACCAACTTGCCCAACATGCTCGACTAACTCTGGTCGGACACACTTTCCTCGGGTCATGCCCGCCCCCGGCTGATCGACACACTGTAGTCCTACCTAGGCTCACCAGAGAGGTCAACACGCCGGTCTAACTCCTAAGTGCGCAGGGGTCTTGGGCCCATCGCCCTTTGCACTCCTGCACATTGCGAGACTGGCCGGGGACCAGACCCACCTCCTTATACAAGCACAGGTGATTATCGTCCACCCCAACAATCAGCCCGCAGCTCTGAACTGTGACATCTGGATCGCTTTCGGAAGGAACGTATGACGCCGAGTGACCAACCTTATTCCCGCGTGGTGGTTAGTGCGAAAAGGCTAGAGGCCTACTCAGATTAAATACCCAAATCCGTTAGCGAATTATTATCTCCAGTATCCCACGGGTTGACGTGGGATCAGACACATCCCTCTCAGGATGCCCCTGCCCGGTCGGTCCGCCACACTATCTCGCAACGGGTTGACGAGGGATCACGGCCATCCCTCTCAGGATGGCCCTGCCCGGTCGGTCCGCCACGATATCTCTCGCGGGTGCCCCTGTGGCCAACCCAACTTTATCCAAGGACTGTAGTAACATTTAAAGTAGTAGCGGGGGTCCATACCACCAAGGTGAACTCTGAGGAATCACCCTCGGTGGTTCACTCTTGCAGTATACCTTCAAGGTGAACTCGTAGGAATCACCCTCGAGAGTATCACACTTGAGGTTCAACACGACAGAGTCACCATCGGGAGTGGTGAACGAGGAATCACCCTCGGTAAACCACACTCGATGTGCTACACTACAGAGATATCATCGAAGTGGGGTACAAGGCATCACCCTCGGCACTTGATAGTAGCTCTGCAGAGTCGTTCAACAAAGGGAGAATCTGATGATGTGTCTATCTCTGCTCCTCAGCCACCTGGCTCTGAACACCTAGTAGTAAAGCATAGCAACACGGACTAAGCAGCAGGGCCACTGATGGATAAGTACCCAGCCTATACTAAGCATTTAGGATAATAGGTAAAGTATCAACAGTAGGGTACAAAAACAGGCTATGCATCAGAATAGGTAATACTGGAACAACGGTACCAAAATCTAATGCAATCATAAGAGAGAAGGAGTGGGCGATATTGGAATGATCAAGGGGGTTTTGCTTGCCTGGAAGCTCTGCTGCAAGTGGCCGGACGTCGTAGACGTAGTCATACTCAGCGACGTCAGCAGCAGTCTCAGGGTCTACCAGAGAGGAAGAGGGGGAAGAAACAGTAAATATAAAGCACTCATATGCAACATAGATGCATGACATGCCGGGGGGCTAAGCTAGGGGTGACCTAATGCTGTACCACGTATGTTAGACGGAGCGGAAAACATCTGGACGTGTTTTACCAACTCCGTGCAAATATCGGTCAGTTGAACCAGAGGGGAAAGTTCCATCTTCATCATGTTAGAGGCATCTGACAGGTAAGTGGGTAGCAAATTCGGATTCGTCTTATTTTTCTGATCATCTTTCATATATAAATTATTTTCATCTGACTTACGGTTTAATTTCTTTGAATTTTTGAAGTTTAAACAATATTCTAAAAATATTTTAATTATTTAATTCGAATTATCATTTAAATCAAAATGCTAAATATACCTAGCTCTGTGTACACGTAAGTGTACCAGAGAGGCTAACCAGTGGTCCTGTGCTGAGTCAGCAGGCTGACTCAGTAGAGCTTATCTGAATGAATAGTAACAGGGGCCCACATGTCAGTTAGTCAAATAATTAAATCATTTTGTCAGTGTTAACTAAGCCGCGCTGGGCCCAGTGTCAGTGGCAGGTTAGTGTGGCTGTTAGTGCTAATCTAACCACTAGCCACTAATTTAGTTAACCGGATCCATTTGTCAGTGGCACGGGCGACCGTTCGAACCGCCGGTGCATGCCGAAGGCCACAGAAGACGGCGGCGACGGGCAGGAGCTCGCTAGGGGCGGCGGCCGGATGAGCTGATCATTGCTACGAGCAGCTGAGGCTCGGCCGCGTCGGCTAGGAGCGGTGGTTTCGTCGGAGGTGGCCGGAGCCATCGGGTACGACGAACTAGACGGCGGCGATTCGGACTTCGCCGGCAACGAGGTAAATGAAACCCAGGACACTCAGGAGCACATCAGTGGCCAGCGTGGGGGTTGGCGAGCACGCACGGCTCGCGGGCTATAACTACGGCGGCAGCCGGAGCACGGTAGCGAGGACATCTAGCTAGAGGGCCTCCGGGAGCACTGGGAAAGAGGGGATCAAAGTAGTGCTCACAGTGGAGCTTGAGGGAGGTCTCGGGGAAGCCGTAGGAGCTTGGGGCAGCGTGAATCGAAGGGCGAGGTCAGGGTAGCCACGGCGGGGACAAGCGCTCGATCCTGATGTGGTGGGGCGCTCCGGCTCAAGCTGGCCCTCTCAGAGGACGAAGACGACGTCGGGGAAGCTGCCGGACACCAAGAGGAGGTGCGGGAGGCTTGGTGGCCGCGTCATCTATGGTGGGACGGCCATGGCCGCGTTCAGGTCAAGGATAAATGGAAGGGGCGAGTGAGAGAGGGGAGATGGGGAAAGCCAGGGTTGCCAGGGGGGTCCGGGGGGGTCTTGCAGGCGTCGGCGCGGCAGCTGTGCGCTGTCGAGCGCGCGTGAGGGGGCCCCGGGCGTGCGCACGCTCCTGTGGCGACAGCGAGGAGAGAGGGTGAGTAGGAGGAGGGAGATGACAGGGGAGCTGGGCCGGGCCTCACTGTGGACTAGAGCCTAGGTACAGTGCCCTTTCTCTTTTCCTTTTTCTTTTCTTTTCTGCCTTTTCATTTACCTTTTGTTTTGTAAATTATCTGGCCACCAATTCACTTTCGTAAAATGTGTAGCTGGTCTCAATAACTAGTATGCAATATATCTCACTACTACAAAAAGTATGGGGCAATATAATTCCATTTTAATTTTGTATTAATGGAAAAGGGATTAAATGAATTGTTTTGAGTACTGTTTTAGCTGCTAGCTCTCAAATGAGCAAACAAGTGATGTGATTTCTTGATTATCAATTGCATATGGAATATTTGCTAAAACATGAACTATTTTTCATACATGTTTGTGAAATTTTCAAATTCACTTCCAATTTGAATTTGATTTCTGACATGGAATTTGAAATGAGATATAATCCATAGATGATCATGCTTTGCAAAATAAAATGACTTGGCATTATCTGTGGGGATTACTGTAGCACAATACAGGGGGTGTTACAAATCTCCTCCTCTAAAAGAAATCTCGTCCTGAGATTTAAGAAGTAGAAGGGAAGAGATCAGGGTATTCATCGCGAGGACGATCCTCGCGTTCCCAAGTGGCTTCATCTTCAGAATGATTTGACCACTGAACTTTCAGAAACTTGATTGACTTCTAATGAGTCCGACGTTCAGCTTGATCAAGAATGCGGATCGGATACTACTTATAAGAGAGATCATCCTGCAATTCAAGGTCTTCATGATCCACAGTTCGTTTAGGATCCTTGAAGCAACGATGAAGTTTCGACAAGTGGAAGACATCGTGGACATGAGAAAGCTTCGGTGGCGATTCCAATTTGTATGCCACATATCCACGCTTGGCGAGAATGCGGAAGGGGCCAATATAGCGAGGAGCTAACTTGCCCTTGATTCCAAAACGATTAGTGCCCTTCATTGGGGAGACACGAAGATAAGCTTGTTCACCAGGTTGATAGATCGATCCCCAATGATTACGATCATAGTTGCTCTTCTGGCGAGCTTAAGCAGCCTTAAGATTTTCCCGGACAATACGGATTGGTTCTTCAACTTGTTGGATAATATCCGGACTAAAGAGTGGTCGTTCCCTAGTTTCTAACCAATTCAGAGGGGTTCGGCACTTACGTCCATATAGTACCTCGAAGGGTGCCATCTTCAAACGAGCTTGATAGCTATTTTTATAGGAAAATTCAGCATACAGGAGAGATTCTTCCAACTTCTTGCCGATTGAAATAACACAAGCACGTAGCATGTCTTCAAGCACTTGGTTAACTCGTTCAACTTGGCCTTCGCTCTGGGCATGATAAGATGTGCTCCAGGTTATATGAGTTCCCATAGCTTCTTGGAAACTTTCCCAGAACTTTGAGGTAAAGAGGCTGCCACGGTCTAAACTGGTCTCCTTCGGAATACCGTGGAGTGACACAATTCTGGAGATATATAATTCTGCTAACTGTTTAGCAGTGATCGTCTCCTTGACTGGCAGAAAATGTGCAACTTTGGAGAATTGGTCGACGACGACAAGAATAGCATCATGGCCCTTTTGTGATTTTGGTAAGCCAGTGATGAGATCCATTTGAACCTTGCCCCATTTCCATAACGGAATATAAATTGGTTGCAGAGTTTCGGTAAGTCTTTGGTGTTCTGCTTTGACGCGATGACAAATGTCACACTCAGCAACGTATCGAGCAATGTCTTGCTTCATATTAGACCACCAGAATCTCTGACGAATGTCTTGGTACATCTTCGTACTACCCGGATGAATAGCCAGTGGTACGTCATGAGCTTCCTACATAACTTTGTTTGTCATCAGCTCAAACTTTGGTACCGCCAGGCGATCTTTGAAGAATAGAGCACCATCCTTATCAAGCGAGAAATCTGAGGATTTTCTCAATGCAAGTTCACGCTTAATCTGGTCAACTTCAGTGTCCTTCATTTTTGCAAACTTGATAGATTGCTCAAGAGTTGGTTCAATGACCAGGGTATTCAAATAACCCTGAGGAACAATCTCGGTATTCAGCTTTCGAAACTCTTCATAAAGAAGTGGTTGCTGTAGCTGAACTTCAAGTTCGAAGCAGTAAGATTTTTGGATCAAGGTATCAGCCATTACATTAGCCTTGCCAGGGGTATATGAAATATCCAAGTTGTAGTCGGCAATGGTCTCTAACCATCTCTATTGATAGAGATTCAGATCTGGCTGAGTAAACAAATACTTCAGACTTTGGTGATCCGTATTGATCTCACAACAATTACCGAGAAGGTAATGTCGCCACAGCTTCAAGGCATAAATCACCGCTGCAAGTTCAAGATCATGCGTTGGATAATTCTCTTCATGAGGGTGCAACTATCGAGAGCCATAGGCAATCACTTTACGCTCTTGCATTAGGACACATCCTAATCCTTGACGAGATGCATCGCAATAGATCACGAAGTCCTTGCAAGAATCTGGGGGAGCAAGCACTGGGGCAGATGTTAACTTATCTTTGAGTGTCTGAAAACTTTCTTGGCACTTTTCTGTCCAATCAAACTTGATGCCCTTGTGAAGCAAATCAGTCAGAGGCTTGGCAATCTTGGAGAAATTCTCGACATAGTGGTGGCAATAGCTGGCGAGTCCGAGAAAACTCCTGACTTGCTTAACATTCTTTGGAGGAGTCCAGTCCAGAATAGCCTAAACTCGTTCTGGGTTGACAGCAATACTATTCATGGAAATCACATGACCAACATAGGTTACTTCGGATAACCAGAATTCACACTTGGAACATTTGGCATATAGCTGATTTTCTCGATGCCTTTCTAATACAAGCCAAAGATGTTCGGCATGCTCTTCTTCATTCTTGGAATACACAAGAATATCATCTAGATAAACCACGATGAACTTGTCGAGGTAGTCCATGAAGATGTAATTCATCAATCTCGAGAAAGTAGCTGGAGCATTAGTTAAGCTGAAGGACATGATGGTGTACTCATATGAACCATAACGAGTAACGAAGGCAGTCTTGGGGATATCCTCTTTGCGAACTCGGATCTGGTGGTAACCCAACCTTAAGTCGAGCTTAGAGAATACTGAGGAACCAGCAAGTTGATCATACAGATCATTGATCCGGGGAAGCGGATACTTGTTCTGAATGGTGGCTTGGTTGATAGGTCGGTAATCTTGGACCAAACAGTTTGTACCATCCTTCTTCTTCACGAAGAGAGAAGGTGCTCCCCAAGCAGAGTAGCTTGGATGAATAAAACCCTTGCAAAGTGATTTGTCAATTTCCTCCTTAAGCTCAAGGAATTCATGGGGAGGTATCTTGTAGGGTCACTTGGCAATAGGAGTAGTGCCTGGTTTCAAGTCGATGTCAAACTCTACAGCTCTAGCAGGGGGTATCCCCGGAAGTTCTTCTTTGAAGACAACTTCGAAATCTCAAACGACTGGAACATTCTCAATTCCCTCAAGAGGTGAAGCATTCAAGGCATTGAGGGCATATATCTCGGCTTCCACATCTCGAATAATTCGAGCGGAATAGTTCACTATCTGGTCAGAAGGTTGCAGAAGCTGAACGGCCTTTGAGGCACAATCGATTGAAGCCGTGTGAGCTTTCAACCATTCCATCCAAGAATAAGGTCTATGTTGGAAGACTGAAGAACAATAGGGGAGACAATGAATTCCAACCCTTCAATTTCAACGATGACGTTAGGGCAAACCATGTCAGTATGACAATGGGCCCCGGGGGTGTTGACGACTAATGGACGATCCATCTTCTCATAGCCTATACTATGCATGAATGCAAAATTTCTGATATGAATGAATGCGATGCACCTGAATCAAATAAAACAGATGCTGGTACTGAATTAACGGGAGGAGTACCCATCACAGTAGCTGGTTGATTATGAGCTTCTTAGATGTTAACATGATTAGCTTGGCCATGACCATAAGAAGGTCTGGCATTATAGTTGCGAGGCTGATTGTTTCCACGGCCAGCTGAAGGCAGATTCTGGTTCTGGTTCTGGTGACAGTCTCTAGCACGGTGACCTGGACGGCCACACTTGAAGCAACCATCATTGGGGTTGGGAGATGGAGCAGTAGGCGGTGCAGCTTGGAGCCTCGACTGTCTCGGTGGTGGAGGCAGACGAGGTGTAGCATAAGAAGGCCTGGGGGCATAAGCAGGTGGACGGTACACATTATGGGGAATCCACACTCGATGCTTCTGCCCCGACGAGCTCAAAGATGAGCCAGTGTCGCGGTTGCACTTGAGCGAATCCTTGTGTTCCTTCAGACCTGTCTCTATGTGGGTAGCTTTGTTGACCAGGGTGGAGAAGTCATTGAAATCTTGAGCAATGAGTGCAAGCTTGATATCAGGGTGCAGTCCTTCATGGAACTTTTCCTGTCTGCGAGCATCAGTGGTAATGTCCTCTTCAGCATAACGGGACAAGTCAAGGAACTCTCGCTGATAAACATCCACAGCCTTGTTGCCCTGGGTAAGGTTGCAGAACTCTCATTTCTTCCTATCCATGATTTCCTGAGGAATGTAACGGGTACGAAAGGCGGCCTGGAATTCTGTCCAAGTGATGGCGGTTCCATCAGTCAGTGAACGCTTGTGGCTGTCCCACCATTGAGCGGCGGGACCCTTCAGGAAGTAGGATGCAAATGTCACAAAGCTGGCAGGGGCGACATTAGCTGACTCCATCTCATAAGTGATGTCACGGAGCCAATCATCAGCATCGAGGGGCTGGACTGTGTTGCGAAAGGTAGCAGGGTTGAGGTGCACAAATTCTTGCAAGGTTATTGGGGCTGGCTGCTGATTAGCATTGGGCTACGGAAACTGTGCCATAATCCCAGTGATAAACTGGCGGTTCAGTTCGAACTGTTGCACCATACTGGCCATATAGTCTGGCGGTGGTGGATTGTTGGTAGCACGGCCATGACCACGACCACGACCACCTGGTCTAACCATCCTACTAAACATAACAGGGGGTAGTTTAGTAATCGACAATGCAAGTGTGCAGAATCATTTATGAGGTAACATATTCAATGAGCCAAGAGTGCAATAGATACATAATAGTAGTCATTCATGACATACAGATTCATGTAGAGGTTTGGTTACATCGGACGGCATGAGTTCGGAAATGGAAAGCTAGACATACTAGGCAGCACGCATGCACGCGGTGGAGAGACACAACAGGAGGACATAGCAAAGGCTACATCAACATCGGGGAAAACCACTGTAACCAGGTAACTGCAGGTGCTGATGTAGGGGGTTCCCGACAGAAGAATCCTACGCTCCGTGATCACTCTGATGCAGAACCCAGTCCGGAACTGGGAGAAGAGGTCCACACGTGGGGGTGCGACCTCCAACACCAGGCCACTGGAGACCGGGTGGCATCTCGGTCCTGCGCGGGTAAATGATGTACTCTGGATGTATCCTGGCATGGACAACTGGTAGCAACTGTGTCAAAGCATCATAAAGACATGCACGAGTGGCGTACAACTCGATGGCAAGAGCCCAAGCAGTGCGATCCAGTGCCTCAGTGTGCTGGATCAGAACCTGCGGGTCGTAGCGACGTCGCACGTACGGGGTGCAAATAGCAGTGTAGTAACCACTCCCATCTCTAGCGGAGGCATACGGAATGTACCAGAACTGCGAGTCATCCAAGGTACTATGCTTACCACGAAGGAGTGCGATAGCAAAGTTGGCAGCATCGTGGACTGCCATGTCAACAGTCACTCCAACACCCAGAAAGGTGTGCAACTCGATGATGGAGTTCTCCCGCTGATCAAATATACGGACAACAGCATGGTACTGCTCCTGGTTGAACTCGCCAAAGTCCTCGTAAACCATGTACTTAGGGTACCAAAGGTATCCCAATCTGGTCAGGAGGGTGACTGATACATCTCCAACATATCTATAATTTATGAAGTATTCATGACATGTTTAATATAGTTTTGTATGATTTTGGTGCACTTTTATATGATTTTTATGGACTAACACAATGAACTAGTGCCCAGTGCCAGTTGTTGTTTTCTACTTGTTTTGGTTTTCCAGAAAATCCATATCAAATGAAGTCCAAATGCAGCAAAACTTTTTGACGATTTTTTCTGGAAGGAAATAGACCCAGGAAGCTTCGGGCGAGCAGCAGAAGACCCACAGGGTCCCCACGAGCCACCAGGGCGCGCCACCCCCCCCCCCCCAGGCGCACCCTAGTGCCTCGTGGGCCCCCTGTGGCACCTCTTTGCGTGATTCCAACGCTGAAAAATCATATATATTCAGAAACCCCTGAAAGTTAACCTAGATGAGTTTTTACGCCGCCGCAAGCCTCTGTACCAAGGAGATCCCATCTGGAGCCCTTTTCCGGCACCATGCCGGAGGGGGGAATCATCACCGGAAGCCATATTCATCATCCCAGTGATCTCCATGACGAGGAGGGAGTACTTCCCCCTCGGGGCTGAGGGTACGTACAAGTAGCTATATGTTTGATCGCTCTCTCGTGTTCTTGATATGGCACGATCTTGATGTATCGCAAGCTTTGTTAATATAGTTGGATCATATGGTGTTTCTTCCCTCTCTATCTTTGTTGTGATGAATCGAATCTTTTCCCTTTGAGGTTTCGTTATTGTCGGATTGAATATTCAGATTTGAGAACACTTGATGTATGTCTTGCATGTGAATACTCGTGGTGACAATGGGGTATTATATTGATTCACTTGATGTATGTTTTGGCACTCAACTCGCGGATTCCCGAGGTGACATTGGGGTAATCTATGCATAGGGGTTGATGCACGTTTTCATTATCTTTTCTCCGATAGAAACTTTGGGGTGCTCCTTGAAGTTCTTTGTGTGGATTGAATATTATGATTATGAAGTTGTTTGATGCATATTGAATAATCAACTCACGGATACTTGTGGTGACATTGGAGCATCTAGGTGACATTAGAGTTGATTGATGCGTATCATATGGTGCTATTTTAGTACAAACTCTAGGGTTGTTTGTGACACTTATAGGAATAGCTCAATAGATCGATCAGAAAGGATAACTTTGAGGTGGTTTCATACCCTACAAACAATTTCTATCTTATGTTCTCCGCTAATAGGAACTTGGGAGTGATTCTTTATCGCACGTTGAGGGATGGTTATATGATCCAATTATGTTAGCATTGTTGAGAGATTGCACTAGTGAAAGTACGAACCCTAAGCCCTGTTTTCAAGCATTGCAATACCATATGTGCTCACTTTTGCTACTATTTACCTTGCTGTTTTTATATTTTCAGATTACAAAAACCTATATCTACTATCCATACTACACTTGCATCACCATCTCTTCGCCGAACTAGTGCACCTATACAATTTACCATTGTATTGGGTGTGTTGGGGACACAAGATATTTCTTGTATTTGATTGCAGGGTTGTTTGAGAGATACCATCTTCATCCTACACCTCCCACGGATTGATAAACCTTAGGTCATCCACTTGAGAGAAAATTGCTACTGTCCTACAAAACTCTGCGCTTGGAGGCCCAACACGAGTCTACAAGAATAAACTTGTGTAGTAGACATCAGTGACCAAGATAGCAGGAAAACCTGGGGCATCACAAGCCCAAGTCCGGCATACGAGCTGCGTGGGACACACCGAGAACAAACGAAGCATCTGAAACAAGGAAACGTCAAGGATGTCAAATGACAGTGAGTGAATCTTTCCTTAAGCATTCAAAGAGGTAATTGTAGGTAACCAGAACTCCGGATGGATGAGATCACGAGAACGTAAAGTCAGAGTTAGTAAAATCTATTAACCCAAATAGAAGAGAGATCAGAGTCCCAGAGTAAAGGTGCGGAATAAAAGATCCTAATACCACCCATTTGTGATGTGGGCCCGTAAGCCACACAACACTATTAGTAAAATAGTTTTTCAAAGTCTAGACTCAACTTCGACCAAGGAGTTGGAAAGGGGATTCCTACAGGCAGTCGGCTCTGATACCAGCTTGTGACGCCCCTGGTTCAAACGTGCACTAATCATACACGCAAACATGCATGATCAAGACCAGAGACTCACGGAAGGATATCACAACACAACTCTAGACACAAATTTAAACAAAGTCTTTAGATTGCAAACTAGGGGTCACGAGGACCCGAATACATAAGTCAGCGAAAGCAAATAATATCTGAGTACAGACATAGGTAAACAAGTTTGCCTTAAGAAGGCTAGCACAAAACAACGACAACTGATCGAAAAGGCGCAGGCCTCCTGCCTAGGGCCTCCGAACTACTCCTGGTCGTCTGGCTTCATGTAGTAGTAGCCTCCGTCGGGGTAGTAGTAAGCACCGGCGGGATCCTCTGGCTCCAGGGCTCCGTCATCTGGTTGCAGCAATCGGGTATAGGGGAAAAGAGGTAGCAAAGCAACCGTGAGTACTCATCCAAAGTACTCGCAAGACTTACATCAGAACTATGCTAGTATGCATCGGTATCAAGGTAAAGAGCTGTATCTCTGGACAATACTGTAGAATGCCAGAGTAGAGGGGAAAAGGCCTAGCCTATCAAAGACTAGCATCGTGCAGCATCAGAAGAGAACAACATATCATAGAATCAGTAACAAGCATGTTGTAACAACGCCTAGAGATCCTTTCTCGACTCCCTGCGAGAAAGCAATCCCGGGGCCATATCTCATTATCATCATTATAGTATCCGGTTCAAGTTGTAGTAGATCGGGAGACAACTTCCAGCATCCTGTTACAATGGACACGGCTATTCGAATAGTTTTACTTCCCTGCAGGGGTGCACCAACTTGCCCAAAACGTTCGATTAACTCTGGCCAGCCACACTTTCCTCGGGTCATGCCCGGCCTCGGCTGATCGACACACCGTAGTCCTACCTAGGCTCACCAGAGAGGTCAACACGCCGGTCTAACTCCTATGTGCGTAGGGGTCTTGGGCCCATCGCCCTTTGCACTCCTGCACATTGCGTGACTGGTCGGGGACCAGATCCACCTCCTTATAGAAGCGCAGGTGGTTACCGTCCACCCCAACAATCAGCCCGCAGCTCTGAACTGTGACATCTGGATTGCTTTCGAAAGGAACGTACGACGCTGAGCGCCCGTACTTATTCCCACGTGGTGGTCAGTGTAAAAAGGCCAGAGGCCTACTCAGATTAAATACCCAAATCCGTTAGCGAATTATTATCTCCAGTATCCCGCGGGTCGACAAGGGACCAGAGACATCCCTCTCAGGATGCCCCTGCCCGGTCGGTCCACCACACTATCTCACAACGGGTTGACGAGGGATCACGGTCATCCCTCTCAGGATGGCCCTGCCCGGTCGGTCCGCCACGATATCTCTCGCGGGTGCCCCTGTGGCCAACCCGACTTTATCCAAGGACTGTAGTAACATTTAAAGTAGTAGCGGGGGTCCATACCACCAAGGTGAACTCTGAGGAATCACCCTCGGTGGTTCACTCTTGCAGTATACCTTCAAGGTGAACTCGGAGGACTCACCCTCGAGAGTTTCATACTTGAGGTTCAGCACGACAGAGTCACCATCGGGAGTGGTGAATGAGGAATCACCCTCGGTAAACCACACTCGATGTGCTACACTACAGAGATATCATCGAAGTGGGGTACGAGGCATCACCCTTGGCACTTGATAGTAGCTCTGCAGAGTCGTTCAACAAAGGGGGAATCTGGTGATGTGTCTGTCTCTGCTCCGCAGCGACCTGGCTCGGAACACCCAGTAGTAAAGCATAGCAACACGGACTAAGGAGCAGGGCCACTGATGGATAAGTACCTAGCCTATACTAAGCATTTAGGTTAACAGGTAAAGTATCAACAGTAGGCTATAAAAACAGGCCATGCATCAGAATAGGTAATACTGGAACAACAGTAGTAAAATCTAATGCAAGCATAAGAGAGAAGGAGTGGGCGATATCGGCATGATCAAGGGGGTTTTTCTTGCCTGGAAGCTCTGCTGCAAGTGGCTGGACGTCGTGGACGTAGTCGTACTCAGCGGCATCGGCAACAGTCTCGGGGTCTACCGGAGAGGAAGAGGGGGAAGAACCAGTAAATATAAAGCACTCATATGCAACACAGATGCATGACATGCCGGTGGGCTATGCTCGGGGTGACCTAATGCAGTACTACGTATGTTAGACGGAGCGAAAAACATCTGGAGGTGTTTTACCAGCTCCGGGCAAATATCGGTCAGATGAACCGGAGGGGAAAGTTCTATGTTCATCATGTTAGAGGCATCTGACAGGTAAGTGGGTAGCATATTCGAATTCATCTTATTTTTCTGATCATTTTTCATATATAAATTATTTTCATCTCACTTACGGTTTAATTTCTATGAATTTTTTAAGTTTAAACAATATTCTGAAAATGTTTTAATTATTTAATTAAAATTATCATTTAAATCGAAATGCTAAATGTACCCAGCTCTGTGTACACATAAGTGTACCAGAGAGGCTGACCAGTGGTCCTCTGCTGAGTCAGCTAGCTGACTCAGCAGAGCTTATTCGAGTGAATAGTAACAAGGGCTCCACATGTCAGTTAGTCAGATAATTAAATCATTTTGTCAGTGTTAATTAAGCCAAGTGGAGCCCAGTGTCAGTGGCAGGTTAGTGTGGTTGTTAGTGCTAATCTAAGCACTAGCCACTAATTTAGTCAACCGGGCCCATTTAACAGTGGCACGGGGAGCCATTTGAACCGTCGGCGCGCGCCGGAGGCCACAGAGGACGGCGGCGGCGGGCGGGAGCTCGCTAGGGGCGGCGGCCAGACGAGCTGATCCTGGCTACGAGTAGCTGAGGCTCGACCGCGTCGGCTGGGAGCGGCGGTTTCGTCGGAGGTGGCCGGAGCCATCGGCTACGACGAACTAGGCGGCGGCGGCGATTCGGACTTCGCCGGCAACGAGTCTGGAGGGCGACGGGTACTGACTAGGGGCGGTAAACGAAACACAGGATGCTCAGGAGCACGTCGGTGGCGAGCGTGGGGGTTGGCGGGCGCGCACGGCTCGCGGGCTATAACTACGGCGGCGGCCGGAGCACCGTAGCGAGGACAGCTAGCTAGAGGGCCTCCGGGAGCACTGGGAAAGAGGGGATCAAAGTAGTGCTCACAGTGGAGCTCGAGGGAGGTCTCGGGGAAGCCGTAGGAGCTCGGGGCAGCGCGAATCGAACGGCGAGGTCGGGGTAGCCGTGGCAGGGACGAGCGCTCGATCCTGATGCGGTGGGGCGCTCCGACTCAAGCTGGTCCTCTCAAAGGACGAAGACGAGGTCGGGAGGCTCGGTGGCCGCGTCGTCTACGGTGGGACGGCCGTGGCCGCGTTCGGGTCTAGGAGAAATGGAAGGGGCAAGTGAGAGAGGGGAGATGGGGAGAGCCAGGGTTGCGGGGGGGTCTTGCAGGCGTCGGCGCGGCAGCTGTGCATTGTCGAGCGCGCGTGAGGGGCCCCCGGGCGTGCGCGCGCTCCTGCGGCGACAGCGAGGAGAGAGGGTGAGCAGGAGGAGGGAGATGACAGGGGAGCTGGGCCGGGCCGCACTGTGGACTAGAGCCCAGGTATAGTGCCCTTTCTCTTTTCCTTTTTCTTTTCTTTTCTGCCTTTTCATTTACCTTTTGTTTTGTAAATTATCTGGCCACCAATTCACTTTTGTAAAATGTGTAGCTGGTCTCAATAACTAGTATGCAATATATCTCACTGCTACAAAAGGTTTGGGGGCAATATAATTCCATTTGAATTTTGTATTAATGGAAAAGGGATTAAATGAATTGTTTTGTGTACTGTTTTAGCTGCTAGCTCTCAAATGAGCAAACAAGTGATGTGATTTTCTTGATTATCAATTGCATATGGAATATTTGCTAAAACATGGACTATTTTTCAGACATGTTTGTGAAATTTTAAAATTCACTTCCAATTTGAATTTTATTTCTGAGATGGAATTTGAAATGAGATATAATCCATAGATGATCATGCTTTGCAAAATAAAATGACTTGGCATTATCAGTGGGGATTACTGTAGCACAATACAGGGGGTGTTACACACCATCACGATGATTCCTCCAGCGGCGCTCCGGCGCCACCGGAAGAGAGGGGGAGAGCCCCTCCCCCCTCCTTCTTCTTCTTGCTTGGCCTTCCCCCTAGATGGGAGAAGGATTCCCCCTCTGGTCCTTGGCCGCCATGGCCCCCGAGGGGCGGGAGCCCCCCTAGATTAGATCTCTCTCTCTCTTTGTTTTCTTATCTGTTTCGCGTCCTTTTTTCTGGCCGAAAACCGTTTCTTAAATAGCTGGAGATCCGTAATTCTGATTGGGCTGAAATTTTAACATGATTTTTTTCCCGATATAAGCTTTCTTGCGGCTGAAGAAGAGCTTCAACCGACTTACGAGGTGCCCACAAGGCACCCCAGCGCGCCCAGGGGGTGGTGGCGCCCTGCCCCCTTGTGGAGCCTGTGGGCCTCCGTTTGCGTTGATTCTTGCGCCTAAAATTCACATATATTCCCAAAAAAATCTCTGTAATATTTTATCGCATTTGGACTTTGTTTGATATAGTTTTTCTTCGAAACAAAAAACATGCAGCAAACAGGAACTGGCACTGGGCACTCGATTAATATGTTAGTCCAAGAAAATCATATATTTTTTTGCCAAAAGTATGTGGAAGTAATAGGATAATGGCATGAAACAATCAAAAATTATAGATACGATGGAGATGTATCACCGCATCGACGACCGGAAGGGGAAGGGGCCGGCGAGGAAATGGTGATTTCCTCTGTCTTTCCCCGTTCTATTTATATTTTAAATATGTTTTAAGTAGTTTGTAGTATGGATTTGCACTGTCCGCCGTTGAACTCCGATGAACTATGCTCCTTTTGTCCAGCGATGAAATGTTGATCTGATGTACTCCGTGTTGATCGTGTTTTACGTAGCGTTGCATGGGTTGTATGATTTTGAGGTTTCGTATATGAGAGACGTGGGTGTGGAAGCCAACATATGAGGCGTGCACGGTCAGTGCCCGCGGACGTTCCTAGGCGCGGCTGCGGGCGTTTGAGGGCCTGGATTTGCCATCTCTTGCTGTAGATGCTCTTATGTTTGCTCTTGTGTTGACAATGGCAGTACCGCTTGTGAAGCTAAGATTATGCACGTATGGATTTATATAATAATCAAGTCAAAATGGAACGACTGGCATGGCATGCATGAATGGGCAATACCAATCACTAGGTAGGAAGTGCCGCTTGTCGCACTCGGCAGCGGTGCTGCCGGGTACAAGTCATATCCCATCCGATAACGGTAATACAGTCATCGAAGCATTGCAAATATAAACAATAGCATGATATTGGAGCGACACAGGTTCAATCCCTAACTTAATATTGTGAATAACCCTATTAGGACCCTACTTGATAACCCTATGAATAACATGCCAAAGAACCTAAGTAAACGTGCTATAACTTAATACTCCTTGACGTGATGAATGAACCTGTTACAATTATACAATTTAGCCAAAGGAAGTATTTGCATCACAACATGAGTCCTTGTAAAAACTCACTGGCGCAAGTAGAAATCAGAGTAATCATTGGAAATCACCAGTATAATATAGCAAGATTATATCAGAAGCACAACATTGATATAAATATGTTCAGTACATAGAAACTGGTCCAAGCAACAACAAAAGGTAGTGGAATCAGGTGTGCCAAAAGCAAGGCAACAACTTCAGGCCAAAAGCAAGCCAAGAAGATCCAGCCCTACTAAACAAAAATAATAATTGGGGCGCAACATGGATCGAGCCACGGTCACAATGAACTGAATCACAAGTAAGAATAAACGGCAGAAGTACGTGCCCGTGGGTAACTACCCTGAAGGGAGTCTGGTGGTGCGAGAGCGGCCTGTCTGGCATAGCTGCTGCTTGCCTGGTCTGGAGCAGAAGGAAATGAAAAACATTCGGTCAGATGGTACCAAAATGAATTATATAGTGGTAAAGAGAGATGTGGGCTTTCTACTGTGCTTAGATGGGCCTTTGGTATTTTCCAGAACTGCTCATCCTTTTACAATTCTTTTGCAGGGTCGAAGGAAAACATACATCCGGACCGTCAAGGATATTTGTAAAATGTTTCGTAGACCAAACTGCTATGTATTTTGTAGGCACAACTTCCATGGTCATATAGCATAATGTATACACAGGATAATTGATACAAAGGTCAATTGCCTGTGAAACTGAACCATCAAATCTACAGTCGTTTAACATTGTGACATATGTTGTATGCTATCATATTGCCAATCAAGATCGTCTTTCTGGCCCAATTGACAAAGAAGAACCTATTCTGGCTAGCCATGGTTTAATCTGCTGCTATTCTGTCAAAGCCAACTGGAAGTTGTGTTTTTCACTTTTCGTTCCAAATGGAGCCCTCTGATTTCCTCTATAAGAATTTCTACCTCAATTCATATTTATTTTTTAACATTTGGCATTATGCTTACATGACATAAAACACTGTTTGTAAAGCGTCCCTAAAGCGTCGCTTAAGCGACGCTTAAGCGACAGAGCGCCCTCCAGGCTTAAAGCGTCCAGCTTGCTTTAGGCATGTGTCTAAGGCGTCCGCCTTACACATTAAAGCGTCTGAAGCGCCCGCTTAGGCGTCCTGATTGGCGCTTTAGTGTAGAGAGGACGCCTTAGACTTGCCAGGCAGGGGAACAGAGATTTCTGGCGGGGAAAAAGGGCTGGGCGGGAACACAAGGGCGGGAAAACTGGGCTCACATGTGAAATAGTTACAGGAGGGGAAAGAAAGAGAGAGAATCAAAACCAGCGTGCAAATCTCCAGGCTTTCAGCTCTCTCCTCAAATCTGCACCAGCTTCCTCATCTCTGCCCACAGCTCCTCCCCCTCCTCCTCTATGGCTGCAGCTCCTCCCCCCTCCTCTTGCGCAACCACAATGTTTGGCTCCTGCCCTCTTATCTCCCCTTTCCCTTCCTTTGCTCTTTCTTCCATGCTCAGATCTGCACCAGCTTGTCATGCCCTTCCTGCTCTGTTATGTGTTATGCTATGCATAGCTCCTCTGCTGTTAGGTGCTGCTGCTGCCTCTCATATAGTAGTTGGCTAGTTGCTTACTGCTTAGTGGATGGATTAGAATGGCTCCTAATGCATATGTGCTCACTGGTTGATTAGAATCAAGGTAGGTAAGTCTCACTAAATGGTACTCTATTCTACTGCCCATCAGGTTCAGAGTCTGGCTAAAGCGTCGCCTCGCTTTACGCTTTAGCGCTTAAGCAGTGAGGCCCCCCCCCCCCCCCCCCCCCCCGCCCCCAGCGCCTCGCTTCGCTTTACCGCTTTAAAAACATTGGACATAAGAAGTCACGAATCTTGTTTTTAAGCTCTGGTCGGCCAAAAAAAATAGAAGCATTAAAATCAAACATGAGAAGAGTGAATGCGGGTAAACTGCAAGAGGCCACGGTACAACTACTTTAATAGTTGTTGTAACCTAAGCCAAGATTTCTAAATGTACAAACAAAAAGAAACAGAGTTGCGACAGAAGAAATGGCAGGTAAGTAATTTGATGATGCCAAAGTAACATTGATAAACATGTGACCCGCTATCAATCTCACATCGCTCATTGAAAATCAATCAAATCGAGGACCAACATGCGGGGTAAAGTCATACCTGTCGTCCACTCTAACAGGAGAAATTGGCTCGTGTGTACCTGTCAAACACGCCTTAGCTGCCTGCACCTGCTCCTCGTTGTTATTGATCTTCACAAAGTGAATAATCTGTGTATAGAAAGGTAAGCAGGGGTACATAAGTCAGGATTCACTTTCAGGACTTACAAATTTTTCGATCGCACAGAGACACTAACTAATCAAGCTAGTGTTCCTAAAGCAGAAAGATAATTATTCATCCATTGAACAGTTAATGGAGAAAAGGGAGTAAAAATGTTCTGCACACTTCTGCCACTTACAAACCACTTCTATGAAGAGCGAGCAAACTGGATTATATATAAGGTATCGTCATATCATCCTAGAAAATTAGTGGACTGAACCATATATATTGGCTTTGATGTCTACTGATAAAGTAGATGTTACCTTTATGAGAACCAGTAAGTTTTATGAATAACTCATCATCATGACCATATATGATACTACAGAAAAAAAAAGCTAACAGATCAAGTGTGAGGTGAACTGGTAACTTTCTATGAGTTTGTTCATTTATTGAGTTCCTCTGCTGGATTACATTCCATGTACCTCCATTTTAACCCCGACATATTATTTTCTATTATTTGTAGCTGATCAACACTAATAGTGTATCTGGGACAGAATAAAGGTCGATGTCACATTAGGCACTCTCCAGATTCTCATTAACTATTCCCCACCAAATTTGACATCCATCGCGGACAATCTATATATTTTCAGTGAGGACCAACTAAATAGATAAACACATAGTGTGCAAGTATTAGGTGTGCGACAACAGAACTAAATATTTCAGTCAGTGTCCATGATGGCTAATCGAAAAGGAATTGTAAATATCAGGGAAGGGAAAGGGACTCATCTGGACCAACTTAATTGGTAGGTACAGGATAACAATGGCTCTGGACATCCTTCTGTTATGAGTTGAGGCATATGGGGAATTAGAAAATTAGGAAAATTGAAGTATGAAATCTATGGTTTATTTATCCACATTACAAGTAAAGGTGTGAGTGAATTCCGGTTTTTACCCCCTATTCTGACATTTTTGACAATAATTACCCCATTTAGCGGGGTTTCATCCGTTTTACCCCATTTAACAAAAGTGTTGACATAATTTACCCTCTTTAAAAATTTATGAGCGTTCTGACCGATGGGTCCCAATTGTAAGGTCCAGTTGGCATGCCACATCGGCGTGTTTTTCCTGATGATTTTTCTGCACACCGAACCACATCACCTAGCTTCTCCCAATCGGTCAGATTAGATATGATCGCACCAGAGCAGCTCGCAGCGCCCGATGGCCAAGTTACCCAGGTCGGGCCGCACCACATTGGCCTCCATTATTCACGACACGGATCACTAGCATTTCAATCACACGCACGATCCTGCCCTAGTCTTGCCTAATACCACTGCCTCCTTCGGTAGGAGGGGGTAGGATGACGTAAGCGACCCGCGGCGGGCAAGACTTGAAGGCGTGGTGCTGGCGATCGACGGAGCGAAGGCAGCCATTACGGCAATTTTCTCCCCTCCCATGCACGACCGCATCCTCTGTTTCTCACCCTTGGTCATTTGGCTTTTTTGGCATTTTCTCTCAGTCTGGGATGCATATTAGTTAGGTTTAGGCTACTTGTTTCCGATTCAAAGAAGTATTTTGATGAGATAACAGTACTTGATCAGCGTGACATCTTCCCATTGAATAAATTATAGGAGAAATTATTACTGATATAACTTGAAATCATGTATGTTTTTCTTTAATATTATTATATATGATCTTAAGTATGCATGATTCTGTGGATCAGATTAAAAGTGGTGTAAATACACTACTTCATTAACTTTGATGAACGTACATATCTGAATACCTAGTCAAGCACGAACTAGTTAAATGACGTTTTAGAAGCTCCTTTCCCGTGATAGCTAGCAAAGACCAGTGTTATGCAGACGATACTATGGACACGAATTATGGACGACAAAACAATCAAGCCATCCATGCATGTCAACGCAAGAACACTCGCTGATAAATAGGGCCATCGTACAAATATGTTGACCGGCAGAGAGTTAGTATGTTTCCCGAGCTGCTCTGGTGCGATCATATCGAGCTTGGGCGGTCGGAAGAAGCTAGGGCGATGCGGTTCGGCGTGCAGAAAAACCATCAGAAAAAAACCCGTCGATGTGTCATATGCCAACTGGACCTTGCAATTGGGACCCATCAGTCGGAATGCTCACAAAATTTGAAACAGGGTAAATTCTGGCAACACTTCTGCTAAATGGGGTAAAACAGATGAAAACCCGCTAAATGGGGTAATTAGTGTCAAAAATATCAAAATAGAGGGTAAAAACCGGAATTCACTCTAAAGGTGTAGAAAAGTTTGGTGAGATTAGGCATGAATATCAACAAAAGAAAAAGTAAGCAAGAAAAGATAACGCCTACATATTGGTTCAACTTGTCCTCAATAATTAGTAGGATTTGCTCAACTTGTTCTAATTGATTAGTAGGAGCAATCATTCGTTATCTACCTCCACTATCAAATGCGGTACAAAAATATGCTTTCTAACATTTCATTGAAGATATGGCAAACAAAAATATACCTCCAGTCCTCCACACGCCCTTGGTTCTGGGTGAAACTCCAACATGCACGATCTCCACAGTAGCAAGAGCAGAACTGTAGCTGTGAGAAAGGTCACTGCCCAGCCCTCCCCTATGCAATATGCCATCCACTGCAACAGCCATAGCTGCGCAATAAGAGTCAGACGTGTTGTCTTTCGTACTTGCAGCCATATACATATAACTTGATCGCCGAACCCTAGCACCACCAACACCGTCTAAGACACTTCCAAATCACTGCCCTCCTCCATATGAATCCCGTTCATGTCGGCGCCCATGCCGTCAGGAGGCACAACTGGAGGCGAAGCGAGAGGCTGACCAGGCCAACCAATCAGATGAAGTGACCATGCTGTCGATACCAGCAATCATGGCTACTTCCACCTCGACGTTGCCGCTCTTTGGTCTCCTTAGCCTCCCCAGTCTCGCCCTCTCAGTCTCAAATGTAGCCTGCAGCCCTGCACCACAACCATACAAATTAAGAGTGATGTGTAAGAAAGGACAACATATCCAAAGTAAATGACAAAGGTACATAATTTAAAGTAAGGGGTTACACTGAAATGGTCACCATCATTGGCCATCAACAATATATCAAGACCATCGTCCTCCAAACATTAATTTTGATCATATTGCATAAGGTGTGAGCGGACAAATTGGTACCAAGCAACTAATAAAAGGTTCAGTTTTGAATAGAGATGGTTTGCTTGCAGTCAATGAACAAAATAATTTATGTGTTTGATATAATTCTAAGAACTGGGAAAATTTTTGTGACCCCCCATAAGATGATATGTTGTTTTATGGCCACAGTATATATAATAAAATAGAAGGTTCAGTATGCAAGTAAAGAAACCTTCTGAAGAATGGGTGCAATCTGACAATGGTCACATCAAAGATCATCCATGCTTCCAGTTACATCCGTACGTGGCGAAAAGAAAGGGCAGAAGTTATTTAGTATGCAATATGTGAATGCCAAAAAATAGAAATTAAATATATAAGCAGGCAACCAAAAGAAATGAGGTGCTCTATGTGAATAATATACAAAGAGGAGATGATAGTTTCTTAGTTCATATAGATCAGGTATGAGCCATAAACGTGTATCTCGTCTGCATATAAATACACAAATATGTACAAAGAATTTTTCTGGACCATCGAAAATAATGCATTGTAAGCATCAGATGTTACCTAGCAGGAAAAATAGAAAGTATATAACATTACTATGATCTATTAGCGCTGAGCACCTAATAGTCCAAGCAGATTCCATTACCCTTGTCCAATCAATCGATCTGAACCAAACAAGTGATATATGCATTAAATCACCATAAGGCTGTGTAGCAAAATAGAGAGAAAACTGAAGAAAGAAGAGGTAGAGAAGGCCTTCAACTACCTGCAGGGCAAAGGCAGAGGTGCCTTTTGCAGTCCCTTGATGGGAGGGGAGCTGGGGTAGCAGCCGATGCTAGAGGAGCCAATGGCAACCGGGTGTCCAAGCTCGCTTTCTTGCGGCACCGCTCTTATCCGAGAAGAGAGCCGGTGGGAAGAAGTAACCAGGCAAGAACTAACCTTTCCCATGGCGGAACAACCGCGACCAAGCAAAGAAGGTCTAATGGTGGACTTCCAATGTGGACAATAAGAGTGAAATGAGCATGACATTCTGTCTGCCTATTTGCTATTGGAGCACAAACGAAGGCCGAAGGAAACGAAACCAATAGTCCAAGTCATAAAAAACTATTTCTAAACTATATTCCGATTTAACGATCAAACTCAAAATTGTTGAGTACAAAAGCGTTGATTTGCTAGGCAGCCCAATATTCAGACGAAAGCGAAAATAATAAACTGCCAGCTTAAAATTGGTAGGGAAGTAACAACAGTGCCTTAATCCTGCCAAATTAATAGGAAAATCAATAAGCAACTACCATATCCAACCTGGAGCTAGAACCCAAATACTTGAACCTTCATAAAGTAATAAAAATAGAAGTTTCAGAGTATCAGCAACATATACAAAGTATTTTCAATGCTAAAATAATGATAAATTGTGGAGGTTCATCATTATTTAACTCTTCTTTTGTGTAGGTAATTTATCTTAAATAAACAAACGAAGGAAGGGGCTGATTAATAAGTAAGCATGGATCATAAGGTTTTGCCTCAGATCAACACCACGTCCAAATCAAATTAATTCACACAGGAAACTGAACATCAAAACAGATATTTAGTCATGCACATGCACACAAATTGAACCAAAAACTGGTGCCTTTGCCTGGGGGATAGGTAGATTGGGGAGAGAGGGGCAGGTATGCTCACCACGCATACGAGGACCAGCATTGGGATGGAGAGGGGGCAGGGCATGGTCGAGAGGAGTGCTGGCTCCTCTGGTCCATGGCGCTGCTGGTCTTGGCCGCTTGTGATATGGTGGGTTTGTGACACAGGCTTGTGGGCGTGCACCTACCCGCCTGCCAGCCTGCTTGCGTGAGTAACAGGAAGAGAAGTAAATCAAATCAAATCAAATCAAATCGAAGAAGAGAAAGAGGAAGTACGTAAATCAAATCGAAGAGCAAGAAGATGAAATCGAAGATGAGCAAGAGGAAGGGCGTCAGCACTCACTGGGGTCGGACCTTGACGAACAGCAGAGCAGCTCCATGGCGTTGGCGTCGGTCTCCTGTTCCCAGCATGGATCTGACCGCCGCCATGGCCGGCCGTTCTCCCTCTCCTCTCGTGATGACGGCGGGGGAGGAGGGATCCATACCACCCTCCTCCTCCTCCTCCTCCTCGAGCAGGACAAGGCCGGCGCCCTCCTGCCGTCACCTCCACGCCCATGGCGACCTGCAGAAAATTAAAGGAAGTGAAGGAGAGGTGAGGTCCTCCTCTCCCAGCAGCAGATCGAGATGTAGAAAACCAACAACAAGAAGGGGATGCGGATCAGATTCATACCTCCCTTGTCGACGTGTTGGAGTGCGGCAGCTCATGCCCTGCCTGCGACGCTTACGGTCGCCATGGCCCGAGATAGGGTTCCGGGCGCGAGAAGGGAGGGACGGACGGCAGCTCGGTCGCCATGGCAGCGGCTCAGTGGAGGTTGGAGGGGGAGAAAGAGGAGGTGAGAGGAGGGAGGGGAAGGAGGAGGCGGCGGTGGCAGAGGACGATGGCCGCGGTCGGTGCGTGTCTCGGTTGCGGCGGGCTGGAGTTGAGGGAGAGGAGGGGGTCGCCGGCGGCGGGGCTGGAGTTGCGGAGTAGGAAGAGGTCGTCGGTGGCGGGTCTGGGGTCGAGGGAGTGGGGGGAATCGGGTGAGCGCGGCGGCGGGAGAGGCAGTGGGAGGGGCGCGACGGGGATGGCGGCTAGGATTCACCCAATCGAGCGCCCTCTTCTTCTTACCCGCAGCCCAGCCACCCACAAAGAGCCACGCAAGGACAAGCACATGGAATGACAAAAATGCCCTCGGCGGCCACCCAAATTCACAGGCGGTGGGACGCCCTTCCCGCAGACAAGGACAAGCACCGGCAGCACCACCCTCCGCAGTCGCCGACGGCTGGAGCCCACCCTGCTTGGGTCCCGCGTGTCATTGTAATATTTGAAGGCAGCGAGGGTGTAAAACCGAATGCACTATTCAATGGTTGTCACATCACAGAAGATCCGATGGCCAGGATCAGTTCATCTGAAGATCTAACGATAGGGATTTGTTTGGACACTCAATCCAACGGCCCAAAATCCAAGCGCCCTGAGAGACCTCCAGTCCATGCCACAATCTAACAATGGGATTCATCTTCTTATATTTGTACCACCACAATTGGTCTTAGCAGCGAAATCCAGTTCCATACGCAACTGCCAACGCACCATTATCGACCTAGCTAGTTCATGTGCGTTCGTGTGGTGACTAATCAATTTGTCACCGTTGTCAACACCTTATACAACATGAGGTTCTAATCCAATTCTAGCAGGTCGACATGGCAAGTAGTTAGTGACAGCAGCAGCTTAACGATTTTGGTGATAATGCAACATATAAGCAGTGTTGGAGTATAAATTTTCGTAGGCTAGGATTTGTTAAGGACTTAAGATTGATTGTATTCTTTTCTATACGATTCCTACCTCATCTCTAGGAGAGACTTCTTACCCTCCAAGTCTTATACTCTATATATATACTTGCCCTCGAGACATTAATTTTTGCTATTTTTTTGTATTTACTGTTCACCTAGAGTAGATTTTTTTTCCCACGGGCTCCTCGAGTGTCGAAAGACCACGAAAATTGGCACACACCTTGCGCATGTAAGCATATTGGATGAAAAAAAAAGACTTTTTTGATTTTTTTTTAATTTACTGTTCATCTTGTCAAACCCGGTCAAAGTGGTAAAAATCTGGTTTTGGACTAAACTTACCTGGTTTTGAGACTTGACGGACCAAAGTTGTACCAAAAATTCTTGAGGGACCAAGTCTATATTGTTGGAAAATTTGAGAGACCAAAAACATACTTTTTTCTAACTAAAATGGGTGAGCGGGATCGAACACAGGACCTCCCGTGAGTGCATAACGATAATAGCCACTGCAGCAAATCAGATTTGTTTGCTAGAATTGCAGCGCACTTTATATGAACTATAGGTCGTGATCATTTTTGACATTTCGTATGTGATTTTCTCTTTGACAAAAGTAAATATTTCTTGAAACGCGAACATTTTCAAAATTTGTGAACATATTTTAAAAACTCAAACATTTTGTGAACATTCTTTCATAACCTCAAACATTTAAAAAAAATAGGAACACAATTGAAAATGGGAACATTTTCTGAAACTACAACCAATTTATTGAAAATATGAACATTTTATGAAAAACATGAACATAATTGAAAACCCAAACATCTTTCAAAATTACGAACAATTTTTTTCAAAACGTGAACATTTTATGAAATTCCTGGAACATTTTTTAAATTTGCGGATAAATTTTGAAAACATGAACACTTTCGAACTTGTGAACAAATTTTGAAAATAGGAATATTTTGTGAAAAATGGAAACATTTTTTGAAATTTTCACTAATTTTTTTCAAAATTCACATTTTATGAAATTTGAACGATAATGTTTAGCATTTGCTAAGAAATTTTGAAATGGAATATATTTTGAATTTCATTGACATTTTCAGAATTTCTGAACATATTAAAAATTTGAACATTTTTGGAAATTTTGAAATTACAACCTTTTTTGGAATTTCTGAACAAAATGTTCATGTTTATTGAAAAGAAGAGAACAAATTTCGATATTCTAAACTTTTTTTGATTTTTGAACATTTTTTGAAACAATTATGACCTTTCAAACATTTTCTAAAAAGAAGCGAACATAATTTGAAATTCTAAACTTTAATAGAATTTTTGAACCAAATTTCAAAACAGGAATATTATTGCCAAAAATGAACAAATTCCGAAAATTGTGAACATTTTTAAGATTTATGAACATCTTAAAAATGAAAATAAACTTGAAAAATACAAGTAATAATATATCCCTCAGTGACCGGTTTTTCCTTTTTTCTTTTTTTTTCTTTTCAAAAAATGCTCGCGCTTATAAAAATTTGTTCAAAATTTCAAAAATTTATCATTTTTTCAAAAAAAATTCATTAAATACAAATGATAGCATTTTTAAAAAGTGTACAAAAAAATCAATAAATGTTTGTGTCTTTCAAAATTGCTCGGAATGTCAAAACATGAACATTTTTTTTAAAAGATTGACCGAAATTTTAGACAAGAACTTTTTTTATAAAACACTAACAAATTTGGAATTCCAAACAAAAAATTGTGAAAAATAAGAACAAAAAATTGAAACCAATTTTTCCAAATTTCCTAAAACATTTTCTGTATTTGTGTAGACAAAATACCATGTTCAACGTAGGGTGTCCGGGTAGGCAAGAAGGCTCCATTTGAGAGTACGTTCTTTCTCAATATCTCTCAAACAATCCTATTTCTTTTTTGCTTGTGTGACCAATTCTAAGCACCATGCCAAATTGTTTTGGTTTTCTATATTTTTTGCTTTTTCTGGAGTTTTCTCGGTCAGAATAGGGTGATAAATGGCTGGACGTGGCGCAACTTGCATACGGTGTCGGAAATAATTCGAACATGGCATGGATACCTACCATGGAGCATGCCCACCGGCCTGCAAAAGTTGGGGTCCGTTTAAGCATATTGAATAGAGGGTGTTCGGGTAGGAGGCTCCGTCTGAGAGCACGTTGTTTCTCAACATCCTTGAAATGGACCCATTTTTTTCATGACCTTATATGACCAATTCAAAGTATGCCAAGTTGTTTCGGTTTTAGACAAATTTTGCATTTTTTTCAGTTTTCTCGGTCAAAAAATACCGATAAATGGCCGGACATGTCGCGAGTTGATACTGTGTCGGAAATCATTCAAACCTGACATGGCGACCTACTTGCAAAAGTTGGGGTCATATGAAAAATGTGCAAAAGTAGACCATATTCAACGGAGGATGTTCGGGTAGGCCATAAGGGTCAGTCTGAGAGCATGTTGTTTTTCGACATTCTTTAAGCCCTATTTTTTTCATGGGCTTGTATGACAAATTTAAGGCACCATACCAAGTTCTTTTCGTTTTCAACAAATTTTGCATTTTCTGCAGTTTTCTCAGTCAAAAAAAGCCGATAAATGGCCGTACATGTGGCAACTAGCATATGATGTCCGAAATTGTTCAAACCTGGCATGCATGGGCGGATTTGGGCCCCAGGCAGCCCATGCCATTGCCTGGGGCGTGGGAAAATTTCTCGGCCTATATTTTTTTATAAAAAAGTTTGGCCTGGGGCGCAGCCCACTTCCAAGCCCAGGCAGCCCAGGCCAACTGGCCCAGTCGCCAACTGCCTGCCCGCCCCGCTGAACGCGCAAGGCGCAACCCTCACTGTAGGGAGGAAACCAGCCGCAGCCCCCCTTCTGGCCTTCTTCCCCCGACCTGACGAACCCTAGGCTGTCGTCGGCGCCGCCCGCCGCCACCGCCCGCCGTCGTGCCGGTCAGCTCCGTCCGGCAGCGCCCCCCGGCTCCCCCCTTCCAGTCTTGTGCCGCTGCCGGCTGCTGCCCTATCCGGCGAGGGCGCGAGGCGGCGACCCCGGCTAGGGCGCGAGGGGCGAGGCTGCAGGCTGTCTACAGTCGGAGAGCTCGGGCCTCGGGGTGTCCTCAGAAATCAGCCGTGCTGCAGCGAGTGGCAATGCACAAAGGTACTGAATGTCTAAATCGTGTTTTCTGTCAAGTTCATCACGTCCTTTCAATTATCCACTGGAAACTTTAGGACTGGAAATAGTGACAGTGGCAAGAAAACATCTCAGTTTTGTCTGAAGGGTTCTTCAGGTTTGGTCTGTAACTACTAACTCCTTGAAGGATTCAAGGAAACATCTGTCATGCATCACTTATTATGAAATGCATCAGTTATGTTCCTCATATTCTGCGTTGACTGAAGCTCGTCACCCACTGAGCTATTTAATTGCATCCTGATGAGAGAAACTGCCATGGTGGTTTCTATTCCACGGTGTCTAGTTGCATTGTTAATTTTTGTTCCAGTAAATTAATTTGCCACTGAAATCTGTATTCTTTTCATGAACTCAAGTATCACTTGCCAATGCAAATTCCCCAAAGCAATTTTTCTATTGATGGTGTGGACGTAAGGAATTACTCCCTCTGTAAACAAATAATGCTAATGGCAATCCCTAGTCGATTAAGGGTTCCCTAACCTTCCATTCATTTCGCTTGATGCCACTGTTTGTTAGATGTGGAAACCGATTTAGACATTGAGTAATTTTTGTGTCTAAAATTTTACAGGAAGGCAAGATGAGTAAAAGAAACAAGACATTGAATTCTTTTTTTCAAGTTCGAACCACGGGAACCGCGGAAATAGGTACTTCAACTCAAACAACTGATAATACGTGTTACAGCTGAACTCAAACCCGGTGATGTTGAATCAGACCCCGGTAAGAGAATACCAATTGAGGATTTAGATGCAGACATTAGAGATCATGCTAGAAGGAAGTACATTAGTATGGGTCCATGCCAACCAACTAATCATACATATGAACGGATAAATGGCAATTGAGCATGTTCCTGACACGAGAGCAACTTCACTGAAGGCATAAATGGCAATTAAGACAAGCTAGTAGATCTTGCTAATATGTATGCTGCTGACTTCTCTACATATGAAGTTACTTTTGTCCTTAGAAACTAACTAAACTCATTCATGCGGGAAGCAAGAGTTGATCCACATTTGATGAATTGCAATGACCTTGGTCATCTTGCCATGAATATGGTTATAAGTGATATGCACACATCTTTTCCCGTGGTTTACCGTCTTGTTGAGTTAGCATTGATTTTACCTGTTGGAACCGCAACAGTGGAAAGGGCATTCTTAGTAATGAGCATTTGGTATCAATCTTTTGTATCATCTATATATGCTACATATTGTCTTTTGATTTGTCTTGCTTTATTAGTTGACCCTTCACGGAACAAATGTTGCCATTGAATATTATGTTTGGTTTCTTATTAGTTATGCAACATAGATTGACTTTTGGATGCCACTAGTAGAAAAATGCCCATTTATCCCAGTTCTGGAACCGGGACTAAAGAGTCGGGACTAAAGCCCAATACCTTTAGTCCCGGTTCGCCTACGAACCGGGACAGATGGGGCTCCACGTGACCGCTGCGGCGAGCCCAGGCAGGAGGGCCTTTAGTCCCGGTTGGTAACACCAATCGGGACCAAAGAGCATCCACGCGTCAGCAGCTCAGGAGCTATGGTTTTTGTTTTTTTTTTGAAGGGGGGGGGGGGTTTGGGGGTTTTGTAGGGTTAATTTAGGGGTTTCATATATTGTGTTAGCTAGCTAATAGAGAGAAGTGTACTCTCTTATCTCCGTGCTTGGTCGACGCTACGTACTATACGTATAGAGAGGACTCGACATGCTAGCTAGTAAGCAAATGAAGGAAACTATTAAGTACACAAGATCGTCACGAACATATACAGAGAGAAGTGATCGACCTCCTCCTTCTCCGAGAGATTGGTCGAACAACAAGTTTTCGTATATCTATCCGACTCTACTAGCTACATATATACAATATAAGATCTCTTACAATCCCTAACATCTGATGTCAAGTTTCATATGGTATTCTCCGGCTGGATTGATGACGTGGTCAAGAAAGAATCCCGCCAATTCCTCTTGAATTGCTTTTACGCGATCTTGTGGTAGGAGTTTATCCCGCATCTGCCAAATCTAATTTGAAGAAGGGGGTCAATACATATATATGAATGAAACTCAACACAAATGATGGTAATAAAATAAAATTGTGAATATTATTGCTTACGCACTTCATATTGTTTTTCAGAGTAGCCCCGCTTAGAGGTCGTCGCGTTGTAGATGTACTCGCAAACGTAGTATACACAAAAATTATTCCCGCCTTCCTGCCACAACCACTTTACGAGAAATAGAGGTCAATCAAACTGATAATCAAGCATTATAAATGGTATTGATGAAACTAGCTAGAATCAATGGGAGATGCGCGGAACTAGCTAGTAGTACTTACTTTCGGGTGTGTAAATCGCAGCTCCCCCGGCAGTCCCGGAGCTTCTGTGGTGAACACTTTTCAAACCCTGCGAGACAAAGAAATTAATTACTTGATATCAGGAAATGAACAAAGTTGCCGATATGGTGCGATAATGATCGATTGAACTAACTTCTGGAGCATTTCAGTCATGGCCGCATACTCCTTGGGATCTTTTCGTCTTGAGTCTAAGACGGTTACTAGTCCCTACTCAAGCTTAATCTCTAGGAGAATAAAGTGGAAGCTGCGGACGCATGCATAACTCATGAATTACATTACTATAACCTCGAGTAATAAGGGAAACCGAATATGCAGAAGACAGTAACACTCACTTGAAGTTGTAAGGAAAGAGTATTTTATCTTTGTTTTGATTTTTAAGCAACGATTGTAGCAAGTTGGCCTCGGTTTCTTTCGCATTATATTTAACCGTCCATTCATCTATGAGATTTGTGTTAATGAACCCAATATCATAGATTTGTGCATTTCTGCACTCGACGATCTTCAATCTGCATAATATAGTGAGGATAATTATATATATATGCAATGAAAGAGCTGAGCTATATATAGAGACTTAATTACAGAAGTATAGTACTTACAGACAGTAGCAAGCGATGATTATTTTATCGAGGTTCTTTTGATTGAAAAACAGGAAGAACTCCTCAAATGGAACAGACAACAGATCAATTCCAACGAGGTCGTGCTCCTCTTTAACTCTCAGCGTCAAAATATCCTTCCCAGACTTGCAGGTGTCCATGTACAACTTATGGAATCTTCGCATCATCGTTGCTAGAGGAGGATCACCAGGTCTGACGAGAGGCTTCCCGTACCAGTATTTGTGTTCGTCCACCTCCATTGTATCAAAATGTGCATCGTCGAGTAGGTAATCACCAGGATTGGTACCGGGCAGCATACCCGGCAGATTTGCGACGATATCGCTAGACACCTTGAGTGGGGGGCATGATTGGTTTGCCTGTTCGCCAAGCTGGGGAATTTTGTTCCCACTTCTTCGTTCTTGTAACCTTTTGTCAATTGAAGTAGTTCTCGACCAGCGCACTCCTTCCACTGCCTTTTTAAGAGCGCGGACATGCTTGTCATCCGGCGGAGGCGGTGGTGGTCGCTTTAGGTTCTCCAAAGTGCGCTTCAATTTCACCAGATCTATCTTCTCCTCCGGAGGTGAATTTTTCTTTGAAAAAAAGTCCCTCACTTGGGCTTGACAGATCTGCACGTTTTCCTCCTTGGTCATCTCGTATGGTAACTTCTCTAGAGGCGTGAGAGTCGGACCGAATCTGTATTGCCTCCCGCCTCTAGCTGTACTGCTAGACGCCGGAGCAGCCGGAGCGGCTGCGGCTGTCTTCCTTCGTTGCTTACGAGGCGAAGAAGGAGGCGGAGTGCTACGACGCGCCGGAGCAGCCGGAGCGGCGGCGGCTGTCTTTCGCTGTTGCTGACGAGGCGGAGGAGGAGGCGGGCTGCTCGGACTCACCGGCGCAGGCGGAGAAGGAGGCGGAGTGCCGCCACGCGCCGGAGCAGCCGGAGAAGGAGGTGGACTGCCCTGATCACTCGCCAGAGGAGGAGGCGGAGTGCCCTGACTCGCCGGAGGAGGAGGAGGAGGCGTCCAGTTCGGAAGGTTGATGAGCTCCTTCCGCCATACACATGGAGTCTTCAGAGCAAGACCCAGCTGAGTCTCCCCTTCACTGGTAGGGTGGTCAAGCTCGAGCTCCTCAAATCCCTCCGTTATTTCATCGACCATCACAACAGCATAGCCTTGTGGAATCAGAAGGCAGTGAAAAGTTGCGCCGGGTTGAGGAGGTGCAACAGAGCCGACAGCCGCCTAGACTTTGAGGTGCTGCCATTGCGTCATAAGGTGGCAATCTTGAGCCTCCGTGATAGCATCCACGGGGTAGCTGGGAGCCGTGAAGTCAAGCTGCTGAAGGAGCTCAGTGGAAGCCACGCTGCTTCTCCGCTGAGATGGTGGGGTAGCTTCTGGTGTAGCTCCGGCAGGTCGCTGGCTCTGAACTAGTAGTGCTTGTTCCTCTAGCGCTCGTACCCTTGCATTCAGCTTCTGCAGTTCGGTCTGCTCCACTTTCCTCCTCTCCCGGGTTTTGTAACCGCCTGCGCTGGGAAACCCAACCTTCCACGCAACGGAGCCTGCCGTGCCTCGTGTTCGTCCTGGGTGCTCAGGATTCCCGAGGGCCTTTGTGAGCTCGTCGTTCTCTCTGTCGGGAACGAACGTCCCTTGCTGTGCTGCGGTGATGTACTTCTGAAGCTTCTTGACGGGTATTTCAAGTTGCTCCTTCGTCCAACGGCACTTCCCTGTTTCAGGGTCCAAGGTTCCCCCAACCCCGAAGAACCAAGTCCTTGAACGGTCTGGCCAGTTCAATGTCTCTGGTTCGACCCCTTTATCAAGCAGGTCCTTCTCAGCCTTGTCCCACAACGGCCGGGCTTTGAGGTAGCCACCTGACCCCGTGCGATGGTGACGCTCCTTCTTTGCAGCATTTTTCTTGTTTGTCGCTGACATCTTCTTACTCTTCTCCGATGTCTTGTGGACCACAAATGCGGGCCAGTGATCTCTTATCTTCTCAAATCGGCCGGTGAATTCTGGAGTCTTCCCTTTGTCGACAAACGTTGATTTCAACTCATTCTTCCACCTCCTGAATAGATCTGCCATCTTCTTAAGAGCATGAGCCTTGACCAATGGCTCTATAACTGGCTTATCCGGATCCTCCTCTGGCGATAGGGTGAAATTTGCCTTCAGTGCGGTCCAAAGATCATCTTTCTGTCTATCGTTGACAAAAGACACTTGAGGGTCTTCGCTCTTAGGCTTATTCCATTGGTGGATGCTGATCGGGATCATGTCCCTAACAAGAACCCCGCACTGAGCAGAAAATGCTTCCTTGGTCCGGCTGGGTTCAATCGGTTGGCCATCGCCCTTGATTGTTGTGATCGTGAACCTTTCATCCTGGCGCAACCTTTTCTTCGGGCCTCGTCTCGTTACCGAAGTTTGGCTCGATCCGGAGGGCTAGAAAAGAAGAAAGAAGAGAGTTAATATGTGTACATACCAAAACAATTAATGCATCAATTAGCTAGTCAGCACAGGCTTAATTAATATATATACCTCGCCAGACTTTGCAACATCTCCTTCCTCCGTTCGCTCACCGGAGCAGTCATCACGGTCTCCTTCTTCCACCGGCATTCCGTCACCGGAGCCATCATAATCATGTCCTTCCACCTCCATTGTTCGATCACCGGAGCCTGCTTCACCCTCTCCTTCCAGACCGTCGGTGTCGTTGAGAAACGACAAGACATCACCTCCGCCGAGGATTATGTCCCCCAACAACTGTTCTGCTTTGATGTCTCGGTGCTCCATAGTTTCTGCAAATATTACAACATGGCAATTAATTTGCAAACATGACAGATGGATATATTAGTGCAAACGTAGACCTAGCTAGCTCGACGCTTCTACGGTTTGGGGTGGCCTCGACAACGCTTCTAGGGTTTGGGGTGGCCTAGGCAACGCTTCTAGGGTTTGGGGTGGCCTCGACAATGCTTCTAGGGTTTGGGTCGGACCGCCTCTCTCATGAATGTCCGACGTCCGGACCGACAAGGGATTTAACAAAATGACGCCATTCTGGATTTGTAGAAAATGGTCCATATTTTTCCTGATCTCATCTACCTTTCTATATGTCACGTTGTCTAGTGTCAAAGAATTCAAGAAAACCTTGACTTCATCATTAGCCGGAAATGACAGGCGTATAATGGTATGAAGCACTTCAAAGTTGTTTTGGAACGGAGTTCACGATAGAATAATTCGCTTTTTGGTACAAAGTTCAGCAAGAGCCTTCCGAATATCGCTATTTGGAAGGCCTTTGCTGAAATTCGTACCAAAAGGCGAATTATTCTATCAGGAACTCCGTTCCAAAACAACTTTGAAGAGCTTCGTAGCATCATACGCCTGTTACTTCTGGCAAATGATGAAGCCATGGATGTCTTCAATACTTTGACAGACAATGTGACATATAGAAGAATATATATATATATATATATATATATATATATATATATATATATATATATATATATATATATATATATATGAGATCAGAAAAAAATTGGATCAACTTGTGCACATCCATAATGGGGGCATTCTTGATAAATCTGGACCCTCGACCCATGGACGACCCTCGACCCCTCGGCGACCCTCGACCCTCCACCCTAGTTCACGACCATCGACCGCTCGGCGATCCACGACTCTCTACCCTAGTTCCCGACCCTTGACCCCTCGGCGTTCCTCGACCCTCGACCCATCGGCGTTCCTCGACCCTCTACCCTAGTTCCCGACCCTCGACCCCTCGGCGTTCCTCGACCCTCGACCCCTCGGCTTTCCTCGACCCTCTACCCTAGTTCACGACTCTTGACCCCTCGGCGTTCCTCGACCCTCGACCCCTCGACGACCCTCGACCCTCGAACCTTCGGTGACCCTCGACCCCTCGACCCTCTACCCTAGTTCACGACCCTCGACCGCTCGGCGATCCACGACCCTCTACCCTAGTTCCCGACCCTCGACCCCTCGGCGTTCCTCACCCCTACCGTAGTTCCCGACCCTCGACCCCCAGCGTTCCTCGACCCTCTACCCTAGTTCCCGCCCCTCGACCCCTCGGCTTTCCTCGACCCTCTACCCTAGTTCATGACTCTCGACCCCTCGGCGTTCCTCGACCCTCGACCCCTCGACGACCCTCGACCCTCGAACCTTCGGTGACCCTCGACCCCTCGGTGACCCCTCGACCCTCTACCCTAGTTCACGACCCTTGACCGCTCGGCGATCCACGACCCTCTACCCTAGTTCCCGACCCTCGACCCCTCGGCGTTCCTCGACCCTCTACCCCTCGGCGTTCCTCGACCCTCTATCCTAGTTCCCGACCCTCGACCCCTCGGCGTTCCTCGACCCTCGACCCCTCGGCTTTCCTTGACCATCTACCCTAGTTCACGACTCTCGACCCCTCGGCGTTCCTCGACCATCGACCCCTCGACGACCCTCGATCCTCGAACCTTCGGTGACCCTCGACCCCTCGGTGACCCCTCGACCTCTACCCTAGTTCACGACCCTCGACCGCGTCGCATCCACGATCCACGACCCTCTAACCCTAATTCCCCCGCCCGCAGACCCCTCGGCGTTCCTCGACCCTCGACCGCTCGGCGATCCTCGACACCCTCGTTCCTGATAAAAATTAAGAAGAGGAAGAAGAAGAGAAAACAAAAGAGGAAGAAGAAGAAAAAAAAGGAGAAGAAGAAAAAAATAGAGGAGAAGAAGAAAAAAATAGCTCTATTTTTTTTCTTCTTCTCCTCTTTTTTTTTCTTCTTCTTCCTCTTCTTATTTTTTTTCTCCTCTTCTTCCTCTCCTCTTCTTCTCCTTCTTTCTCTTCTTATTTTTTTTCTCCTCTTCTTCTCTTTTTTCTCCCCTTTTTCCTCTCCTTCTTTTTCTTCCCTTCTTCCTTCTTCCTCTTTTCCATACATATAAAAAGTTTAAAAAATACATGCATATATAAAAAAAATACATACATACACATAAAAAGAAAGCATATATATATATAACAAAAAAAACATATATAAAAAAAATAGCAACACGGCGGCGGCGGCGGTGCTCACAGAGGAGTCGAGGTGGGCAGGGGCGGGCCGGGCGGCGTCGGGGCGGCGTCGGCGTCGGGCCGGGGCGGCGTGTCGGCGTCGGGGCGGGCAGGGCGGGCGGGGCGGCGTCGGGGCGGCGCGGACCGGGGCAGTGACGGCGCGGGGCGGCGCGGCGACGGCGTCGGGGCAGGGGCGGCGCGCGGCGACGGCGACGGCGTCGGGGTAGGGGCGCGCGCGGCGACGAGGGCGGCGCGGACCAGGGCGGTGACGGCGCAGGGCGGCGCACGGCGACGAGGGCGGCGCAGAACGAGGCGGTGACGGCACGGGGCAGGGCCGTGCGGCGACGGCGTCGGGGCAGAGGGGCAGCCCGGCGGCGTCGTCGGGGCAGTGGAAGAAGAACTGAAACGAATTTTTCACAAGTGCTGGCTTATATAGACGAGGCATTTGTCCCGGTTCGTGGCACCAACCGGGACCAATGCCCCCCTTTAGTCCCGGTTGGTGCCACCAACCGGGACCAAAGGTCTCTTTTCAGCAGCCCAAAGGGCGGGAAACAGAGACCTTTGGTCCCGGTTGGTGCCACCAAACCGGGACTAAAGCTGGGCTTTGGTCCCGGTTGGTGCCACCAACCGGGACCAAAGGCCTTGTGCTGCCCGCAGCCAAAAGTTTAGTCCCACCTCGCTAGTTGAGAGGGGCTCGGAGTGGTTTATAAGCCCCACTGCGGCTGCCCTCTCGAGCTCCTCTCAAATGCAGGCTTACGGGCATAACCTGACATTCCGCTGCCTGTGGGCCTACTGGGCCTTCTGCGGGCCTGAATCCTGGCCCGTGGTTGGGTTTCTAGTCGTATTCAGGCCGTGGTGACCCAGTAGGTGGCATTTTTTTTTATTTTTTTCTATTTTTTTTGTTTTGTTTTTTGCTTTATTTATTTTCTTTTGGTTTTTGCTTTATTTTTTAATTCTTTCTGCTTTTAGGTAATAAATATTATAAACTTTCTGTTACTGCCATTAGTTTTCCAATTCGAATAGTTTAAATTTGAATTCTTTGAAATTTGTGTGAATCCCTAGTTTGTGATTAACTTTACTATAAAAATAAATTTTTGAGTGATTCTTTTTCCTGCTATTTAATATTACTGTGTTTTATCATTATATTCAAAAACAATTTTTGTTATTTTAGTTTCTTACAAAAAAATCTTTATGATAATTCTTTTTGCTATTAAAGTTTCTAACAAAAAAGTTTTTTTTGAAAATTCTTTTTGCTTTCAATGTTTTGAACAGAAAATACTTTGCTAATTTTAGTTGCATAAATTTTAGTTGATTCCTTTTGCTATTAGAGTTTCATTAAAGTTTGCTAGTTCATTCTTTTTTCTATTAGAGTGTCATTAAAGTTTTCTAGTTCATTCTTTTAGTTTATTATTTTTGCTATTAGAGTTTCATAAAAGTTGAGAGGGTTACAGCAAAAACTAGATGCACTTCGTGTACAAAATGGACAATCTCTTTCGAAGAATCAGGGTTTCGGACGAAAACTCATCTGTTACAAAGGGATTTCATTTTTTTGAACTTATTTGAACTCCAGACTTTTTGTGTGTTTAAAATGAATCATTCAAAGCCACATCATCAATTTTCAACCCTTTCTGACTTCATATGTTATTTTTCATGCATTTACTGATTTTTTTGAGCTAAATGACCCTGAAATTGAAAAGCAGTTCAAATGAACTCTGAAGAGGTTGAAAATTGGCATGATATCATCATTTCACCCCACATAGCATGTGCTAAAAAGTTGAGAGGGTTACGGCAAAAACTGGATGCAGTTTGTGTACAAAATGGACAATCTCTTTCGAAGTATCAGGGTTTCGGACGAAAACTCATCTGTTACAAAGGGATTTCATTTATTTGAACTTATTTAAACTCCAGACTTTTTGTGTGCTCAAAATGAACCATTCAAAGCCACATCATCAATTTTCAACTCTTTCTGACTTCATCTGTTATTTTCATGCATTTACTGATTTTTTTGAGCTAAATGACCCTGAAATTGAAAAGCACTTCAAATGAACTGAAGAGGTTGAAAATTGGCATGATATCATCATTTCACCCACATAGCATGTGCTAAAAAGTTGAGAGGGTTACGGCAAAAACTGGATGCACTTCGTGTACAAAATGGACAATCTCTTTCGAAGTATCAGGGTTTCGGACAAAAACTCATCTGTTACAAAGGGATTTCATTTTTTTGAACTTATTTGAACTCCAGACTTTTTGTGTGCTCAAAATGAACCATTCAAAGCCACATCATCAATTTTCAACCCTTTCTGACTTCATCTGTCTTCACTTTTTTTTCGCTTGTGTCCTTTGCTTATTGCGCCGTAACCATGGATATTCTTCATCGCTTAACAGGGTGCTTGGGTCAGCCTTGACTTTGAAGGGAGGAATTTCATGAAACTTTTCATAATCTTCAGACATGTCTGTCTTACCCTCCACTCCCACGATGTCTCTTTTCCCTGAAAGAACTATGTGGCGCTTTGGCTTATCGTATGATGTATTCGCTTCCTTATCTTTTCTTTTTCTCGGTTTGGTAGACATGTCCTTCACATAGAAAACCTGCGCCACATCATTGGCTAGGACGAATGGTTCATCTGTGTACCCAAGATTGTTCAGATCCACTGTTGTCATTTCGTAATGTGGCTCTACCTGTACCCCGCCTCCTGACAGATTGACCCATTTGCACTTAAACAAAGGGACCTTAAAATCATGTCCGTAATCAAGTTCCCATATGTCCACTATGTAACCATAATATGTGTCCTTTCCCCTCTTGGTTGCTGCATCAAAGAGGACACCGCTGTTTTGGTTGGTGCTCTTTTGATCTTGGGCGATCGTGTAAAATGTATTCCCATTTATCTCGTATCCTTTGTAAGTCAATACATTCGAAGATGGTCCCCTGGACAACGAGTACAGCTCATCAGAAATAGTGTTGTCACCTCTGAGACGTGTTTCCAACCAACTGCCGAAAGTCCTGATGTGTTCACATGTAATCCAGTCGTCACACTGCTCCGGGTGTTTGGAGCGCAGAATGTTCTTGTGTTTATCGACCTACGGGGTCACCAAGGTAGAGTTCTGTAGAACTGTGTAGTGTGCTTGAGACCAAGAATGCCCGTCCCTGCATATTATTGAGTCCCCTCCTAGCGTGCCTTTTCCAGTCAGTCTCCCCTCATACCGCGATTGAGGGAGACAAATCTTCTTAAGGTCAGGAATGAAGTCAACACAAAAACCAATGACATCCTCTGTTTGATGGCCCATGGAGATGCTTCCTTCTGGCCTAGCGCGGTTATGGACATATTTCTTTAAGACTCCCATGAACCTCTCAAAGGGGAACATATTGTGTAGAAATACGGGACCCAGAACGAAAATCTCGTCGACTAGATGAACTAGGACGTGCGTCATGATATTGAAGAAGGATGGTGGGAATACCAGCTCAAAACAGACAAGACATTGCGCCACATCACTCCTTAGCCTTGGTATGATTTCTGGATCGATCACCTTCTGAGAGATTGCATTGAGGAATGCACATAGCTTCACAATGGCTAATCGAACGTTTTCCGGTAGAAGCCCCCTCAATGCAACCGGAAGCAGTTGCGTCATAATCACGTGGCAGTCATGAGACTTTAGGTTCTGGAACTTTTTCTCTGCCATATTTATTATTCCCTTTATATTCGACGAGAAGCCAGACGGGACCTTCATACTGAGCAGGCATTCAAAGAAGATTTCCTTCTCTTCTTTGGTAAGAGCGTAGCTGGCAAGACCTTCATATTGCTTTGGAGGCATGCCGTCTTTTTCGTGCCAACGTTGCAGGTCCTCCCGTGCCTCCGGTTTATCTTTTGTCTTTCCATACACGCCCAAGAAGCCTAGCAGGTTCACGCAAAGGTTCTTTGTCACGTGCATCACGTCGATTGAAGAGCGGACCTCTAGGTCTTTCCAGTAGGGTAGGTCCCAAAATATAGATTTCTTCTTCCACATGGGAGCGCGTCCCTCAGCGTCATTCGGAACAGATAGTCCGCTGGGACCCTTTCCAAAGTTTACGTGTAAATCATTGACCATACCAAGTACGTGATCACCGGTACACATGGCGGGCTTCTTCCGGTGATCTGCCTCGCCTTTGAAATGCTTACCTTTCTTTCGACATTGATGGTTGGTCGGAAGAAATCGACGATGCCCCAGGTACATATTCTTCCTGCATTTGTCCAGGTATATGCTTTCGGTGTCAGCTAAACAGTGCATGCATGCATGGTATCTCTTGTTTGTCTGTCCTGAAAGGTTACTGAGAGCAGTCCAATCATTGATGATTACAAATAGCAACGCATGCAGGTCAAATTCCTCCTGTCTGTGCTCATCCCACACACGTACACCGTTTCCATTCCACAGCTGTAAAAGTTCTTCAACTAATGGCCTTAGGTACACATCAATGTCGTTGCCGGGTTGCTTAGGGCCTTGGATGAGTACTGGCATCATAATGAACTTCCGCTTCATGCACAGCCAAGGAGGAAGGTTATAGAAGTTCATCATCACATTAAAACCAAAGTACATACATAGTTCTCATTGAACAACATATAGCCCTTCAGAGCATCTAATTAAACCATACATTGAAACTATGTAAAACATTTCAATGCAACAACAAATGCGATCATAATCGCAACCAAGGTAACAATTGATCCAACGACATAATGATACCAAGCCTCGGTATGAATGGCATATTTTCTATACTTTCTAATCTTAAAGCGCATTGCATCCATCTTGATCTTGTGATCATCGACGACATCCGCAACATGCAACTCCAATATCATCTTCTCCTCCTCAATTTTTTTCAATTTTTCCTTCAAGTAATTATTTTCTTCTGCAACTAAATTTAACCTCTCGACAATAGGGTCGGTTGGAATTTCCGGTTCACATACCTCCTAGATAAAAAAATATATGTCACGTTGGTCGGCATAATTGTCATAAACAATAAATGAACCAAATATTTATAAAATATAATATATACCACATCCGAATCATAGACAAGACGAGGGCCGACGGGGGCGGATACCAAAACCATCGCACTATATAATAACAAACAATAATAAAAGTAAGAAAATTATACAAGTATCTATCTAAATCATACAAGTAAGAATTTTTTTCTTTTAGAAAGAAGATAAGAAAAAGAGGCTCAACACGGTGGTGCCGGCGACGAGATCGGCACGAGCGATCGACGGCGGTGAAGACGGGGACGGGACATGACGGACCGTTAAACCTAGACAAATCTTGAGGAAGATGGAGCTTGGAGGTCGAGTTTGGAGAGGAGAAAGCTTAAGTAGTGTGACTCGGGCATTTCATCGAACACCTCATGTGCATAGGAGGATATCTATCGATCGGCCTGACAGCAACCTACGGGACTCGATCCACCATCCATCGACCACACACACCAGGAAGAAGAAGCAGAGCACTTGCATCCATCCGATGATCGCTGTGCTGATTAACTGAATTAACTAGCAAAATTAAGACGTGTAACCGTGTCACATTAGTCTATGATCGATTCTTCTCTTGGCAGTTGGCACTACATATGACCCGATCGATAAAAGATATGATTTGCAAGCTAGGTCATAGAAAATATCATGGCGTACTTGGCCATAACTAGTTGGCGGTCGCACGTGCGTGTGTACGTACGCATGTGCCTACAACCATGTACATATGCCGGCGTGAGAGGAAGTACGCAAGTTGTAACAATTTAACATCATCTTCTTGTTTGTATTCCGCTCTAATTCTGACCCAATGGGATGATCAGTCGACAAAGTTATTGCAAGACGTGGAACAGCAATTTTGTGACTATTAGCTTATCTATGCTGTCGTACCTCATCACCTGAGCTGCGACACGGACGTCGAATCACCAGTCGACATGTGGTGTATATTCCTCCAGCAGGAACAATAATTCAAGGTTTGTATCAATCGATGGATGGATGAATCATCTGAAAATGACATGGCATATACTATGTGGTGCGATATAATTAAAGGGGATAGTTCAACGCAGATATTTAGCAGCACAATAGAGGTGTTTGCCCATCGACAAATAGTTGTTTCCACACTACGATGGGGGGTGAACCGGCGGGGAATTGGTGCTGGCAAGGGTTTTGGGGGGAGAAGAGCTTAGTCATCGCGGGTTTGCCAACATAATTAGTTTAGATGTCATTGTTGTTGTCCCATGTGTTGCGACACACACGACAGATGACCATCAGCCAACATGTATGTATGTACGTACATATGTATGGTCACTATCATACTATGGTGTATATGTATTCCACCATCACAGACAATAATTGACGTTTTGGATCGACCAATGGATGATGAATCAGCCGAAAATGACATGAACTACGTGTGTTGTATGCTCCCTTGTCATCCGATCGATGGCATATCATCTGGTTACTCAATTCCAAATCAAATATTTGTTGGCACTGTAGGTTTTATTAGATATAAGATTTTCATTTATTATAGCATCATGTTGAATTACAAGAATGTGACCTGTTTTTCAGTACTATTAGGTAAGACATCCTCTTTTACAAACAGATGGATGGAAGAAGATGTACTAACAAGTTCAGCGAATGAGAATGCATATTATATTCATCAAAGTCAAAGATGGCTAGCTCAGAAAAGGAAAACAAGACGGCCCAATAAACTGAAGCCAATCTTATGTTACCCCGTAGCTCAAATACTTGCCTCCCTTGATTTCTTCACATTCAGAACAACAAACTCAGCTAATACTACCTGTTTCTCCAAAAAAAAAAAACTAATACTACCTCCATCCCTAAAAAAAATAATACTATCTCCATCCCCTAAAAAAAACCTAATAATACCTCCAGCTCAAACAAAAAAAAGGCTAATACTACCTACAATGCATTTTAGTAATGAAGCATCTTACCAACAAGTTAACGTGATATGCACCATTTGTTAAATTAATGATTGATAGCATGACGTTGAGCATTAACATGATATGCCAGTCGGGAGAAGGCTAAAATTTGAAGCCAATATATATCTGAGCCAACTAAGGTTGCAGGGTCAAAGAAATATGTATCACGGTGTATGTACATACACGACACATGCCACCACACATACCGTTATTGCGGGCGTGTGATGTGAGAGGAAGCATAGACGTTCTCCCTCTGTAAATTAATATAAAACCTTTTAGATCACTAAACTACTTCATCCTGTTTGTAATTTGCAACTTGCAAGAAGACGTGGACTAGCAAATTCTTCAGGACCGATTATACGGTAATTAGCTGCTTATATCTATCGTTGTTGTAGCACATCCCAAGACCCGCGACATGGACGTCAAATCACCAGTCGACAAGTATGTGTGCATAGTGTATATTCCACCAGCACAATAATTCCAATCGGATAACAAGATAGATGAATCATCCGAAAATGACATATGGTGTATATCTACTTTTGAAGATGTCCGCAAAACAAAACACACATGTGTTTAGTGGTACTACCACTTCCCATGAAAAGGAAAGGACTATATTTAGCAGTAACCACACAAAGAGAATGTTTCTGCTACGGTGGGCATGGAAGTGGACAGGGCATGTGTGCGCGTCCTGAGTTAAATCCATAAAACCAATAAAAATTGTGTTTTTTTCGAGCGGGATAAATTGTGTTGTTATTAGCAAAAAACATCACGTTAGGTGCTGACCGCAAAATAGACCACACACAATGTTAGTCTGTGACAAAAAACACACAATTTGACATGGCAAATAGCTGATGTGGCAAAGGTGACGGAAGTTAACAGCTCGGTCAAACCGTGCCCCTTTTTCCAAAAAAAAAAAAACACGACACACATGACGGACGTTAAGGAAGGGGATTTCTCCCCATTTTCATTTTTAGTGGGATGGGACCCACATGTAAGGAATACACTAAGCGGGTAAGAGACAGCTGACAGGCGGGCCCCACATCACTTTTAACGGCCGTCGTCTTTGTTTGACAATGTCTATACGTAGCTTCTGTGTATATCCTGTATATTATATTTGCAGTGTACCCTTATATATATGAGATAGCCACACCCGTATTGGATGTCGAGGCAGTTTCCAACAAACACAACGTTTCACTTGGTAGGGTTACGATCCTTTCCTTCCGCACCTCTGTTCCAATCTCATCAATGGCTTCAGTCACGACTGCCGCCGCCTCGATCTCTGTCGCTCCGGCCGCCGGCCCGGCCTCCGCCGCTCAGACTGCCCCGGCCAGTCCGTTTTTGGCTTCTCGGCCGCTCGTCTCCCTGGCCGGAGCCTCCATGCTATGGCCGATCCCGCTGCCCAGCCGCCGGCGGGCTGCTACAGCACCGTCCCGCCTACGACGCATGGGATCAACCCCGCGAGCGCTCCCTGGTGGGGATCCCAGTCTCTCTACGGCGCGCCCCACAGCGGCATCCAGCACCTTGAATCGGGCGGCCTCCCGCATCAGCCAAGCCACGTCCCACAACAAGAATCTGCATCGGGCGGCCTCCCGCATCAGCCGAGCCACGTCCAGCGCCTTGCATCGGGCTGCTCCATGCATCACTCGGGTGGAGTCCCTAATCTGCATCTGGCCTACGGCCACGTCCCGCAGCAGGGCCTCGGCGGCGTCCCGCGCCCACAGCAAGGCCACGGTGACGTCCCGCAGCAGGGCCATGGTGGCGTCCAGCAGCACTTGTTAGCGGGCCCTACTCATGGCGGCGTCCCACATCCGCAGCAGCCACCGGCGGCTGGCTCCTACGGCGCTGCCCCGGACAGTCCGTGGCCGGCTTTGTCTACGCTACAGCCGCCCTACGTCCCCGCTACCCCGTTGGCCTATGCCTTCAAGCCAGCCTCTGTGACCGCGTCTCCTTTTGGCGCACCCGCTTCGTTCGGAGCACCCTACGGCGGACCATCGACCGAGCTGGTGGCTTCGTCCGTGGTACCGAGTGGTCCTTCACCCCCGGGCTTTTATGCGCCGCCGTCGCCTTCGGATCATGGTGTCTCTAATGCACCGTTCTACTTTGCGCATCTCATCCCGGTAAAGCTAACAACGGATAACTATCTGTCATGGCGTGCTCAGGTCTTGCCACTTCTCTGCAATCGCTACTTGGAGGGTTTTGTTGATGGCACTCTACCGTGTCCACCGCCGTACCATCCGGGGCATCATGCGTGGGTGGCTCAGGATCAGGCCATTCTCTGTGCCATCCAGTCCTCTCTTACGGAGGGGGTTTCGTCACTGGTCATCTTCGCCGCTACATCTCGGGACGCGTGGATGGCTCTTCATACCAGTTTTGCTTCGCATTCTCAGGCGCGGGCTCACGCCATCCGCACTGCACTTGGGGAGGTGAAGCTTCATGATCTCACCGTCACCGACTACTTTAACAAAGTGACGGGTATGGCTGACACACTTGCCTCCATTGGCAAGGCGCTTGGTCCGGAGGAGTTCACCTCCTATGTGCTCAACGGCTGAGTGACGACTATGATAATTTGGTGGAGAATATCAATGGTCGTGACACTCCCATCCAGCCGCGTGAGTTGTACGCACGTCTCCTCGCTACGGAGCAGCGCATCCAGGCTCGCCGCTCTACGTCGAGTTTCCCTTCCGCCAATGCTGCAACGCGTGGGAAGGGCAAGCCCTACAAGCCACCAACTGGTGGCAAACCTCCTCCGACCGCGCCTAGTTCGCGGAACACCACTACCTCGATGGGAGGTCGAGTCCGTGTCTGCTGTCCTTCATGTGGTGCTCAGGTCCCCTGCTAGCTATGTGGACTTGATGGTCACCTTGCCTCCCGTTATCATCATCGCTTCAAGCAGTATTTCTTGGGAATCGAGAACAATGGCAATCGGTAATGAGAAGCAGGCTGCCTTGGCGAGTCATGAGCAGGGGTATACTCCTTCCTATCCAGTTGATGCATCTTGGTGCATGGATACGGGAGCTACCAATCACCTGACGAGTGAGATGGGAAAACTCTCTACACAGGATCCGTACCATGGACATGATCAGGTTTGCACCGCTAATGGGGAAGGTATGCACATCTCACATATTGGTTAGGCATCACTTCTTACACGTCGATCCACACAATTACGTCTTCTTAATATCCTTAGTATTCCCACTGTTTCACGTAGTTTGCTTTCAGTTCCTAAACTTACTCGTGATAATAATGATCTTGTTGAATTTCATCCTTTTCATTTTTTTGTTAAGGACCGGGACACGAGGGACGTACTCCTTAGAGGTCGACTGCGTAATAATAGTCTCTATGCACTTGATGTGTGATAATCCACAAGTATAGCGGATCAGTTGTAGCATCTTTCGACAAGTAAGAATGTCGAATCCAACGAGGAGCTAAAGGTAGAATTTATATTCCCTTCAAGTTCTATCGACCACCGATACAACTCTACGCACGCTTAACGTTCGCTTTACCTAGAACAAATATGAAACTAGAAGTACTTTGTAGGTGTGATAGGATAGGTTTGCAAGATAATAAAGAATACGTAAATAAAAGATAGGGGCTGTTTAGATAATGAAACAATTAAGTTAGTTTAACGAGTGTGAAAAAGTGGTGGAAGGATTTGCGAAATTGTCCCTAAGTAATTGACTACGTTACTAGACCGATAGCAAGTTTTATGTGGGAGAGGCCACTGCTAGCATGTCATCCCTTACTTGAAATTCTATGCACTTATGATTGGAACTATTAGCAAGCATCCACAACTACTAACATTCATTAAGGTAAAACCCAACCATAGCGTTAAGATATATTGGTCCCCCTTCAATCCCGTATGCATCAATTTCTATTCTAGGCTGAAGCTGCTATCACCCTTGGCCTCCAATACATAGTACTATCAACATACAACTAACCCTATGGTGTGATCCACACGCGCGCTCATATGATGGGCACCAAAGGACAGCAACATAACCACGAGCAAATTAAACCAATCACAGCAATTCACCAATCACCAATAGGACAACAAAAATCTACTCAGACATCATAGGATGGCAACACATCATTGGATAATAATATGAAGCATAAAGCAACATGTTCAAGTAGAGGGTACAGCGGGTTGCGGGAGAGTGGACTGATGTAGACAGATGGGGGAAGGTGATGGAGGTGTTGGTGAAGATGACGGAGTTGTTGGTGTAGATCGCCGGCACACGATGATTGCCCCGGTGGCGTTCCGGCGCCACCGGGAGAGAGGGGGAGAGAGAGCCCCCTCCTTCTTCTTCTTCCTTGACCTCCCCCCTAGATGGGAGGAGTGTTTCCCCTCTGGTCCTTGGCCTCCATGGTGGCGGAGGGGCTCGCCCCTTCGAGATTGGATCTCTCTATCTGTTTCCTTCTGTTTCTGCGTTCCCAGATTCTGGCCTTTCACCGTTACTTAAATTCCTGGAGATTTGTAACTCCGATTGGCCTGATATTTTAACACGATTTTTATCCAGATATTAGCTTTCTTGCGGCGAAAGAAGGCACCAACCGCCTTACGGGGTTGCCACAAGCCCCCTAGCCCCGCCCTGGGTAGGGGGCGTGCCTCAAGGGCTTGTGGGCCCCTCGGGCATCGTCTCGCGTTGATTCCAATTCCCAAAAATCACATATATTCCAAAAAAATCTCCGTAAGTTTTTATCGCGTTTGGACTTCGTTTGATATGGATATTCTGCGAAACAAAAAACATGCAACAAACAGGAACTGGCACTGGGCACTGGATCAATATGTTAGTCCCAAAAATAACAGAAAAAGTTGACAAAAGTATGTGAAAGTTGTAGAATATTGGCATGAAACAATCAAAAATTATAGATATGAAGGAGACGTATCAGCATCCCCAAGCTTAATTCCTGCTCGTGCTCGAGTTGGTAAATGATAAAAAAATGATAATTTTTGATGTGGAATGCTACCTAGCATAATCTTGATCATATAATCTAATCATGGCATGAATATTAAGACACGAGTGATTCATAGCAATAGTCTATAATTTGACATAAAGACAATAATACTTCAAGCATACTAATAAAGCAATCATGTCTTCTCAAAATATCATGGCTAAAAGAAAGTTATCCCTACAAAATCATATAGTCTGGCTATGCTCCATCTTCACCACACAAAGTATTTCATCATGCACAACCCCGATGACAAGCCAAGCAATTGTTTCATACTTTTAATGTTCTCAAGTTTTTTCAACTTTCACGCAATACATGAGCGTGATCCATGGATATGGCACTATAGGTGGAATAGAATATGATGGTGGAGGTTGTGTGGAGAAGACAAAAAAGGAGAAAGTCTCACATCGACGCGGCTAATCAATGGGCTATGGAGATGCCCATCAATTGATGTCAATGCAAGGAGTAGGGATTGCCATGCAACAGATGCACTAAGAGCTATAAGCGTATGAAAGCTCAAACTAAAAACTAAGTGGGTGTGCATCCAACTTGCTTGCTCATGAAGACCTCGGGCATTTGAGGAAGCCCACCATCGGAATATACAAGCCAAGTTCTATAATGAAAATTCCCACTAGTATATGAAAGTGATAACTCAAGAGACTCTCTATATGAAGAACATGGTGCTACTCTGAAGCACAAGTATGGTAAAAGGATAGTAACATTGCCACTTCTCTCTTTTTCTCATTTTTTTGTTTTTCTCTCTTTTTTCTCTTTTTTGGGCTCTTTGGCCTCTTTTTTTATTTTTTTTTATTTTTCGTCCGGAGTCTCATCCCGACTTGTGGGGGAATCATAGTCTTCATCATCATTTCCTCACTGGGGCAATGCTCTAATAATGATGATCATCACACTTTTATTTACTTACAACTCGATATTACAACTCGATACTAGAACAAAATATAACTCTATATGAATGCCTCTGGCGGTGTTCCAGGATGTGCAATGATCTAGCATAGCAAAGATATCAAAAAACGGAAAAGCCATGAAAATATCATGCTAGCTATCTTACGATCATGCAAAGCAATATGACAATGAATGCTCAAGTCATGTATATGATGATGATGGAAGTTGCATGGCAATATATCTCGGAATGGCTATGGAAATGCCACAATAGGTAGGTATGGTGGCTGTTTTGAGGAAGATATAATGAGGCTTATGTGTGATAGAGCGTATCATATCATGGGGTTTGGATGCACCGGCGAAGTTTGCACCGACTCTCGAGGTGAGAAAGGGCAATGCACGGTACCGAAGAGGCTAGCAATGATGGAAGGGTGAGAGTGCGTATAATCCACGGACTCAACATTAGTCATAAATAACTCACATACTTATTGCAAAAGTTTATTAGCCCTCGAAACAAAGTACTAATACGCATGCTCCTAGGGGGATAGATTGGTAGGAAAAGACCATCGCTCGTCCCCGACCGCCACTCATATGGAAGACAATCAAAAAATAAATCATGCTCCGACTTCATCACATAACGGTTCACCATACGTGCATGCTTCGGGAATCACAAACCTTAACACAAGTATTTCTACCAATCCACAATTACTCACTATCATGACTCTAATATCACCATTTTTATATCGCAAAACTATTGCAAGGAATCAAACATATCATATTCAGTGATCTACAAGTTTTTATGTAGGATTTTATGACTAACCATGTGAATGACCAATTCCCGATGACTCTCTAAATAGATATAAGTGAAGCATGAGAGTTTAATTCTTTCTACAAAAGATATGCCCACGCTCTAACAAATATAAATGACGCAAAATAGCATTCTACAAATGGCGGTTTTCTATGTGTAGGGAAACAGGCAATCCAAACTTCAAATGATATAAGTGAAGCACATGAAGCATTCTATAAAGTCATACTCAAAAGATATAAGTGAAGTGCATAGAGCATTCTATAAATCAACCAAGGACTATCTCATACCAGCATGGGGCATTACTAAATGAAAAATAAAAAGCACACGATGCTCCAAGAATTTACGCATATCATGTGACGAATAAAAATATAGCTCCAAGTAAAATTACCGATGGTCGCTAGAAGAAAGAGGGGATGCCTTCCGGGACATCCCCAAGCTTAGTTGCTTGGGAGTCCTTGAATATTACCTTGGGGTGCCTCGGGCATCCCCAAGCTTAGGCTCTTGTCACTCCTTGTTCTTTCATCCATCGTGATCTCACCCAAAACTTGAAAACTTCAATCACACAAAACTTAACAATACCCTCGTGAGATTCATTAGTATAATAAAGCAAATTACCACTTTAAGTACTGTTTAAAACCCATTCACATTTTATTTTTGCATTGTAGCTACTGTATTATAACTTCTCTATGGCTTATACCACCGATACAATTGGTAGTTTCGTCAAAACAAGCAAAACAATGCATCAAAAACAGAATCTGTCAAAAACAGGACAGTCTGTAGTAATCTGAACATTCACCATACTTATGTAACTCCAAAAATTCTGAAACATTTGGAAAAAATAAAAAATTTGCATAGCACTACTATGTAAAAAATTCAGAAACTTTTGACATTCCAGTAAAAAAATATAAATTCACGCACTACAGCCAAAGTTTCTGTTTTTGCACTGCACACACCAAACAAGCAATCTAGTCATCCTAAAGGCAAATCTTGGCACATTATTTTTGTAATACAATGGATTTGTACAAGGGGATAATTATTTTTGTTGAAAAGTTTTTGTAATTCAAGATTTGCAAAGTTTCCATGGGCATGAACAAAGTTCAAGGAGCTCCACCACTTCAACGGTGCTCGTCCTTCTTACTTTCACTTTTCTTTTTGAAAAGTTTTAGGTTCCCCACTTTATTTTTTCTGTTTTTAAACTTTTTAAAAGCACTCAACAGAAATAAATGACTCTCTAAAACTTCTGGGTTGTCTCCTTGGCAGCGCTTTCTTTAAATTCATTAAGCTAGGCATATAGTGCTCAAGTAATGGATCCACCCGGATCCCAAGGTATATCAAAGCCAATTTTAATTAACAATGATTTGTGATTTAGTAGTGAGCACAAAGTAACATTTATCATGCAACAACGAAGTCTAACTCTCTTCCTATGCATTGGCATGTCATAAAAGAACAATTCATGCACACAAAGTAAAGGCCGATACATAGCATAAACAGCTTCTTGCAATTTTATCATATTGGAAACATAGAGAGGCGGGGATGTAGTTCCTCTCTCATAATATTTGCAAGTAGGAGCAGCAAGCACATGCATATTATATTTATCAAAATCATCATGTGTAGTAGTAAAATGCAACCCATCAATATAGTCCTTAATAAGCGCAAACTTCTCTGATATAGTGTAGTTGGGAGAATTCAAAAAGATAATAGGACTATCATGTGTGGGTGCAATAGCAACAATTTCATTATTAACATAAGGAACTATAGCAAGTTCATCTCCATAAGCATAATTCATATTGGCATCATGGCCACAAGCATAGCAAGCATCAAGTTCATCAAAAAGGGATATTTCAAACAAATCAAAGGGATCATAGCAGTTATCATAGCATTCATCCTTCGGTACGCACGAAGGGAAATTAAACAATGTACGGGATAAAGATTTACTCTCATTAGAATGTGGGAACGGGTGATCAATCCGCTCTTCCTCCTTTAGTTCTTCGCTCTCTTCCTCGTCTTTTTCATCTAATGAGCACACACACTGTCATCAATTTCTTCTTCCATAGAATCCTGCAAAATATTTATCTCTTCTTGGACAGCGGAGACTTTCTCAATAAACTCATTAATATCGGCATTATATTCATAATTCTCATAGCAATATTTAAGCATAGCATTATTTTCAGGTCTGTAAACAGCATCAGCAAGATTTTCACACTTTTCAAACAAAGATTCAATCTACTACCACTATAAAAGCACGAGAGGGCGGAGAAGCAAACAATCAGACCCATCCATCGTCAAGATCTAATGGCCCTTAATCCTTCAGTGTTTAACGCTACAAACCACAGATTAAGCCGCTAACAGTCCATCGATCGCTAACCCTGCCCCGCGTTAAAAAAACACACTGCCCGCACGACCGCACGACCTCTCGCCCGTGCTCCTCGACCTCTCGCCCCTGCTCCTCCTCCCGCGTCGTTCCTCCTGCAGCCTCCCACCGCCGCCCGCCTCGCCCTTCGCCGCAGGTCGCCGTGCCCTTCGCCGCCTCCCACAGCCGAGCCCATCACCCCACGGGAGCCGCCGCAGGTTCCTCTCCTCCGTCGAGCAGCGGTGGCATGGGTGAAGGAAATATGCCCTAGAGGCAATAATAAAGTTGTTATTTTATATTTCCTTATTCATGATAAAGGTTTATTATTCATGCTAGAATTGTATTGATCGGAAACCTAAATACATGTGTGAATACATAAACAAACACCGTGTCCCTAGTGAGCCTCTACTTGACTAGCTCGTTGATCAAAGATGGTTATGGTTTCCTAACCATGGACATGATTTGTCTTTTGATAACGGGATCACATCATTAGGAGAATGATGTGATGGACAATACCCATCCGTTAGCTTAGCATAATGATTGTTCAGTTTTATTGCTATTGCTTTCTTCATGTCAAATACACATTCCTTCGACTATGAGATTATGCAACTCCCGGATACCGGAGGAATACCTTGTGTGCTATCAAACGTCACAATGTAACTGGGTGATTATAAAGATGCTCTACAGGTATCTCCGAAGGTGTTTGTTGAGTTGGCATAGATCGAGATTAGGATTTGTCACTCCGAGTATCGGAGAGGTATCTCTGGGCCCTCTCGGTAATACACATCATAAGCTTGCAAGCAAATGACTAAGGAGTTAGTCACAAGGTGATGTATTACGGAACGAGTAAAGAGACATGCCGGTAACGAGATTGAACTAGGTATGAAGATACCGACGATCGAATCTCGGGCATGTAACATACCGACGGACAAAGGGAATTACGTATGTTGTCATAACGGTTCGACCGATAAAGATCTTCGTAGAATATGTAGAGCCAATATGAGCATCCAGGTTCCGCTATTGGTTATTGACCGGAGAGGTATCTCGGTCATGTCTACATAGTTCTCGAACCCGTAGGGTCCGCACGCTTAACGTTCGTTGACGATATAGTATTCCCGGATGACCGAAAATATTGTTCGGTGTCCCGGATGAGATCACGGACATGACGAGGAGTCTCGAAATGGTCAAGAGGTAAAGATTCATATATAGGACGATAGTATTCGGACACCGGAAGTGTGCTGGAGGGTACCGGGTACATATCGGATCACCGGAAGGGGTTCTGGACACCCCTGGCAAAAGATATGGCCCTTATGGGCCAAGAGGGGAAACGCACCAGCCACAAGGGGCTGGTTGTAACACCCCAAGTGGTTATCTATAGTAATCCCCTTTTGATTATGCCAGGTCATCATGATCAACAGTGCTTAATCATCATTAGTATCATATCTCTTTTCTAATTCAAATTCAAATGGAAATTCAAACTGAAAGTGGAAAATAAAAGTTGACCAAACCTGAAAACTAAAATGTGCATCATGTTGCAAATAATCCCATAGCATTTATAAAAATGATTGCAACATTTATTTGAATTGGAAAAGGACTCAAACATCAAGGAACAGCAGCAAAACAGCACTATTTAATCCTTTTCAAATTAAATAAAATCCAAGTAAAAAGATATGGACACTAAACCAATTTCTAGCAGTGACTAATGTTGCACTGTGATTTATGGACCAGTTCTTAAATTTTACAAAAGTCCATAAGTAGCCTAAACATTTTTGTAAATAGAAAAAAAAATAAAACAAAACAACAAGAAAAACAAAAACCCCCAGGCCAACTGGGCCACACGGCCCAACTTCCCCCCTGGACCGATCGGCCCACCCCGCTCTCCCCATAACCCCCCCTGGACCCCCAGAAACCCTAGCCCACTCCCCCACTTCCCCCCCTCGCTCCCTCCCCCTCTCCCGATCCAGATCGGGATCGAGCCGCGCCCCGCCGCCGGACTCCGACGCCGCCGTCGCCCCTGGACCCCGTGCCCCTCGTCTCTCTCGCGCGACGGCCGCCTGAGGCCGTGGCCTCGCCTCGTCGCCGGACACGTCCTCGACGCAGCCGTCCCTTCGCGCCTCGCCAGCGCCACCTCCCCACCGGACCGCCCCGTCATCGTCTCTCCCTTGCCGGTCGCCGTCGAGCCTCGCCGCCCCGTTCCCCTGCACCGGAAGTGAGGCCCCGGCCTCTGCCTCCCTCTCCCCCGTACCCGCTTGCCGTCGCTGCCGCCCCGCGCCCGCCCGCTCGCCCCGTGCCCGCCCGCTCGCCCCGTCCCTGCACGCCTACGCCTGCTCGCCGCGCTCCCCGCGCGCCGCCCGTGCCGTGCCCCCTGCTCCGTTGCTGCTCTGCTCGCCCGCACCGCGCCCCGCGTTGCTGCTCGTCCTTCTGCCGCGCTCCGCCTCACCTCGCCGCGCACGTCGACCGTGCTCTCCCCCTCTCTCTACTTGCGCGCGCATGCGCAAGCCACCGCAGGCACCAGCGCGCCACCGCGCCCACGCCGCCGCCCTGCTGCCGCCGCACTCCGCCCGCTCCGCAGCTGCGCGCTGCTGCTCCCCGGCGAGCCCCGCCGTGGCCATGGCCGTGGCCTCGCCGCGGCTGGCCTGGGCCAGTGCCCAGTCGGGCCAGCGCCGTCGCGCGCCCCTTGCACGCCCACACGCCCGTAGTGGCCTTTGGGCCACTGACGTATGGGCCCGGCCCTCCCTAGCCACTGACAGAGGGGCCCCACCCCCACAGAACGTTTAAAAAAAATGAAATAATAAAATTAATAATTAGTGAATGAATTAATTTAATTAATCCTGCTTAATTAGTCTAATTAACTAGTTAGTTTAATTAAACAGTAATTAAGTTAACTAAACCCTAATTAAACTAATCAGTCTATGACATGTGGGCCCCACACGTCAGCTTGACCAAGTCAATGCACTGTTGACTGCTGATGTCAGCATACACTGTTTCGGATAATGTTGAATTTAAATAAATAACTAAATTCCAGAAATTAATAAAAACTTTAGAAAATCATATAAAATAATCCGTAGCTCAGATCGAAAAACTTTGTACATGAAAGTTGCTCAGAACGACGAGACGAATCTGAATACGCGGTCCGTTCGTCCGCCCCACGTCCCTAACCATCCGAACATGGAACCGTTCCCCTCCGGTCATCTGTCTGATAAATGTCCGGAACCGGGAAAACATTCCCGGATGGATTCCCCCTTTCTCAGTGACGTGCAACCATATGTTAGGACACATCCGGCACTGCATATTGTCATGTCGTACATTGTGTTGCTCATGTTTGCTGTGTATTTATACTGTTTCCTCCCCCTCTTCTCTCTCGTTAGACCCCGACGCAGTTCCCGGTACCGACGCAGCTCAGGAGACCATTGACACCGTTGACGACCTTGCCTTTGCCGCCGAGCAACCAGGCAAGCCCCCCCTTTGATCATCCCGATATCACCCATTCTATTTTCTCATGCTTGCATTAGAATTGCTGCTGCTACTGCTTTACCTATTCTGATGCATAGCCTGTTTATTGTAACCTGCTATTGATACCTTACCTGCTTATCCTAAACTGCTTAGTATAGTCTGGGTAGAGACCCACTAGAGAACCCCACTTTGATCCTTGTTGCCCCGCTGGATTATCAGAAGACCCAATCAACGGGATCGAAGACAGGCCCCGGCACCGCACTTCACCCCCTTAGTTGTAACGACACTGCATCGTTACCATCGAGTGCCGAGGGTGATACCTCGTATAGCACTCCTGATGTTAACTCTAAAGAGTAGCTATTTGGTCGTGGTCATCAAGAGTGATTCCTCCTTCACCACTTCCGATAATGACGCTGTCGTGCAACACCTCAAGTGTGAACCCAACGAGGTTGATTCCTCCGAGTTCACCTTGACAGATACATTGTGCAGGAATCCAACAAGGGTGATACCTCGGATTCCCTTGATGTTATGGACAGACGAATACTTGGACTGTACTATTGTTACTTGACAAGGCGGGTCGACCCTGAGGGGTACCCGTGTGTGATGTGAAGACGGGTTGCCTGTACGGTGCCCGAGTGATGAATACGAGGCGTGGTCGGGCATTCTTGGCCCTTGCCGCAAGTCCTCTAGACGGGGCGACGGGCTCACATCTTTCGTGAGTCTCTGCTCGTTTTCCGCAAGCCCCTAGTCCACTAACGATTTGGATATTTGATCCAAGCAGGCCTTTGGTCTGATAGCACTAACCATCACGTGGGCATAGTATGGGCGTTCTGCATCGTATGCATCAGCCGAAAGCTTTGTCAAACGTCCAGTTCAGCAGTGCGGCATGGAGTGATTGGCGCCATTCACGATAGAGGTGGTGCTTGGATCTGAGCCATGTGCGCAACAACCCGGAGGGCGAGGGGCGATGGCCCAAGACCCCCTTGCGCTTAGGATGTAGACTGACGGGGACCTCTCTGTTGAGCCGTAGGTAGGGTTGCGGTGTGTTGTTTGGCCGAGGCCGGGCATGACCCAGGAAAGTGTGTCTGGCCGGAGTTAAGCGAGCGTGATGGGTAAGTTGGTGCACCCCTGCATGGAAGAAAACATCTTTCGATAGCCGGTCCTATGGTAAAGGACAATCGGAGTTGTATCCTGATCGATACAACTAGAACTGGATACCTGTGATGATACCTGGATATGTGGCTCTGGGATTGCTTCTCACAGGGAGTCGAGAAGGGATCTCAGGACGAGGTTGATGACTGTATGGCTCTGGGATTGCTTTCTCGCAGGGAGTCGAGAAAGGATCTCTGGGTGAGGTTGATATCATTACTGCTACATTATATTGTATTGTTCTACTCTCTTCTATTGCTGCAAGCCCGCTGAAGATGCTAGTCTTCGATAGGACTAGGCCTTCTCTCTATTCTGGCATTTCTGCAGCCCAGTCCACATATTCAGCCTTCCTTTGATAATTTTGCATATGTAGTATAGATTCTTGCTTGCTGAGTACTTCGGAGTACACACGGTTGCTTTGTTTTCTTTTCTCCCCATATCAGTTTGTCGTGACCAGATGACGGAGCCCCTGAGACAGCTACCCCCGTCGACGATCGACTGCTACTATTTCCGAGGGTGGCTACTACTACGAGCTTGTTGACGACTAGGAGTAGGTTCGGAGGGTCCCAGGCAGGAGGCCTGCGCCTTTCGATCGTAGTGTTTTATTTTGCCCCGCCTTCCTGAAGGCCTTTCTGTTTCTCTTTTATATCTGTACTCAGATATCTGATGCTTCCGCTGACGCTTGTATGCCATCGAGCTATGTATTCGAGCCCTCGAGGCCCTGGCTTGTAATATAAAGCTTGTATGACTTTATTTATGTTTTAGAGTTGTCTTGTGATATCTTCCCGTGAGTCATTAGGCTTGATCGTGCACATTTGCGTGTATGATTAGTGCACGATCGGGCCGGGGGCATCACAAGTTGGTATCAGAGCCGACTGCCTGTAGGAACCCCCCCTTTCCAACTCCTTGGCCGAAGTTAAGTCTAGTGGTCCAAAACTGTTTTACTAACATGGCTGTGTAGCTTACGGGCCCACGTCGGCAAATGGGTGGTATTGGGATCTTTTACTCCTCGACCCTTACTCTGGGACTCTGCTTTCTCTTCTATTCGGGTTAAAATTTTACTAACTTCAACCTTAGGCTCTCGTGATCACATCCACCCGGAGTTCTGAAAATACCCCCCCTTGCTTCAAGATTGCGGGCCAGGTTCTGCTTACAGGATCCTTTTATCGAGGGCACCCTATGTTGTCACTTGCAGATTCCTTGCTCCGACAGTTTTCTCCGACGTTGATGTAGCCTTTGCTATGTCTCGTTGTGTACTTCCTTACCGCATGCCTGCGCGCCGCCTAGTTGTCTAGCCTTCTCCTTTCAGCAGTCGTAATGCCGGTTTGTAACCGAGACTATGTGTGGATTTGAATGTCTGCTGTGACTATGATGAAGTATCTATTGCACTTCCTTCTGTCGTGCGTGTTACTTCATAAATAATTCCATACACATGCAGTTTTACTTGCTAAACTGCCCCTGTTGATTTGGCAGGATGGCTGACGATCCACCACCTCCACCCTATATTGCCACAATGATGCAGCAGTTTGAACTCAACCGTCAGCAGTTTGAGCTTAACCGTCAGTTTATGACCGGAGTATTGGCTCAATTCCCAACTCAGAATGCTCAGCAACAGTCTGCTCCAATAACTCTGCCAGAATTTGTGCGCCTCAATCCATCCGTTTTCCGCAACTCCACCAATCCTATGGATGCTGATGATTGGCTTCGTGATATTCTGTTTGAGATGGAATCAGCTAATGTGGCCCCTGATAGTTACGTCACCTTTGCGACATTCCACTTAAAGAGTCCAGCTGCTAAATGGTGGGAAAGTCACAAGAGTATGTTGCCTGCTATAACTATAATCACTTGGCAGCAATTTCAGTCAGCTTTTCATGCACGGTACATTCCTCAAGGTCTGATGGACCAGAAGAAGCAGGAGTTTCGTAAACTCACACAGGGCACAATGACTGTGGATGAATATCAGAGGAAATTTCTGGAATTGTCCCGCTATGCTGAAGATGACGTCTGCACTGACGCACGCAAGCAGGAGAAATTCCGTGAAGGACTGCGTACTGATATAAACTTCGCACTTGCTGTCCATGATTGTACAGACTTCGCAATGCTTGTCAGCCAATCTTTCCAAGTTGAAACTGCTCTGACTAAACACCAGGAGTCGCTCAAGCGCACTCATGAAGCTGGCTCATCCTCGGGTCAGCCTGTTCTGAAACGTCGAGTGTGGATTCCGCACAATGTTCATCACCGACCTGCCCCTGTACCCAGGCCATCTTATGCTGCACCTCGTCTGCCTCCACCACCAAGACAACAGAATATTTCAAGTGGGCAGCCCAATGTTGGTGTTTCTCCCCATAATGATGGTTTGTGCCACTAGTGCGGACAGCCAGGGCACCGTACTATCAACTGCCGTCAGAGTCAGCCTCAACACGCATCACGTCCTTCTGCTGGTTGCAGGAAGAGCCGTCGAAAACATCCTTCTAGGAATGTTGAAACCAGACCACCTGCTAATCAGTGTGTTCATGTCAACCAAGTCAACATTGAAGAAGCTCGACAGGACCCCAAAATTGTGATGGACACCCTTCTAGTGAATTCAATCCCAGCTTCAGTCCTTTTTGATTCTGGAGCATCGCACTCCTTCATGTCCGAAAGTTTTGCGCGAAGCCATGATATACATTTCGAGGAGATGTCCACTCCATTAGTAATCCAGTCACCTGGGGCTAATTGGCAAACTACCATGGTAAGCCACGGTAACCACATTGTGCTCGGAGGATTGATGTTCCCCGTTTCACTCATTGCTCTCAAGACCTCCAACATAGACATTATTCTGGGTATGGACTGGTTGAAGCCTCATAAAGCTTTGATTGACTGTGCCACTGAATCAGTCCACATCACACACCCTTCCGGCCAGACAGTCAGATACTCAGCTCAAACAGTTCAGGACGCCGAAGCTCAGATTTATGTTCTGAATGCATTGAATGCTTCACCACTTGAAGGCATCGAGAATGTTCCAGTTGTTCGTGATTTTCAAGATGTCTTTCCAGAAGAACTTCCAGGAATACCCCCTGCTAGAGCTGTCGAGTTTGTCATCGATTTGAAACCAGGCACAACTCCTATTGCGAAGCGTCCTTATAAGATGCCTCCGCACCACCTTCTTGAACTTAAGGAGGAAATCGACACGTCACTTAAGAAGGGTTTCATCCGCCCCAGTTCCTCTGCTTGGGGAGCACCTTCACTCTTCGTTAAGAAGAAGGATGGAACTAACCGATTGGTTCAGGATTATCAGCCCATAAACCAAGCAACAATTGAGAACAAATATCCGCTTCCTCGGATCAATGATTTGTATGATCAACTTACTGGATCATCGGTGTTTTCTAAACTCAACTTGAGGTTGGGTTACCATCAGATCCGTGTTCGTGAAGAGGATATTCCAAAGACTGCATTTGTTACTCGCTATGGCTCTTATGAGTACACTGTAATGTCATTTGGCTTAACAAATGCTCTAGCCACATTCTCCCGTCTGATGAATTATATATTCATGTATTACCTCGACAAGTTCGTCGTGGTATATCTGGATGATATTCCGGTTTATTCGAAGAATAAGGAAGAACATGCCGAACATCTCCGTCTTGTACTAGAAAGGCTCCGAGAACACCAGTTGTATGCCAAATACTCCAAGTGTGAATTCTGGCTTTCTTAAGTAACTTACCTTGGTCATGTGATTTCCAAGGATGGAATTGCTGTTAACCCAGAACGAGTTCAGGCTATTCTTGACTGGACTCCTCCGAAGAACGTCAAGCAAGTCAGAAGTTTTCTCGGCCTTGCAAGCTATTGCCGTCGATTTGTCGAGAACTTTTCTAAGATTGCTAAGCCTTTGACTGATCTGCTTCACAAGGGCGTTAAATTTGAATGGACACAAAAATGTCAGGAATGTTTTCAAACACTCAAAGACAAGCTGATATCTGCCCCAGTACTTGCTCCTCCAGATTCTCGCAAAGACTTTGTGATTTATTGTGACGCATCCCGTGAAGGATTAGGCTGTGTCCTAATGCAAGAGCGTAAAGTGATTGCTTACGGCTCTCATCAGTTGCGCCCACATGAAGAAAATTATCCGGTACATGATCTAGAACCGGCTGCTATCATCTATGCATTGCAGTTGTGGCGACATTACCTCCTCGGTAATCGTTGCGAGATATACACGGATCATAAAAGTCTGAAGTACTTGTTCACTCAACCATCTCTAAACCTCCATCAGCAAAGATGGATGGAGACCATTGCGGACTATGATTTGGGTATTTCTTATACCCCTGGCAAGGCTAACGTGTTGGCTGATGCCTTAAGCCGCAAGTCTTATTGCGACAACCTCATGGTTAAGCGAGCTCAACCTCGTCTTTTTGAAGAACTGTGCAAGCTGAATCTGCGTATTGTTCTACAGGGTTCTCTTAATAACCTTGTGATACAACTAGATCTTGAGAAAGCTATTAAGATTACGCAAGCTAAAGATGCTAAAATTGATCTGATGAAGAAAGATCTTCACCTTGAAAAGTACAGGGATTTCTCACTGTCTGAAGATGGAACCTTGTATTTCAGAGACCGCATTGTGGTACCTCGCTTCGAGCTTATGACTGATAAGGTCATGAAGGAAGCACATGATACACCGCTGTCTATTCATCCGGGTAGCACCAAGATGTATCGTGATCTCCGTCAAAGGTACTGGTGGTCTAGAATGAAGCAGGATATTGCTCGTTATGTTGCTGAATGTGATGTGTGTCAACGCGTTAAAGCAGAACATCAGAAGCCTGCTGGAATTCTGCAACCGCTTCCTATTCATCTATGGAAATGGGACAAGGTTCAAATGGATTTCATTACAGGACTTCCCAGGTCACAGAAGGGTCACGATGCTATTCTTGTCGTCGTCGACCAACTCTCTAAAGTTGCACACTTTCTCCTTGTCAAGGAGACTATCACTGCTAGATTGTTAGTAGAGTTGTACATCTCCAGAATCGTATCACTCCACGGTATTCCGAAAGAGATCAGTTCAGACCGTGGCAGCATCTTCACTGGTCATTTCTGGGAAAGTTTCCAAAATGCTATGGGAACTCATATTACTTGGAGTTCAGCATATCACCCCCAGTCTCAAGGCCAAGTCGAGCGAGTTAATCAAGTGCTTGAGGACATGCTACGAGCTTGTGTTATATCTTTCGGCAAGAAGTGGGAAGAATCTCTTCCGTATGCCGAGTTCTCTTATAACAACAGCTATCAAGCCAGCTTGAAAATGGCCCCCTTCGAAGTACTATATGGACGTAAGTGTCGAACCCCTCTGAATTGGTCAGAAACCGGGGAACGACCACTCGTGGGACCGGACATTATTCAACACGCCGAAGAACAAGTCCGTATTGTCCGAGAAAATCTCAAGGTGGCTCAGGACCGTCAGAAGCGCAACTATGATCGCAAACGATGGGGTTTGATTTATCAACCTGGTGATCAAGTTTATCTACGTGTCACTCCTATGAAGGGCACTCACCATTTTGGAATCAAGGGCAAGCTAGCTCCACGCTACATTGGTCCTTTTTGCATTGTGGCTAAACCTGGTCAAGTGGTGTATAAATTGGAATTGCTGCCGCAATTCTCTCATATCCACGATGTCTTCCATGTGTCGCAACTTCGTAAATGCTTCAAGGAATCTCCACACCGAGCAGTGGATCACGAGATGCTCGAATTGCATGATGATCTATCTTATAAGGAGCATCCGATCCGCATCCTTGATGAAGCTGAACGTCGAACCAGTCAGAAGGTTACCAAGTTCCTGAAAGTGCAGTGCTCAAATCATACTGAAGATGAAGCCACTTGGGAACGGGAGGATTATCTTCGCAAGGAATACCCCGAACTTTTTCCTTCTACCTCTTAATTCTCGGGACGAGAATTCTTCTAGTGGAGGAGATTTGTAACACCCCCAGTGGTTAACTACAGTAATCCCCTTTTGATTATGCCAGGTCATCATGATCAACAGTGCTTAATCATCATTAGTATCATATCTCTTTTCTAATTCAAATTCAAATGGAAATTCAAACTGAAAGTGGAAAATAAAAGTTGACCAAACCTGAAAACTAAAATGTGCATCATGTTGCAAATAATCCCATAGCATTTATAAAAATGATTGCAACATTGATTGGAATTGGAAAAGGACTCAAACATCAAGGAACAGCAGCAAAACAACACTATTTAATCCTTTTCAAATTAAATAAAATCCAAGTAAAAAGATATGGACACCAAACCAATTTGTAGTAGTGACTAATGTTGCACTGTGATTTATGGACCAGTTCTTAAATTTTACAAAAGTCCATAAGTAGCCTAAACATTTTTGTAAATAGAAAAAAAAGGAATAAAACAAAACAACAAGAAAAACAAAAACCCCCAGGCCAACTGGGCCACACGGCCCAACTTCCCTCCTGGATCGATCGGCCCACCCCGCTCTCCCCATAACCCCCCCTGGACCCCCAGAAACCCTAGCCCACTCCCCCACTTCCCCCCCCTCGCTCCCTCCCCCTCTCCTGATCCAGATCAGGATCGAGCCGCGCCCCGCCGCCGGACTCCGACGCCGCCGTCGCCCCTGGACCCCGTGCCCCTCCTCTCTCTCGCGCGACATCCGCCTGAGGCCGTGGCCTCGCCTCATCGCCGGACGCGTCCTCGACGCTGCCGTCCCTTCGCGCATCGCCAGCGCCGCCTCCCCACCGGACCGCCCCATCATCGCCCTCCCTCGCTGGTCGCCGTCGAGCCTCGCCGCCCCGTTCCCCTGCACCGCAAGTGAGGCTCCGGCCTCTTCCTCCCTCTCCCCCATACCCGCTAGCCTTCGCTGCCGTCCCACGCCCGCCCGCTCGCCCCGCGCCCGCCCGCTCGCCCCGTCCCCGCACGCATGCGCCTGCTCGCCGCGCTCCCCGCGCACCGCCCGTGCCGTGCCCCCCTGCTCCGTTGCTGCTCTGCTCGCCCGCACCGCGCCCCGCGCCGCTGCTCGTCCTTCTGCCGCGCTCCGCCTCACCTCTCTCTACTTGCGTGCGCACGCGCAAGCCACCGCAGGCACCAGCGCGCCACCGCGCCCACGCCGCCGCCCTGCTGCCGCCGCACTCCGCCCGCTCCGCAGCTGTGCGCTGCTGCTGCTGCCAAGCGAGCCCCGCCGTGGCCGTGGCCGTGGCCTTGCCGCGGCTAGCCTGGGCCAGTGCCGCCGCGCGCCCCTTGCGCGCCCACACGCCCGTAGTGGCCTGTGGGCCACTGACGTATGGGCCCGGCCCTCCCTTGCCACTGACAGAGGGGCCCCACCCCCACAGAACGTTTAAAAAAAATATAAAAAATGAAATAATAAAATTAATAATTAGTGAATTAATTAATTTAATTAATCCTGCTTAATTAGTCTAATTAACTAGTTAGTTTAATTAAACAGTAATTAAGTTAACTAAACCCTAATTAAACTAATCAGTCTTTGACATGTGGGCCCCACACGTCAGCTTGACCAAGTCAACGCACTGTTGACTGCTGATGTCATGCTGATGTCAGCATACACTGTTTCGGATAATGTTGAATTTAAATAAATAACTAAATTCCAGAATTAATAAAAACTTTAGAAAATCATATAAAATAATCCGTAGCTCAGATCGAAAAACTTTGTACATGAAAGTTGCTCAGAACGACGAGACGAATCTGAATAGGCGATCCGTTCGTCCGCCACATGTCCCTAACCATCCAAACATGGAACCGTTCCCCTCCGGTCATCTGTCTGACAAATGTCCGGAACCGGGAAAACATTCCCGGATGGATTCCCCCTTCCTAAGTGACGTGCAACCATATGTTGGGACACACCCGACACTGCATATTGTCATGTCGTACATTGTGTTGCTCATGTTTGCTGTGTATTTATACTGTTTCCTCCCCCTCTTCTCTCTCGTTAGACCCCGACATAGTTCCCGGTACCGACGCAGCTCAGGAGACCGACGACACCGTTGACGACCTTGCCTTTGCCGCCGAGCAACCAGGCAAGCCCCCCCTTTGATCATCCCGATATCGCCCATTCTATTTTCTCATGCTTGCATTAGAATTGCTGCTGCTACTGCTTTACCTATTCTGATGCATAGCCTGTTTATTGTAACCTGCTATTGATACCTTACCTGCTTATCCTAAACTGCTTAGTATAGTCTGGGTAGAGACCCACTAGAGAACCCCACTTTGATCCTTGTTGCCCCGCTGGATTATCAGAAGACCCGATCAACGGGATCGAAGACAGGCCTCGGCACCGCACTTCACCCCCTTAGTTGTAACGACACTGCATCGTTACCATCGAGTGCCGAGGGTGATACCTCGTATAGCACTCCTGATGTTAACTCTGTAGAGTAGCTATTTGGTCATGGCCATCGAGGGTGATTCCTCCTTCACCACTTCCGATAACGGCGCTATCGTGCCACACCTCAAGTGTGAACCCAGCGAGGGTGATTCCTCCGAGTTCACCTTGACAGATACATCGTGCAGGAATCCAATGAGGGTGATACCTCAGATTCCCTTGATGTTATGGACACACGGATACTTGGACTGTATTATTGTTACTTGACAAGGCGGGTCGACCCTGAGGGGTACCCGCGTGTGATGTGAAGACGGGTTGCCTGTACGGTGCCCGAGTGATGAATACGAGGCGTGGCCGGGAATTCTTGGCCCTTGCCGCAAGTCCTCGAGACGGGGCGATGGGGTCACATCTTTCGTGAGTCTCTGGTCGTTTTCCGCAAGCCCCTAGTCCACTAACGATTTGGATATTTGATCCGAGCAGGCCTCTGGTCTGATAGCACTAACCGTCACGTGGGCATAGTATGGGCATTCTGCATCGTATGCATCAGCTGAAAGCTCTGTCAGACGTCCAGTTCAGCAGTGCGGCATGGAGTGATTGGCGCCATTCACGACAGAGGTGGTGCTTGGATCTGAGCCATGTGCGCAACGACCCGGAGGGCGAGGGGCGATGGCCCAAGACCCCCTTGCGCTTAGGATGTAGACCGACGGGGACCTCTTTGCTGAGCCGTAGGTAGGGTTGCGGTGTGTTGTTTGGCCGAGGCCGGGCATGACCCAGGAAAGTGTGTCCGGCCGGAGTTAAGCGAGCATGATGGGTAAGTTGGTGCACCCCTGCAGGGAAGAAAACATCTATCGATAGCCGGTCCTACGGTAAAGGACACTCGGAGTTGTATCCCGATCGATACAACTAGAACTGGATACCTGTGATGATACCTGGTTATGTGGCTCTGGGATTGCTTCTCGCAGGGAGTCAAGAAGGGATGTCAGGATGAGGTTGATGACTGTATGGCTCTGGGATTGCTTTCTCACAGGGAGTCGAGAAAGGATCTCTGGGTGAGGTTGATATCATTACTGCTACATTATATTGTATTGTTCTACTCTCTTCTATTGCTGCAAGCCCGCTGAAGATGCTAGTCTTCGATAGGACTAGGCCTTCTCTCTATTCTGGCATTTCTGCAGCCCAGTCCACATATTCAGCCTTCCTTTGATAATGTTGCATATGTAGTATAGATTCTTGCTTGCTGAGTACTTCGGAGTACTCACGGTTGCTTTGTTTTCTTTTCTCCCCATATCAGTTTGTCGTGACCAGATGACGGAGCCCCTGAGACAGCTACCCCCGTCGACGATCGACTGCTACTATTTCCGAGGGTGGCTACTACTACGAGCTTGCTGACGACCAGGAGTAGGTTCAGAGGGTCCCAGGCAGGAGGCTTGCGCCTTTCAATCGTAGTGTTTTATTTTGCCCCGCCTTCCTAAAGGTCTTTCTGTTTCTCTTTTATATCTCTACTCAGATATCTGATGCTTCCGCTGACGCTTGTATGCCATCGAGCTATGTATTCGAGCCCTCGAGGTCCTGGCTTGTAATATAAAGCTTGTATGACTTTATTTATGTTTTAGAGTTGTGTTGTGATATCTTCCCGTGAGTCCTTAGGCTTGATCGTGTGCATTTGTGTGTATGATTAGTGCACGGTCGGGCCGGGGGCGTCACACTGGTGCACCCCCATATAGGCCGGCCAAGGTGGAGAAGGAAAGGGGAAGGAGGACAGGAAAGAAAGGGAATATAATTCCCCCTTCCTTCCCCCTTCCCCCTCTTTCCTTCCCCCTCCGATATATATGGCAGGGGGGCGCACGGCTTCGGAGGAGCCCATGTAGGATTCGATCCTACTTGGGGCGCCTCCTGGCCTCTCCCCTCCCCCTCCCACCTATATATATGTGGAGGGGTCGCCCCTAGCACACACCAGACAATTGCCTAGCCGTGTGCAGCGTCCCCCTCCACTGTTTACTACCTCGGTCATATTTTCGTAGTGCTTAGGCGAACCCCTACGGAGATCACTTTACCATCACCGTCACCACGCCGTCGTGCTGACGGAACTCATCTACTACCTCGACGTCTTGCTGGATCAAGGCGAGGGACGTCACCGAGCTGAACGTGTGCAGAACTAGGAGGTGCCGTATGTTCGGTACTCGATCGGTGAAGCGCGAAGAAAGTTCGACTACATCAACCACGTCGTGAAACGCTTCCACTTACGGTCTACGAGGGTACGTAGACACACTCTCCCCCTTGTTGCTATGCATCTCCATGGATAGATCATTGCGTGTAAGTAGAATTTTTTTTGTTTTTCCATGCAACGATTCCCAACAGTGGCATCATGAGCCAGGTCTATGCGTAGATGATATGCACGAGTAGAACACAAAGAGTTGTGGGCGGTGATAGTCATACTGCTTACCAACAACGTCTTATTTTGATTCGGCGGTATTGTGGGATGAAGCGGCCCGGACCAACCTTACATGTCCACGTACATAAGTCCGGTTCCACCGACAGACATGCAACTAGTTTTGCATAAAGGTGGCTGGCGGGTGTCTATTTCTCCTACTTTAGTTGAATCGAATTTGACTATGGCCGGTCCTTAAAGAAGGTTAAAAGAGCAAACTTGATGAAACACTGTTGTCGTTTTGTGCGTAGGTAAGAACGGTTCTTGCTAGAAACCCGTAGCAGCCACGTAAAACTTGCAACAACAAAGTAGAGGACGTCTAACTTGTTTTTGCAGGGCATGTTGTGATGTGATATGGTCAAGACATGATGTGATATACGTTTTTGTATGAGATGATCATGTTTTGTAAGTTATCGGCAACTGGCAAGAGCCTTATGGTTGTCGCTTTATTGTATGAAATGCAAATGCCATGTAATTGCTTTACTTTATCACTATGCGTTAGCGATAGTTGTAGAAGCAATAGTTGGCGAGACGACCACGACACAACGATGGAGATCAAGGTGTCGAGCCAGTGACGATGGAGATCATGACGATGCTTTGGAGATGGAGATCAAAGCACAAGATGATGATGGCCATATCATGTCACATATTTTGATTGCATGTGATGTTTATCTTTATGCATCTTATTTTGCTTAGTACGGCGGTAGCATTATAAGATGATCCCTTCACTAAATTTCAAGGTATAAGTGTTCTCCCTGAGTATGCACCATTGCGACAGTTCGTCGTGTTGAGACACCACGTGATGATCGGGTGTGATAGACTCTACGTTCACATACAACGGGTGCAAGACAGTTTTGCACATGCGGAATACTCGGGTTAAACTTGACGAGCCTAGCATGTACAGACATGGCCTCGGAACACTGGAGACCGAAAGGTCAAACGTGAATCATATAGTAGATATGATCAACATAGAGATGTTCACCATTGATGACTACCCCATCTCACGTGATGATCGGACATGGGTTAGTTGATTTGGATCACGTATCACTTAGATGACTTGAGGGATGTCTATTTAAGTGGGAGTTCTTAAGTAATTTGATTAATTGAACTTAATTTATCATGAACTTAGTCCTGATAGTATTTGCATATCTATGTTGTAGATTAATGGCCCGTGGTACCATTCCCCTGAATTTTAATGCTTTCCTAGAGAAAGCTAAGTTGAAAGATGATGGTAGCAACTACACGGACTGGGTCCGTTACTTGAGGATTATCCTCATTGCTGCATAGAAGAATTATGTTCTTGATGCACCGCTAGGTGACAGACCTATTGCAGGAGCAGATGCAGATGTTATGAATGTTTGGCAAAGATCGATATGATGACTACTTGATAGTTTAGTGCACCATGCTTTAGGGCTTAGAACCGGGACTTCAAAAAGTTTTGAACGCCACGGAGCATATGAGATGTTCCAAGAGCTGAAATTGGTATTTCAGACTCATGCCTGTGTCGAGAGGTATGAGACCTCTGACAAGTACTTTGCCTACAAGATGGAGGAGAATAGCTCAGCCAGTGAGCATGTGCTCAGAATGTCTGGGCACTACAATCACTTGAATCAAGTGGGAGTTAATCTTCTAGATAAGATAGTGATTGACAGAGTTCTCTAGTCACTATCACCAAGCTACTAGAACTTCGTGATGAACTATAATATGCAAGGAATGACGAAAACGATCCCCAAGCTCTTCGCGATGCTGAAATCGACGAAGGTAGAAATCAAGAAAGAGCATCAAATGTTGATGGTTATCAAGACCACTAGTTTCAAGAAAAGGGCAAGGGAAAGAAAGGGAACTTCAAGAAGAATGACAAGAAAGTTGTCACTCCCGTGAAGAAGTCCAAAGCTAGACCTAAGCCTGAAACTAAGTGCTTCTACTGCAAAGGAAATGGTCACTGGAAGCGGAACTGCCCCAAAAACTTGGCGGATAAGAAGGATGGCAAAGTGAACAAAGGTATATTTGATATACATGTTATTGATGTGTACTTTACTAGTGTTCATAGTAGCCCCTGGGTATTTGATACCGGTTCAGTTGCTAAGATTTGTAACTTGAAACAGGAGTTGCCAAATGAACAGAGATTAGTTAAGGGCGAGGTGACGATGTGTGTTGGAAGTGATTCCAAGGTTGATAAGATCACCATCGTAGACTCCCTTTACTTTCGGGATTAATGTTGAGCCTAAATAAATGTTATTTGGTGTTTGCGTTGAGCATGAATATGATTGGATCATGTTTATTGCAATACGGTTATTCATTTAAGTCAAAGAATAATTGTTGTTCTGTTTACATGAATAAAACCTTCTATGGACTTACACTCAATATAAATGGTTTATTGAATCTCGATCGTAGTGATACACATATTCATAATATTGATGCCAAAAGATGAAAAGTTGATAATGATAGTGCAACATACTTGTGGCATTGCTATTTAGGTAATATTGGTGTAAAGCGCATGAAGAAACTCCATGCAGATGGACTTTTGGAATCACTTGATTATGAATCATTTGATACTTGCGAACCATGCCTCATGGGCAAGATGACTAAAACTCCGTTCTCCGGAACAATGGAGCGAACTAATGACTTATTGGAAATAATACATACCGATGTATGCGGTCCGATGAGTGTTGAAGCACGCGGCGGGTATCGTTATTTTCTGACCTTCACAGATGATTTGAGTAGATATGGGTATATCTATTTGATAAAACACAAGTCTGAAACATTTGAAAAGTTCAAAGAATTTCAGAGTGAAGTGGAGAATCATCGTAACAAGAAAATAAAGTTTCTACGATCCGATCGTGGAAGCAAATATTTGAGTTTCTAGTTTGGCCTTTATTTAAAACAATGTGAAATAGTTTCACAACTCACGCCACCTGAAACACCACAATGTAATAGTGTGTTCGAACGTCGTAACCGTACTTTATTAGATATGGTGCCTTCTATGATGTCTGTTACCGATTTACCACTATCGTTTTGGGTTTATGCATTAGAGACAGCTACATTCACATTAAATAGGGCACTATCTAAATCCGTTGAGATGACACCGTATGAACAGCGGTTTGGCAAGAAATCTAAGCTGTCGTCTCTTAAAGTTTGGGGATGCGACGCGTATGTCAAAAAGGCTTCAGCCTGATAAGCTCGAACCTAAATCGGAGAAGTGCGTCTTCATAGGATACCCTAAGGAAATAATTGGGTACACCTTCTACCACAGATCCAAAGGCAAGATCTTTGTTGCTAACAATGGATCCTTTCTAGAGAAGGAGTTTCTCTCGAAAAAAGTGAGTGGGAGGAAAGCAAAACATGATGAGGTGATTGTACCTTCTCTCGAATTTGAAAGTAGCACATTAGAGAAAACCGTTCCTGTGATGCCTACACCAACTAGAGAGGAAGATAATGATGATGATCATAAAACTTCAGATCAAGTTACAACTGGACCTCGTAGGTCAAACAGAGCACGTTCCGCACCAGAGTGGTACGGTAATCCTGTCCTGGAAGTCATGTTACTAGACCATGGCGAACCTACGAATTATGAAGAAGCTATGATGAGCCCAGATTCCGACAGATGGCTTGAGGCCATGAAATCTGAGATTGGATCCATATATGAGAACAAAGTGTGGACTTTGGTGGACTTGCCCGATGATCAGCAAGCCATTGAGAATAAATGGATCTTCCAGAAGAAGACTGACGCTGATAGTAATGTCACTATCTACAAAGCTCGACTTGTCGCAAAAGGTTTTCGACAAGTTCAAGGGGTTGACTACGATGAAGACTTTCTCGCCCGTAGCGATGCTTAAGTCCATCCGAATCATGTTAGCAATTGCCACATTTTATGATTATGAAATCTGGCAAATGGATGTCAAAAGTGCATTCCTTAATGGATTTCTTAAAGAAGAGTTGTATATGATACAACCAGAAGGTTTTGTCGATTCTAAAGGTGCTAACAAAGTATGCAAGCTCCAGCAATCCATCTATGGACTGGTGCAAGCATCTCGGAGTTTGAATATACGCTTTGATGAGGTGATCAAAGCATATGATTTTATACAGACTTGCGGTGAAGCCTGTATTTACAAGAAAGTGAGTGGGAGCTCTGTAGCATTTCCAATATTATATGTAGATGACATATTATTGATTGGAAATGATATAGAATTTCTGGATAGCATAAAAGGATACATGAATAAGAGATTTTCAATGAAAGACCTCAGTGAAGCTGCTTATATATTGGGCATCAAGATGTATAGAGATAGATCGAGAAGCTTAATAGGACTTTCACAAAGCACATACCTTGACAAAGTTTTGAAGAAGTTCAAAATGGATCAGTCAAAGAAAGGGTTCTTGCCTGTGTTACAAGGTGTGAAATTGAGTAAGACTCAAAGCCCGACCACGGCAGAAGATAGAGAGAGAATGAAAGTCGTTCCCTATGGCTCAGCCATAGGTTCTATAAAGTATGCCATGCTGTGTACCAAACCTATTGTGTACCTTGCCATGAGTTTGGCAAAGGGGTACAATAGTGATCCAGGAGTAGATCACTGGACAGCGGTCAAAATTATCCTTAGTTAAGAGAACTAAAGAAATGTTTCTCGGTTATGGAAGTGATAAAGTCTTCATCGTAAAGGGTTACGTCGATGCAAGCTTTGACACCGATCCAGATGACTCTGAGTCTCAATCTGGATACGTATTGAAAGTGGGAGCAATTAGCTAGAGTAGCTCCATGCAGAGCATTGTAGATATAGAAATTTGTGAAATACATACGGATCTGAATGTGGCAGACCCGTTGACTAAACCTCTCTCACAAGGAAAACATGATCACTCCTTAATACTCTTTGGGTGCTAATCACATGGCGATGTGAACTAGATTATTGACTCTAGTAAACTCTTTGAGTGTTGGTCACATGGCGATGTGAACTATGGGTGTTGAATCACATGGTGATGTGAACTAGATTATTGACTCTAGTGCAAGTGGGAGACTGAAGGAAATATGCCCTAGAGGCAATAATAAAGTTGTTATTTTATATTTCCTTATTCATGATAAAGGTTTATTATTCATGCTAGAATTGTATTGATCGGAAACCTAAATACATGTGTGAATACATAAACAAACACCGTGTCCCTAGTGAGCCTCTACTTGACTAGCTCATTGATCAAAGATGGTTATGGTTTCCTAACCATGGACATGACTTGTCATTTGATAACGGAATCACATCATTAGGAGAATGACGTGATGGACAAGACCCATCCGTTAGCTTAACATAATGATCGTTCAGTTTTATTGCTATTGCTTTCTTCATGTCAAATACATATTCCTTCGACTATGAGATTATGCAACTCCCGGATATCGGATGAATGCCTTGTGTGCTATCAAACGTCACAACGTAACTGGGTGATTATAAAGATGCTCTACAGGTATCTCCGAAGGTGTTTGTTGAGTTGGCATAGATCGAGATTATGATTTGTCACTCCGAGTATCGGAGAGGTATCTCTGGGCCCTCTCGGTAATACACAGCATAAGCTTGCAAGCAAATGACTAAGGAGGTAGTCACGAGGTGATGTATTACGGAACGAGTAAAGAGACTTGCCGGTAACGAGATTGAACTAGGTATGAAGATACCGACGATCGAATCTCGGGCAAGTAACATACCGATGGACAAAGGGAATTACGTATGTTGTCATAATGGTTCGACCGATAAAGTTCTTCGTAGAATATGTAGGAGCCAATATGAGCATCCAGGTTCCGCTATTGGTTATTGACCGGAGAGGTGTCTCGGTCATGTCTACATAGTTCTCTAACCCGTAGGGTCCGCACGCTTAACGTTCATTGACGATATAATATTGTATGAGTTATGTGATTTGGTGACCGAATATTGTTCGGTGTCCCGGATGAGATCACGGACATGACGAGGAGTCTCGAAATGGTCGAGAGGTAAAGATTGATATATAGGACGATAGTATTCGGACACCAGAAGTGTTCCGGAGGGTACCGGGTACATATCGGATCACCGGAAGGGGTTCCGGGCACCCCGGCAAAAGATATGGGCCTTATGGGCCAAGAGGGGAAACGCACCAGCCACAAGGGGCTGATGCGCCCCACATATGGGCCGGCCAAGGTGGAGAAGGAAAGGGGAAGGAGGAAAGGAAAGAAAGGGAATAGAATTCCCCCTTCCTTTCCCCTTCCCCCTCTTTCCTTCCCCCTCCGATACATATGGCAGGGGGGGGGGGGCGCACAGCTTTGGAGGAGCCCAAGTAGGATTCGGTCCTACTTGGGGTGCCTCCTGGCCTCTCCCCTCCCCCTCCCACCTATATATATGTGGAGGGGGCGCCCCTAGCACACACCAGACAATTGCCTAGCCGTGTGCGGCGTCCCCCTCCACTATTTACTACCTCGGTCATATTTTCGTAGTGCTTAGGCGAAGCCCTGCGGAGATCACTTTACCATCACCGTTACCACGCCTTTGTGCTGACGGAACTCATCTACTACCTCGATGTCTTGCTGGATCAAGAAAGCGAGGGACGTCACCGAGCTGAACATGTGCAGAACTCGGAGGTGCCGTACGTTCGGTACTCGATCGGTGGAGCGCAAAGAAAGTTCGACTACATCAACCGCGTTGTGAAACGCTCCCGCTTACGGTCTACGAGGGTACGTAGACACACTCTCCCCCTCGTTGCTATGCATCTCCATGGATAGATCATTGCGTGTGCGTAGAAATTTTTTGTTTTTCCATGCAACGATTCCCTACAATGGGACGCAGCGGGATCAGCCTGCCTCGGAGGCAGCGACGGGGTCTCTTTCCTCCGTCGAGCGGCGGCGGCCACACGGGACACAGCGGGCTCGGCAGCGATGATGGATTTCTATGGCGGGCTATTCGAAACCGCCAACGTGTCGTCGACTCCTCGCCTATGTTTCTCGACCTGTAGCTGCGAGAAGATGAGAGAGCCATGGTTCTCTCTCTGTGTATTACATAAGGAAATCTTCTCAATTTCAATCTTCAAGGATGCAAGGATCTGAATCAACAACGCATGCCTATTTTCTAATTTTAAATAATCTAACTTGATTAGTTCGGTTTAATCTGGTCATGCTTTTAGACTTAAAATTGATCTTGATTTCCTCCTGCCGCCTGTATATGTATATGTGCACCGCAGGCGAAGTCGGTCGACAAGAGCTAGCTAGATGAGGGTATCCATTCGAAACACAAATATAATCTTCTATGTGTGTCATCCTTTTTCTGTCCTGAATTTGTTGTTGGGGCGATCTTGTTATTCTCTACATGGATTTCAAGCTGGACGAGAGCCACACGCTGAGCAAGATCTCCATCTAGACTGGCGACGGTTTCCATAATCTCAAGGTAATTCTTCTTATAGCAGCGAGGTGCCACTAAGAGCATACTCGTATCTCTAAATTATAAGTTATGATCTGCGCTCTATGGTGAGAGCACATAGCAATTGTTTTTGAACAATACTCAGGTTGGTTTGGTACGGTTCTTACATGTATTGCCATCTCAGCTTAGCAGGAGCCTAATTTTTGTAGTAGTACTTATTGTATGTCTGCATATATGCTTGAATTGAACACCTGCTGCTGTTTTCTTGGTCCGTGCACTTGCTGAAAAATATAATCAACTTAGATGCTTGTGATCATGTTGGTTGCTCAGTTAGTATTAATTTCTTATCACTTCCCTTTTTTGCAGTCAAGTTTTGCAACTGGGCTTTGATGAGAGGTTCATCCATATATGGGAGTTCTACGTCATACACTTTGACGCTGGTTTCAAGTCACGAGCAGTTGGAGATTACCAGGTATGTATGTATATATGTGTGCTCTTTGTATAGACTTACCTACATTATTCCCAGACAAATGGAAGTCATATACTCCCTATGGTCTTGAGAAAAATCTTGCTGGAAATTGTTTGGTGGTGTCCAATGCAGACTAAAATTTGAGTTCAGGTTGCTTTATGGAATTATGTTAATCTCAGTAATAAGATAGAGATAGATCAGTAGATAACAGATCTTTGAGTAAAAAGTAATTTAGAACCTTTGTTGAACTGCATGTTGCAAACTTTCATCATTTGAGAATGTAAATAACTTGGGATAGAGACTTGACGGCCACATAATTATTTTACTCTGACATGCTGAACCAGGAACCAACATTGCCGAGCTTCAACATTTCGGTAAAGCATCACATGGAAGATCGTCTAAAAGCGGCCGAATTGTTAAATCCTGACGTGTTTTATGCTAAACTCAAGAAAGTGTGAATAAGCAAGAAAGCTTCCGAAGAGATTAGTCATCATCTCTTATGCAATTGCTACTGCAATTGTCTCCTTTCCAAGCGTTGGTATGATTTTTCTAGACAGCTTAGCGCCATCTTTCTTCTTAAATTTACTAGGATTTTATGTAGTTGCTTTTCCTCTAATAAGGTGTGTCATGCTTACTGTTGAATAGTTTCTGAAATATATATTTTTCATCACATTTTGTATCAGGTGATTACTTTGAATCTTGGCTTCTTTCATGATATCATGCTTACTGTTGGATATGCACATTAATAATTAAAAGTGGCATGACATTAGGCATTTCCTTCATTTTAGCCTTTAAACTTGTGTATCCATTGTTAATTTAGTATGCTTTCTTCTCCGGGGGTATATTCATCTTAGTTAGGAGGTCTTTATGTGGCTTTGGTCATCCTAAATTTTGTGTTAATTCTTTTTTCAGTCTTTGCTAACTCCATGAAATAATAATTATTAATCTGCTCATGCCAATTTCCTTATATTGTACGGTTTGCCATTCTAGGATAGTAGCCTTTCCACACCAGTAAGATGTTGAAACACGCATGCTTAACTCATATTTAATCTTTGTCAGAACTAAGCTTACTGTAGAGAAAGGGTTGCTTGCATGCCATCCATGTCATAGAGAAAATGTTAAATTCTCTCTCTCCATTTCATTACAATGAATCTACCACTTTATTGATTTGTTTCTAGCTTCTAGATGTTCTGTAATTATATACAATAGATATTGTTTGTCTGTAGTTCCGCTCCAGGAGAAGCCGAGATAAACTGGGATTGGGGGGGACTTTCTGACCTTTCCTACTCACAGGGGATGCCCGCTATGACTCCCATGAGTGGTTTTACCGCCGCCGTCAAGGCTTCAAATTCTGAAGATAACAAGCAGCCCAAATCCAAGAAGGAAACTAATTCAGTTCTTCCGGGATTGCTATTCTTTTGGGTATTTTTTCTCCAAACTTTGCATTGACACCACATTCACATGGGAAATGTTTATATGTTCCTTTGAAGTTCACCCAAGAAAATAAACATTCTGATATTTGATTCCAGTTTTGCTATACAATAGATTAAATAGGCTATGACCATACTATGGTGAAGTTGTTCACAAGTCGATTGCTATTGTTTTGTGGCATTTTTGTATACAATATGATTTTTTCGTGTGTTGCTTGAGATTCACAAGTAATCCTCAGACCATAATTGATGGGTTCGCAATTCTGCTTTTGTTTATAGAGAAAGGGTCATCTTAGAGTATAAATTCAAAATATTATACCTGTATGAATTTGTTTTTAATTGAGACGTGCGTTGCACGTGCATGTTTAATAGTTTCATAAGCACCCTTAAAAGAACGAATTCTTCTATTTGTTCCACATCATAGTAATCATATATACCATTAGCATATGAAGCTAAGGTTTCATTATCATTAAATTTACATGAAAAGGGAAGGTGTGGAGCCTTCATCCTAGAGCAACAAGTATAATCATATCTCCGGCATAAATTCCAAGCATACCAATGCAACATATGAATTTGATCCCATAATAGTTTTCCTTTTAGAGTCCAGCGATAATCCCTAAAGTATTCACGTTGATCCAACGCGTCTCCCATTATCAACTTGAATGGGGTTTTCTCTGGATTATCAAAGTAGTGTTTAATATATTCCACATAGCAAGCATCGAGGGTTTTAGGAGGTTCCACATCTCCATAAGTAGCAAGTACACCTATTTTTTTTGGTATTTCGTGTTCCATATCCATAACTAAAGATAAAAAACAACTTAGAACAGCAAATAAAATAACCTTAGTGATAAAGCAAACAAGCACACACGAGAATATTCACCCCACGCTATTGCTCCCCGGCAACGGCGCCAGAAAAAGGTCTTGATAACCCACAAGTATAGGGGATCAGTTGTAGCCTCTTTCGATAAGTAAGAGTGTCAAACCCAACGAGGAGCAAAAGGTAGAATTTATATTCCCTTAAAGTTCTATCGACCACCGATACAACTCTACACACGCTTAACGTTCGCTTTACCTAGAACAAATATGAAACTAGAAGTACTTTGTAGGTGTGATAGGATAGGTTTGCAAGATAATAAAGAACACGTAAATAAAAGATAGGGGCTGTTTAGATAATGAAACAATTAAGTTAGTTTGACGAGTGTGGAAAAGTGGTGGAAGGATTTGTGAAATTGTCCCTAAGTAATTGACTATGTTACTAGACCGATAGCAAGTTTTATGTGGGAGGGGCCACTCCCAACATGTCATCCCTTACTTGGAATTCTATGCACTTATGATTGAAACTATTAGCAAGCATCCGCAACTACTAACGTTCATTAAGGTAAAACCCAACCATAGCATTAAGATATATTGGTCACCCTTCAATCTCGTATGCATCAATTTCTATTCTAAGCTGAAGCTGCTGTCACCCTTGCCCTCCAATACATAATCCTATCAACATACAACTAACCCTATGGTGTGATCCACACGCGCGCTCATATGATGGGCACCAAAGGACAGCAACATAACCACAAGCAAATTAAACCAATCATAGCAATTCACCAATCACCGACAGGACAACAAAAATCTACTCAGACATCATAGGATGGCAACACATCATTGGATAATAATATGCAGCATAAAGCAACATGTTCAAGTAGAGGGTACAGCGGGTTGTGGGAGAGTGGACCGATGTAGATAGATGGGGGAAGGTGATGGAGGTGTTGGTGAAGATGACGGAGTTATTGTGTAGATCGCCGTGACATGATGATTGCCCCGGCGGCGTTCCGGCGCCACCGAGAGAGAGGGGGAGAGAGCCCCCCTCCTTCTTCTTCTTCCTTGACCTCCCCCCTAGATGGGAGGAGGGTTTCCCCTCTGTTCCTTGGCCTCCATGGCGGCAGAGGGGCGAGAGCCCCTCCGATATTGGATCTCTCTATCTCTGTTTCCTTCTGTTTCTGCGTTCCCAGATTCTGGCCTTTTACCGTTTCTTAAATTCCCGGAGATCCTCAACTCCGATTGGCGTGAAATTTTAACACGATTTTTATCCGGATATTAACTTTCTTGCGGCGAAAGAAGGGCACCAACCGCCTTACGCGGTGGCCAAAAGCCCCCTGGCCACGCCCTGGGTAGGGGGCGCGCCTCAAGGGCTTGTGGGCCCCTCGGGCATCGTCTCGCGTTGATTTCAATTCCCAAAAATCACATATATTCTAAAAAAGATCTTCGTAAGTTTTTATCGCGTTTGGACTTTGTTTGGTATGGATATTCTGCGAAACAAAAAACATGCAACAAACAGGAACTGGCACTGGGCACTGGATCAATATGTTAGTCCCAAAAATAATATAAAAAGTTGCCAAAAGTATATGAAAGTTGTAGAATATTGGCATGAAACAATAAAAAATTATAGATACAATGGAGACGTATCAATGTGCCACCAGCTCCTAGTGCTTTCAGCAGTGTTCGTGTGTGTCCATCACATTGGCATGCGTGCCTTGGTCATCCTTACACTCCTATTGTTCGTCATGTACTTCATCGTCAGAGCTTCCAGTAGTGTCAAATAAACACGTTGATGCAGTTTGTGATGCCTGTCAGCAAGGCAAGAGTCAACAGCTTCCCTTTTCTGAGTCAAGTCGTGTAGTCAATAAACCGCTTGAGCTTGTGTTTTCGGATGTATGGGGCCATGCCCAAACCTCTGTTAGTGGTCATAATTACTATGTCAGTTTCGTTGATGCTTATAGTCGGTTCACTTGGCTTTATCTTCTTAAACGCAAGTCTGATGTGTTTAATGTTTTCTTGCAATTCCAAGCGCATGTTGAGCGTTTGCTCAGTCATAAAATCATTAATGTGCAATCCGATTGGGGGGGGGGGGGGGTGAGTATCACAACCTCAATGCATTCTTTAATAAGCTTGGAATTACGCATCGTGTGTCTTGTCCTCATACACATCTGCAAAACGGTGTAGCTGAGCGTAAGCATCGTCATATAGTTGAGACTGGTGTTGCTTTGCTTGCCCATGCCTTCGTCCCTTTCCGGTTTGGGAGTGATGCGTTTTCCACTGCATGCTTTCTCATTAACAGACTCCCTACACGACTCCGTCAGATGAATACACCACTTGATCTTTTGCTGAATGAAGTTCCTGATTATACGATTCTCAAGGTCTTTGGGTGCGCGTGTTGGCCTCATCTTCGTCCATATAACCAGCGCAAGTTGGAGTTTCAGTCTAAACAGTGCGTATTTCTTGGTTATAGTTCTCTTCATAAAGGGTACAAGTGTCTTCTTGTTCCCCCTAACCGCGTCTACATCTCACGTGATGTGGTGTTTGATGAGAATGTTTTTCCTTTTTCCGCACTTACTGTCACCTCCACCACTCCCACTGCACCTGATAAATCTATTTTACCTTTGCCTGGTCAATTTGTTGATGCTGCATATACCCCCTTGTTGCTACCTAACCATGGTGCAGGTACTGGGCGTGGAGTACGCCTCGAGCTTCAGGATGAGCAGCCGCCCACGTCCCCTCGGATGTCCGCCGAGCCTGCTCGCGACGTCCCTCCGTCACCTGTCTTGCCAATGGGGCTGGCCGAGCCTGGCACTACAGGGCTTCCCGACACGCCGGCCGAGCCGGCGCCCTCGCCCGAGCTGGTGTCCTCGCCCGAGCCGGCGTCCTCACTCGGGTCGGCGTCCTCGCCCGAGCCGGCGTCCCCGCTAGCGTCGGCCGAGCGGGCGTCCACTCCTTCCTCGCCCGGCCGGTCGCCTGGTGTGATCGATTCTGCATTTGGGGAGCAGTCTGCGTCATCATCGTCATCTTCATCGACCATGTCTCCGATGCCACCTCCGCCGACTACCGTTGTTCTGCGTCCTCGTACGCGCAGTCAAAGTGGTATCGTTCGGTCAAAGGAGCGCATTGATTGCACGGTTGCGTGGATTGCGGCGTGTATGGCACAGACAGATGCTGACCCTAGTGCTGAGCCTCGACATTTTCAGGCGGCTCTTCAGATTCCTTATTGGCGCAGTGCCATGGAGCAGGAGTTTCAGGCACTTCAGAGGAATGATACTTGGCGCTTGGTTTCTCCTGTGTCTGGTGTTAACATCATTGACTCCAACTGGGTGTTTCAGGTAAAGAAGCATGCTGATGGATCTATTGAGCGGTACAAGGCACGGTTGGTGGCTAAGGGGTTTAAACAACGGTATGGTCTTGATTATACGGATACCTTCAGTCCAGTTGTCAAACCTACCACCATTCGTCTGCTTCTGTCCTTGGCTGCTGCCAAAGGGTGGTCTCTGCGTCAGCTTGATGTTCAGAATGCTTTTCTCCATGGGGTCTTGGAGGAAGAGGTCTACATGCGGCAACCTCCAGGTTTTGTTGATCCTGCTCATCCGCATCATTTGTGTCGTCTTGTTAAGGCGCTTTATGGACTTAAGCAGGTTCCCTGTGCATGGCATGCCCGACTTGGCTCGGTGCTCCGTCCACTGCTGACACATCTCTGTTCATGTTCTATCGTCCTGAGGTTACTATGTACCTGCTGGTTTATGTTGATGACATTATTCTTATCAGCTCCTCAGTGACTGCTGCTGATCGTCTTCTGTCTGCTCTGAGTGGTCATTTTGCTATCAAGGATCTGGGTGCTCTCCATTACTTTCTTGGTCTGGAGGTTTCACGGTCTCCTGCTAGCCTGACTCTCACTCAGGATAAGTATTCCTTGGATTTGCTGAGACGTGCTGGTATGTTGCAATGCAAGTATGCTACCACCCCTATGTCTGTGACTAATCGGTTATCAGCCTTGGATGGTGCCTTGCTTCCTTTAGATGATGCTACAGAGTACCGCATTATTGTTGGTGGGTTGCAGTACTTGACTATCACACGGCCGGACATCTCTTATGCGGTAAACCGTGTGTGCCAGTATCTTCATGCTCCTCGGACTTCACACTGGTCAGCTGTGAAGCGCATACTGCGTTATCTCTCTCATACTGTCTCCTATGGTTTGCATCTTCGGTCTACCTCCTCGAGTGCTCTCTCGGCGTTCTCTAATGCTGATTGGGCTAGGAGCCTGGATGACCGGCGATCAACGGGGGGCTATGCTGTCTTCTTTGGTCGCAACTTGATCGCCCGGAGTGCACGCAAGCAGGCCACAGTCTCTCGGAGTAGCACTGAAGCATAGTATAAGGCGGTTGCCAATGCCACAGCTGAGCTCATTTGGGTACAGTCTCTCTTGAGAGACTTGGGAGTCTCTCAAGAGCAGCCACCGGTTCTTTGGTGTGATAATATTGGTGCGATGTATTTTCCATCTAATCCAGTTTTCCATGCTCGTACCAAGCACATCGAAGTTGACTATCACTTTGTGAGGGAACGTGTTGCACAGAAGCTTCTTCATATCAAGTTCATCTCGACCAAAGATCAACTTGCTGACATCTTCACGAATCCACTTCCGCAACCTCAGTTTGAAGGTTGTAGATGCAATCTTAACTTACTTTGTACTTCAGGTCACAGTTAACATTGAGGGAGGGTGTTAGACAATGTCTATACGTAGCTTCTGTATATATCCTGTATATTGTATTTGTACACTGCGTGTACCCTTACATATATATATGAGATAGCCACATCCGTATTGGGTGTTGAGCAGTTTCCCACAAACATAACGTTTCACTACCTTCCCACTGTCTATCCCTTTGCCACGTCAGCTATGTGCCACGTCAAAATTGCCGTTAAATCACTTTTAGTGCTTTTTGTCATAACGTTGTGTGTGGTGCATTTTGTGAGCAACCCGTAAAGTGGTGTGTTTCTGCAAATGACGACACACTTGTGGTGGTTTTATGGATTTAGCTCGTGTAGCTGAAATTCTGTGGAATTAAGCTCTAGCATTGGATGGACGATGGTTTGTTGAATGAGGGCGCAAATGGATAGGGCCTTGTACTCGTCACGCAGAGCAGTTGCATCCATCCGGTAGGTGCTAATTGACCTAATTTACCTGTAAATTAACCGATTAATTAAGACATCCAGTCATCTCACATTAGTCTATCAGCCCTTCTCTAGCTTGGCAGCATGTATGACTCAATCCATAAAAATATCTGTCACATAGGTAGGTAGATAGATACTAGATAAATATTTTGCAAGCAAGGTCAAAGAGAATGCGTGTGTACATGGCACCTGTCGTGTCAGCGCTATAACAGGTTTTCTTTTCGCGAAGAGCTATAACAAAGTTGTTGTGGGCGTGAGAGGAACCACAACCAACAATTTAGCCTCCTCTTCTTGTCTGTATTCTAATTCAAGTTGCAATCCGAATTCTTAGCCTATTGGTCCCTTGCCATCTTGTAGGATGCCAGGTGATTACTTAATTCTATCTCAGATATTTGTTGGTACTGTAGGCCTGTAGGTGTTATTGTAGGGAAATGCAGTAGAAAATAAAAAAGTATCATCCGACGAATCAAAATCCCAAGATCATTATGAAGATGCAAATATATTAGATCGAATCTTTAGCATCTAGAGTGCAGTGAAAGAAGAGTTGGTGAAGACCATTCGTGCAGATTTCTGCAATAAGGATCAAACCTCCCAACCACACGAGAGTTTCTCACCCTCGAACTAGGATCGAAAATACGTTCGCTCTGCCGGTAACCACGCATACAGAATCACCATCCGACAGGGCTTCGCCATCCAGAATGAAGAACCACCAAGAGCTAGGGTGGAGGAGCTACATTGCGGCATGGGGCGAAGAACTTGCGAGAGAGAGAAGGAGGGAGGGCGCAACATTCAAGCACGAGAGCATATGTTTGTGGCTAACCCTCCCCTCTATTTATCGGCCAGGAGGGAGGTCAACTTTGGGAGGGGGTGACCCCTTCTAGGGACGGCGCACAAAGGGGACACCCCCCCCCCCCCCAACACCCTAGCCGATATATGCCCCCCCTGCACCCCCCGCCCCCCCCTACTGCCCCCCCCCCCCCCCGCCCAGCAAGTGGGGTGCACCGCTGATGGGCTCTGAGGTTCAAGTTGGGCAGCCCCACTTGGCCCGGCCAAGTGACAGCCCCATGGCGCCCCTCTAGAAAATTCCGGGAGGTTTCAGGAACTTCTCAACCCTTCCAGTGTCCTCTGGAAGGTTTCTAGGGTGATCCAGAACTTCTTCGTATTTTTGGTTTTTCCCGATTTTCTCTAAAACATTTTTGTTTCTCTCTCTCTGAAATACTTATATTTCTTTTGAAACTTTTCCGGTGCAATTCTAATATGCTCCTCTCACTTGCTAGCACCCAACAAATCGATTACTCTTAAGCGTGTGACCCCGCAGTTTGGTAAAGGCAAGACATGACCTAAAACTATTTCGGTCAATGACCATTAGAGGGATCTGGGTATCCATATTGACCCCCTACAATTACACGAACCATTATCGAGCGAACCTTTAGTTTCCATACATCATTCTCTTTGCCTCGCGATAATTAACAAAACCCGAGGCAAGACTTTTGGTATCCGTGTGAAGCAACAACTAGATCACAATACTAAGTAATCCTCATTACCGGTTTTGTTCCTTTTCTCGTTTCCATATTCCGGCATCCACATGATTATATCATGTTGTACCTAACCAGACAATGATGGATATCGAAATACTAAGAGGGCCCAAAGTATATCCCTGCATCATCGAAGGAGAAAATCTCAATCTAGAGCTATCAAGACCTTTGACATACTTTCCCGTTGCTCCCGAAAGTTGCCGTTATAATCGGCCTATTACGTGTAATGTTTGATGAACTCCAAAGTACACAATCCGACATGAAGGTACTTAATACACTCTCATGCTCTAAGGAAGTAAGTATATGTTAACATCTGTATGATAACACTAATAACATGTCATGATGTGATATTGTAGTATACTATTCAGATGTGTCTGTTCAGCACCATTGTTCTAACAACAATGTGCTCTCATTGTCGTCGGCATCCTTGTCACTTTAACAATGCCCTATGATCAGAAAAACAGGATCATCATGTAACATATGAGCTAGTCTTGAGGTGAGATTAGGAACGAATTATTGTGTTTATGTATCCACACATGCTTCTGACTCGGCCGAATGCATAGAGCTGACTAGCAAGCAACCGAAATAGGTCGGCTGATTTAGCGATCAGGTTTTCTACCTTGGTTCCGCGATTCTGGGAACCTTCTAGAAGATTCTGGTCTAGTTTTCATTGGTTTATTGTTTTCTTTATGGTTTTTATGTCTTTCTTTTGTTTTCCATTATATTTTTTATTTCATTTTTTCCTTTTGTTTTTTTAGATATTCCCATTTCTTCTTTAACAAAAATTTACAATTTTAAAAAGAATTAGCAATTTTATAAAAAAATGTTAGCAAACTTTTTAAAAAATATTCACAAATTTAAAAAAAGGCCAGTTTTCCTTTTCCATAAGTGTTCTGATTTGTAAAAGTGTTCGGGTTTACTAAAAATGTACGCAAATTCGAAAAAATATTATTTTTCTCAAAAAAATTCAAAAGTTAAAAAAGCACTTAAATTTATGAAAAAAGTTCACTTTTTTAAAATATGTTCATGTCTAAAAAATGATAATTTTTATAAAATATTTTCTTTGATAAATTTATTCAGGATTTCAAAAAATATTCAGTTTTTCAAGAAATGTTCACACTTTTAAATATTCTTTTCAATGCTGTTGGAAAAATCGAATGAAAAATAACTACAAAAAACCTGGTGCTATAGTAGCCGAGCCACCCACAGTAGTAGTTGGCTAGCCATCTACGTTCCCCCTCGTGGCGCCTGTGGCCCGGCCCAGTCGGGGTTGCCCTGTGCCACCGAGCGGCAAATAGGAGGTTCGTAGAAAGCCAGCTAAAAGAAGAAAAAAAATCTATGACACGGCCCAAAAGTCTGAAGCACATCTTCTATCACCCGTTATAGCCTACATACGAGCCTCAGTGAGTTCTTTCACACGCAAAACTATGTTTTAGCTACATGTTATCATTTCCAAAAAAAAGGTACTCTACATCTTACAAAGAAGTTAATTTGACATGCCACTGTTGGCGCACGAAAATGGCATGATCGTAAAGAGTGACTTGAGGCTATAATGAGATGATGTTAAAATTATGAGTTCATGTCACCATTTGATGGCTCTCTTCAAGATGATCAAAATAGATATGGAGATGGTCCAAAACGGAGCTCGGATGCGAAAGTTATGACAATCTTAGAGATACTCGTATCGACACCAGATTAAAGAATGGCATGAAACCTAATTAATATGGCATTGGATGGAAAAACTTTCAACTGGAAAGTTCTTCGTCTCGTCGAAACGGACGATTTTGATATAAAAATCGTCTTAATCTGGTGTCATATGCAAAAGTTAGAGCCAAAACCATGCGCTGCAGCAATATTTGGCCGGATCATCCGGGCCGGGGTCCAGATCATCCGGAAAAAGGAAGCACCAAAAACAACAGAAGCTTTATGATGAAGCCGGATGATCCGGGTCCTGTCCCGGATGATCCGGGTGGAGGCCGGACAATCCGGTTAGAAGTCCGGACGTCTGGACAGTTTTTTCTGCTGCAGATGTTAGAAAACAGCCCGAAACTCCCTCAAGATGACCTCAAATCGGAAAGTGTTCAACATGAAAGTTGTGCGTCTCGTCGAAACGGATGATTTTGATATAAAAATCGTCTTAATCCGAGGTCGTATGCAAAAGTTACAGGGCGATCAATGTGCTGCTGTCAGAAATTTGGGCTTGGCCTGATCATCCGGGCCTACATCCGGGCCAGAGGTCGTGAGAAGTCCGAATTTGGTTAGATTTTGATGAGTTGGATGGCAAGGCAAGTCCTTTTCTTGTACGGGAAGTCCATCCGCCTCTTATATAGACAAGAGGTGACGGCCGATCGAACAACAACACACAATCGCAAACGCATCTACAACTTTTTCATCTACGTTTTGTTTCTCCCTCGTTCTTCGTGTTGGAGAGCTGCAAATACCGAGGCTCTAGGGGTGGCTTGACCGACGTAGGGCAGCCCATAGCCGCCGCGCTCCCCGACGGGGTCCCTCCCAGGAGTGTGGGGTTTCGGGCCCTCAAAATTTCTCTCCGGTTGTCTTGCAAATCGCGCTTCCGGTGAGACTCCTTCGACGTGAGCTGCGGTGCATCACCCCCGGCTTCGAGGGTACACGTGACGTGTTCATGTGCGAATACACGTTTTGGCGACTCCGCTGGGGACTAAAGATCAATCATCATCATCATCCATCATGTCTGGCAACGACAAGATTCCAAGCCCTCGGAAATCAACGCCGATAACATAATCAAGCCCAATTTTGAGGAGTTATCGGAGGAACATCGGCAAGCTTATGAGGAGTACAAGAAGGCATGTGAAGAGAAGGAGATGCAGGAGTTCCTTGCTAAGTTCAAGAAGGATCGTCAAGGTAAAATCACTCCGTTTGGAGAAATCAAGTTTCCCCCTCTTCATGATGAACAGGTTAAACCCCCTATGAGTAATACCTTCTGTCCCGAGGTATGGGCTGAAATTGATAGTCGCATTACTGATAGCAATAATCTTTTATACCAAATTTTCTTGGAAAATAGTAATGCTCAAAAAAGTATGCCTCAATCATCTATTGGTAATGTTGGTGTGCCTGTTACCGAAGAAATCCCTAATCCAACTTTACCTATTTCATCGGCGCCTCCCATGCCGATGAATTTTTATCCTAGCCCAACAAATCAAATTGTTGCTGCACCCATTAATCCTATCATTAGTATGCCAGGTTCGGTGGTGACGCCGAACCAAACCCTACCTACAAGTGCAAACGCTGTTAGATCATCGCCGAATTACAATTCGGCATATATGCCACAATTCACACCTGCAACTACTAAGCCTACTCCTCCTATGCCACTGCCACAAGCTTCATCGTCCACTGTGGATGATGGTCTAGCTAATCTTAGAGAGGAGATGGCTAAGTTGCTGCGAGAGAATTTTGGAGTTGAGTTACCAAGGAACCGTATTAATCAAAAGCCATATCCAGAATACTTTGATGCAATTCAATGCCTTCCAGGATATAAAATTCCAGATTTTGTTAAGTTTAATGGAGAGGGAAGAAAAGCCACATGGGAGCATGTTAGTCAATACTTGGCACAATTGGGTGAAGCAGGCTCACTAAATGAATTGAAAGTGCGTTTATTTCCTTTATCTTTAACCGGTACCGCATTTTCATGGTTTTCCGCTTTAACACACGGTTCTATTCGTTTATGGTCGCAACTAGAACAAAAATTCCATGATCATTTTTATAGTGGCGACAATGAGCTTAAGTTGTCACATCTTACATCGGTTAGACAAAAGCATGAATCGGTCTCCGATTACGTCAAGAGATTTAGAGATACAAAAAACCGGTGCTATAGTTCGGTGATAACCGAGAGAGATTTGGCTGATCTTGTGCTTAGTGGTTTGAGAACTCACATTAGAGAAAGGCTAGAAGGCTATGAGTTTTTAAATATCAACCAAGTCTTACAAAGGGCTTTGCCTCAAGAAAGCCGAAGCAAAGATCTTAAGGAGAAAGCCGAAGCAAAGATCTTAAGGAGAAAGCCGAAGCAAAGATCTTAAGGAGGTGCATAGGTATAAAACTGATCGTCCTAAGATGAATATGGTTGAGTATGATAGTGAGCACTCGGACGATGAGGGTGATATTTACGCTACTGAATTTGTTTGGCCATCTAAGGCCAAACCATTTACTTGCAATGATTTAAAGCCGATTCATAAGAATCGTGATGAAGAGATGAAATTTACCTTCAACATTGCAAAGTGTGATAGAATATTTGATGCTTTATTGCAAGCGAAGATTATAAGAATATCTCATACTTTACCGCCGTTTGAAGAGCTGAAACGGCGTGCTTATTGCAAATATCAGAGTTCTTTTTGTCATGCTACTAATGATTGTAATGTTTTTCGATGACAGATACAATCGGCCATTAATGACGGACGATTGAATTTTTTTGAGATGCAAGTTGATAAGCAGCCTTTCCCAATGAACACCATGGATTTGGAGGGGAAGAAGATGTTAATTCGGCCCAGCATAGCCGAATCAGCTAATAAGAATAATATTGTCATTGGTGAGCCCAGGAAAAATAAGGAGAGCAACAAGGTCTTGGGGAGACAAGTTGTGCTTGACAAACAACCCGGTGGCATGGAGATAATCAAGATCACCATCAAGAATTGTACACTCGGGGGCAACCACAAGTGCAAGAGAACACTCATGTCAAATTTGTTAAGCCCAAGAGTCCAGAGGTTGGCAAGTGGAAGACGAATGAAGCTAAAGTGCATCGCAAGAGAATCAAGCCAACTTTTGATATGTTGTTGTCCAAATATGCCAATCAAGCGGCCAGTTATAGCTCTAACCGGTCATCAAATTGGAAGCGCTCAAGGTCACCTCCTCGGGAAGAATTTCAGCATCATGCAAGGCCATATGGGTCGTGGGCACCGGTACCATGGATGGCGCCACCTCCCTATGCGCCATACTACATGGGAGACTTCAATGGAGGATGGGGGCAGAACCAAGGAGGCCCGTTCATGAGAGGCTTTCTTATCCCACACGAGGCCGTTTGAACAATGGTGTCAATCGACCAATGCAAGATAATCAAAAAAGGGTTGGCAAGCAAGTCTGGTGTGCTAAATCACCAAGTGCTAAAATTTCAGAGCCTAGCAAGCAAAAGGAGAAGAATACTAGTGCTGAAACTATTATGATAGGCACTAAAGAATTAACAATCAATGAGCCGATTATTGTTGAAAATCCGGCTGATTCTAATAAAGATGTGGCTGCTGTCCAGCAAGGTCCCATGGCTAATGATCATGAAGCTAGCACAAGCAAGGCCAAGTCGAGGGATCCAAAATATACTCAGCCTAAGTGGTGTCCTTCCGATCTGACCAAGGCACAAAAAAGGAGATTGCAGCGCATGAGGAGTCACGAGAAGGAGGAACAAGAAGCAGAGAAGCAAAGGGATAAATTGGTCAATGAAACCCGTCCCATGGTGCCACCAAAACAAGTGTGGAAGCCTAAGCAAAAGGAAAACATAGCAGCTTCTGCATTGATCATAGCAACACCTACACCACCAATGGAGGACGATGCGGCTGCTATTACATCGTCCACATTGCCTATTACTTCCTCTTCCTTTGGAGCTATTTCGGAGTCAGTGGACATGCTTGAGGAAGGAGATGAAATGCTTGATTATGAGTCTACACCGGTTCATGAAGGTATGGATATTAATATGGTGTATTACTTACCCGCTGAATTTTGTGATATAGATGAAGAAGGGGAAGTAGCTCAGCTAGATTTTGGTCATAAAAATGCTATATTCGAGAAGCCAAAAGAACCGGTGACGCACTTGAAGCCATTGTTCCTTAAAGGTCATATTAATGGATCATCGGTTGCTAGAATGCTTGTCGATGGTAGTGCTGTGGTGAATCTTATGCCATATTCGGTCTTAAAAAATTTGGGGCTGCGTGACGAAGAGTTAATAAAGACCAACATGGTGCTTAATGGATTTGAAGGCAAAGAGAAAACTGAAGCCAAAGGTGTAATGTATGTGGAGCTTATGGTGGGAAGCAAAACTTTGGCTACCGCATTCTTTGTCGCCGAGGTGCATGGTAACTACAATGTGATATTAGGCCGCAATTGGGTTCATGCAAACCAATGTGTGGCGTCTACTATGCACCAGTTTTTGATTCAATGGGTTGATGATGAAGTGGAGGTCATTCATGCGGATAATTCGTCTTGTGTTGCTTTAGCCGATGCATCGGTGGATTGGCAACATCCTAATGCTACTTGCTTGATAGGGCGCGACTTATCAGAATTTGATTTTCTTAGCACCACAAAAAGTGGTTTCGTGCCCATTTCTTTAAAGCCTGTTGGCGATAATCGCCTCTAAGGTATGATGTATTTAAATGGATCCTAACTCAGAGTGGTTACAAAAGCGTCTTGTAGAATATCGGTCCAATGAGAACGATATGTATGAGTACATAGTAGAGTTAGATGATATGAATAAATTAGGATAAGGTTTTACGTTGGCTGATGCATTAGAGGAGATAGACATAGGAGATGGTTCAATTCCTAGGCCGACAATTGTAAACAAAAATTTAAGAGCCGATCATAAAGCTAAGTTGATCGAGCTATTGAAAGAATATGTTTGTTGCTTTGCATGGGAATATCATGAGATGCCAGGTTTAAACCGAGAGCTAGTGGAGCATCGGTTACCTATAAAGGCCAGTTTTAGACCATACAAGCAATCGGCCAGAAAGTTTAATCCAAAAACATATGAACGGATCAAGGAAGAGATCTGTCGTTTTCTTAAAGGTAATTTTATTAGACCTTGCAGGTATGCCGAGTGGATTTCTAACATTGTACCAGTAGAGAAGAAAGGCTCCGGCAAGTTGAGGTTGTGCATTGATTTCAGAGATTTGAATAGAGCTACACCTAAAGTTGAGTATCCCATGCCAATAGCCGATATGCTTATTAATGATGCTTCTGGACATAAGGTCATTAGCTTTCTTGATGGTAATGCGGGGTATAATCAGATTTTTATGGCTGAAGAGGACATGTCCAAAACGGCTTTTCGATGTCCCAGTTTCCTTGGTTTATTTGAGTGGATAGTGATGATCTTTGGATTAAAAAATGCCGGTGCCACGTATCAAAGGGCTATGAATTTAATTTTTCATGATTTACTTGGTGTTATACTTGAGGTTTATATTGATGATATTGTTGTCAAATCGGATGCTTTTGAATCTCATCTAGCCGATTTGCGCTTAGCTTTTGAGAGAATGAAAAAATATGGACTAAAGATGAATCCTTTGAAGTGTGCTTTTGGTGTATCGGCTGGAAAGTTTCTAGGTTTCATTATTCATCAAGATGGCATAGAAATTGATCCCAAAAAGATAGAAGCTATACAAAAGGTGAAGGCTCCAACATGCAAGAGAGATATGCAAAAATTCCTTGGCAAAGTCAATTATTTGAGAAGATTCATAGCCAACTTGTCAGGGAAGGTTAACGCATTCACTCCCATCCTTCGATTAAAGAATGAAACTAATTTTAATTGGGGGGAAAACAACAAGAAGCATTTGATATGATAAAAAATTATTTATGCACTCCTCCGGTGTTGAAAGCTCCCAAACATAAAGAGCCCTTTAGGCTTTATATTGCAGCGGAAGAAGGTGTTATTGGTGCTGTTTTGACTCAAGAGACTGAAGGAAAGGAGCATGTTATTACTTATATGAGCCGAAGCTTATTGGACGCCGAGACAAGGTATACATTTATTGAGAAATTATGCTTATGCTTATATTATGCTCTCACAAAATTGAGACATTATCTAGTGCCTAGTACTTGCATTATAGCTTGTCAAACCGATGTCATCAAGTACATGTTGCATAGCCCAATTCTTAGTGGTAGAATTGGCAAGTGGGCTTCTGCTTTAATTGAATATGATTTGGCTTATGAATCTCTGAAATCCATGAAATGCCAAATCGTTGCTAATTTTATTGTTGAGCATCGGATTGATGACAAGCATGATATTGATATAAACCTTGTCTCGTTAGTACCATGGAGATTATATTTTCATGGGTTAGTTTGTAGCAATGGCCAAGGTGTTGGTATTGTTTATATATCTCCTCATGGTGCTGCTTTTGAAGCCTCATGCTGCTTAGAATATTTTTGCACACATAATCAAGCCGAATATGAAGCATTGTTATTCGTCTTAGAGATGTTGCTTGCCATAGGTTCTACACATATTGAGGCTTTTGGTGATTCGTTATTAGTAGTGCAACAAATATCCAAAGTTTTTCAATGTTTTGACGAATCACTTAATGTTTATCTTGATAAATGTCTAGATATAATTTTTTCTACTTTGGATTATTTTAGCATTGCTCATATATTTAGACATGACAATTGGAGAGCAAATGAGTTGGCACAACAAGCATCCAGCTATCATGTGGATCATGGCATGTTTCATATTTCTCAAAGGCCGATGTCTAGTCTTGCCAACATAGGGGAGGCCTAATCGGAGACCACCGTTTAAGCCACTAATGAAATATTTAATGCAGGAGAAAATCAAGACTGGAGGAAACCCATTATTGATTATTTGTGTGATCCTAGTAAAAGAGTGGACAGGACTGTTCGCCGTATGGCTTTCAAATACACAATGAGAGATGATGGTCTCTATACGGTTGATGATGTTCTTTTAAAGTGCTTGGACGAGGACCAAGCGAGAGTTGCTATGGGAGAGGTGCATGAAGGTATTTGTGGCACTCATCAGCCGGCTCCCAAGATGAAATGGTTATTACGACGTGCTGGGTTTTATTGGCTGACAATGGTTAATGATTGCTTCCCGTATTATAAAGGATGTGAAGCTTGTCAAAAGTTTGGTGATATTCAGTTGGCTCCCGCTGCTATGTTACATCCTATTTTCAAGCCGTGGCCTTTTAGAGGTTGAGGATTAGACTTTATTGGAGAGATTCATCCTTCTTCTTCAAAGGGGCATCGGTTCATGTTGGTGGCAACTGATTATTTCACTAAATTTTCTGAAGCAATACCACTCAAAAATATGATGCAAACAGAGGTAATTCAATTCATAACTGAGCACATTATTCATAGATTCCGCATTCCTCAAACGTTAACTACGGACCAAGGTTCATCCTTTATGTCACATCAAGTTAGAGAATTTGCCGAATCATATAAGATAAAGTTGCTCAATTCCTCTCCATATTATGCACAAACCAATGGACAAGCTGAATCTAGCAATAAAATATTAATCAAGCTCATCAAGAAGAAGATTGAGGATAATCCAAGGAAATGGCATGAGCTATTGTTCGAAGCTTTGTGGGCACACAGAATCTCAAGGCATGGTGCTACAAAGGTAACTCCATATGAGCTCGTATATGGTCAAGAGGCCATTTTACCAGTGGAAGTGAATTTGAATGCTTTGAGAATAGCCAAACAAAATAATTTATCGGCAGAGGACTTTTATAACATGATGATGGACAATATTGATGAAGTCGTCGATAAACGTTTAGCTGCTTTGAAGGCCATAGAGAGAGATAAGTTGAGGGTGACAAGAGCTTACAATAAGAAGGTCAAGTTGAAGAATTTCCAAGTTGGCGATCTCGTGTGGAAGGAAATTCTACCAATTGGTTCAAAAGATAGAAAATTTGGGAAGTGGTCTCCAAGTTGGGAAGGTCCTTTTAAGATTACAAGAGTAGTTCCCGGAAACTAATATTTGGTGGAATCCATACAAGGCACATTGTTACCTCGTGCTCTCAATGGCAAATATTTAAAGAAGTACCACCCAAGTGTGTGGCAAAAAGCCTAGATAGGCAATGGCCGATATATAACTATCGCCCTAAGAAAAGACATGATCGATATATAACTATCGCCCTAAGCACATATAAATGGCCGATGGAGTGTTGGCATCGTCCTTAGAACAAACTCTGGATAAATTATTTTTCGGCATCCAAGCTTTGCCGAAAAACAGGGGGGCATGAGTTGGCGCTCGAAAATGGCATGATCGTAAAGAGTGACTTGAGGCTATAACGAGATGATGTTAAAATTATGAGTTCATGTCACCATTTGATGGCTCTCTTCAAGATGATCAAAATAGATATGGAGATGGTCCAAAACGGAGCTCGAATGGGAAAGTTATAACAATTTTAGAGATGCTCGTATTGACACCAGATTAAAGAATGGCATGAAACCTAATTAAGATGGCCTTGGATAAAAAAACTTTCGACTGGAAAGTTCTTCGTCTCGTCGAAACGGACGATTTTTATATAAATATCGTCTTAATCCGAGGTCGTATGCAAAAGTTACAGCCAAAACCGTGCACTGCAACAATATTTGGCCGGATCATCCGGGCCGGGGTCCAGATCATCCGAAAAAATGAAGCACCAAAAACAACAGAAGGTTTATGATGAAGCCGGATGATCTGGGTCCAGTCCAGGATGATCCGGGTGGAGGAGGGACAATCCGGGTAGAAGTCCGGACGTCCGGACAGTTTTTTCTGCTGCAGATGTTAGAAAACAGCCCGAAACTCCCGTAAGATGACCTTAAATCGAAAAGTGTTCAACATGAAAGTTGTGCGTCTCATCGAAACGGGTGATTTTGGTATAAAAATCATCTTAATCCAAGGTCGTATGCAAAAGTTACAGCCCGATCAATGTGCTGCTGTCAGAAATTTTGGCTTGGCCGGATCATCCGGGCCTACATCCGGACATCCGGGCCAGAGGTCGTGAGAAGTCCGAATTTGGTTAGATTTTGATGATTTGGATGGCAAGACAAGTCCTTTTCTTGTACGGGAAGTCCATCCGCCTCTTATATAGACAAGAGGTGACGGCTGATTGAACAACAACACACAATCGCAAACGCATCTACAACTTTTTCATCTACGTTTTGTTTCTCCCTCGTTCTTGCTAACTCATTCTTCGTCATTCTTTGTGTTGGAGAGCTGCGAATACCAAGGCTCTAGGGGCGGCTTCACAGACCTAGGGCAGCCCATAGCCGCCGCGCTCCCCGACGGGGTCCCTTCTGGGAGTGTGGGGTTTCGGTCCCTCAAAAGTTCTCTCCAGTTGTCTTGCGAATCACGCTTCCGATGAGACTCCTTCGACGTGAGCTGCGGTGCATCACCCCCAGCGTCGAGGGTGCACGTGACGTATTCGTGTGCGAACAGCCACCATCATCGGTTAATAATTTGTGAATTGAGCAGCATGATCTTGACCATTTTATTCCAACTCAGGCAAGGTTCAAAATATCGTATATCGGTTTCATATCGGTTTGGCTTGAACATATCGGGTGTTGGGTATCTGGTGATATATCGGACGATATGTAGATTTTTTTTCCAATATTCTTGTTCAAAAATGTCTTTTTAATAAAAAAACAAAATTTATGGTCCATCGCTCTAGCATAACAAATTTAAATTCCTGGTTTATGAACTTGTTAGTTAATAAACTATTTAAGATAGATTCATAAAATCCTCACTCTAAGATTAAGAACAATATGTTATATATGTGTTCTACGAAACATTATGCATGACTTTGATAATAACCGATTGTCGGTGTCAAAACCGCCTAGACCCGTCTTTCTTTGGTACCATGACCAAATTGATCAGCCAATCGGTGTGTTTTATGTCTTGGATGAACCCGGCTTCCAGTAGTTTAGTCAGCTCCTCGCCCATTGCTTGACGCTTGGGCTCGGAAAAACGCCGAAGTGCTTGCTTGACCGGCTTGTAGCCCTTTAGTATGTTCAGGCTATGTTCCGCGAGCCTGCGGGGTATTCCTGGCATATCGGAAGGATGCAAGGCGAATATGTCCCAATTCTCCCTGAGGAAAGCGCGCAGTGTTTCAGCGGTTTCTGGATCCAGATTTGCCCCTATGGATGTCGTTTTGGCAGGGTCCATCGGGTGCACTTGAAATTTGACTATTTCGTCAGCTGGTTTGAATGAAGTAGACTCATCCCGATCGACTTCGGCGTGTAACGCGGTTAACTCCTCGGTCGCGAATGCTTCGGACAGGGCCTCGAGGGCTAGCAATGCCGTCTTATTTTTAGCTTTAATTGCTCTGTCAGAGTCGCTTGAGATGGTGATGATCCCGTTTGGGCCTAGCATCTTAAGCTTCATGTAGCCGTAGTGTGGTATTGCCTGGAATCGACAGAAAGCGTCCCGTCTGAGGAGGGCGTGGTATCCGCTCTTGATGGGAGCGATGTGAAAAGTGACCTCTTCGGAACGGTATTTATCTGGGGTGCCAAAGACCACGTCCAATGTTATTTTCCCACTGCAGCGTGCTTCTCGCCTGGGGACTGGTATGTCTCCAACGTATCTATAATTTTTGATTGCTTCATGCTGTTATATTATCAATCTTGGATGTGTCATATTCATTTTATAGCAACTTTATATCATTTTTTGGGACTAACCTATTGACATAGTGCTAGTTGCTGTTTTTTGCTTGTTTTTTACTTCGCATAATATCAGTACCAAACGAAGTCCAAATGCCACGAAACTTTTTGGTGATTTTTTCGGGACAGAGGACAACTTGGGTGTCAAGGAAGTGCCCGAGGGGAGGCCCTTGGGGCCCACAAAGCACCAGGGCGCCCAAGAGGCCCCTGGCGCGCCCTGGTGGGTAGTGGGGCCCACGAGCTCCCTTTCCATCGTCTATCAGCTCTATAAATAGTCTAAAATTCCAAAAACCCTAGAGGAGCAGAGAGATCAGAGTTTCCACCTCCGCAAGTTCCAGAACCATGAGATCCAATCTAGGGGCCTTTCTGGCACCTCGCTTGAGGGCTCAACGATCACGGAGGGGTTCTTCATCAACACCCTTGCCCCTGCGATGATGCGTGAGTATTTTGCCATAGACCTACGGGTCTGTAGGCAGTAGCTAGATGGCTTCTTCTCTCTTTTTGATTCTTAATACAATGTTCTCCTCAATGTTCTTGGAGATCTATTTGGTGTAACTCTTTTTTGCGGTGTGTTTGCTGGGATCCCATGAATTGCGAGTTTATGATCAGATCTATCTATGAATATTATTTGAGTCTTTGTTGAACTCTCTTATGCATTATTATTATAGCCTCGTATTTCTTCTCTGAAACTTTGGTTTGGTTTGGACAACTAGATTGATTTTACTTGCAATGGGAAGAGGTGCTTTGTGATGGGTTCGATCTTGCGGTGTCCTCACCCAGTGACAGAAGGGGTAGCGAGGCACGCATGTATCATTGCGATTAAGGATAAAAAGATGGGGTCTATTCCTACATGAATAGATCTTGTCTACATCATGTCATCGTTCTTATTGCATTACTCTGTTTCTCCATGAACTTAATACACTAGATGCATGCTGGATAGCGGTCGGTGTGTGGGGTAATAGTAGTAGATGCAGGCAGGAGTCGGTCTACTAATCCTGGACGTGATGCCTATATACATGATCATTGTCTTGGATATCATCATAATTATTTGCTCTTCTATCAATTACCCAACAGTAATTTGTTTACCCACCGTATGCTATTTTCTAGAGAGAAGCCTCTAGTGAAATCTACGGCCCCCGGGTCTATTTCCAATCATATTGTTTTCAGATCTATTAATCCAAAAATACCTTGCTGCACTTTTTCTTTATTTATTTTATTTTGTGTTTTTGCAAGATCTATTTATCCAATTTCATACAATTTAATTTATCTCAATACCGAGGAGGGATTGACAACCCCTCTTACACGTTGGGTTGCAAGTTTTTGTTATTTGTGTGAAGGTACTGTTTACATAGTCTTGTGGATCCTCCTACTGGATTGATACCTTGGTTTCATAATTGAGGGAAACACTTACTGTTACTGTGCTGCATCACCCTTTACGCTTGAAGGGAAAGACCAACGCGATCACAATTAGCAGGAAACAAGTTTCTGACGCCGTTGCCAGGGAGGATCAAGTCCAGATTTATCAGGTACACAATCACAAATCTCATCTCCTTACAATTTACTTTATTTGCCATTTGCCTCTCATTTTCATCTCCCCCACTATTAAAACATTTTTACAAAAAACACAAAAATATTTGCCTTTTTATTTTGCCTTCTTTTTGTTTGCCATTCTTTTGCTCGCCATTTCATCATTTCTAGTACAACGACCCCTCCTTTGTAACCAGATTTTGAGGTTCTATACTTCAAACAGAAACATGGAGAAAATTTGAAAGATGCATGGTATAGATTTTTGGAATCTTACCGTGTTTGCAATATAAAAGGGGATATAAAAATCTTGCTTCGCAATTTTTATGTTCGATTATTTATGCCTCATAGGCAACTCTTGGACTTTGTTGCAAAAGGAAATTTTATTGAATGTGATGCCAACACCGCCTACGAAATAGTAGAGGGGATATTGGGGGTTCCACCACCACCTAAAGGGTTTGCTTTTTCTCAAGAAGGGATTCGAATATTGGACAAATTAGGAGATGTGCAGAAAAATATAGTTGATTTGCAAAAGTCTAATGAACCCCTTAAAAACATTAGTGGAAACCTCAATCGTATGAATACTTTGATTACTTGATGTAATAAACGTTTGGATATTTTAGATCTAAAAATGGTTTAATTTCCTGAGAATAATGGGAAACGTAAGGAACCCCCTGGATTTGAGAAAACACCTATGAAAATTATGAAAACCAAAGATGACAATACTTGAATCTATGCATTATGCCTAGCTAGGGGCATAAAACAATATCGCTTGTTGGGAGGCAACCCAATGAATAAAATTTATTTTCCACTTTTTCTTTCTATTCTTGAGTGTTTACACAATTATGCTACTGTTATGATTGTGTTTTTATGTTTAAATTAGTGTTTGTGCCAAGTAAAACCTTTAGGATCATGTTGGGTGATAGTTGAATTGATCTTGTTGGAAAACATAGACTTTTGCGTCCAGTAGCAGAATTGTTAAAATTCACAGAAGCGACGAAAACTTCTGAATTTTTTACACAAGATTGATATACAAATTGCCTGCGTTTTCCTAAGTTTTCATAATTTTTTGAGTTACAGAAGTGTCAAGAGCCAAAGCTTGGGGATGCCCCATGCCCAACCGTAATTTGTTTAACCACCGTATGCTATTTTCTTGAGAGAAGCATCTAGTGAAATATATGACCCCCGGGTCTATTTCCTATCATATTGTTTTCATATCTATTAATCCAAAAATACCTTGCTGCCCTTTTTCTTTATTTCTTTTATTTTGTGTTTTTGCAAGATCTATTTATCCAATCTCATACAATTTAATCTATCTCAATATCGAGGAGGGATTGACAACCCCTCTTACGCGTTGGGTTGCAAGTTTTTGTTATTTCTGTGAAGGTACTGTTTACATAGTCTGGTGGATCCTCCTACTGGATTGATACCTTGGTTTCATAACTGAGGGAAACAGTTACTGTTACTGTGCTGCATCACCCTTTACGCTTGAAGGGAAAAACCAACGCGATCACAGTTAGCAGGAAGCAAGGACTATACCTTTAAAGGTGGTGCAACTCTGTTCTATGCGCAATTTATCGATGTGCATTTTGTCCAGAGTATCTGCGTATATCAAATTTAGGCTGTTGCCACCGTCCAATAAGGACTTTCTGAAGTCGGCAGCTGCCCACAATAGGGTTAAGGACCAGGGCGGCCGGGCACTTGCTTGGGGCTGACTTCGGCTGATCATTGTGATCAAAGGTGATCGGCGTGTCTATACACGCACCCCAGGTCGGGACCCGCCGAATGGAATTAATTTCTCATAGGGCCCTTTTGTGTTGGTTATTGGATGTGAAGGTCTCGTAGATCATCAAGACCTCATCCTCGTCAGAGGTCTGTTCCTCGTGGCGGGAGGTACTCATCATAATGGCGTGCCCCCTTTTGCTACCTCAATTAGCACCCAACAGTCGTAAAGGTTGTGGGTTGGGCAAGAGTTGATGAGAATAGTGTGGATCGGACATGGTTCATCTAGGAAGCCATCAAGGGTGGTCTCGGGGTGACCGGACAGTTTCTTCTTCTTCCGGGGTCATTCGCCCGGGTTATTGCGTTTCCGAGGTTCACGTCGAGGCCCTGGTTCTATGTTCTCCTCGACAAGCCAGGCGTCTTCAATAGCGCAGAACCAGGACACTAGTTTAGATAATTCCGAGAGTGTTTGAACGCATTGATGAGCAAGGGCTATCAAGATGCCTTTATCCTTTCATCCGCCCTGGAAAGCAGCGATTATATCAGTATCCAGGCAATCTGATATCTTGTCTTTGATAGACAGGAATCTGGCCCTGTACTGCCTGATTGATTTGTTGGAGAGTTGTTGCACGTAGGCCAGATCCCAGATGTCGGGCCGACCAGAGTTATCGGGGCTATACTCTATGTGAGAGGTGAGCGGATGAGTTCCGATCTCTAAAGATCATGGGTTCGAAACCCTATTACACTCATTCGGTGCCAAGGCCGTGGCCATCGTGTTGGCCGAACTAATCGGGAGATAGACCTCCTGTGCTGCCTCTTGCGGGCCGCCGTCCAGCTTGCTTCCCAGGAAGTGTTTCAGCCCCTCATCCTCTGGGGAATTCCTCACTGGAACGAGAAAGGGGTCATGGTTCACCTTGACTTTATGTGAAAGCGTCTTTGCGGCCGAAACTTAGGGTGCGAAGATGAGCTTTATGGGCTCGGGGCTGTCGACCGGTGATCCCATCGATCTTTCGTTGATCGCACAACAGAACTCTTAATGAAAGCACCAGTGTCGGTGTCAAAACCGGCAGACCTCGGGGTAGGGGGTCCTTGATGTCTACTACACAACATTCTTCTTGTAGACTCGTGTTGGGCCTCCAAGCGCAGAGTTTTGTAGGACAGTAGCAAATTTCCCTCAAGTGGATGACCTAAGGTTTATCAGTCCGTGGGAGGCATAGGATGAAGATGGTCTCTCTCAAATAACCCGGCAACCAAATACAAGAAATCTCTTGTGTCCCCAACACACCCAATACAATGGCAAATTATATAGGTGCACTAATTCGGCGAAGAGATGGTGATACAAGTGTTGTATGGATAGTACATATAGGTTTTTGTAATCTGAAAATATAAAAACAGCAAGGTAGCAAGCGATAAAAGTGAGCACAAATGGTATTGCAATGCTTAGAAACAAGGCCTAGGGTTAATACTTTCACTAGTGCAAAATCTCTCAACAATGATAACATAATTGGATCACATAACAATCCCTCAACGTGCAACAAAGAGTTACTCCAAAGTTCCTATCGCGGAGAACATAAGATGAAATTGTTTGTAGGGTACGAAACCACCTCAAAGTTATTCTTTTCGATCAATCCATTGAGCTATTCCTATAAGTGTCACAAACAGCCCTAGAGTTCATAGTAAAATAACACCATATGATGCACATCAATCAAACATAATGTCACCTAGATACTCCAATGTCACCTCAAGTATCTGTGGGTCAATTATACGAAATGCATCAAACAACTTTAGATTCATAATATTCAATCCAACACAAAGAACCTCAAAGAGTGCCCCAAGATTTCTACTGGAGAAAGTAGTGCGAAAACGTGTATCAACCCCTATGCATAGATTACCCCAATGTCACCTCGGGAATCGACAAGTTGAGTGCCAAAACATATATCAAGTGAATCAATAGAACATCCCATTGTCACCACAGATATCCCATCGCAAGACATACATCAAGTGTTCTAAAATCCAACAAAGTATTCAATCCGATAATAGTGAAACCTCATAGGTAAAAACCCAATTCATCACGACAAGATAGAGAGGGAGAAACACCATATGATCCAACTATAGTAACAAAGCTCACGGTACATCAAGATCGTGCCAAATCAAGAACACGAGAGAGAGAGAGAGAGAGAGAGATCAAACACATAGCTACTAGTACATACCCTCAGCTCTGAGGGTGAACTACTCCCTCCCCATCATAGTGGCCGCCGGGATGATGAAGATGGCCTCCGGTGATGATTTCCCCCTCCGGTAGGGTGCCGGAATGGGTTCCCGATTGGTTTCTCGTGGCTACAGAGGCTTGCGGCAGCAGAACTTCTCATCTAGGGTTCTTTTCGGGGGTTTTGGTATTTATGAGAATTTTTGGCATCGGTCTCACGTCAAGGGGGTGCACGAGGGGCCCACAAGCCGAGGGGCCCGCCCTAGGGGGGTGGGTGCGCCCTCTAGGCTTGTGGCCTCCTCGGTCACTTCCTGGCCCAGCTCCGGTGCTTCGGGGGTCTCTTTTGGTCCATAAAAAATCACCGTAAATTTTCAGCCCATTCCGAGAACTTTTATTTCTGCACAAAAAACGACACCACGGTAATTTTGCTGAAAACAGCGTCATTCCGCGTTAGTTCTAATCAAATCATACCAAAACCATATAAAATTGTTGTAAACATGGCATGAATACATCATAAATTATAGATACATTTGAGATGTATCAGCATCCCCAAGCTTAATTCCTGCTCGTCCTCGAGTAGGTAAATGATAAAAGAAATAATTTATGAAGTGTGAATTCTAGCTAACATGTTTATCATGTAATCTTTCTCATTGTGGCATGAATATTCAGATCCATAAGATTTAAAACAAAAGTTTAATATTGACATAAAAACAATAATACTTCAAGCATACTAAATAAAGCAATCATGTCTTCTCAAAATATCATGGCTAAAGAAAGTTATCCCTACAAAATCATATAGTCTTGTCATGCTCGATCTTCATCACACAAAATATTTATCATGCACAACCACGATGACAAGCCAAGCAATTGTGTTGGTGCAATGATAGGCCCCTCTGTGTTTTGGAGTTGGTTGACATAAACAGTATGGGACTTATGTGTTTGCTAGTGCACACAGAGTAACAGGTCCCTGATGTATCGAGGAGTCTGATGCAAACGACGAAGATAATCTCCCTGCGACGCAGCAAAGGTTATCACCGAAGATTATGATAACAAGAGTGACTCCTCAAAAATTTCTGAAGTGAAGCAATTGATTCTATGTCTGTCCGAAGAAAATGACTGCGTCCGAGGAGATTAAAGACGAAGTGAAGACATAGCATTTATTTCGTTCTTCTTCTTCTCTTTATTGATTCATAGGACCACCGTACTATTAAGAGGGGTGTAGCGTTCGAAACCTTGATTCTCTGATGCTAAACCCATATCCTATTAAAGTTGCGAGAGAAATCTCTTTGTGTTCCGAGCAAATACTTGCCAGCAAGAGACTATGATCTTCTTCACTGCGAGAGGTTTGTCTCAGACCGAGGAGTTAGCATTACTTGTTCCTCAAGTAATGCTACCGTTGCTCCCAAATCCGACCGTTGCAAATGTGTCGGTTGGCCATTGGCTGGTCATCATGTCCAAAATGGTCATTTCCCATCCGGGAAGGTTGCGGCTATAAATAGCCACCCCGCACCGGCTTTGTCCAGTGGCTGCTCCGTTTGATTCTGAGAAGATTGTTGAGCAACCCCCTCTCTAAGAGATTTGACTTTAAAATCCACCTAGAGAAAAACCCTAGAGCAGAAGAATTAGATAGTGGTTAGCATCACTCGAATCTAAGTCCAGTACGCTCCGTGTATTACTCTTGAGAGCTGCAAACTCTCTAGACGGTAAGGTGTCAATTTCTTCAGAGACCAAGATTGATTGTGGTTCTCGAAGAAGAAGTCCGTAAAGGTTTGGAGATCACCTTCAAGCATCTACCACGAGTGATCGGCATTGGTTGACAAACCAATTGTCGAGGAGAATAGGGTGAAGAGAGTTTATCTTCCATGTTAAGTCACAACCCCTCCAACCAGACGTAGTCCTTGTGCAGAAGGATGAACTGGTCGAAGAAATACCCTATCGCCATCGAGCATCCCTGGTTACCTCTATCACTCATGTTTACCTTTGATGTGTTTTCATTCATGTGATTTGTCTCGATGCATGATTTAGTTTTTTTCAGTACTTAGTTTTACCTCGCTATAGTTTGTTTTTCGTTCGCTCCGCTGCTAGGTTTCTAGAGTTTTGAGTTTTTCGAAGAAAATTTAAAACTCCCATTCACCCCCCTGGTAGACATACTTCGTTCCTACAATTGGTATCAGAGCAAGGTACTCCTTGACTCTGCTCATTTTGGTCTAACAACCTTGGAGTTTAAGTGTGTCTTTAGTGAGCTACAAGTCGTATCTCAAGATCCCCATATTTGATAAGACGGACTACCCCTTCTGGAAGGAGAAGATGAAGATCTGTCTCTGAGCAATAGATGATGATTTGTGGAATGTGGTGCAGTTCGGGTTCACGGTTGCTATACCTCAAGCCCCCACTGATGAGGAGAAGAAACTCATTCAGATGGATGCTCAAGACAAAGATGAAATTGGTGGCCATCTCTCTCGCGCGCAATTTCTTCATTATCAGCAGTGTGAAACTGCGAAGGATTTGTGGGACGTACTCAAGAAGATAAATGAAGGTGTTTCAACTCAGAAAGAAGCTTGAATTGATACACTTCATGCAAAATTCAATCGGTTCAAGCGTATTGGAAATGAAAGCTGTCAACAAACCTTCGATCCTCTGAGCGACATAGCAAATGAGCTTCAAGGTCTCGGCGCCAAAGATATCACTGACCATGAAGTTGTGAAGAAACTGCTCCGATCTCTTGATAGTTCATTCGACACACTTGTTCTGATGATTCGCGAATGATCTGATTTCAAAATCCTCGACTCTGCTGATATCATGGAAAGACTGAACACCCACGAGGAACATGAAGAAGAGAAGAGACATCTGTATGGATCAAGTCAACTCAAAAATCATGCTCTCAAGGCTGTCGCTGACTCTTCCTCTGACAGAATTGCCGAAGAAGATTCAGATGTCCAAGAAAGACTCTGCAAAGATCTCGCACTGATATTGAAAAGATTCCAACGCTTTCACAAGAAAAGCCAGTTCCAGAAGAGAAGCTCAAGCAACTCTGGGGGTTCAAAATCTTCATCAGAACCTACTGGAGAATACACCTGCTTCAAGTGGAAAATGACTAGACATTTCATTTCGGACTATCTTCTCTGGTAAGCAGAAATCCGTGCTAGTGGAAGATATGATTCTGGCAACTATCGGGGCAAAAGCAAGAGCAAGAACTACGACTTCGATGATGAGAAGAAAACAAAGAAGTTCTTCAAGAAGAAGGACAAGTCCTCATCAAAATCTTCGTCAATTTCTTCCTCAAGAAATCCCTCCAAGTCCTCCTCCAGCCGCAAGAATAACTCTCTCAAGGCCAAGGCAGACATTGGCAAGGAGATAGATTCTGATGAAGAAGAATCATCTGGCTCTGAAGAAGGCGAAGAATCCGATGAGGATTCGGACTTTGGCATGGCTGGCATTGCCTGTTCATCCTCATCTACAACAAACTTCCACTACTGGAATCTGGTAATTTGCCGTCTGCCACATCTTTGCCGTCCGCTCCCACATAGCGGACGGCAAAGAATGTGCAGATGGCAAAAAGTCTATTTGCCGTCCGCTGTTTCTTTGCCGTCAGTAAGCTGACGGCAAAGAGCTAGAAGGCAGACGGCAAAGGGCCAGGTGGGCCCCACAGGGCATGGCGTGGCTAGGTCAGCTTCTTTGCCGTCTGCCTGGTCTTTGCCGTCTGCCTTCTGGACCTTTGCCGTCCGCTGGCGGACGGCAAAGAAATGGCCCAGCTAACGACCGTCTCCCCCCTCCTATGCTCGCTCTCTGTCTCTCCGGCCCCACCCGCCCCTCTCTCTCCCCTCTCTCCCAACTCAACCGCGCCCGCGCCCCCAACTCAACCGCGCCCGTGCCCGCAACACCGCCGTCGAACACCGCCGCCGCCCGGACGCTGCCGCCACCCCACCCCGCCGCAGCACCATCCCGCTGCCCCGGAGCCCTACGTAGGAAGCCGAAAGAATGAATAGAAATAAACTAGGGGAGAGAGGAGAAGATAACAAAGGGAAGAGAAAGAGGGCCCTTCTCACCCCCCCAATTACCTCCTCTTCTCCCTCCATATCCTCCGGCTCCTTCTCGCTCCCCCACACGCTCCTAGTCCGAACCTCCTCCCCCCATTCTTCCACTCGTCCCACCGCTGTAGCACCACCCCGCCGCCCCGCGAGCCTGCGGCCTCGTCGCCACCACCCCCGGCCAGCGCCACCGCCGCCCCGAGCCCGCGGCCCCGTCGCACCCCCTCCGCACGGCGCCCCCCTCCGTCCCATCCAGCGTCCCCTTCCCTCCCCCGCCCAAAGCAACCCCCGCCCCGCCCCCTGGCCTGCCATAGTGAGCCCCTGCCGCAACCCCTCTTCTCCTCTTTTTTTTGTTTTTTTTTTTTGTTTTTTTAGTTATATTACTTTAGTTTTGTTTTAGATTTAGTTTAGTTTAGATTACTTAGTTTGGTTTATATTTAGTTTAGTTTAGATTACTTTTAGTTGGTCTTAGGTTTTAGTTTAGTTTTAGGTTTATGTTTGTCATGAAAAAACTAAGAATAATTAAAAGAGGGGAGGAGAGAGAATACGCTAGGTTTAGGTGTAGTTTTTCCCTGTTTTGTTTTAGGTTAATTAGTGCTAGGTTTAAGAAGAGAAAAAGGAAAGAAAGGAGAAGAGAAGAAGAAAAGAAGAAGGAGAATAAGAGGAGGAGAGAAGAGAAGAAGAAAGAAGAAGAAGAATAACGAAAAGAAGAAGAAGAGGAGGAGGAGGAGGAGAAGAAAGAAGAAGAAAAAGAAGAAGAAGAAGAAGAAAGAGAAGAGGAGGAGAAGAAGAAGAAGAAGAAGAAGAAGAAAGAGGAGAGGAGGAATAGAAGAAGAAAAGGAAAATTGTATACATATTATGTTCATGATTATGATACACTTAAATTGTATACATATTATTATGTTCATGTCAGGTATCCAAAAAATTTATGTTGTACTAATTTCGTTTACTTTTTGTCATTGCAGGGGTTGACAGGATGGTGGGCAAGGGTCCAGAGCGCCCCGAGCCTCCTGCGAGCGCTACCGGGAGGGGTGGTTGCATTATTGCAGCGCAGCCCCTCCGGAGAGCGGTGCAGGACGGTATGCAGACAGCTGCGGCGGGCGCTTCATCTACGGTTGGGAGAGGTCGGGGGAGGACGAAGAAGGCTGGTAGAGGTGGACGTGGCAGTGGGAGAGGTAGGAAGGCTGCTACGACTTCGTCGCCGCCACCCTCAGCTCATTCACCCGACCACAGGAGTGCTCCGTCTTACGTGGACCCTCGGACTCCGGTCCATGAGCCTCCGTTCGCTGATCCTTCGCCCCACCAGACTCGGGTCGCTGACCCTTCGCCCCACGTGAGTCCGGTCCTAGAGTCTTCGTCCTAGAAGACTCCGGTCATGGGGTCTTTGTCCCAGAAGACTCCGGTCACGGGGTCTTCGTCCCAGAAGACTCCGATCCTGGAGTCTTCTTCCCACGAGACTCCGGAGGCTAGTGGCTTGGAGGATGGTAGCGAGGACACCTTTTCAGAAGATAGCTACAGCGACGACGAGCTGGTTGAGAATGTCAAGAAGGTCTACAAGCGTGGCTGTACAAAGCTCCCGCCCGTGCCGACGACCCCCGACCAGAGGTGGTTGATTGTGCCTAAAGGGTTGAAGTAAGTGCATTTACTATTTTTTAACCTTTTTGCCTTGATGTTCCTTCAAATTAATATCTAATGCGTTGGCCTTGTCATACTGCAGGGGCTGGGTATGCCCCCGTGGTTCCCGTAGGCCCAACCAGGTCCTTGGTGTGCTTTGCCGGCAGCACTTCCCTGGGTGGGTCACGTTGCCCGGTGAGGGTCAGGTTCCACAGCTAGCACTGACCTGGGAGTTGTAATCGGTTGCCCCGGCCCCGCCGGAGGAGAGGGTCGATGGTGTCTTGTGCGAGACGGTGGCGGACATTGTGTTCCGTCGGTTTTGGGTAATTTCACCTTTACGGAATTAAAAATCAACACTACCTAGTGATTGTACTAATCAGTTTTGTCTTGTTTGATTGCAGACCTTCTATAGGGTTTCAGAGGGAGAGCAGGAGGCCGCGTGTATGGTTGTCGAAAACGAGTGCAAGCGCCTACTTCAGAACTTAAGGCACGAGGCTCGGGTGCAGGCCGTTCGAGACTACTATGCCTCGAAGGGTATTAGGAGGGGCAAGCAGAAGTGTCGCGGCAAGTTTCTGAGTAAGGAGAAGTACATGAAGGTAATTACCTATTCTTAAGGCCTTGAACTTAGTTTTCTTGATTTGATTCGTAGGCGTAGCGATGAAATTTCTCTTGACTCACTTAGGTGCCCCCGAGATGGTGTGTGGATAAGATGGACTGTTGGGAGGCGTTGGTGGATGCGTGGTGCTGTGCCCAATGGAAAGTCAAACACCAAAGGGCCAAGGATAAGCGCGACCAAATGGAAGGTGTGCCACACCATCAAGGGAGCTCCAACCTGTTTGAGTACGGGGATAACTGGGTATGTGGTTTGCTATGATTCATGCAATTCATTCTTCATGCTAGATAGTTCATTTATGACATATTTAGCTCTAAAATGACATAATAACCTTAGATAGCTCTATAAAATGACTTAATATGCTTTAGTCAGTTAAAAAATGGCATAACTACCTTCGATAGCTCAATAACGACCTCAACTAATCTTAGCTAGTTCATTCATGACATAATTAGCTCTAAAATGACATAATAACCTTAGATAGCTCAATAATGACATAATTAGCATACTTTGGTCAAAAATGGCATAATAATCTTGGTTACCTCGAAAATGACCTAAACTTTGCTTATTTTCCTCGAAAATGACATAATAACCTTTCTTAGCTCCAAAATGACCTATTTACATAGCAATATCATTCTTCATGCTAGCTTGAGCCCTTAACTAATATTTTGTTCCTCTCTCTCAGGCGCACCACCACAAGAAGCCTGTGCCAGGTCTGTTCGACCTCTATGGCATGGCCCATATGGCCCCGTACAAGAAGGCCATGCCATTCACGGAGTCTGACCTAGATGATCCAGAGAACTTCACCAACAAGACCTCCCACCACAAGATTGTGAAGTACAGACACGAGGGGAAGGCGAGGAAAGGGGAGGACTTTAACCCGAGCCAGGATCCTTTTGATACAGAGCTGGTGATGATATCTGGTGGCGAGAGGTCCCATGGCTCTCTAGCCATTGGTGATGGACTGATACATTGTCCTAAGACTCTCCCGCAGATCAAGAAGCGCCTAAGTAGCTCTGATCCTGAGATAACGCCTCGTGCACGGCCCGCGGAGATCGCCATGGCGGTTAGTTATACGGACTCTCTCACCTTTCCTCCATTACATTGTGTGTGCGTCCGTCGATGATTACAATGCTAACGAGGAGTGGTGTGTTGCAGGCTATTGTGAGAAAGAGAGATTGAAGACGAAGGAGCTTCTGGAGGAGGCAAAAAGGGAGGCGGCGGAGAGGGAGAGGGAGATGGAGGAGAAGACGGCTAAGCTGTTGGAGGAGGAGAGGAACCGGAACGACAGCGCTAACCGGGCCCTATACGAGCTCATCGTGGTACGTTTCTCGTGCATATTAGCCCAATCATGCACGTAATGTTCGCATTACTATCTAATATGACTGACTCGTGACAACCAAATGTGCAGAGCTTGTGCGAGAAAAACGGTCAGGCCCCTCCGCCGATGCCCCAGATTGCTCCGGCGACCACGGTGAGTTTGATTTGAATGGTCGTTGCTTACTACTATTCACATTTCAGTTTGCGAACTTGCTAACGAGAAATTATGGGAAATGATCTTTGGTGCAGCATGGCTCCAGACAAGCATCGACCACTCCTTCTGCCAATGCCGGAACCCCGACCGGTCCTTGACCTCCGTCTGGCACTGGCGCAGCCCCGACCATTCCTACATCTCCGTGATAACGGTATTTTTCTTCTTAACTAGCGTGTTTACTCCATTTATGACATAATTTAGCCTATTTAGTCCACAAATGACATAATAAGATGAAGAAAATCAAGGAAGAGGAAGGAAAGAAGGAATAGGAAGAAAAGAAGAAGAAGAAGATCTTCTTCTTCTTCTTCTAGTCTTCTTCTTCTCCTCCTCCTTCTTCTTCTTCTTCTTCTTCTTCTTCTTCTTCTTCTTCTTCTTCTTCTTCTTCTTCTTCTTCTTCTTCTTCTTCTTCTTCTTCTTCTTCTTCTTCTTCTTCTTCTTCTTCTTCTTCTAGTTTTCTTCTTCTTCTTCTTCTTCTTCTCCAAAATGAAGTTAGCTCTAAGTTATATCAAAAAATGCTAAGATGCTTAGTTAGGTCAAAAATGCCATAATTAGCTAGGTAAGCTCAAAAATGGCATTTTTCTTCTATTTAGCCTTAGTCCATTTATGACATAATTTGCCTATAGTCACAAATGACATAAAAGATGAAGAAAATCAAGGAAGAGGAAGAAAAGAAGGAATAGGAGAAAGAAGAAGAAGAAGAAGAAGAAGAAGAAGAAGAAGAAGAAGAAGAAGAAGAAGAAGAAGAAGAAGAAGAAGAAGAAGGTAGAGAGTTCTACTTCTTCTACTTCTTCTTCTTCTTCTTCTTTTCTTCTTCTCTTCTTTTCTTCTTCTTCTTTTTTCTTCTTCTAGTTTTCTTCTTCTTCTTCTTCTCCAAAATGAAGAGTAAGCTCTAAGTTATATCTCATAATATGCTTAGGAGGTAAAAAATGGCATAATTAGCTAGGTAAGCTCAAAAATGGCATTTTTCTTCTTATTTAGCCTATTTAGTCCATTTATGACATAATTTAGCCTTATTAATCCACAAATGACATAATAAGATGAAGAAAATCAAGGAAGAGGAAGAAAAGAAGGAATAGGAAGAAAAGAAGAAGAAGAACAAGAAGAAAGAAGAAGAAGAAGAGCTCTCTTCTTTCTTCTTCTTCTAGTCTTTCTTCTTTTTCTTCTTTTCTTCTTCTTCCTCTTCTAGTTTTCTTCTTCTCTTCTCCAAAATGAAGTAAGCTCTAAGTGTATATCTCATAATATGCTTAGTTAGGTCAAAAATGGCAAATTAGCTAGGTAAGCTTAAAAATGGCATTTTTCTTCTTATTTAGCCTATTTAGTCCATTTATGACATAATTTATCCTTTTAGTCCACAAAAAGACATAATAAGATGAAGAAAATCCAGGAAGAGGAAGAAAAGAAGGAATAGGAAGAAAAGAAGAAGAAGAAAAAGAAGAAGAGAAGAAGAAGAAGAAGAAGTTCTTCTTCTTCTTGTTCTTCTTCTTCTTCTTCTTCTTCTTCTTCTTCTAGTCTTCTTCTTCTTCTTCTTCTAGTTTTCTTTTTCTTCTCCAAAATGAAGTTAGCTCTAAGTTATATCAAAAATGGCATAATATGCTTAGTTCACTCAAAAATGGCACAATTAGCTAGGTTAGCTCCATTTTACCTAAGTATGCTTACTTCTTATTCTTCTTCTTCTTCTTCTGATTCTAGTCTTCTTCTTCTAACTTTCTTGTTTCCATTTTGCAGATTTAATTCACTATATGGAAGCTTGCATGGATGCATGGAGTGCTTGTTTCCCTTACCTATGAACTTGTTATATGGATGCATGGAACAATGTGTTGGATGAACATTGTGATATGTAATATGTATATATGGATGGAACTATGTTTGTTATGTATATATGTATGTTGTCATGGATGGAGATAGATATGTATATGTATATCTGTGTGTTGGATACATCATATATGTATATCTGTGTGTGCCTGTGAAAAAAATATATATATGTATATCTGTGTTTGAAACCATGTCAAATTAAATGGATTCAAATAAAAACAGGGGATACATAGCCTCTTTGCCGTCTGCTAGCGGAAGGCAAAGCTCTTTGCCGTCCGCTAGCAGACGGCAAAGAGGACACGTGGCAGCTACCTGTGAAACCTGGGAACACTGGCTGCCAATTTGGTCACTTTGCCATCTGCCAGTGGACGGCAAAGATTCAAATCACTTTGCCGTCTGCCAGCAGACGGCATAGCTGGCTACGTGTCAGCTTCCCAGTACTGCCTAGCTGAGCTGTTTGCCGTCTGTCAGCGGACGGCAAAGAGCTTTGACTCTTTGCCGTCCGCTGGCAGACGACAAAGAGCGCCGTTAACCCCCTAACGGCTCTCACGCCACCGCACTGCCGTCTGCTGTCTTTGCCGTCTGTTGGCCTCGGATGGCGGACAGCGTAATCCTTTGCCGTCCGTTTCTAAGAAGCGGACGGCAAAGAAGGCCTTTGCTGGCATGCTTTCAGCCGGAAAGTTTGCCGTCTGCTGGCGGACGGCAAAGATGTTTGCCGTCCGTGATCCATGCCTTTGCCGTCCGACGGCAAAGAAGCTGATTCCAGTAGTGTTCTTTGGGAATCCGTCAAGCAATGATGAATCTCCTGCTTACTGCTTCATGGCCAAAGCATCCAAAGAAAATGTATCCTCCAAAAATCATAAGATTCACTCAAGTGATCATTATTCTTCTGATGAGGATGACCATGCTAAATTGATCAAAATTGCTAATATTCAACAAAACTCTCTTGAGAAAATTGAGAAAACCATCAGGAAATCTGGAGGGTTGTTTGTTGAGGAGATGGAGAAAAATCTGTCGCTGACTGAAGAGTATTCCACTCTCAAGTCATGAAAGGAAGAACTAACGAACCGTCATGAATTTCTCTCAGCTGACCACGAAAGATTGACCTATGATTATCTGAAAAGGAAGTAGGAACTCGAGGCAATGAGAGAGGCTCATGAGGATTTGATCGGAGAAAATTCTCTTCTCACCCAACAACTTAAAGAGAAACCTGAAGTGTTTAATCCGGCAAGCCTAAAATGTCTTGAACGTAGCAATGCTGAATCAAATGCTGAATCATTTGTGAATGCTAACCCCTCTGTCGAGGAAAATGGTTCTGTATCTGATGAAAATGCTAGGTTGAAGGATCTTCTTTAGACAGGAATGTTCAAATCTCTCAAGGGACATCAATCCTTAATTCAGCCACCCGTGCCCAAATTAACACTCGGGGGCTACTGGCTTTGCGCTTCTCCATTAAAAGCCATTAAAGGGGTATGTCGATCCCCTGATCTGGTGTTGCCACCCAACCAGTGGCTCGGGGGCTACTACATTGCCTATTCAATGCGGACAATTTACAAAGTGCAAATAGTTTCCGAGGAGATTATGATCCTCGGGTTGGTCGGTCGGACCCAACCTGAGTCTCGAGGACTATACACACCACGTTTCCATACTTACATATGCTGTCGAGCTAGGAATTGATCCTTAGGCCAATTTCTCGAATCAACCTGAGTCTCAGGGGCTACTGGGATGAGCAGTTTCATGTTTTCCTTTAGGTGCATCTCGGATTTTTGGCCGACACACACCTTGAGGGCTACTGGCTATATATCTCGGCACAGAATAAATTGCACCAATCATGAAAAATATATCCGCAAAAAATCAGCCCAAGACCGAGGTGGTGCACCACCTCGGATGCAGTCCGGCATAAAGCTCGGATATGGTCCGATGTTGGAGCTCGGATACGGTCTGGCGTTGGAGCTCGGATGCAGTTTGGCATTGGAGCTCGGCTGCAAAAAGACACCTTGGATACAGTCCGGCATTGGAGCTCGGATATAGTCCGACGTTGGAGCTTGGACGCAGTCCGACGTTGGAGCTCGGCTGCAAAAAGACAACTCGGATGCAGTCTGGCATTGGAGCTTGGATGCAGTCCAACGTTGGAGCTCGGACACAAGAAGTCACCACCGCACGAGAAACACTTCAAACCCAAGGTGGGGCGTAAAAATAACAAGGCGTTGATAAAGGCCAAAGAATTAAATTTCTCCTCGGATGCCCGACGTGTGAACTCTTTGGATTTAGCTCGGCAATCCTCAAGATTGAAGATGGGATGATTTGTTGAACCAGTTTTCAAGACCGATGACCGAAGATGAAGAACAGTCCAGAAGAATCGAGGAGCGTCCCCAACTTGAAGACCGGTTCAGGGGGCTACTGACGGTGTCCTGGTCTGGCTGAAGACCCCCATGGCGGTTCACTAATGGGCTTATTCGGGCAGACCATGTCGTATACAAGGAGGACTCCACAAGACTTGGCACCCAAGACGAGGACTATCCTAAACCCTAGGCCTCCGGTGCATTATATAATCTAAGGCCTGGCTAGTCAATAGATCATCTAATATTCATTAGAACAATCTCGTGGTTGATACATGTACTCTGTACTATCCCCCATATGAATACAATCAAAAGCAGGACGTAGGGTATTATCTCTTTGAGAGAGCCCGAACCTGGGTAAAATCCTGTGTCCGTGTTACCATCGCTCCAAGATGACTAGCTTAGTACCCCTACTACGAGATAAGCCGGATTTTAACAGTCGGGGACGAGTGATGGTCTTTTCCTACCAATCTATCCCCCTAGGAGCATGCGCAGTAGTACTTTGCTTCAAGGGCTAATAAACTTTCACTAGTAGAAAACAGGGCATCAGTCCCACTTTTAGAGGGCTTTTAGTCCCGGTTCTGCAACCGGGACTAAACAATCGGGACTAAAGGCCCCCACTTTTAGTCCCGGTTGGGTTACGAACCGGGACTAAAGGAGCTCCACGTGGCCGCTGTGGGGCACCCAGGCAGGAGGACCTTTAGTCTCAGTTGGTAACACCGACCGGGACTAAAAGGCAGCCACGCGTTAGCAGCTGCCAGGCGCTGGGTTTTTTTGAAGGAGGGGTTTAGGGCTTTTGGATGGTTTAGGGCTTTCATATTGTGTTTTCCACTTTTCTTTTTGTGTTTACCATTCAATTCTTTTACATTTAGGGTTTTCATTTTTATTTTATGTTTTTCATTCAACTCGACGCTAGCTACTACATATAGCAATGAAGAAACCATTAATTACACAACACCGTCGTGAATATATAGAGAGAAGTGACCTCTCTTTCTTCGTGCTTGGTCGAACAACAAGTTTTCGTATATCTATTCGACGCTACTACATATAGTACACGTTCATGCATATATACAATATAACATCTCTTAGGATCCCTAATATCTTATTACCAAAATCGCATTGCAAATCCCGATGGTATTCTCCGTCTGTAGGTATGATATGGTCAACAAAGAATCCCGCCAATTCCTCTTGAATTGCTCGTATGCGATCATCTGGTAGGAGTTCATCCCGCTTCTGCCAGATCTAATTTAAAGAAGGGGGTCAATATATATATATATATATATATGAATGAAACTCAACACAATTGATGGTGATAAAAGAAAATTGTGAATATTGTTTACGTACTTAAAATTGTTGTGAAGATATGCCCTGCTCAGAGGTCTTGTGGCGAATGAACTCGCAAATGTAGTATCCACATAAATTATTCCCGGGTGCCTGCCGCAAGCACTTTACGAGAATAGAGTTCAATCAAAATGATAGTCAAGCATGATAATGGTATTGAAACTAGAATCAATGAGAGATGCGCGGAACTAGCTAGTACTACTTACTTTGGGGTGTGAAAATCACAGCTCCTTTCTCCGTTCACCCCTAGCCTCCTCGATGAACTTTTCCGTACCCTGCCTGGCAAAGAAAATGATTACTTGATATTAGGAAATGAACGAAAGTTGTCGATATTGTGCGATAATGATTGAACTTACTTCTGGAGCATTTGACTCATGTCCGCCCACTCCTTAGGCTCTTTACATCTCGATTCCAAGACAATTACTGCTCCCACATCAAGCTAAAATGGCTAGTAGAATAAAGTGGAACATGCGCACGCACAACTCATCAATTACACTTAACCTCGCGTAAGTGAAACAGAATGTGCACAAGATAGTAACACTCACTTGAAGTTGTAAGGAAATAGTATTTCCCTGCTGGTTTGTTGTCGAATTAATGCGTTTAGCAAGTTTTTCTCTGTATCCTCGTGGTTTTTTTGTACCGTATATTCATTTACGTTATTTGGGTTAATGAACCCAATGTCATAGATTTGTCCTCTTTTGCATTCAAGGATCTTCAATCTGCATAATATAGTGAGGATAATTATACATGGAATGAACGAGCTGAGCTAGAGACATAATTACAGAAATAATACTTACAGACAATAGCAACAGACGATAGTTTTGTTGAGGGCGTCTTGATTGTATAACTAAAATAATTCTTCAAATTCAAGGTACAACGCCTCGACTCCATTGAACTAGTGCTCTTTAATTCCCATGTAGATACTATCGGTCCAATCCTTGCAGGCTTTCAAGTACCAGTCATGCAATCTTCGCATCATCGTTTGTAGATGATGGAGCTGCCCAGGTCTAACGAGAGGCTTCCCGTGCTCGTATCTAAAGGCTAACTCAGCGATGGGGAAATCTGCGTCCTCGCCTAGGTAATCACTAAGAGTCAAACCAGGACCAGCGGCCGCTACCCCTGGATCATTAGCGATATCGTGAAACACCTTGAGCAGGGGCATGATTGTTTTTCCTGTTTGCCGAGCTGGGGAATTGTTTTCCCACTTCTTGCGCAACTACTACTTCCCGACCGCTTCACTTCATCAAATGTCTTTACAATACAACGGTCACAGTGTGATAGCGGCGGAGGCGGTGGTGGTCTCCTAAGGGCATCTAGACAGCGCTTCACTTTTCCCGGATCTATTTTCTCCGTTGGATCTAGACGCATCGGTGCAAGCGGCGTTTCACATCGGCAGCCACGAACTCATTGAGTTCCACATCACTCATGCCATATGGTGTCTTGGGAGGAGTCTTCTTGATGCTACCAGCTGCTCTGGATTTCTTTGCTGATGTACTCCTAGCCGCCGGAGTGACGGCGGGTCTCTTTTGCTGGTGCTGAGGCAGTGGAGGAGGCGGAGTCAGCTGACATGGCGGATTCTGCTGAGGGGCCTCCTCCGGTGGAGTCCACTGACGTTGCAGAGACAGCTGAGGTGGCGGAGGATTCTGCTGAGGGGCCTCCTCCGGTGGAGTCCGCTGACGCGGCGGAGACGACTGAGGCAGCGGAGATATAGCTGGACTATGAGGAGTCTGCTGACGGGCCTTCTCCGGCTGAGTCTGCTGACGCGGCATCCATTGTGGAAGCATGATGTTTTCCTTTCTCCATAGAATGGTAGTCCTTACGGCTTCTCCCAGATGAGTCTCCCCTTCAACTGTAGGGTACTCAAGGTCTAGCCCCTCAAATCCATTGGGAACTTCATCCACCCCGACAACAACATAACCATCTGGAATCGGATTGCAATGGAAAGTTCCATCAAGTCCAGGACGTAATACATAGCCGACCACCACCTTCAAGGTTATGTTCATCCACTTCGCAATTAGCTCACAATGTTCCCTCTCCATGATATCATCCACGGGGTAGCGAGGAGCCGTGATATCAGGCCGAATGAGCTCCGTGGAAGCCACGCTGCTTTTCCGCTGAGATGGTGGGGTAGCTTCATGGGCAGTATCGAATGAAGGATCTTCGTGCTGATGAGATGGTGGGCCGATAGATCGCTAACTGGTAAGTGCCTCTAATTTCTTCTCCTGCAACTCTAAGCTTTCTTCGACCTTCTGCATCCGGTCTGCTTCCTCTTTCTTCTTTCTCCCTCGGCTTCTATAACCACTACTGTCGGGAAACCCATGCTTGCACGGAACGGAGCCTGATGTGCCTCATGTTCGTCCAGGGTGTTCAGGATTCCCGAGGGCGTGTGACAGCTCGTCCTTCTCTCTGTCGGGATGGAACCTCCCTTCTTGCATGGCCTGGATTGCTTCCTGAATATTTTTGACGGGTGTTGCAAGTTGAGCTTTCGTGTAAAGACACTTCCCTGTTTCTAGGTGCAAAGTTCCCCCATGCCCGAAGAACCAAGTCATTGCCCGTTCGGGCCTGTTCAATGTCTCTGGTTTGATCCCTTTTTCAAGCAGGTCGTTCTTAGCTTTGTCCCACATAGGCCGGGCAACCTTGTAGCCACCTGACCCCGTAACATGGCGATATAGCTTCTTTGCAGCATTTTGCTTATTTACCAGTGACCTTTTCTTACCTTTCTCTGATTTCTTGTATGCCACAAATGCGGGCCAGTGATCTTTTATCTTCGCATGTTGACCGGTGAATTCTGGAGTCTCGTCTTTCTCGACAAACTATTCGTTCAATCTTTTCTTCCAGTTCTTGAATTGTTCTGCCATCGTCTTAAGAGCCCACGCCTTGGTTTTTCGCTGTATAACTGGGTTATTTGGATCCTCCTATGGCGGTAGGCTGAAATTTTTCATGAGCGAGTTCCAAAGCTCATCTTTGCATCTATCATCGATATAAGAAACATCATCATCCTTCTTCTTATTCCATTCTTGGATGCTGATCGCGGGCGCTGTCCCTAACAACAACTCCGCACTGATGTATAAATCGGTCTTGGGTCCGCTTGGGAACAGTCGGTTTGCCATCTGGAGAGACTTCTTCGATTGTGAACCTTTTATTCTCGCCCAACCTTTTCTTCGGGCCTCGTCTCCTTATAGAAGTTTGGCTCAATCCGGAGGGCTATAAGAAGAAAGAAGCGTTAATATATGTACATACAAAACAATTAATGGATCTAGTCAGCAGAGGCTTAATTAATATATATACCTCGCTGGACTTTGCAACAGTTAAGGCTCCAACACCGGCGGAGCCGTCATCTCCTCCCTCCATTCGATCACTGGAGTCATCATCCTCTCTTCCCTCACCATCGGTGTCGTTGAGAAATGACAAGGTGATATCATCACCTCCGTCGCGGATTATATCCCCCAACATCTCTTCTTGTTCTAAGTCTCTCTCGTGTTCCATAGTTTCTGAAAATATTCCAACATGGCAATATACAACCATGAGAGATGGATTAGTGGCAAACATCATGCAAAGTTGACAAGTTTTATAATAGTCAGTTTCCGACTTAGCAGTTTTTCAGCAAGTGTAAAACAAAGTTTATTCATGTCGATAGATCGGGGACAACTCCTCCGGCGAACGTCGGGGATGACTACTCCGGCGATCATCGGGGACTCCTCCGGCGATCATCGAGGACTCCTCGCCCCTCATGTCGAAGTTATATCGAAGTTATCGGGGTTATGTTTAACGACCCCTGTAAGTGCATCTAGTGGCCCTTAGTGATTTTGGTGTATTGAAGACTTATAGGTTAAGGGACTAATGTGTTAGTGAGTGTACACAGGTTCTATAAGTCTATGAGGAGTTTGATATTTACAATGAAAGTCGACCCCTAAAAATGAATGTCTTCAGTTGAAGACTTTCGTTTTCTTGAAGACTTTGAAAGTGAGGAATTTGGTGTGACCTTGAAGACTTGATATTCATGCGAGTACTATGAAGCGTGAAGACTTTTGTTTTCGTAGTTTCATTTTCTCTTTCTTGAGTCATAGGAAACACCGTACTGTTAAAGGGGGTCGAGGTAAAGCTAAGGAAAAGTTTCCAAGTGATGCTCATCTCAAATCCTACACCTATCCAATCCTTTCGAGTGAAGCCATTGGAAATCTCATACAGTTCAGTCAATTTCTTCAGTGACAGAGATGAAGATCTTCTGGTCTCTGAGGAATTTGTTCTGGCTGAGGAGTTAGGAATTCGCCAGTGCGAATTGCCTACAAGTGAGGAACATGATAGCCCTGAGGAATTTGGTACTCAAATTTCCGACCGTTGCTGCGCTAAGCGCTAGCTGTCCCAAAATATCTACCCACCTAACGGTCGTATGATTGAAGGGCATTTATGTCTTATCATGTCGGGCTGCTCCCTAGGCTATAAATAGCCGCCCCCTACAACCACTAGTTGGTTGGCTGCTCCGAGAGAAACTGACACTTGTCATTTAGAGCTTCCTATCCTCCGAGGACTTTGAGCGAAAATCATCAGTGAGGAAAAACCCAAAAACCAAACCCAAACACCTACAACCCAAAGTGATTGAGCATCACTGAAGAGATTGTTCCTGTGTGGAACTGACGCTTGTTACCTTTGAGGACTGTGCATCCTCCAGACGGTTAGGCGTCATGGTCTAGAGCATCCAAGAGGAATTATGGATCACTGGGTGACCATGTCTGTGAAGGTTTGGAAGTCACCTGTGAAGACTTACCACGAGTGATTGGGCGAGGTCTTTGTGACCTTAGCTCAAGGAGAATACGGTGAGGAATGTGTGTCCTCACGTTTAAATACCTAGCCGCTCCAACCAGACGTACAACTGTCATAGCAGTTGGAACTGGTCTACCAAATCATCGTCTTCACCAAGCCATTGGTTCTATTTCCTCAACCCTTTCATTTCCTCATTCATGTGTTGATGAACTTGATCGTTACTGTTTGAAGACTTTGACTGAAGACTTTCTCAATTTTCTCATTCCTAATTCTTTAGTCACTTTGTCTTCAGCCTGCTTATCCTGTTTACACGCTACTTGTGCTCTGTGCTTGTTTCATTTCATCATGATGACTATGTGACTGCCATGTTATGCTTGCACCTGAGTACTTATTCCGCTACTAGTTGTTCGTGACTTAGGAAATTCCTCACTTTGAATTTCCTCAGTGACGAATTTGTAAAAATCGCCTATGCACCCCCCTCTAGTCGATATAACACACTTTTAATTGTTATCAGAGCAAGGTACTCCCTTGTTCTGTGTGATTATGGTTTAACCACCTGGAGTTTTAGTTATGTCGACTGCAGGCATGATCAAGGTCTCGGCTGGGTGTCCTACCTTTGATGGGATGGACTACCCCTACTGGAAGAATAAAATGCGCATGCATCTTGAGGCAATTGACAATGATCTCTGGTACGTTGTGGAGAATAGCGTTCCCTCCATCACTCCTTCCGTGAATGCTGCTGATGTGAAGAGATTCAAGCAACTCGACTCTCAAGCGAAGAATATCATATGTGGCCATCTGAGCAAAGGACAGTACGGTAGATTGAGTGCTTTGGAGACAGCAAAACTTATCTGGGATAGGTTGTCCAAGGTCAACGAAGGAGTCTCAACTCAACGTGACTCTCGAGTTGACGTTCTTCGCAATCTCTTCAACCACTTCAAAAGACTCAACAATGAAAATGTTCATCAAACCTTTGATCGCCTCACTGACATCTCAAATGAGCTTCAAGCACTTGGTGCCACTGACATCACCGACCATGAGGTGGTGAAGAAATTGCTGAGATCACTTGATTCCTCATTCGACACACTTGCACTGATGATTCAAGAACGTGGAGACTACAAGTCACTTGATCCTGCTGATATCCTCGAGAGGCTAAATACTCATGAGTTCCAACTTGCTGAGAAGAGAGATCTCTACGGACCAAGCTATGGAAGATCACGCGCACTGAAGGCCAAAGCAGTTTCCGAATCTGAAGAAGAGGATTCTGGTAGCTGCCTTGGTGACCCTGAAGAACTGAGCCAAGAGCTAGCAATGGTCGTGAGGAAATTCCAGAAGTTCTCAAGACGTGGTCGCTTTGGAAAATCTTCAAGAGGTGATGACATGAGATCAGATTCCTCATCCCGCGATTACAAGAAGAGGACTTGCCACAAATGCAAGAAACCAGGTAACTATGTGACTGATTGTCCTCAGTGGGCTAAGGAAGCAAAGAAGAAAAAGTACAAGGATGACAGTTCTGATGACTCGAAGAAAAAGAAGAAATCTTCAAAGTCATCATCGTCAAAATCTTCAAAGTCTTCATCTCTCAAGAAGAGCAATTCCAAAAAGGCTCGGGCTTTCATTGGCAAGGAAATGGACTCGGAAGCTGAAGCTGAGGAAATTGAGGAAGAGGAGGAATCTAAGGAGTCAGAATCTGGTGTGGCGAGCCTAGCCCTTGCTACTACTTTCGTCAGAAAGTCCATCTTCAACACTGAGGAACATGGCAACACCAACACTGCTGACGATGGCGACGATGACTACGCTCCCACCTATTGCTTCATGGCAAAAGGTGCTAAGGTACTCAGATAACCCTCCTCTGAGTCAACTGAAGACGAATTTGATGAAAACCTCAAACCCAGCTATTCCAAGCTTGCTAATATTGCCATTAAACAACAAAAGGCTTTGGAAAAACTTCAAAATTCTCTAGACAAAAGCGATGACCTATTGGGTGAGGAAATGGATCGAACTCAAACTCTGACTGATAATCTTCAGCGACTGCAGTCTAAGTTTGATAAACTTCAAAGTCATCATAACACTCTCTTAGCCGATCATGAGAAGCTTTCTTATGAATTTCTTCAAAGAAAGCAAGATCTTGAGAAGCTAAGGGTGAGTCATGAAGATCTTCAAAAGGAAAATGATTCATTGCTTGCTCAACAGATCAGTTCTGCTCAGGAAGAATTCATTCCACCATGTTTGAAATGCATTGAACGTGAATCTGCTAATTCTTCACCTGAAAGTTCAAATGCTTCTATTGCTGCAAATTCTTCAACTGTCTCTGTGGTCACAAATTCCTCATCTGAGGATACCACAATTATCACTGACAATACAGGGTTGAAGGAATTGTATGTGACAGGCATGTACAAAAGCCTCAAAGGACATCAGGCTCTCTGTGATGTTCTTAAAAAGCAGATCCTCAACAGGAACCCTAGGAAAGAGGGTATTGCCTTTGAGAGGAAACTCAATGCTGATGGGACCTACTGGAAACCTGAGCAGTATCCCAAAACCTCATGGGTTGCTGCGAAAGGACCTCCCGTAGATCCATCCACACTTTATCTGGCTTTACATGTGAATCTTCATATTCTTCTAATGAGTCATTTGACTCCAACTATAAACTGTTCAAAAATCAGAATGGTGAAGTATTTGCTAGATATGTTGGAACTAACTGCAGGAACGGTCCCCCTATGAAGAAAATCTGGGTTCCCAAAAGGTGCCTTGAAAGTCTTCAGTTGAATGTCCTCATGACACCACCTGTGAAGAATAGGAACCCCAGATCAAATTCTTCATATGGACCAAAGTCTTCATATGGATTCAAATCCTCATATGAACATCATCGTGCTAACACTTCTGTTTCACAGGGAAAATCTAAGGGCTATGAATATGTGCATTATTCTTCAAATCATTATGTTCATAAGTCCTCAAAGAATTTCTCTGCTTATTCGTATGCATACTCTAACCCATCTTCTGTGAAACGAAGTGGACTAGCTTCTATGCCACCTTTCTCTTATGGAGCTCGTAGAATGATGAACTCTTTGCCACCCCTCCAGATGTTGGTGGTGAAGAAAAAGAACTAATCTCTTATGCAGGGTCAGGTCTCCAGACGAACTTGAATGTCTAATGAATTTGCTGGAGACCTGAATATGCTTGAAAGGACGCAAGCTAATCATGAAGAAATGAATTATTCATTTCTCACGTCCTCACACTGCTATATCTATTGTGTTGTTTGATGAAATTCTATCTGATGAATTTGACATCATATTCTTCACTGATGAAGTATATGAGTTTGTAAGATGCACTAATTCATCTGCAGGATGATCAACCCAAAGCTACTGAGTGGGTCCTCGACAGTGGATGTACAAATCACATGACCGGTGACAAGAACTTATTGATGGACACTGCTTTGGATGTACAAATCACATGATCGGTGACAAGAACTTATTGATGGACACTGCTTTATCACCATCACATCTGAAGCATATCACCTACGCTGACAAAGGCAAAAGCAAGGTATTGGGTCTAGGTAGGGTTGCGATCTCAAAGGATCGACACATGGATAAAGTCATGCTTGTCGAGTCCCTAGGATTCAACCTCATGTCTGTCTCAATGCTTTGTGATCTTGATATGGTTATCGTCTTTGGCAAATATTGTTGCATTGTGCTCATGGAATCTGACAATTCCAAAGTCTTCGAAGGATTTAGGAGAGGAAACTTGTATATTGTTGATTTCTCTGCAGGACCACAGCCTGCCACATGTCTACTTGCAAAAGCTTCAGAAGGCTGGTTATGGCATCGACGACTAGGTCACGCTGGCATGAGGAACTTACACACACTCGCGAAGAAGAAGCACATCATTGGCATCGAGGGTGTCAAATTCCTCAAGGACCATCTGTGTGGAGCTTGTGAAGCTGGAAAGATGACCAAGTCCAAGCACCCCTCGAAGACTATCATGACTACCACTCGTCCTTCTGAACTGCTTCACATGGATCTCTTTGGCCCTACTCATTATGCCACACTAACAAATGCAGCATCTCTATATGGCTTTGTTATTGTTGATGACTATTCTCGTTACACCTGGGTGCATATCGTCACTTACAAAACTAAAGTGCAGGAAGTCTTCAAACGATTTTCCTCGAGGGCTTCTACGAATTTCGGTGTGCAGATCAAGCACATTAGGAGTGACAATGGGACCGAGTTCAAGAATACTGGTCTTGATGAACTTGGTATTACTCACGAGTTATCTGCCCCTTATACTCCTCAGCAAAATGGCGTCGTCGAGCGCAAGAACAGGACTCTTGTTGAGATGGCTTGCACTATGCTTGATGAATACAAGACGCCTCGTCACTTCTGGCCTGAGGCTATTGATACTTCGTGCCACATCATCAACAGGGTATATCTTCACAAATTCTTCAAAAAGACCTCATATGAACTCCTCACTGACAAGAAACCCAATGTGAGTTATTTCAAAGTCTTCGGTGCTAAATGTTGGATTAGAGATCCTCATCACAATTCTAAATTTGCACCGAAAGCACATGAAGGTTTTATGCTTGGTTATGGAAAGGACTCGCACACCTACAGAGTCTTCAACACCTTTCACCACAAGGTTGTTGAAACTGTAGATGTGCGGTTCGATGAAACTAATGGCTCGCAAAGAGAGCACCTACCTCCTGTGCTAGCACTAGTGCAGAACCGGGCTATAGCACCTGTTCGTAAGGCCCTAAAGTGCCGGTTCTGCAACCGGCACAAAAGGGTGGGGACTAAAGGTCCCCCCTTTAGTACCGGTTCAACACGAACCGCCACTAAAGGGCCACCACGTGGCACGAGCCAGCGCCGGGGGCTGGGAGACCTTTAGTACCAGTTGGTAACACCAACCGGTACTAAAAGGTTTAGGGGGTTTTGGGTTTATGATTTCTTTTTCCTTTAATTTTGTGTTTTCCATTTAATTTTTTCATTTGCTCATATTTTACGATACTACATATTGTACACGTTATGCATATATATAAATAGAATTTCTCATAGAACCGATCATATATATATATATATTTATATATATATCATAGAATGTCTCGCACCACCATTCACACATACACACATGTATATATACAATTTGGTATATACGAAGACCGGCGAGGTATATTTACGTACAGTAGCAATTTAGAGATTGTTTTTACATTATAATGAGTTATTAAATCACTAGGTGAAAGAACCGCGGATTAGTTCCAAGTGGATGGATCCTAAGTGATCAAGTAATGGATTATCGTGATAATCCATTACTTGATCTCTTAGGATCCATCCACTTGGAACTAATCCGCGGTTCTTTCACCCAATGATATAATAACTCATCATCATCATCATCATCATATTAATATAAAAACTCTTGCATCATATCATCACCAACTACACTAGCTAATAATCATCATATTCATTATCACTATTTAATCATCATAGTCATTACCGCTATCTAATCACCACCAACACTAGCTAATAATAATCATCATAGTCATTACCACCAACACTAGCTATTTAATCATCACAGTCATAGTGTAGCACATCATCATCTTCAAACTCATTCTAGCTAGCTAATCACTCCTGCTGCTCTCTCTCAGGTAAAATAGCATAGAACATGTGTAGCACTCCTGATTCATCATATTGGAGCATGCAGATGAACCGGTCTCCTAATTACGGGCTGCGCTTCTGATTGCTGCCCCCTAGTACTTCTCTGCGATCCTTCACAATTTTGCTCCAGTCTTTCACTATTAAGACTTGCTCGGTTTTATAAATCCTGAATGCACTCATGTGCAATGTAGGATGTCTTGGCCGTAAGCTAACCATTGCCATGCGACCTTTAGTCTCGATCCAATGAGGCACAACTATCATCGGGAGTCCCTGTTGAAGAACATCGTAGTAACATACTTAGCAATGAGGTTTAGCTTAAAAAATAATGTATGCAAAAGATGCACTGAGGACAAATAGTAAAAATCTTACCATCTTTCCTAAATAGATGTGACCGTAGTTCAATACGAACACTATTGGTCGCACGTTTTGAGTACTAAAATTTTTGAGTCCAGGAAAATAATTTTCTTGACAGCATCAAGATCCTCAAGCCATGAAACATAATGACTAATCTCCTCGCAGTTTAGTTCAGCCCGGGGACAGTGGTAGGTCATGTCTACCAAGCGCCGGACATGTTTGCTTGAATGGAAATAAGCTGTCAATAGAAATTAGTTGTCAACTATTTTTGAATAAACAATATCGAAGACATAAATATGATTGAGAAACTCACATAATGGTAGAACTGGAGGCGTCTGCACATCGACGCAGATGTCGATATTACCTTCAATATCATCTTCCGGACGAATATCAAAGGTGATAAGCATATCAGGCTCAAATGCATAAGTCTTGCATAGTGCTCTCCAATTTTTGCATTCAAAATAGGTGTAGGTGTCTGCATTGTATTATTTTGCGTCAAAAGTATAACCATGCTCGGTCCTCAAGTCAACTCTCTTTACCTCCATAGTTTCCATAGGACTGAAAACAATCTTATCCAAGACAAAAGTTCTTGCATGGCAGGGGATACGCTAGTAGAATAGTAAAAAATTAAAATTATAAGTTGAAGCAAATGAAGCAGAAGTCATGCTTAATTACGAAAAAAGAGTTGTCGTTGTGACTTACTGTATCCACTTCGAAGGTCTCATCCAGCTTGATGCTGAAGCGCCTACCATCAACTAGGAAATTTCTGTCGCACAGGCCGCGCTCGTCTTCGCAGTATTCACACATACCAAAATCCTTTTCGTCGTCAGACATTTCCTGTGTTCATATAGCATTCTTTGATGACAAAGTGATAATGACATAAATTCAACTAGTTCTATTAATTAAACTAATTCAAGTAAGCACTTACTAAAAATAAACTAGTTCTATTAATTTTCTTACTAAAAATAAACTAGTTCTATAGTAAAATTTTAATTAGATCATCAAATCTCATATACCTAAATTTTCTTACTAAAAATAAACTAGTTCTATTAATTCAACTAGTTCAACTAAGCATTTACTATAAATAAAAATAATTAATTTTCTTACTAATTCAACTAACATTTGACATTATATCTAACATTTCTATCTAATTCATCTAACATTTGACATTAATATCTAACATTTCTATCTAATTCATCTAACAATTTGACATTAATCTAACATTTATATAAACTAAAAGTATAAAAAACAGAAAACAGAAAATAATTAAGAAAAATATGTCTGTGTGTGTGTGTACTCTGCGTGTGTGTGTGTACTGTGTGTGTATGAGGGCGGCCATGGCGCGGCAGGGGGCGGTCTTACAGCGGGGCGACGGCCGGCGATGCGAGGCGACGGGGTCCTCTGCGTTGTACGTTTCTCCCAAAAGCTCTTCAGACGTCACGATTCACCGTGCGGGCTGATTGTCGGGAATGGGCTGGATACTTCACTGACGAGTTCAGTGTCGCGCCTGCACCCCGGCCAGTCACGGAACGCGCAGGGTGCCCAGGGCGATGGCCCAGGACCTCTGGGTGCATAGGATTAGTCCGGCGTGCTGACCTCTCTGCTGAGCCTAGGTAGGGCGCTGCTTCGTGTCGATCTCTCGAGGCCGGGTATTACCCAGCAAGTGTGTCCGGCCAGAGTTGATCGAGCGTGTTGGGTAACAGTAGTGCACCCCTGCAGGGAAGAACATCTATCGATAGCCGGTCCTACGGTAAAGGACGCTCAGTTTGTGTATCCCGATCTACTACTTGAACTGGATACTTGTTACTTAATTGAAGCTTCGGTATCGCTTTCTCGCAGGGAGTCGAGGAAGGGTCTCTGGGCTTTACTTCAACATGTTTGCTTAATAAAATGCTATTCTACTCTCTTCTATTGCTGCAAGATGGTGGCTTCGTGAAGATGCTAGTCTTCGATAGGACTAGGCCTTCTCTCTATTCTGTCATTTCTGCAGCCCAGTCCACATATACAGCCTTTCCCCTTTGATAATGTTGCATATGTAGTGTAGATCCTTGCTTACTGAGTACTTCGGATGAGTACTCACGGTTGCTTTGCTTCCTCTCTTTTTTCTATATCCCCCTACTTGATGATACAACAGACGATGGAGCCCAGGAGCCAGATGTCACTGCAGGAGCTTACTACCAGGAGGGTCCAGACGGCACGTACTACTGGATTGAGCCAGCCGACCAGGAGTAGGATCGGAGGCTCCCAGGCAGGAGGCCTACGCCTTTCGATCTAGAGTCGTTTTCTGTGCTAGCCTTATTAAGGCAAACCTTGGCTAACTATGTCTGTACTCAGATATTATTTGTATGACTGACTTATGTATTTGGATCCTCGTGATCCCTGGTCTGTAATATTGTGGATCTCCGTTTATTTGTGTTAGTTGTGTTGTGATATCTTCCCGTGAGTCCCTGTGCTTGATCGTGCACGTTTGCGTGCATGATTAGTGCACGATTGAGTCGGGGGCGTCACAAGCTGATAGGAATACCAGGTATGATATTGAACGGCAAATTCTTCATTATGCCAACAACCTCTTCTTCATCAGAGTTGTGGCCCTTGATTGGACTGATGGTTTTGGTCAAGATGCGATAAACTGTCCTAGGCACATAGAGTAATTCCTTGACGAGGAATGTGGTCCTTGGAGCTTGGCCAGGCTTCAATGGCTTCATCAGCACTTGCATCAAGTGATTTGAGAGTTCAGGTTCCTCATAAACATGTCTTGCACCTTCAACAGGAGGACTGACTGGGATGGCGTGAAGCAATCCAGAGGCCAGAGCTTTGTAATGAGTATTTTCTGTCATCCAATCTAGCACCCATGAATTCACATCAGCCATATTTCCAGTGAGGTGCAGAGTGGCACAGAATTGAAGAATGAGTTCTTCATTCCAGTCGCAGATGTCAGTGCAGAAATTCAGTAGCCTAGTGTCACGAAGAACATTTAAGACTGGTTGGAAGCAAGGAATGGATTCCATGTCAACATGAGGAATTTAACGGTGCTCAAATATCTTGTCCTTGTCAAACAGGAGTGAAGAATAGAAGTTCATCTGACTTGCTATCCAGAACCACTTGCCTCGAAGTCTTGCAGAGTCATAAGGATTGTAATCCGTGAAGAAATGATGCTCAGCAAAGAAATCATCAGCTTTGAATTTCTGCTTCTTGGTATGAGGATTTTGTGGCTTGGGCTGAAGATTAAAATTTGAAGTCTTCACAGCCTCTGGAGCCACAGGCTGAGGAATTTCAGCAGCAGTTTCATCAGCAGCAGTTTTGACCTTCATTTCTTCAGCACAAGTGGCTGGAACTTCTTCTGGAATAGAATGGAGTGAAGTTGGACGTTCTGCAGATCCTGTATGAATTTCTTCAGTGTGAACAGGGGACTGAGGAATTTGATGCAGAGGAGTGGTCAGCGGTGAATTGGGATGATGACTTTCCTAATAGCCATCATTCAAAATAGAAGTTGTAGACCCAATTTCCACATCCTCATCTTCTTCATCCACTTCAATATCTTCATCCAACTACTCTGAAAAAGCAGCAGAAGGATTCTCTTCATCTGAGTCATCAGGGATGACATATTCTTCACCAAAGGGAACAATCTCCTTTGATGGCACGCTTGAGATAGGAACAGCATCAATGGGGTTGGTGTATGAGCTCGTCAAAATCTTCACTTTCTTTGGAGCTGAAGACTCTACAGTTTCTGATGCTTTCCTTTTCTTCACAGCTGCCTTCTCTGCAGCTTTTGTTTTCTTCACTTCTGATGCAGAAGGAAGGTTGATATTTTTCATCTGTGATGACTTTGCAGGAGGAGCAGATGAAATTGGTTCAGTTTCTTCTGGCACAACTGATGCAGTTGCCCTGGCATGTTCAGATTCTTCAGGCGCAGTAGCAGATGCTTCGACTGGCCTGGATTGTTCTTCAGGCGCAACATTGGAGGTTGCCCTGGCAGTTTCTTCAGGAGCTGGAATTTCTTCAGCAACCCTGGTACTTTCAGTTTCTTCAACAGTCTAATTTTCATCAGCTGTGCTAGTATTCTCTTCAGTAGGCTGAGCAGATGCCTTAGCCTGAGGAATTTCTTGTTGCGATGTAGCAGCAACATTTGGCTTGAATCCCGTTGCCAATTTGACAAATCTGACTTTGGTGCCTAGCCAATCTACACGATAAGCATCAAATTCATCACTGAGAGCTTTGATCTCCTTTTGCAGATCCACAAGTTCTTCAGGAGACATGTTTACAACATTCTTCTTTAGAAAATGCTCCTTCTTGTACTGAGCTTTCTTGACTTGCCTGGCCTTCTCAAATTTTCATTTTTCTTCACCCAGAAGGCATTGAGCATGTGACTTTGGCTAGGTGTGAGGTTTAGATCAGGCAGAGGAGTGTTAGGATCCTTGTGCCATATATCAATGAAATCAAGGATCTTCTTCGGATCCAGTAAGAGAGGCACAACACTGCCTTTGGCTCTAGCGGCCCTTTGTTGCCTGTCTCTGATGATCTCAGCGAGTTCTTCATCATCAGCCTCATCATCATCCCCCCCCCTTTGTTGTATGACTCTGCATAGTTACTATCGTGTGCCGAGGGTGATACCTCGTAACGCACTCCTGATGAATACTCTGCAGTGTAGCTGTTCGGTCGTGGTCATCGAGGGTGGTTCCTCTTTCTCCATTCCGATACGACTCTGTCGTGCAACCCCTCAGTGTGAACCTTGAGGGTGATGCCTCATACGTTCACCCTGATGATTTCATCGAGTGGAATCCACAGAGGGTGATTCCTCGGGTTTCCCCCTTGATTTATGATACCCGGTTACTTTGACCTTTGTTACAGGCGGGTCGACCCTGGTGGGTAACCGCATGGGATCTATGATGTCGGGTGTGCCGGAAGGGCACTCGAGTGTGATATTGTGGCGGAGTTTCAGAAACTCTGATCGTCTCCGCGTGTTACTAAATCAGCCTATCGGATTTGCGTATTTTGATTTGAGTGGGTCGACGAGCCCTATACGCACTACCACCACGTGGGATAATGGTTTATGGGGCCCTCTGCGTTGTACGTTTCTCCCAAAAGCTCTTCAGACGTCACGATTCACCGTGCGGGCTGATTGTCGGGAATGGGCTGGATACTTCACTGACGAGTTCAGTGTCGCGCCTGCACCCCGGCCAGTCACGCAACGCGCAGGGTGCCCAGGGCGATGGCCCAGGACCTCTAGGTGCATAGGATTAGTCCGGCGTGCTGACCTCTCTGCTGAGCCTAGGTAGGGCGCTGCTTCGTGTCGATCTCTCGAGGCCGGGTATTACCCAGCAAGTGTGTCCGGCCAGAGTTGATCGAGCGTGTTGGGTAACAGTAGTGCACCCCTGCAGGGAAGAACATCTATCGATAGCCGGTCCTACGGTAAAGGACGCTCAGTTTATGTATCCCGATCTACTACTTGAACTGGATACTTGTTACTTAATTGAAGCTTCGGTATCACTTTCTCGCAGGGAGTCGAGGAAGGATCTCTGGGCTTTACTTCAACATGTTTGCTTAATAAAATGCTATTCTACTCTCTTCTATTGCTGCAAGATGGTGGCGTCGTGAAGATGCTAGTCTTCGATAGGACTAGGTCTTCTCTCTATTCTGTCATTTCTGCAGCCCAGTCCACATATACAGCCTTTCCCCTTTGATAATGTTGCATATGTAGTGTAGATCCTTGCTTACTGAGTACTTCGGATGAGTACTCACGGTTGCTTTGCTTCCTCTTTTTTTTCCATATCCCCCTACTTGATGATACAACAGACGATGGAGCCCAGGAGCCAGATGTCACTGCAGGAGCTTACTACCAGGAGGGTCCAGACGGCACGTACTACTGGATTGAGCCAGCCGACCAGGAGTAGGATCGGAGGCTCCCAGGCAGGAGGCCTACGCCTTTCGATCTAGAGTCGTTTTCTGTGCTAGCCTTATTAAGGCAAACCTTGGCTAACTATGTCTGTACTCAGATATTATTTGTATGACTGACTTATGTATTTGGATCCTCGTGATCCCTGGTCTGTAATATTGTGGATCTCCGTTTATTTGTGTTAGTTGTGTTGTGATATCTTCCCGTGAGTCCCTGTGCTTGATCGTGCACGTTTGCGTGCATGATTAATGCACGATTGAGTCGGGGGCGTCACAAGCTGATAGGAATACCGGGTATGATATTGAATGGCAGATTCTTCATTATGCCAACAACCTCTTCTTCATCAGAGTTGTGGCCCTTGATTGGACTGATGGTTTTGGTCAAGATGCGATAAACTGTCCTGGGCACATAGAGTAATTCCTTGACGAGGAATGTGGTCCTTGGAGCTTGGCCAGGCTTCAATGGCTTCATCAGCACTTGCATCAAGTGATTTGAGAGTTCAGGTTCCTCATAAACATGTCTTGCACCTTCAACAGGAGGACTGACTGGGATGGCGTGAAGCAATTCAGAGGCCAGAGCTTTGTAATGAGTATTTTCTGTCATCCAATCTAGCACCCATGAATTCACATCAGCCATATTTCCAGTGAGGTGCAGAGTGGCACAGAATTGAAGAATGAGTTCTTCATTCCAGTCGCAGATGTCAGTGGAGAAATTCAGTAGCCTAGTGTCACGAAGAACATTTAAGACTGGTTGGAAGCAAGGAATGGATTCCATGTCAACATGAGGAATTTAACGGTGCTCAAATATCTTGTCCTTGTCAAACAGGAGTGAAGAATAGAAGTTCATCTGACTTGCTGTCCAGAACCACTTGCCTCGAAGTCTTGCAGAGTCATAAGGATTGTAATCCGTGAAGAAATGATGCTCAGCAAAGAAATCATCAGCTTTGAATTTCTGCTTCTTGGTATGAGGATTTTGTGGCTTGGGCTGAAGATTAAAATTTGAAGTCTTCACAGCCTCTGGAGCCACAGGCTGAGGAATTTCAGCAGCAGTTTTGACCTTCATTTCTTCAGCACTAGTGGCTGGAACTTCTTCTGGAATAGAATGGAGTGAAGTTGGACATTCTGCAGATCCTGTATGAATTTCTTCAGTGTGAACAGGGGACTGAGGAATTTGATGCAGAGGAGTGGTCAGCGGTGAATTGGGATGATGACTTTCCTAATAGTCATCATTCAAAATAGAAGTTGTAGACCCAATTTCCACATCCTCATCTTCTTCATCCACTTCAATATCTTCATCCAACTACTCTGAAAAAGCAGCAGAAGGATTCTCTTCATCTGAGTCATCAGGGATGACATATTCTTCACCAAAGGGAACAATCTCCTTTGATGGCACGCTTGAGATAGGAACAGCATCAATGGGGTTGGTGTATGAGCTCGTCAAAATCTTCACTTTCTTTGGAGCTGAAGACTCTACAGTTTCTGATGCTTTCCTTTTCTTCACAGCTGCCTTCTCTGCAGCTTTTGTTTTCTTCACTTCTGATGCAGAAGGAAGGTTGATATTTTTCATCTGTGATGACTTTGCAGGAGGAGCAGATGAAATTGGTTCAGTTTCTTCAGGCACAACTGATGCAGTTGCCCTGGCATGTTCAGATTCTTCAGGCGTAGTAGCAGATGCTTCGACTGGCCTGGATTGTTCTTCAGGCGCAACATTGGAGGTTGCCCTGGCAGTTTCTTCAGGAGCTGGAATTTCTTCAGCAACCCTGGTACTTTCAGTTTCTTCAACAGTCTGATTTTCATCAGCTGTGCTAGTATTCTCTTCAGTAGGCTGAGCAGATGCCTTAGCCTGAGGAATTTCTTGTTGCGATGTAGCAGCAACATTTGGCTTGAATCCCTTTGCCAATTTGACAAATCTGACTTTGGTGCCTAGCCAATCTACACGATAAGCATCAAATTCATCACTGAGAGCTTTGATCTCCTTTTGCAGATCCACAAGTTCTTCAGGAGACATGTTTACAACATTCTTCTTTAGAAAATGCTCCTTCTTGTACTGAGCTTTCTTGACTTGCCTGGCCTTCTCAAATTTTCATTTTTCTTCGCCTACGAAGGCATTGAGCATGTGACTTTGGCTAGGTGTGAGGTTCAGATCAGGCAGAGGAGTGTTAGGATCCTTGAGCCATATATCAATGAAATCAAGGATCTTCTTCGGATCCAGTAAGAGAGGCACAACACTGCCTTTGGCTCTAGCGGCCCTTTGTTGCCTGTCTCTGATGATCTCAGCGAGTTCTTCATCATCAGCCTCATCATCATCCCCCCCCCTTTGTTGTATAACTCTGCATAGTTACTATCGAGTGCCGAGGGTGATACCTCGTAACGCACTCCTGATGAATACTCTGCAGTGTAGCTGTTCGGTTGTGGTCATCGAGGGTGGTTCCTCTTTCTCCATTCCGATATGACTCTGTCGTGCAACCCCTCAGTGTGAACCTTGAGGGTGATGCCTCATACGTTCACCCTGATGATTTCATCGAGTGGAATCCACAGAGGGTGATTCCTCGGGTTTCCCCCTTGATTTATGACACCCGGTTACTTTGACCTTTGTTACAGGCGGGTCGACCCTGGTGGGTAACCGCATGGGATCTATGATGTCGGGTGTGCCGAAAGGGCACTCGAGTGTGATATTGTGGCGGAGTTTCAGAAACTCTGATCGTCTCCGCGTGTTACTAAATCAGCCTATCGGATTTGGGTATTTTGATCTGAGTGGGTCGACGAGCCCTATACGCACTACCAACACGTGGGATAATGGTTTATGGGGCCCTCTGCGTTGTACGTTTCTCCCAAAAGCTCTTCAGACGTCACGATTCACCGTGCGGGCTGATTGTCGGGAATGGGCTGGATACTTCACTGACGAGTTCAGTGTCGCGCCTGCACCCCGGCCAGTCACGCAACGCGCAGGGTGCCCAGGGCGATGGCCCAGGACCTCTGGGTGCATAGGATTAGTCCGGCGTGCTGACCTCTCTGCTGAGCCTAGGTAGGGCGCTGCTTCGTGTCGATCTCTCGAGGCCGGGTATTACCCAGCAAGTGTGTCCGGCCAGAGTTGATCGAGCGTGTTGGGTAACAGTAGTGCACCCCTGCAGGGAAGAACATCTATCGATAGCCGGTCCTATGGTAAAGGACGCTCAGTTTGTGTATCCCGATCTACTACTTGAACTGGATACTTGTTAGTTAATTGAAGCTTGGGAATCGCTTGCTCGCAGGGAGTCGAGGAAGGATCTCTGGGCTTTACTTCAACATGTTTGCTTAATAAAATGCTATTCTACTCTCTTCTATTGCTGCAAGATGGTGGCTTCGTGAAGATGCTAGTCTTCGATAGGACTAGGCCTTCTCTCTATTCTGTCATTTCTGCAGCCCAGTCCACATATACAGCCTTTCCCCTTTGATAATGTTGCATATGTAGTGTAGATCCTTGCTTACTGAGTACTTCGGATGAGTACTCACGGTTGCTTTGCTTCCTCTTTTTTTTCCATATCCCCCTACTTGATGATACAACAGACGATGGAGCCCAGGAGCCAGATGTCACTGCAGGAGCTTACTACCAGGAGGGTCCAGACGGCACGTACTACTGGATTGAGCCAGCCGACCAGGAGTAGGATCGGAGGCTCCCAGGCAGGAGGCCTACGCCTTTCGATCTAGAGTCGTTTTCTGTGCTAGCCTTATTAAGGCAAACCTTGGCTAACTATGTCTGTACTCAGATATTATTTGTATGACTGACTTATGTATTTGGATCCTCGTGATCCCTGGTCTGTAATATTGTGGATCTCCGTTTATTTGTGTTAGTTGTGTTGTGATATCTTCCCGTGAGTCCCTGTGCTTGATCGTGCACGTTTGCGTGCATGATTAGTGCACGATTGAGTCGGGGGCGTCACAAGCTGATAGGAATACCAGGTATGATATTGAACGGCAGATTCTTCATTATGCCAACAACCTCTTCTTCATCAGAGTTGTGGCCCTTGATTGGACTGATGGTTTTGGTCAAGATGAGATAAACTGTCCTGGGCACATAGAGTAATTCCTTGACGAGGAATGTGGTCCTTGGAGCTTGGCCAGGCTTCAATGGCTTCATCAGCACTTGCATCAAGTGATTTGAGAGTTCAGGTTCCTCATAAACATGTCTTGCACCTTCAACAGGAGGACTGACTGGGATGGCGTGAAGCAATTCAGAGGCCAGAGCTTTGTAATGAGTATTTTCTGTCATCCAATCTAGCACCCATGAATTCACATCAGCCATATTTCCAGTGAGGTGTAGAGTGGTACAGAATTGAAGAATGAGTTCTTCATTCTAGTCGCAGATGTCAGTGCAGAAATTCAGTAGCCTAGTGTCACGAAGAACATTTATGACTGGTTGGAAGCAAGGAATGGATTCCATGTCAACATGAGGAATTTAACGGTGCTCAAATATCTTGTCCTTGTCAAACAGGAGTGAAGAATAGAAGTTCATCTGACTTGCTGTCCAGAAACACTTGCGTCGAAGTCTTGCAGAGTCATAAGGATTGTAATCCGTGCAGAAATGATGCTCAGCAAAGAAATCATCGGCTTTGAATTTCTGCTTCTTGGTATGAGGATTTTGTGGCTTGGGCTGAAGATTAAAATTTGAAGTCTTCACAGCCTCTAGAGCCACAGGCTGAGGAATTTCAGCAGCAGTTTCATCAGCAGCAGTTTTGACCTTCATTTCTTCAGCACTAGTGGCTGGAACTTCTTCTGGAATAGAATGGAGTGAAGTTGGACGTTCTGCAGATCCTGTACGAATTTCTTCAGTGTGAACAGGGGACTGAGGAATTTGATGCAGAGGAGTGGTCAGCGGTGAATTGGGATGATGACTTTCCTAATAGTCATCATTCAAAATAGAAGTTGTAGACCCAATTTCCACATCCTCATCTTCTTCATCCACTTCAATATCTTCATCCAACTACTCTGAAAAAGCAGCAGAAGGATTCTCTTCATCTGATTCATCAGGGATGACATATTCTTCACCAAAGGGAACAATCTCCTTTGATGGCCCGCTTGAGATAGGAACAGCATCAATGGGGTTGGTGTATGAGCTCGTCAAAATCTTCACTTTCTTTGGAGCTGAAGACTCTACAGTTTCTGATGCTTTCCTTTTCTTCACAGCTGCCTTCTCTGCAGCTTTTGTTTTCTTCACTTCTGATGCAGAAGGAAGGTTGATATTTTTCATCTGTGATGACTTTGCAGGAGGAGCAGATGAAATTGGTTCAGTTTCTTCAGGCACAACTGATGCAGTTGCCCTGGCATGTTCAGATTCTTCAGGCGCAGTAGCAGATGCTTCGACTGGCCTGGATTGTTCTTCAGGCGCAACATTGGAGGTTGCCCTGTAGTTTCTGCAGGAGCTGGAATTTCTTCAGCGACCCTGGTACTTTCAGTTTCTTCAACAGTCTGATTTTCATCAGCTGTGCTAGTATTCTCTTCAGTAGGCTGAGCAGATGCCTTAGCCTGAGGAATTTCTTGTTGCGATGTAGCAGCAACATTTGGCTTGAATCCCTTTGCCAATTTGACAAATCTGACTTTGGTGCCTGGCCAATCTACACGATAAGCATCAAATTCATCACTGAGAGCTTTGATCTCCTTTTGCAGATCCACAAGTTCTTCAGGAGACATGTTTACAACATTCTTCTTTAGAAAACGCTCCTTCTTGTACTGAGCTTTCTTGACTTGCCTGGGCTTCTCAAATTTTCATTTTTCTTCGCCTATGAAGGTATTGAGCATGTGACTTTGGCTAGGTGTGAGGTTCAGATCAGGCAGAGGAGTGTTAGGATCCTTGTGCCATATATCAATGAAATCAAGGATCTTCTTCGGATCCAGTAAGAGAGGCACAACACTGCCTTTGGCTCTAGCGGCCCTTTGTTGCCTGTCTCTGATGATCTCGGCGAGTTCTTCATCATCAGGCTCATCATCATCAGACGGAACTTGGAAGGCAACTTGCTTCTTGTTAGGACTTGGCCTTGGGCCTCGTCCAGCAACTGCCTTTTTCTTCTGTAAGGCCGGGCCAGTTGAGGACTGTGGCAGAGCAGAGGAACTTGCAGAGGCTCCTGAAGCGATTGAGATTCCAGTAGTCCGTTGGCACGTGGCAAGATGCACAGGTGCTGAGGACTTTGCAGCAGCAGTTGAGGATTTTGCAACTGAGGGAGTTGGAGCTGCTTTTGAAAATGTTGCTTGAGGAATAGGCAGTGAGGACAGCAGAGGCCTCAGCAGTAGCAGTAGCAGCATAATCTACATTGGATTTCTTCACTGCTTCTTTTGCTGTTTTAGCCAACTTAGCTTGGCGCTTGGCCCATTCCTTGGGAAAATCCTCACCTCGCCTGATGCTAAAGGGATCATCTTCTTGGCCTGGAGCCAATGGAGGTCTTGGGCATGGAGTGTGTACAGCGAATTTCTTCATGTACTTTGGAGTCACATATCGATACTCCCTCCATTCTCTTGCCCATCTTCTTTCAATCCACTGAATGCGCACTTTGCGCTAATTTTTGTTCTCCTTGCCATGCTTGGCTTCATCAGGAGTACAATAGTCATCATAGATGTCTTCAGGGATTTCAAACGTTGTATTTGTTTCTGGCCTCTTTCCTCCCTTCTGAGGTCTTTTACCATCAGCCATTTTCTTCACTTGAGGATTTTGAACAATTGAAGTGTCTGAGGAAATATGCAATTTATCTTCAAGGAACGCTGCAAATGAGTTAAGTTGATGAGAACCTAGTGATTCAGCAGCGGACATGTGTACCTGTGAACAGAGTATAGGTGCGAAGAATTTGGAGAGGTCATATGCGTTCTCAGAAATTTTCAAAAGTATCAAGTTTGAGGAATTTGACCAGGGGTGTCTTGAGGAATTTCACTAAGTGTTCTTGACTTAGGTTCCAGAGTTGTATAGATTTGAAAATCCACACAATTGAGGAATCTTGAGGAAAAACGTAGCTTAGAGAAACAAATCAAGAATAGATGTAACAGGGTGTTTATGGGTATGGAACTTGAAGAATAAACACCTTTTGAAGATTTTGTGGAAATTATCAGAATCAAAATAGGGCAGTAAAATCAGATTTTATGAGGGATAATTAGATTTATGCCCCTAGTTGTGTCCCACTCGTCTGTTTTACCCCTAATTCCCAAAAGTCACCGGTTCTGTCCAAGTCACTTTGCTCCTCTTATGCTTTTGCCCTTTGACCGGTTGACCGTCAGTTTGAAAACTTCATAACTAATTCATATTAAATCATAAAAATGCAAATAAGATACCAAAATGTTCGAAAAAACATCACCTATATGTGAGTGTCATTTGCATTCATGAAAAAAGTGTTGGAAAGTGCCCATCCGAGTTTTAGCTCTTATGCTACCACCATGAATAGTAAAATTTAAAAAAGTTCAAAAATTTCAAAAAAAATTGGTGGCAAAGAATGACAAATGTTTTAAGTGTCTGCCAAGTTTCATCAAGGAATATCATTCGTGGGTGCCGCGGCAAAGAAAAACAATCAGCACTCCAAAATAGATTATTTTTTTGCCACGACTTCCACGAATGTCGTTCCCTGATGAAACTTGGCAAGCACTTAGAACATTTGTCGTTCTTTTCCACCATATTTTTTTTGAATTTTTCTGAATTTTTTTAGATTTTACTGTTCATGGTGGTATCAAAAGAGCTAAAACTCGGATGTGCAGTTTCCAACACTATTTTCATGAATGCAAATGACACTAATATATAGGTGATGTTTTTCTGAACATTTTGGTATCTTATTTGCATTTTTATGATTTAGTATGAATTAGTTATGAAGTTTTCAAACAGACGGTCAAACAATCAAAGGGCAAAAGCATAAGAGGAGCAAAGTGACTTGTACAGAACCGGTTACTTTTGGGAATTAGGGGTAAAACAGACGAGTGGGACACAACTAGGGGCATAAATCTAATTATCCCTTTTATTTACCCTAGACGAAGAACAAGACGAACTGAGAGTAGTAGTGGAGAAGCTCGTCCGTTCAGATCTTCCACGCCCTAACTTGGTGACGGAAGACAGCTACGACGGCGGCGGAGTGAAGATTTCCGCGGCCGGCGCGAGTACGACGGCGATGAGGTCGAGGCAGTGAAGCTCTTCCTCACCGGCGATGATGGAGAGTAGAGGCGGCGCTAGGTCAGAGAGATCGAGCGACGGGAGTGAGATCGAGCGGAGTAAATGAGGTCTGAGGAGGGCGAGGGGTATTCATAGCCGAGGTGAAAAACCGCTCGTCCGAAGAAATTGGACGAACGTGCCCCTGACCCTTGCCATCCTAGTGACATGTGTCACCCACGTACTGCGAGGTGGAGATCGTGTTAGATCATGGGTGAATAGATTAGTCTTATCGTGGGATGCGGAACGGTTTGAGCGGCAAAAACCGAAAATTCAGATATGACAATTTTAATGTTTCGTTCGCAAATTCTTCAGCTGACAAGGACACAGTGAAGATTTTAAACGGGTTTCAAATAGAACGCACATGAAGAATTTGTGAACAGACTGGGTTTAGTTTAGCATAGAGGGGAAACGGGTCCGATCACATTCACTTAGGCAAAAAGTCAACTTGAAGAATTAGCAATAAGTGAATGATGTAGAGGACTTGAAAACTCAAATATATATATATATATATATATATATAGTCAATGAAGAACACAGTCGGAAAGAGTGAAGACTTTGCAAAGTTGAAGAGTTTGAACATTCTGAGGAAATACCAAAAATGAGGAAAAATTCAAATTGAAGAATTTCAACTTTTGTTGGTGGCGTGACCCACCGTATAAGAATGATGATTTCATACGCCACGTACAACTGTTGTAGGGCTCTGAGAATCAGATTCTTCATTAATTTCTTCACACTTAGAGGGTTAGTCTTCATTGATTGAAGAAAAACGTTACTTTGTGTGTTGCACATCTAAGTCATCAATTTTGCATAAGTGTTAGGATGTGTGTCCTTTTCAAAGAACATTCGAAGATTCTAATATATTTAGCTCACACCACAACTTGCTAAATCTCTTCTCATCCAAGGGCTTTGTGAAGATATCCGCTAGCTGTTTTCAGTCTTCACGTGCTCGATAGAGATGTCGCCCTTCAACACATGATCTCGAAGAAAATGATGATGAATCTGGATGTGCTTTGTCTTCGAGTGCTGAACTGGGTTATGAGCAATCTTGATGGTACTCTCATTGTCACAGTATAGTGGCACATTCTTCACATTGATGCCATAGTCCTTGAGGGTTTGCTTCATCCACAGCAATTGAGCATAGCAAGAACCAATAGCAATGCACTCAGCTTCAGCAGTAGAGAGTGATATGCAGTTCTGCTTCTTCGAGGACCAACATACTAAGGATCGTCCGAGGAAATGACATGTGCCTGATGTAGACTTGCGATCCACTCGATCACCAGCATAGTCAGAGTCAGAATATCTAATGAGATCAAAAGCCGAGCCCTTGGGATACCATAATCCAAGTGTTGGAGTGTGGGCTAGATATCGAAGAATATACTTCACAGCCTTACGGTGTGATTCCTTCGGTGTAGCTTGAAATCGGGCACACATGCAAACACTAAGAATGATATCTGGCCTAGATGCACATAGATACAATAAATAGCCAATCATGGAGCGGTATACCATTTGATCGAAGTCTATACCATTTTCATCAGTGCATAGATGGACATTTGTGGGCATAGGGATTTTGACGCCTTTGCAATCTTGCATGCCGAATATCCTCAGCACATCCTTGAGGTATTTCTCTTGAGATATGAAGATGCCGTTGCGTTGTTGACGAATTTGAAGGCCTAAGAAGAATTTCAATTCTCCCATCATAGACATTTGATATTCCTCACACATCATATAGGCAAATTCGTCACTGTAACGTTAGTTAGTACAGCCAAAGATTATATCATCAACATAGATTTGACACACGAATAATTCATCATCATAAGTTTTGGTGAAAAGAGTTGGGTCAAGTGAACCGGGTTTGAAGCCTTTCTTCATGAGGAATTCCTTCAAAGTATCATACCACGCCCGAGGGTCCTGCTTGAGGCCATAGAGGGCCTTATTGAGTCTGAAGACTATGTCAGGATGCTTAGGATCTTCAAAACCTGGGGGTTGAGCAACATATACTTCTTCCTCAAGCTTACCATTGAGGAATGCACTTTTCACATCCATTTGATATAAGATGATATTATGATGGTTAGCATAAGCAAGCAATATTCGAATAGCCTCAAGTCTAGCAACAGGTGCAAAAGTTTCATGGAAATCAATTCCTTCAACCTGTGTGTAGCCTTGAGCTACCAGACGAGCCTTATTCCTCACCACAAGGCCATTTTCATCTTGCTTGTTGCGGTAGATCCATTTGGTACCGATGATATTGTGCTTGCGAGGGTCTGGTCGCTTTACAAGTTTCCAGACATTGTTGAGCTCGAATTGATGTAATTCCTCTTGCATCGCTTGAATCCACTCAGTCTCCAGAAATGCCTCATCAACTTTGGTGGGCTCTGTAATAGAGACAAAAGCAAAGTGCCCACAAAAGTTAGACAAATGTGAAGCTTTTGAGTGTGTGAGAGGACCTGGTGCATTGATGTCATCGATGATTTTCTCGATCTACACTTCATTTGCAACGCGAGGATGTGTAGGTTGACGACGTTGATTGGGCTCAGCATTTTCTTCAGAGCCATTTTCCTCAGATGCACCAGCATGATGTTCTTCATGATCAGGGATCACTTCTTCAGCAGATTCCTCAGTAGGTATGACATCCTCAGTAGCCTTGAACTTGATGGATTCCTCAGGTGATATTTCGTCTACACTAGTAGAAAAAGGGCCTAATGTGAAGCACATTAGTCCCAGTTTGTAACTGAACCGGCAATAATGTGACCATTAGTGCCGGTTCCAATGGCTAGGCGGGCGGCGCTCATTAGTACTAGTTCGTAGCGAACCTTTAGTACCGGTTCGTGCCACGAACCGGTACTAAAGAGGTGGTGGCAGGCTGTTGTCAGTCTGGGGCCCCACCAGCACCTTTAGTACCGGTTCATTCCACGAACCGGTACTAGAGGCAGAAAAGGGTTGAACATTGATGATGTACCTTTGAATGGTGCATAATGAACGTGCAAAATGTCTGGAGTTAAAGTAAGTTATTAAAAATGAAGGAGAGGCGCAATGCTCACCTGCACTTTGGTTTGCTCCAGGCCTTGAGAAACTGCAGATAGCTCCATGTAGTCTACACCATTTCCTCAAGGCCTGGAGCTAAGCAACACGCAGGTGAGCATTGCGCCTCTCCTTCATTTTTCTTTATCTCTCCACTCAGGGCTTATAAACCGCTGCGAGTCCCTCTCGCTTGGCGAGGTGGGACTAAATTTTAGCCACCACCAGGACAAGGCCTTTAGTCACGGTTGGTGGCTCCAACCGCGACTAAAGGACTTCATTTGCTATTTTTATGCATTTACTAATTTTTTTGAGCTAAATGACCCTGAAATTGAAAAGCATTACAAATGAACTCTGAAAAGGTTGAAAGTTGGCATGGTCTCATCATTTGACCCACATAGCATGTGCTAAAAAGTTGAGAGGGTTACGGCAAAAACTGGATGCACTTCATGTACAAAATGTACAATCTCTTTCGTAGTATCAGGGTTTCAGACGAAAACTCGTCTGTTACAAAGGCATTTCATTTTTTTAACTTATTACAACTCCAGACTTTTTGTGCATTCAGTATGCACCATTCAAAGCTACTTCATCAACTTTCAACCCTTTTTGACTTCATTTGCTATTTTTTCATGCATTTACTGATTTTTTTGAGCTAAATGACCCTGAAATTGAAAAGCACTACAAATGAACTCTGAAAAGGTTGAAAGTAGGCATGGTCTCATCATTTCACCCACATAGCATGTGCTAAAAAGTTGAGAGGGTTACGACAAAAACTGGATGCACTTCGTGTACAAAATGGACAATCTCTTTCGAAGTATCAGGGTTTCGGACGAAAACTCGTCTGTTACATAGGCATTTCATTTTTTTAAATTATTTCAACTCCAGACTTTTTGTGCGTTCAGTATGCGCCATTCGAAATCACGTCATCAATTTTCAACCATTTCTGACTTCATTTGCTATTTTTCATGCATTTACTGATTTTTTTGAGCTAAATGACCTAGTGAAAAGCACTACAAGTGAACTCTAAAAAGGTTGAAAGTTGGCATGGTATCATCATTTCACCCACATAGCATGTGCTAAAAAGTTGAGAGGGTTACGGCAAAAACTGGATGCACTTCGTGTACAAAATGGACAATCTCTTTCGAAGTATCAGGGTTTCAGACGAAAACTCATCTGTTACAAAGCCAATTCATTTTTTTAACTTATTACAACTCCAGACTTTTTGTGCATTCAGTATGCACCATTCAAAGCCACGTCATCAACTTTCAACCCTTTCTGACTTCATTTACTATTTTTCATGCATTTACTGATTTTTTTGAGCTAAATGACCCTGAAATTGAAAAGCACTACAAATGAACTCTAAAAAGGTTAAAAGTAGGCATGGTATCATCGTTTCACCCACATAGAATGTGCAAAAAAGTTGAGAGGGTTACGGCAAAAACTGGATGCACTTCCTGTACAAAATGGACAATTTCTTTCGTAGTATCGGGGTTTCAGACGAAAACTTGTCTGTTACAAAGGCATTACATTTTTTTAACTTATTTCTACTCCAGACTTTTTGTGCGTTCAGTATGCGCCATTCGAAACCACATGATCAATTTTCAACCCTTTCTGACTTCATTTGCTATTTTTCATGCATTTACTGATTTTTTGAGCTAAATGACCCTGAAATTGAAAAGCACTACAAATGAACTCTGAAAAGGTTGAAAGTTGGCATGGTCTCATCATTTGACCCACATAGCATGTGCTAAAAATTTGAGAGGGTTACGGCAAAAACTGGATGCACTTCATGTATAAAAAGGACAATCTCTTTCGTAGTATCAGGGTTTCAGACGAAAACTCGTCTGTTACAAAGGCATTTCATTTTTTTAACTAATTACAACTCCAGACTTTTTCTGCATTCAGTATGCACCATTCAAAGCTACGTCATCAACTTTGAACCCTTTCTGACTTCATTTGCTATTTTTCATGCATTTACTGATTTTTTTGAGCTAAATGACCCTGAAATTGAAAAGCACTACAAATGAACTCTGAAAAGGTTGAAAGTAGGCTTGGTCGCATCATTTCACCCACATAGCATGTGCTAAAAATTTGAGAGGGTTACGACAAAAACTGGATGCACTTCGTGTACAAAATGGACCATCTCTTTCGAAGTATCAGGGTTTCAGACGAACACTCGTCTGTTACATAGGCATTTCATTTTTTTTAAATTATTTCAACTCCAGAATTTTTGTGCATTCAGTATGCGCCATTCGAAACCACGTCATCAATTTTCAAACCTTTCTGACTTCATTTGCTATTTTTCATTCATTTACTGATATTTTCGAGCTAAATGACCCTGAAATTGAAAAGCACTACAAGTGAACTCTGAAAATGTTGAAAGTTGGCATGGTATCATCATTTCACCCACATAGCTTGTGCAAAAAATTTGAGAGGGTTACGGCAAAAATTGGATGCACTTCGTCATCAAAATGGACAATCTCTTTCGAAGTATCAGGGTTTCGGACGAAAACTCATCTGTTACAAAGCCAATTCATTTTTTTAACTTATTACAACTCCAGCCTTTTTTTGTGCGTTCAGTATGCACCATTCAAAGCCACGTCATCAACTTTCAACCCTTTCTGACTTCATTTGCTATTTTTCATGCATTTACTGATTTTTTTGAGCTAAATGACCCTGAAATTGAAAAGCACTAGAAATGAACTCTGAAAATGTTGAAAGTAGGCATGGTCTCATCATTTCACCCACATAGCATGTGCTAAAAAGTTGAGAGGGTTACGGCAAAAACTGGATGCACTTCATGTCCAAAATGGGCAATCTCTTTCGAAGTATCAAGGTTATGTTTCAGACGAAACTCGTCTGTTACAAAGGCATTTCATTTTTTTAACTATTACAACTCCAGACTTTTTGTTGCGTTCAGTATGCACCATTCAACCACGTCATCATTTCATCAACAACCTTTCTGACTTCATTTGCTATTTTTCATGCATTTACTTACTATTTTTTGGCTAAATGCCCTGAATTGAAAAGCACTACAAATGAACTCTGAAAAGGTTGAAGTAGGCATGGTATCATCATTTCCCCACATAGCATGTGCTAAAAAGTTGAGAGGGTTACGGCAAAAACTGGATGCACTTCGTGTACAAAATGGACAATCTCTTTCGAAGTATCAGGGTTTCAAACGAAATCTCGTCTGTTACAAAGGCATTTCATTTTTTTTAATTATTCAACTCCGACTTTTTGGTGCATTCAGTATGCCCAATTCAAACACTCATCATTTTTCAACCCTTTCTGACTTCATTTGCTATTTTTTCATGCATTTACTGATTTTTTTGAGCTAAATGACCCTGAAATTGAAAAGCACTACAAATAATCTGAAAAGGTTGAAAGTAGGCATGGCACATAATTTCACCCACATGGAATGTGCTAAAAAGTTGAGAGGGTTACGACAAAACTGGATGCACTTCGTGTACAAAATGGACATCTCTTTCGAAGTATCAGGGTTTCAGACGAAAACTCGTCTGTTACATAGGCATTTCATTTTTTAAATTATTTCAACCTAGACTTTTTGTGCGTTCAGTATGCGCATCCACGAAACCACGTCATCAATTTTCAACCCTTTCTGACTTCATTTGTTATTTTTCATGCATTTACTAATTTTTTGAGCTAAATACCCTGAAATTGAAAAGCACTACAAGTGAACTCTGAAAAGGTGAAAGTTGGCATGTATCTCATTTCACCCACATAGCATTGCTAAAAAGTTGAGAGGGTTACGGCAAAACTGGATGCACTTCGTGTACAAAATGGACAATCTCTTTCGAAGTATCAGGTTTGACGAAAACTCATCTGTTACAAAGCCAATTCATTTTTTAACTTATTACAACTCCAGACTTTTTTGCGTTCAGTATGCCCATTCAAAGCCATTCATCAACTTTCAACCCTTTCTAACTTCATTGCTATTTTTCATGCATTACTAATTTTTTTGAGCTAAATGACCCTAAAATTGAAAAGCACTACAAATGAACTATGAAAAGGTTGAAAGTAGGCATGGTCCATGATTTCATTCACCCACATAGCATGTGCTAAAAAGTGAGAGGGTTACGGCAAAAACTGGATGCACTTCGTGTACAAAATGGACAATCTCTTTCGAAGTATCAGGTTTTCAGACGAAAACTCGTCTGTTACAAAGGCATTTCATTTTTTTTATTATTTCAACTCCAGACTTTTTGTGCTTTCAGTATGCGCCATTCGAAACACGTCATCAATTTTCAACCCTTTCTGACTTCATTTGCTATTTTCATGCATTTACTGATTTTTTTGAGCTAAATGACCCTGAAATGGAAAAGCACTACAAATGAACTCTGAAAAGGTTGAAAGTTGGCATGGTATCATCATATTTCACCCCACATAGCATGTGCTAAAAAATGAGAGGTTAGGCAAAAACTGGATGCACTTCGTGCCAAATGGACAATCTCTTTCGAAGTATCAGGGTTTCGGACGAAAACTCATTGTTACAAGCAGGCAATTCATTTTTTTAACTTATTACAACTCCAGACTTTTTTGTCGTTCAGTATGCCATTCAAGCCACGTCATCAACTTTCAACCCTTTCTGACTTCATTTGCTATTTTTCATGCATTTACTGATTTTTTGAGCTAAATGACCCTGAAATTGAAAGCACTACAAATAAAACTCTGAAAAGGTTGAAAGTAGGCATGGTCCATCATTTCACCCACATAGTGTGCTAAAAATTTGAGAGGGTTACGACAAAACTGGATGCACTTTGTGTACAAAATGGACATCTCTTTCGAAGTATCAGGGTTTCGAGAAAACTCGTCTGTTACAAGGCATTTCATTTTTTTAAATTATTTCAACTCCAAATTTTGTGCATTCAGTATGCGCCATTCGAAACCACGTCATCAATTTTCAACCCTTTCTGACTTCATTTGCTATTTTCATCATTTCATTACTGATTTTAGAGCTAATGACCCTGAAATTGAAAAGCACTACAAGTGAACTCTAAAAGGTTGAAAGTTGGCATGGTATCATCATTTCACCCACATAGCTTGTGCAAAAATTTGAGAGGGTTACGGCAAAAATTGGTGCACTTCGTCGTCAAAATGACAATCTCTTTCGAAGTATCAGGGTTTCGGACGAAACTCATCTGTTACAAAGCCATTCATTTTTTTAACTTATTACAACTCCAGCCTTTTTTGTGGCGTTTCAGTATGCACCATTCAAAGCCACTTCATCACTTTCAACCCTTTCTGACTTCATGTGCTATTTTTCATGCATTTACTGATTTTTTTGAGCTAAATGACCCTGAAATTGAAAAGCACTAGAAATGAACTCTGAAAATGTTGAAAGTAGGCATGGTCTCATCATTTCACCCACATAGCATGTGCTAAAAAGTTGAGAGGGTTACGGCAAAAACTGGATGCACTTCGTGTCCAAAATGGGCAATCTCTTTCGAAGTATCAGGGTTTCAGACGAAAGCTCGTCTGTTACAAAGGCATTTCATTTTTTTAACCTATTACAACTCCAGAATTTTTGTGCGTTCAGTGTGCACCATTCAAAGCCACGTCATCAACTTTCAACCCTTTCTGACTTTATTTGCTATTTTTCATGCATTACGATTTTTTGCTCAAATGGCCCTGAAATTGAAAAGCACTACAATGAACTCTGAAAATGTTGAAAGTGGCATGGTATCATCATTTCACACCCACATAGCATGTGCTAAAAAGTGAGAGGGTTACGGCAAAAACTGGATGCACTTCGTGTACAAATGGACAATCTCTTTCGAATTATCAGGGTTTTGACGAAAACTCGTCTGTTACAAAGCATTTCATTTTTTTAACTTATTTCAACTCCAGACTTTTTGGCGTTAGTATGCCCATTCGAACCACATCATAAATTTTCAACCCTTTCTGACTTCATTTGCTATTTTTCATGCATTTACTGATTTTTTTGAGCTAAATGACCCTGAAATTGAAAAGCACTACAAATGAACTCTGAAAAGGTTGAAAGTAGGCATGGTATCATATTTTCACCCACATGAATGTGCTAAAAAGTTTGAGAGGGTTACGACAAAACTGGATGCACTTCGTGTACAAAATGGACAATCTCTTTCGAAGTATCAGGGTTTCAGACGAAAACTCGTCTGTTACAAAGGCATTTCATTTTTTTAATTATTTCAACTCAGACTTTTGTGCTGTTCATGTAGCGCCATTCGAAACCACGTCACAATTTTCAACCCTTTCTGACTTCATTTGTATTTTTCATGCATTTACTGATTTTTTTGAGCTAAATGACCCTGAAATTGAAAAGCACTACAATGACTCTGAAAAGGTTGAAAGTTGGCATGGTATCATCATTTCACCCACATAGCATTTCTAAAAAGTTGAGAGGTTACGGCAAAAACTGGATGCACTTCGTGTAAAAAATGGACAATCTCTTTCGAATATCAGGTTTGGACGAAAACTCATCTGTTACAAAGCCAATTCATTTTTTAACTTATTACAAACTCCAGACTTTTTTTGTGTTCAGTTATGCCACATTCAAAGCCATGTCATCAACTTTCAACCCTTTCTGACTTCATTTGCTATTTTTCATGCATTTACTGATTTTTTTGAGCTAAATGACCCGAAATTGAAAAGCACTACAAATGAACTCAAAAAGGTTGAAAGTAGGCATGGTCTCATCTTTCACACCCACATAGCATGTGCTAAAGTTGAGAGGGTTACGGCAAAAACTGGATGCACTTCGTGTACAAAATGACAATCTCTTTCGAAGTATCAGGTTTTCAGACGAAAACTCGTCTGTTACAAGGCATTTCATTTTTTTACCTTATTTCAACTCCAGACTTTTGTGTGCTTCATTATGCGCCATTCGAAAACCACGTCATCAATTTTCACCCTTTCTGACTTCATTTGCTACTTTTCATGCATTTACTGATTTTTTTGAGCTAATGACCCTGAATTGAAAAGCACTAAAATGAACTCTGAAAAGGTTGAAAGTTGGCATGGTATCATCATTTCACCCACATAGCATGTGCTAAAAAGTTGAGAGGGTACGGCAAAAACTGGATGCACTTCGTGCACAAAATGGACAATCTCTTTCGAAGTATCAGGGTTTCGGACGAAAACTCATATTGTACAAAGGCAATTCATTTTTTAACTATTACAACTCCAGACTTTTTGTTCGTTCAGTATGCTTACCCTGAAATTTGAAAGCACTACAAGTGAACTCTGAAAAGGTTGAAAGTTGGCATGTATCATCATTTCACCCACATAGCATATGCTAAAAAGTTGACGAGGTTACGGCAAAAACTGGATGCACTTCGTGTACAAAATGGACACTCTTTCGAAGTATCAAGGTTTTGGACGAAAACTCATCTGTTACAAAAGCCAATTCATTTTTTTTAATTATTACAACTCCAGACTTTTTTATGCGTTCAGTATGCCCATTCAAAGCCATGTCATCAACTTTCAACCCTTTCTAACTTCATTGCTATTTTTTCATGCATTTACTAATTTTTTTGAGCTAAATGACCCTAAAATTGAAAGCACTACAAATGAACTATGAAAAGGTTGAAAGTAGGCATGGTCTCATGATTTCACACCCACATAGCATGTGCTAAAAGTGAGAGGGTTACGGCAAAAACTGGATGCACTTCGGTACAAAATGGACAATCTCTTTTCGAAGTATCAGGTTTTCAGACGAAAACTCGTCTGTTACAAAGGCATTTCATTTTTTTTAGCTTATTTCAACTCCAGACTTTTTGTGCTTTCAGTATGCGCCATTCGAAACACGTCATCAATTTTCAACCCTTTCTGACTTCATTTGCTACTTTTCATGCATTTTACTGATTTTTTTGAGCTAAATGACCCTGAATGAAAAGCACTACAATGAACTCTGAAAGGTTGAAGTTGGCATGGTATCATCATCATTTCATCACCCACATAGCATGTGCTAAAAAGTGAGAGGGTTTATGGCAAAAACTGGATGCACTTCGTGCACAAAATGGACAATCTCTTTCGAAGTATCAGGGTTTCGGAACGAAAACTCATATGTTACAAAGGCAATTCATTTTTTAACTTATTACAACTCCAGACTTTTTGTTCGTTCAGTATGCGCATTCAAGCCACGTCATCAACTTTCAACCCTTTCTGACTTCATTTGCTATTTTTCAATCTTTCACTGATTTTTTGAGCTAAATGCCCGTGAATTGAAAGCACTACAAATAAACTCTGAAAAGGTTGAAAGTAGGCATGGTCGCATCATTTCACACCCACATAGAAATTTTGTGCATTCAGTATGTCCCATTCAAAGCCACGTCATCAACTTCTTCACAACCCTTTCTGACTTCATTTACTATTTTCATGCATTTACTGATTTTTTTGAGCTAAATGACCCTGAAATTGAAAAGCACTACAAATGAAACTCTAAAAGGTTAAAAGTAGCAGTTGATGTCATCATCTTTCATCACCCACATAGAATGTGCAAAAAGTTGAGAGGGTTACGGCAAAAACTGGATGCACTTCGTGTACAAAATGGACAATTCTTTCGTAGTATCGGGGTTTCAGACGAAAACTTGTCTGTTACAAGGCATTACTTTTTTAACTTATTTCTACTCCAGACTTTTGTGCTTCAGTATGCGCCATTCGAACACCACATATCATTTTCAACCCTTTCTGACTTCATTTGCTATTTTTCATGCATTTACTGATTTTTTTGAGCTAAATGACCCTGAAATTGAAAAGCACTACAAAACTCTGAAAAGGTTGAAAGTTGGCATGGTCTCATCATTTGACCCACATAGCATGTGCTAAAAATTTGAGAGGGTTACGGCAAAAACTGGACACTTCTGATAAAAAGGACAATCTCTTTGTAGTATCAGGTTTCAACGAAAACTCGTCTGTTACAAAGGCATTTCATTTTTTTAACTATATTACAACTCCAGACTTTTTTCTGCATTCAGTATGCACCATTCAAAGCTACGTCATCAACTTTAACCCTTTCTGACTTCATTGCTATTTTTCATGCATTTACTGATTTTTTTGAGCTAAATGACCCTGAAATTGAAAAGCACTACAAATGAACTCTGAAAAGGTTGAAAGTAGGCTTGGTCGCATCATTTCACCCACATAGCATGTGCTAAAATTTTGAGAGGGTTACGACAAAAACTGGATGCACTTCGTGTACAAAATGGACATCTCTTTCGAAGTATCAGGGTTTCAGACGAAACTCGTCTGTACATAGCATTTCATTTTTTTTAAATTATTTCAACTCCAGAATTTTTGTGCATTCAGTATGCGCCATTCGAAACCACGTCATCAATTTTCACACCTTTCTGACTTCATTTGCTATTTTTCATTCATTTACTGATATTTTGAGCTAAATGACCCTGAAATTGAAAAGCACTACAAGTGAACTCTGAAAATGTTGAAAGTTGGCATGGTATCATCATTTCACCCACATAGCTGTGCAAAAATTTGAGAGGGTTACGGCAAAAATTGGATGCACTTCGTCATCAAAATGGACTCTCTTTCGAAGTATCAGGGTTTCGGACGAAAACTCATCTGTTACAAAGCCAATTCATTTTTTTAACTTATTACAACTCCAGCCTTTTTTTGTGCGTTCAGTATGCACCATTCAAAGCCACTGTCATCAACTTCAACCCTTTCTGACTTCATTTGCTATTTTTCATGCATTTCTGATTTTTTTGAGCTAAATGACCCTGAAATGAAAAGCACTAGAAATGAACTCTGAAAATGTTGAAAGTAGGCATGGTCTCATCATTTCACCCACATAGCATGTGCTAAAAAGTTGAGAGGGTTACGGCAAAAACTGGATGCACTTCATGTCCAAAATGGGCAATCTCTTTCGAAGTATCAAGGTTTCAGACGAAAGCTCGTCTGTTACAAAGGCATTTCATTTTTTTTAACTTATTACAACTCCAGACTTTTTGTGCGTTCAGTATGCACCATTCAAAGCCACGTCATCAACTTTCAACGCTTTCTGACTTTATTTGCTATTTTTCATGCATTTACTGATTTTTTTGCGCAAAATGGCCCTGAAATTGAAAAGCACTACAAATGAACTCTGAAAAGGTTGAAAGTAGGCATGGTATCATCATTTCACCCACATAGCATGTGCTAAAAAGCTGAGAGGGTTACGGCAAAAACTGGATGCACTTCGTGTACAAAATGGACAATCTCTTTCGAAGTATCAGGGTTTCAAACGAAATCTCGTCTGTTACAAAGGCATTTCATTTTTTTAACTTATTTCAACTCCAGACTTTTTGGGCGTTCAGTATGCGCCATTCGAAACCACATCATCAATTTTCAACCCTTTCTGACTTCATTTGCTATTTTTCATGCATTTACTGATTTTTTTGAGCTAAATGACCCAGAAATTGAAAAGCACTACAAATTAACTCTGAAAAGGTTGAAAGTAGGCATGGTATCATAATTTCACCCACATGGAATGTGCTAAAAAGTTGAGAGGGTTACGACAAAAACTGGATGCACTTCGTGTACAAAATGGACAATCTCTTTCGAAGTATCAGGGTTTCAGACGAAAACTCGTCTGTTACATAGGCATTTCATTTTTTTAAATTATTTCAACTCTAGACTTTTTGTGCGTTCAGTATGCGCCATTCGAAACCACGTCATCAATTTTCAACCCTTTCTGACTTCATTTGATATTTTTCATGCATTTACTAATTTTTTGAGCTAAATGACCCTGAAATTGAAAAGCACTACAAGTGAACTCTGAAAAGGTTGAAAGTTGGCATGGTATCATCATTTCACCCACATAGCATATGCTAAAAAGTTGACAGGGTTACGGCAAAAACTGGATGCACTTCGTGTACAAAATGGACAATCTCTTTCGAAGTATCAAGGTTTTGGACGAAAACTCATCTGTTACAAAGCCAATTCATTTTTTTTAATTATTACAACTCCAGACTTTTTATGCGTTCAGTATGCCACATTCAAAGCCATGTCATCAACTTTCAACCCTTTCTAACTTCATTTGCTATTTTTCATGCATTTACTAATTTTTTTGAGCTAAATGACCCTAAAATTGAAAAGCACTACAAATGAACTATGAAAAGGTTGAAAGTAGGCATGGTCTCATGATTTCACCCACATAGCATGTGCTAAAAAGTTGAGAGGGTTACGGCAAAAACTGGATGCACTTCGTGTACAAAATGGACAATCTCTTTCGAAGTATCAGGGTTTCAGACGAAAACTCGTCTGTTACAAAGGCATTTCATTTTTTTTAGCTTATTTCAACTCCAGACTTTTTGTGCTTTCAGTATGCGCCATTCGAAACCACGTCATCAATTTTCAACCCTTTCTGACTTCATTTGCTACTTTTCATGCATTTACTGATTTTTTTGAGCTAAATGACCCTGAAATTGAAAAGCACTACAAATGAACTCTGAAAAGGTTGAAAGTTGGCATGGTATCATCATTTCACCCACATAGCATGTGCTAAAAAGTTGAGAGGGTTATGGCAAAAACTGGATGCACTTCGTGCACAAAATGGACAATCTCTTTCGAAGTATCAGGGTTTCGGACGAAAACTCATATGTTACAAAGGCAATTCATTTTTTTAACTTATTACAACTCCAGACTTTTTGTTCGTTCAGTATGCAGCATTCAAAGCCACGTCATCAACTTTCAACCCTTTCTGACTTCATTTGCTATTTTTCATGCATTTACTGATTTTTTGAGCTAAATGACCCTGAAATTGAAAAGCACTACAAATGAACTCTGAAAAGGTTGAAAGTAGGCATGGTCGCATCATTTCACCCACATAGCATGTGCTAAAAATTTGAGAGGGTTACGACAAAAACTGGATGCACTTTGTGTACAAAATGGACTATCTCTTTCGAAGTATCAGGGTTTCAGAAGAAAACTCGTTTCTTACATAGGCATTTCATTTTTTTAAAATTATTTCAACTCCAGAATTTTTGTGCATTCAGTATGCGCCATTCGAAACCACGTCATCAATTTTCAACCCTTTCTGACTTCATTTGCTATTTTTCATTCATTTACTGATATTTTAGAGCTAAATGACCCTGAAATTGAAAAGCACTACAAGTGAACTCTGAAAAGGTTGAAAGTTGGCATGGTATCATCATTTCACCCACATAGCTTGTGCAAAAAATTTGAGAGGGTTACGGCAAAAATTGGATGCACTTCGTCGTCAAAATGGACAATCTCTTTCGAAGTATCAGGGTTTCGGACGAAAACTCATCTGTTACAAAGCCAATTCATTTTTTTAACTTATTACAACTCCAGCCTTTTTTTGTGCGTTCAGTATGCACCATTCAAAGCCACGTCATCAACTTTCAACCCTTTCTGACTTCATTTGCTATTTTTCATGCATTTACTGATTTTTTTGAGCTAAATGACCCTGAAATTGAAAAGCACTAGAAATGAACTCTGAAAATGTTGAAAGTAGGCATGGTCTCATCATTTCACCCACATAGCATGTGCTAAAAAGTTGAGAGGGTTACGGCAAAAACTGGATGCACTTCATGTCCAAAATGGGCAATCTCTTTCGAAGTATCATGGTTTCATTCACAGACGAAGCTTCGTCTGTTACAAAAAGGCATTTCATATTTTTCATCTTTTTTAAAAACCTATTCAAAAACTCTCCAGAATTTTTGTGCGTTCAGTGTGCACCATTCAAAGCCACGTCATCAACTTTCAACCCTTTCTGACTTTATTTGCTATTTTTCATGCATTTACTGATTTTTTTGCCAAAATGGCCCTGAAATTGAAAAGCACTACAAATGAACTCTGAAAATGTTGAAAGTAGGCATGGTATCATCATTTCACCCACATAGCATGTGCTAAAAAGCTGAGAGGGTTACGGCAAAAACTGGATGCACTTCGTGTACAAAATGGACAATCTCTTTCGAAGTATCAGGGTTTCAGACGAAAACTCGTCTGTTACAAAGGCATTTCATTTTTTTAACTTATTTCAACTCCAGACTTTTTGGGCGTTTAGTATGCGCCATTCGAAACCACATCATAAATTTTCAACCCTTTCTGACTTCATTTGCTATTTTTCATGCATTTACTGATTTTTTTTGAGCTAAATGACCCTGAAATTGAAAAGCACTACAAATGAACTCTGAAAAGGTTGAAAGTAGGCATGGTATCATAATTTCACCCACATGGAATGTGCTAAAAAGTTGAGAGGGTTACGACAAAAGCTGGATGCACTTCGCGTACAAAATGGACAATCTCTTTCGAAGTATCAGGGTTTCAGACGAAAACTCGTCTGTTACATAGGCATTTCATTTTTTTTAATTATTTCAACTCTAGACATTTTGTGCGTTCAGTATGCGCCATTCGAAACCACGTCATCAATTTTCAACCCTTTCTGACTTCATTTGATATTTTTCATGCATTTACTGATTTTTTTGAGCTAAATGACCCTGAAATTGAAAAGCACTACAAGTGAACTCTGAAAAGGTTGAAAGTTGGCATGGTATCATCATTTCACCCACATAGCATGTGCTAAAAAGTTGAGAGGGTTACGGCAAAAACTGGATGCACTTCGTGTACAAAATGGACAATCTCTTTCGAACTATCACGGTTTTGGACGAAAACTCATCTGTTACAAAGCCAATTCATTTTTTTAACTTATTACAACTCCAGACTTTTTATGTGTTCAGTATGCCACATTCAAAGCCATGTCATCAACTTTCAACCCTTTCTGACTTCATTTGCTATTTTTCATGCATTTACTGATTTTTTTGAGCTAAATGACCCTGAAATTGAAAAGCACTACAAATGAACTACAAAAAGGTTGAAAGTAGGCATGGTCTCATCATTTCACCCACATAGCATGTGCTAAAAAGTTGAGAGGGTTACGGCAAAAACTGGATGCACTTCGTGTACAAAATGGACAATCTCTTTCGAAGTATCAGGGTTTCAGACGAAAACTCGTCTGTTACAAAGGCATTTCATTTTTTTTACCTTATTTCAACTCCAGACTTTTTGTGCTGTCAGTATGCGCCATTCGAAACCACGTCATCAATTTTCAACCCTTTCTGACTTCATTTGCTACTTTTCATGCATTTACTGATTTTTTTGAGCTAAATGACCCTGAAATTGAAAAGCACTAGAAATGAACTCTGAAAAGGTTGAAAGTTGGCATGGTATCATCATTTCACCCACATAGCATGTGCTAAAAAGTTGAGAGGGTTACGGCAAAAACTGGATGCACTTCGTGCACAAAATGGACAATCTCTTTCGAAGTATCAGGGTTTCGGACGAAAACTCATATGTTACAAAGGCAATTCATTTTTTTAACTTATTACAACTCCAGACTTTTTGTTCGTTCAGTATGCAGCATTCAAAGCCACGTCATCAACTTTCAACCCTTTCTGACTTCATTTGCTATTTTTCATGCATTTACTGATTTTTTGAGCTAAATGACCCTGAAATTGAAAAGCACTACAAATGAACTCTGAAAAGGTTGAAAGTAGGCATGGTCTCAGCATTTCACCCACATAGCATGTGCTAAAAAGTTGAGAGAGTTACGGCAAAAACTGGATGCACTTCGTGTACAAAATGGACAATCTCTTTCGAAGTATCAGGGTTTCAGACGAAAACTCGTCTGTTACAAAGGCATCTCATTTTTTAACCTATTTCAACTCCAGACTTTTTGTGCGTTCAATATGCGCCATTTGAAACCAAGTCATCAATTTTCAACCCTTTCTGACTTCATTTGCTATTTTTCATGCATTTATTGATTTTTTTGAGCTAAATGACCCTGAAATTGAAAAGAACTACAAATGAACTATGAAAAGGTTGAAAGTTGGCATGGTATCATCATTTCACCCACATAGCATGTGCTAAAAAGTTGAGAGGGTAACGGCAAAAACTGGATGCACTTCGTGTACAAAATGGACAATCTCTTTCGAAGTATCAGGGTTTCGGACGAAAACTCATCTGTTACAAAGGCAATTCATTTTTTTAACTTATTACAACTCCAGACTTTTTGTGCGTTCAGTATGCACCATTTAAAGCCACATCATCAACTTTCAACCCTTTCTGACTTCATTTGCTATTTTTCATGCATTTACTGGTTTTTTTAAGCTAAATGACCCTGAAATTTTTTGTACCTAAAGAAAAAATATACACAAAGAAATTCTAAATACCGCAAAAAACAACTCAGAAATAAATAAAAGAAAATAAATAAAGCAAAAAAAATTAAACTATTCAAATTTGAAAACTACTGGCACTAACAGAAAGTTTGTAGTTTTTTGTACCTAAAGCAAAATTATTGATAAAGAAATTCTAAATACAGGAAAAAACAACTCAGAAATTAATAAAAGAAAATAAATAAAGCAGCCAAATTTAAACTATTCAAATTTGAAAACTACTGGCACTAACAGAAAGTTTGTAATTTTTTGTACCTAAAGCAAATATATTCACAAAGAAATTCTAAATACAGCAAAAAACAACTCAGAAATAAATAAAAGAAAATAAATAAAGCAGAAAAAAAAGAAAAAAACTAAATGAAAAAAATCCCGCCTACTGGGCCACAGCGGCCTGCATACGACTAGAAACCCAACCTGTAGTTGGGCCAGGATGCAGGCCCGCAAGCCCAGTAGGCCCAATAGGGCAGCGCAGCACCGGTAGGCCCAGAAGGCCTGCTTTAGAGAGGAGCTCGAAGGAGCAGCCGCGGCTGGGTTTATAAACCAGTGCGGCTGGCCTTCGCTCGGCGAGGTGGGACTAAATTTTGTGCACCGCACCTGGGCCAGCGCAAACCCATTATTACCGGTTGGTGCCTCCAACCGGTACTAAAGGGGGGGTCGCTTCCCGCCGCTTGGCCTGGCCAAATTTGACCTTTAGTACCGGTTGGTGGCTCCAACCGGTACTAAAGGTCCATCCTATATAAGCAGCACTTACGAAATTTGCAGTTTTCTTATCTTCTTCTCTGCTTCAACCTTGTCGCCGTCGCCCGTCCCCGTCGCCACGCCCGTCCCCGTCGCCGCCCTGGCCTGTCGCCGCCCCCGTCGCGCGCGGTCGCTGTCGCCGTCCCCATCGCCGCGCCCGTACGTCCCCGTCGCCGCGTCTGTACCCGTCATCGCGCACCGCCCCGGACCGTCCCTGTCGCCGCCCCCGTACAGCCTGATGATGAAGAACTCGCCGAGATCATCAGAGACAGGCAACAAAGGGCCACTAGAGCCAAAGGCAGTGTTGTGCCTCTCTTACTGGATCCGAAGAAGATCCTTGATTTCATTGATATATGGCACAAGGATCCTAACACTCCTCTGCCTGATCTGAACCTCACACCTAGCCAAAGTCACATGCTCAATGCCTTCATAGGCGAAGAAAAATGAAAATTTGAGAAGGCCAGGCAAGTCAAGAAAGCTCAGTACAAGAAGGAGCATTTTCTAAAGAAAAATGTTGTAAACATGTCTCCTGAAGAACTTGTGGATCTGCAAAAGGAGATCAAAGCTCTCAGTGATGAATTTGATGCTTATCGTGTAGATTGGCTAGGCACCAAAGTCAGATTTGTCAAATTGGCAAAGGGATTCAAGCCAAATGTTGCTGCTACATCGCAACAAGAAATTCCTCAGGCTAAGGCATCTGCTCAGCCTACTGAAGAGAATACTAGCACAGCTGATGAAAATCAGACTGTTGAAGAAACTGAAAGTACCAGGGTTGCTGAAGAAATTCCAGCTCCTGAAGAAACTGCCAGGGCAACCTCCAATGTTGCGCCTGAAGAACAATCCAGGCCAGTCAAAGCATCTGCTACTGCGCCTGAAGAATCTGAACATGCCAGGGCAACTGCATCAGTTGTGCCTGAAGAAACTGAACCAATTTCATCTGCTCCTCCTGCAAAGTCATCACAGATGAAAAATATCAACCTTCCTTCTGCATCAGAAGTGAAGAAAACAAAAGCTGCAGAGAAGGCAGCTGTGAAGAAAAGGAAAGCATCAGAAACTGTAGAGTCTTCAACTCCAAAGAAAGTGAAGATTTTGACGAGCTCATACACCAACCCCATTGATGCTGTTCCTATCTCAAGCGCGCCATCAAAGGAGATTGTTCCCTTTGGTGAAGAATATGTCATCCCTGATGACTCAGATGAAGAGAATCCTTCTGCTGCTTTTTCAGAGTAGTTGGATGAAGATATTGAAGTGGATGAAGAAGATGAGGATGTGGAAATTGGGTCTACAACTTCTATTTTGAATGATGACTATTAGGAAAGTCATCATCCCAATTCACCGCTGACCACTCCTCTGCATCAAATTCCTCAGTCCCCTGTTCACACTGAAGAAATTTATACAGGATCTGCAGAACGTCCAACTTCACTCCATTCTATTCCAGAAGAAGTTCCAGCCACTAGTGCTGAAGAAATGAAGGTCAAAACTGCTGCTGATGAAACTGCTGCTGAAATTCCTCAGCCTGTGGCTCCAGAGGCTGTGAAGACTTCAAATTTTAATCTTCAGCCCAAGCCACAAAATCCTCATACCAAGAAGCAGAAATTCAAAGCTGATGATTTCTTTGCTGAGCATCATTTCTTCACGGATTACAATCCTTATGACTCTGCAAGACTTCGAGGCAAGTGGTTCTGGACAGCAAGTCAGATGAACTTCTATTCTTCACTCCTGTTTGACAAGGACAAGATATTTGAGCACCGTTAAATTCCTCATGTTGACATGGAATCCATTCCTTGCTTCCAACCAGTCTTAAATGTTCTTTGTGACACTAGGCTACTGAATTTCTGCACTGACATCTGCGACTGGAATGAAGAACTCATTCTTCAATTCTGTGCCACTCTGCACCTCACTGGAAATATGGCTAATGTGAATTCATGGGTGCTAGATTGGATGACAGAAAATACTCATTACAAAGCTCTGGCCTCTGAATTGCTTCACGCCATCCCAGTCAGTCCTCCTGTTGAAGGTGCAAGACATGTTTATGAGGAACCTGAACTCTCAAATCACTTGATGCAAGTGCTGATGAAGCCATTGAAGCCTGGCCAAGCTCCAAGGACCACATTCCTCGTCAAGGAATTACTCTATGTGCCCAGGACAGTTTATCGCATCTTGACCAAAACCATCAGTCCAATCAAGGGCCACAACTCTGATGAAGAAGAGGTTGTTGGCATAATGAAGAATCTGCCGTTCAATATCATACCTGGTATTCCTATCAGCTTGTGACGCCCCTGACTCAATCGTGCACTAATCATGCACGCAAACGTGCACGATCAAGCACAGGGACTCACGGGAAGATATCACAACACAACTAACACAAATAAACGGAGATCCACAATATTACAGACCAGGGATCACGAGGATCCAAATACATAAGTCAGTCATACAAATAATATCTGAGTACAGACATAGTTAGCCAAGGTTTGCCTTAATAAGGCTAGCACAGAAAACGACTCTAGATCGAAAGGCGTAGGCCTCCTGCCTGGGAGCCTCCGATCCTACTCCTGGTCGGCTGGCTCAATCCAGTAGTACGTGTCGTCTGGACCCTCCTGGTAGTAAGCTCCTGCAGTGACATCTGGCTCCTGGGCTCCATCGTCTGTTGTATCATCAAGTAGGGGGATATGGAAAAAAAGAGGAAGCAAAGCAACCGTGAGTACTCATCCGAAGTACTCAGTAAGCAAGGATCTACACTACATATGCAACATTATCAAAGGGGAAAGGCTGTATATGTGGACTGGGCTACAGAAATGACAGAATAGAGAGAAGGCCTAGTCCTATCGAAGACTAGCATCTTCACGAAGCCACCATCTTGCAGCAATAGAAGAGAGTAGAATAGCATTTTATTAAGCAAACATGTTGAAGTAAAGCCCAGAGATCCTTCCTCGACTCCCTGCGAGAAAGCGATACCGAAGCTTCAATTAAGTAACAAGTATCCAGTTCAAGTAGTAGATCGGGATACACAAACTGAGCGTCCTTTACCGTAGGACCGGCTATCGATAGATGTTCTTCCCTGCAGGGGTGCACTACTGTTACCCAACACGCTCGATCAACTCTGGCCGGACACACTTGCTGGGTAATACCCGGCCTCGAGAGATCGACACGAAGCAGCGCCCTACCTAGGCTCAGCAGAGAGGTCAGCACGCCAGACTAATCCTATGCACCCAGAGGTCCTGGGCCATTGCCCTGGGCACCCTGCGCGTTGCGTGACTGGCCGGGGTGCAGGCGCGACACTGAACTCGTCAATGAAGTATCCAGCCCATTCCCGACAATCAGCCCGCACGGTGAATCGTGATGTCTGAGGAGCTTTTGGGAGAAACGTACAACGCAGAGGGCCCCATACACCATTATCCCACGTGGTGGTAGTGCGTATAGGGCTCGTCGACCCACTCAGATCAAAATACCCAAATCCGATAGGCTGATTTAGTAACACGCGGAGACGATCAGAGTTTCTGAAACTCTGCCACAATATCACACTCGAGTGCCCTTCCGGCACACCCGACATCATAGATCGCATGCGGTTACCCACCAGGGTCGACCCGCCTGTAACAAAGGTCAAAGTAACCGTGTGTCATAAATCAAGGGGGAAACCCGAGGAATCACCCTCTGTGGATTCCACTCGATGAAATCATCAGGGTGAACGTATGAGGCATCACCCTCAAGGTTCACACTGAGGGGTTGCACGACAGAGTCGTATCGGAATGGAGAAAGAGGAACCACCCTCGATGACCACGACCGAACAGCTACACTGCAGAGTATTCATCAGGAGTGCGTTACGAGGTATCACCCTCGGCACTCGATAGTAACTATGCAGAGTCATACAACAAAGGGGGGGGATGAAGTGAGGTGTCGGTCTCTGGTCGTCGATCACGTTGATCGAGTAGTCGATGATGAAGCAGGGGCAACAAGGGTGAGGTGGTGGGGTCACTGGTAGTTCAATACCAACTTATACTAAGCAGTTTAACATAGGCAGGTAAGTTACAATAAGCAGGTTACAAAAGCAGGCTCTGCATCAGAATAGGAGCAAACATTAACAGTAGCAAAATCTAATGCAAGCAGGAGAAATAGAATGGGCGATATCTGGATGCTCAAGGGGGGGCTTGCCTGGTTGCTCTAGCAAAAGAGAGGGATCGTCAACGGGCTGCTCGTCTGGAGCATAGTCGTACTCAACTGCGTCAGCGTCGGTCTCGGTGTCTATCGAGAGAGAAGGAGGGGGGAGAAACAATAAATCCACGGCAAAGATGCAAACAATATGCATGACATGTCTAAAGGATATGCAGAGGTGTTCTACTGTCTAACTAAATGATTTAGTTAATTTAGGAATTTATTCGGATTTATTAACTAGCCCTAAACTAATCTAATTAACACTAACGAATTTGGATAGGGCCAGCCACACACATGGTCATGCCCACATGCACATGGCCATGACCACGCACGGCACATGAGTAGTGCCGGCGGTCTCAACCTCCAGCAACAGTAGTAGCATCATAGCTTAAGCAGCAGTAGTTAGCAACGGCAGTAGCCAGCGCGGGCAGCATGACCAGGGAGCAGCAGGAATAAGCAGTAGCGGCAGAGAGCAGCTGCGGCGACCAGCAGCGCGGAGCAACAGCGGGCGGCAGCGGCTGCGGCCGAGCGTGGCAAGGCGGCCGCGGGCGCCCCACGACACGCGGAGGCGAGACCAAGGCGTGGCGGGCAGCACGGCGCGCGGCGACAGCAGCAGGCAGTAGCAGGCAAGCAACAGAGCAGCGGCAGCGGACGCGAGCGCGGACGGGCATAGCCACTCGCGGGCGCGGCCGGGCGTAGCGGAGCGCGAGGCTGGGGCATGGCTTGGCCACGGTGAGCTGTGCTGCGGGCACGGCCACGACGAGCTACGACCACGTCGGAACGGTGATGGAACGGAGGGGAAACAAGGGGAATGGGAGTGGCGCTCACAGGGGGAGGCCGATGACGCGTCAGGCATGGAGGAGGAGCTCTGATGAGGTAGATCGGGCGCGGGGCAGCGGAGGCCGTAGATGAGGAAGACGTGTCGATCCCGGCGATGTGGTGGAGCCCGGCTCGTGTTCATTGGCGTAGGGGTGTAGCGTTCAGTTGAGGAGCTCGTGGACAAGCTCATAGGGCGCGGGGACGAAGAAGAGCGCGCGAGCGAGTTCGGCCATGGTGACGGCTCTTCGGGTGTGCGCGGGAGAGAAGGAGGCGGCGCGAGGAAGAGGGGGGAGAGCAGCTAGGGTTCGTCTACGGCTTTGGGAGGCTCTTGTAGACATCAGGGAGAAGCTGGATGCGCGCCGCGTGGCGATCCTCGGACACGGACGTGCGGACGGCATCCAGCACGCTCCTGGTGTACAGGAGGTTGAAGGAGACATCGGGGTGGGCTGGGCTTGTTTCTGTAGTAGTTGTGCCAAAGTGCATAGTAGTAGTTAGGCCTTTTACTTTTTCCTATAATTATTTTTCTATTTGGCTTTTCTTTATAGTGTTGTATTTTTGTTGAGCAACTAAAAGAGTATAGTTAAATGTGCCACTTAGCACATATATACTAGGCAAGGTTTTGAAGCAGCACACAAAGTTCCAAATTATTTTGAATAGTTTAACTATTTGTTTAAGTTGAAATGGTTCAAATAAATACTGATGATTTAGTTTTAAATAGGTTAGGGTCACTTTAAATATTCAAAGGAGGTTGGTTCCAACATGACAAATAGTTAGGAGATATTTTTTTTAACCCATCGAACATTTTTTTTAAACTTTGAAGAAATAATAATTTTCACTTGTTTTTGGAATTTGAATTTGACCCCGGTTCTCATCAAGTGGAAAAATGGCTTAGTAAAACATGATGACATGTCACATTAGGGTGAGGTTACTGTAGCGTGATTACCGGGGTGTTACACAACTACCATGATGAGGACTTTGGCCAATGCTGCTCCGTCACCTTTTGAGTTGAAGCCTGATGCTCCCTAGATCATGAAATTCATCAGATCAAGGTCTTCAATTCATTACAAGGATGACTTTCAAAATCATCTGAGTTATTTGCCCCCTATTGAAGTCCTCAAATGGACTATTTCCTCAGCTGATGAGAAGGGCAAGGCTGCAGTCATTGATGAAGGCACTCGTCCATTGGATGGACAGTTTCACAAAGCTACTTCCTATTCCACCAATGATGACTCTGCAACACAAGATTCTGCCGCAAAAGCTTCCAAGCAAAATCCTCAAGCCACTGCTCCGTGTGTGATGACTGATCGTGAACTTCTTCTCAGTCTTCATCAGAAAGTTGATCGAAATCACAAGTGAGTCAAGCGTCAATTCGGTGCAATTCTTCAGAACATGACAGTCACACAAAATACTGTGAAGAAGAATCACTACTATTTGCATGAAGTCTTTGACCGCACTTGGGCTATTCTGTCAAATCTTTATAGTGCTGAAGATCTCAAGGAGATGGAATTTCAACAGGACTTTGACTAGGCACAACCACCTTCGAAGAAATTCAGGAAGGTCAAAGTTCCTCAGCTCGTCACCAGTTCATTTTCTTCATCGCGCAAGATGGATGAAGCTGAAGATTTGAACGACACTACAGCAGGCCCTACCTCAACGGACGACCCCAACAATGCTGGCGCTCCTCCATCGACATCATCATGATATTCTTGAGGGGCGTTAGTCCTCATTTTTTCGTCCCTTTTGGTCATTCGATGACAAAGGGGGAGAAATTTGAGTTAGTCTTCAAGCGGGTCTCTTATAAATGGGCGTTTTTTTGTTAAGTTACAACTCTTGCTCTTCTGAGGTGTTTGCTCTGATGAGTTGTAAACTTAAGTCCAATGGTGCTCTGACTCTTTTGAACTGCTTTTCTGCATGCTTATTCCTCCAGTACCTTAATGCACGCATGTTGAATTCGTCAGAGTCCATATTTCATCATGCATTTCAAATTCTTCATTTTATATGTCAAATCCATGTACAAATTACAAGATATATGGGGAGATCTCCATGATATTACTCTACAACATGCTTTGCAATCCGAAGCAAATTCCTCAAATATGCACACCTTCAGGGGGAGTTCTTCTATATCTTGCAATCAAATTCCTCAATATCAGTATTTACACTTCATATGTTTATCCCCATTGAAAATTTAACCTATTTGTCATCAATCACCAAAAAGGGGGAGATTGTAAGTGCATCTAGTGCCCCTTAGTGATTTTGGTGTATTGAAGACTTATAGGTTAAGGGACTAATGTGTTTGTGAGTGTACACAGGTTCTATAAGTCTATGAGGAGTTAGATATTTACAGTGAAAGTCGACCCCTAAAAATGAATGTCTTCAGTTGAAGACTTTGGTTTTCTTGAAGACTTTGAAAGTGAGGAAATTGGTGTGACCTTGAAGACTTGATATTTATGCGAGGACTATGAAGCATGAAGACTTTTGTTTTCGTAGTTTCATTTTCTCTTTCTTGAGTCATCGGAAACACCGTACTCTTAAAGGGGGTCGAGGTAAAACTAAGGAAAAGTTTCCAAGTGATGCTCATCTCAAATTCTACACCTATCCAATCCTTTCGAGTGAAGCCATTGGAAATCTCATACAGTTCAGTCAATTTCTTCAGTGACAGAGACGAAGATCATCTGGTCTCTGAGGAATTTGTTCTGACTGAGGAGTTAGGAATTCGCCAGTGCAAATTGCCTACAAGTGAGGAACATGACAGCCCTGAGGAATTTGGTACTCAAATTTCTGACCGTTGCTGTGCTAAGCGCCATCTGTCCCAAAATATCTACCCACCTAACGGTCAGATCATTGAAGGGCGTTTATGTCTTATCATGTCGGGCTGTTCCCTAGGCTATAAATAGCCGCCCCCTACAACCACTAGTTGTTTGGCTGCTCCGGGAGAAACTGACACTTGTCATTTAGAGCATCCCATCCTCCGAGGACTTTGAGCGAAAATCATCAGTGAGGAAAAACCCAAAAACCAAACCCAAACACCTACAACCCAAAGTGATTGAGCATCACCGAAGAGATTGTTCCTGCGTGGAACCGACGCTTGTTACCTTTGAGGACTGTGCATCCTCCAGACGGTTAGGCGTCATGGTCTAGAGCATCCAAGAGGAATTATGGATCGCCGGGTGACCAAGTCTGTGAAGGTTTGGAAGTCACCTATGAAGACTTACCACGAGTGATTGGGCGAGGTCTGTGTGACATTAGCTCAAGGAGAATACGGTGAGGACTGTGTGTCCTCAGGTTTAAATACCTAGCCGCTCCAACCAGACGTACAACTGTCACAGCAGTTGGAACTGGTCTACCAAATCATCGTCTTCACCAAGCCATTGGTTCTATTTCCTCAACCCTTTCATTTCCTCATTCATGTGTTGATGAACTTGTTCGTTACTGTTTGAAGACTTTGACTGAAGACTTTCTCAATTTCCTCATTCCTAATTCTTCAGTCACTTTGTCTTCAGCCTGCTTATCCTGTTTACACGCTACTTGTGCTCTGTGCTTGTTTCATTTCATCATGATGACTGTGTGACTGCCATGTTATGCTTGCACCTGAGTACTTATTCTGCTGCTAGTTGTTCGTGACTTAGGAAATTCCTCACCTTGAATTTCCTCAGTGACAAATTTGTAAAAATCGCCTATTCACCCCCCCTCTAGTCGATATAACGCCCTTTCAACCCCCCCCCCCTCATGTCGAAGTCAATGAACAACATGAAATTTCTAAGTCAATGAACAACTCAGAATTTTTTTACATGTACTCCTACAACATGAAAATTTCTAAGTGGTTGCTAAATTTTTATGCTTCATTTATATGAAGATCAATTATCCAATATAACTATGTTCGCGATATGAGGCATTGGACATTATCTAGAATCATATCTGATGAGTCGTCCTATCTTTTAGGAGAGGATACTTTGCGGACCGCCTCTCTCATGCCTGTTCGAGGTGCAAATCATGTTTTAATATGCCTCAAAATCAAAGTTATCGGGGTTATGTTTTAACGACCCCCCCCCCATGTCGAAGTTACGATGATATTTGTACAAGATGAATACAAGATTTATACACAAGATGAATACAAAACGAATACAAGATTTATACACAAGTGTAATACAAGATGAATACACAACTCAACAAATGAACCAACCATCATCCTATGAACAAAACTCAACATACAACAAATGGACACCTTTTGTCGAACAACGGAGGGACGATCAGGGACCAACTCCACGGAGATGCAACACCACAACCTGTAATTCGGCCAAGTGAAAAAAATTTAGTCAAACCCAAGTATGCCACTGGATAGAATGGAAGATTTTAGTTGAAATGGACCTAAAGATCATGGCAAACGGATGCACGGAACTCAAATGGTGATCAAAGCAATATGCAATGGAAATATGGCCATTATGGCTAGATAACAATTTGAAAGCAAGATTTGAACATGCTACAGAATTTCTACATGGGAACAAATGATATGATATAAATGTACATGTAACACATGGCAAAACATGCTTACTGAACTAATTCAAATGACCCCTAGATCAATGAAAATCATCATGACAAGTCGACAAGTATTAACTGATTTTTAGACTTAGTGATATTTGCATAGAGTGGCAGAAAATAGATTCATGATGCAACCTTTGAGGCAAGTAAAATATATGCTACAACATTTTTTCATGGCAACAAAGAGCATGGCAAGCATGTACTAATTACCCTCAACAAAACACCCTTACTGATCATGATCCAAAGATGCACAGATTTGTTGAAACCTCAAGGCAAAATGAAAAGTATTAGTACTGCCAGTTTCAGACTTAGAGAAAAATACCATGGCATGGCAGAAATGAATAGATAGCAAGTTTACAAGCTTGTAGCACTCACTACAGGTCCTAACATGGCATGAACTAAAATCTACCAACAAGATGACATCAAAATGCTGCTACTTCATGTTCAAAGATTGCCCAAAAGATGCTTGCATTAAAACATACAAAAAAGACAAAATGAACTCTAATGCAAAAAAATTGTTCTTCAATTTGTTTTAGCAAGATCATCATGAACAAAAATTTCTATGAACAAAAATTTCACACTAATTTCTATTACCAAGTTTATATACAAAATATTAACGTCCACAATACCATATTAAGATCACACCTTATATTTTTCTGTCCATTAACATCCACAATACCATTAAGATCACTCCTTAACATCCACAATACCATTTACATCCACAATACAAAATATTGACCAAGTTTTCATAACTTATATTTTTTTTATTGTCAAAATTTAAATTGTTTTTGATAACTTGATCAAACTTTCTCCCGCAAAAAAAATTGGATCAAACATTATAAAAAAATTATGTCCATTAAGATCACTCCTTCAACATTGATAATACGCTTACTGGAAATCACATTAACAAAAATAACAAAAAGGAAAAAAAGGAAAAAAAAAGAGGGGTGGACAGAGCTGCCGGAGCGCGGGCGGCGGCATCGGGGCGCGGGGGGAGGAGGAGGAGGGGAACGGCAAGGCGGCTCACAATACGTTGCAGGGGAGCGGGGGACAGCGTCGGGGTAGGGCTCGGCGACGGCAACGTTAGGGCAGGGCGCGGCGAGGGCGTCCGGGCAGGGCGCGGCGAGGGTGTCGGCGAGGAGGGCAGCTCGGAGGCGACGGCGATCTCTGGCGTAGCAGCCTGATGACCCACAAGTATAGGGGATCAATCGTACTCCTTTCAATAAGTAAGAGTGTCGAACCCAACGAGGAGCAGAAGGAAATGACAAGTGGTTTTCAGCAAGGTAATGTCTGCAAGCACTAAAATTTTCGGTAACAAGTTGTTTGATAGCAAGATAATTTGTAGCAAGCAAGTAACAGTAACGGTAAATAAAGTGCAGCAAGGTATCCCAATCCTTTTGTGGCAAAGGATAGGCCAAAAGGGTCTCTTATAATAAGCAAAGCGTTCTTGAGGGTACACGGGAATTTCATCATGTAACTTTCATCATGTTGGCTTGATTCGTGTTCGCTACTTTGATAATTTTATATGTGGGTGGACCGGTGCTTAGGTGCTATTCTTACTTGAACAAACCTCCTACTTATGATTAACCACCTCGCAAGCATCCGCAACTACGAGAAAAGTATTAAGATAAAATCTAACCGTAGCATTAAACTTTTGGATCCAAATCATTCCCTTACGAAGTAGCACATAAACTAGGGTTTAAGCTTCTGTCACTCTAGCAACCCATCATCTAATAACTACTCCACAATGCATTTCCTTAGGCCCAAATATGGTGAAGTGCCATGTAGTCGACGTTCACATGACACCACTAAGGGAATCACAACATACATATCATCAAAATATCAAACGGATATCAAGTGCACATAATTACTTGCAACATGACTTCTCCCGTGACCTCAAGAACAAAAGTAACTACTCACAAATAATAATCATGCTCAAGATCAGAGGGGTATTAAATAGCATAATGGATCTAAACATATAATCCTCCACCAAATAAACCATATAGTAATCAACTACAAGATGTAATCAACACTACAAGTCGCCCACAAGCACCAATCTAAGGTTCCGGTACGAAGAATGAACACAAGAGATGAACTAGGGTTTGAGAGGAGATGGTGCTGTTGAAGATGTTGATGGACATGGCCCTTCCAAAGATGGGAGAGTTGTTGGTGATGACGATGACGATGATTTCCCCCGGCGGGAGGGAAGTTCCCCCGGCGGAATCGCTCCGCCGGAGGGCAAAAGTGCTCCTGCCCAAGTTCCACCTCGAGATAGCGGCGCTTCGTCCCGAAAGTCCTCTTCTCATTTTTTCTAGGTCAAAATGACTTATATACCAGAAGAGGGGCACCGGAGGTGGGCCGAGGAGGGCACAACCCACCAGGGCGCACCTGGGCTCCCTGGCGTGCCCAGGTGGGTTGTGCCCACCTGGTGGGCCCCCTCTGGTAGTTATTTGCTCCAATAATTCTTAAATAATCCATGAAAAATCTTTGTGAAGTTTCAGCTTATTTGGAGTTGTGCAGAATAGGTAGCTCTGACGTGCTTTTTAAGGTCCAGAATTCCAGCTGCCGGTATTCTCCCTCTTTGTGTAGACCTTGCAAATTATGAGAGAAAAGGAATTAGAATTACTCCCAAAAGCATTATTATGCATAAAAACATTATAAATAACAGTAGGAAATCATGATGCAAAATGGATGTATCAACTCCCCCAAGATTAGATCTCGCTTGTCCTCAAGCGAAAAACCGAAATCGAAAAACATGTCCACATGCTTAGAGAGAGAGGTGTCGATAAAAACAAAATACAGACATAGAAACATCATGATTATTATTACAACAGCAAGGAAATTAATCATAAAGCTTTATCATATAACTTTTAACATATAACTTCTCATGAACAGGTAACAATTCATCACAACATCGAAGTATAAAGCATAAACTCTATTGAAAACCAACAAAATATGTTCTTAGTCAACTTTGCAACTACCATTCATCATATTTTCAGGAAGGGTCACGTGTCGGAGCCTTTTGGCAAGTCCGCATACTCAACCATCATTTATCCTTTTATGATTGCTAAGACTCACAGCATACCCATGAACAAAAAGTTTCAACCGGACACATAGAAAGATAGGGGCTTATAGTTTTGCCTCCCAACGTATTCACCTCAAGGGTGATGTCAACAATAATAACTCATGCCCACCTATATCCAACTGGATATATGTGCCTAGATCTTTCCTCACCACATGATGCCTGCAAAAAGAGAAAAAAATAAAAAGGAATAGGGAAGAATACTTTGACTCTTACATAAAAGTAAATGCATAAACATAAAAGATAGGCCCTTCGCAGAGGGAAGCAAAGGTTGTCATGTGCTTATTTGTTTGTATGCCAAATCCCTTGGTGCAGAAGAACGTCACGTTATATTGCCCCTTATGATAGCAACCTTTATTATGCAGTCTGTCGCTTTTATTATTTTGCCGTCACAAGTTCGTACAACACTCAATTTTCTCTTACACTAAATGATCCAACACATTTAGCTTCAATTTTTATTGCCTTATTGCACTGTTGACAACTTACTTGAAGGATCTTACTCAATCCATAGGTAGGTATGGTGGACTCCCAAAATAAGATTTTGGGTTAAGGGTTTTTGGATGCATAAGTAGTTTCTCTACTTAGTGCGGAATTTTGGCTGGCAAAGATATTGAGCAAGCACCACATGTTAAGGGATCTATGACAATATAACTTCTATGTGAATATGAGCAAACATAAATCATTACATTGTCTTCGTTGTCCAACGTCAACAATTTTGACACACTATATTTAATGGGGGCTCACAATCATAAAAGCTGTCCAAGATAGTGTATTTGCATGTGAATCTTCTCTTCCCTTATTAATTCTTTCATTAATTGCATCATCGACCAATGCTATGTTTGTCAATCTCCAATAAACTTTACCACCTATACTTTTTCTTATGTGATGTCATTACTTACCATAAGATTAGCATATGATCTTTTCATTTATTTTCCTTTCTTTTATTGGAACATTAAAGTAAAGAAACAAAACTGAAACTACTCTTTATTATATATCTCGCACACGATTACATTGATAGATAGATCACTAAGCAAACCCTTGAAAAGAAAGGATTGAACTAAACTTTTATTCAACTAAATCATAGGAAAACTAAAGATGGAACTAAAATAGATGAAATCAAAGATAGTGGTGGTGATATGATACCAGGACACCTCCCCCAAGCTTGGCACAAGCCAAGGGGAGTGTCCATACCATGAACTCAAGTCTCCTTTGGTGATGAAGAACATGGTGGTGGTGAAGAGGTAATAGCAGGTTTATCCTTCTTCTCCAGTTTGTTTCGGGGATAGAAATTATCTATCTTCAACTCATCGTTCTCTATCTCAAGCCTTAATATCCTTTTGCACAATGCCTCCTTGCTCTCCTTCAGGAAGCGAGAAGGAATGGATTCGTCTTCATCCTCCTCATCTGTAAGCCACATATAGGGAAAAGTCTTCTTGAAGATGTTTTGGTGCAGAGGCTGGCAAGAAACTGGGCTCTCCTCCTCTGAATTTTGAGAAGACATAATTTCAGATCTGCCAGAGAAACAGCAAGAAAGAAAAATCGAATATTTCTTCGTGATAGGGTGGTCAATGCGTTCGGGGGGTATATAAAGATTTTTTTTATCTTGGGAAACAACCAAATGGGAGGAAAATGGAGTCGGGAAGGTTCCCGAGGTGGGCACGACCCACCTGGGCGCGCTAGGGGGCAAAGGCGCGCCCTGGTGTCTTCTGCCCCCCCTCGGGTGCCTTCCTGGTTGTTTCTAATTTTCCAAATTTTTAAAATACTCCAAATCTGACAGAAAATATTTTTGCAGATTTTTCGGAGTCCGTTTACTTACCGTATCACGTACCTCCTTTTTTTCAATTATTCTGGAGTGTTCCGGAAGGTTTCCTTTATGTGTTCGTTTGGTGTCATGGTTTGAATAATATTGCTTTCAACATTAATAGGCGTACCTGAGATATAGTGTTTAATTCTGTGCCCATTGACCACCTTCGGGTTCGTACCTTCGGCATTATTTACTTTAATAGCTCCAGAGCGATAAACCTCCTCGATAATATATGGTCCTTCCCATTTAGAGAGAAGTTTACCTGCAAAGAATCTAAAACAAGAGTTGTACAAAAGGACATATTCTCCAACTTTGAATTCCCGCTTTTGGATTCTTTTGTCATGCCATCTTTTAACTTTTTCTTTGAATAGCATCGCATTTTCATAGGCTTGGGTTCTCCATTCATCTAGTGAGCTAATATCAAATAACCTCTTTTCACCAGCAAGTTTGAAATCATAGTTGAGTTCATTAATTGCCCAATATGCTTTGTGTTCTAACTCTAGAGGCAAATGACAAGCTTTTCCATAAACCATTTTATAGGGAGACATACCCATAGGATTTTTATAAGCTGTTCTGTAGGCCCAAAGTGCATCATGTAATTTCTTAGACCAATTCTTTCGGGACCTATTAACGGTTTTTTGTAATATCAATTTTATTTCTCTATTGCTAAGTTCAACTTGACCACTAGATTGAGGATGATAGGGTGATGCAATTCTATGGTTAACATCATATTTATCAAGCATTTTACGGAACGCACCATGAATATAGTGTGAACACTATCAGTCATTAAATATCTAGGGACTCCAAACCTCGGAAAAATAACTTCTTTAAGCATTTTAATGGAAGTGTTATGATCAGCACTACTAGTTGGAATAGCTTCTACCCACTTAGTAACGTAATCAACAGCAACCAAAATATGAGTATACCCATTAGAAGAAGGAAAAGGTCCCATATAATCAAAACCCCAAACATTAAATGGTTCAACAACAAGTGAATAATTCATAGGCATTTCTTGACGCTTAGCGATATTACCAATTTGTTGGCATTCGTCATAAGATAAAACATACTTACGGGCATCCTTGAAGAGAGTAGGCGAATAAAAACTAGATTGCAATACCTTGTGAGCAGTTCTATCTCCCGCATGATGCCCTCCATAAGCTTCAGAGTGACATTTACGTAGGATTTGTTCCTGTTCATGCTTAGGTACACAACGTCTAATAATACCATCTACTCCTTCTTTGTAAAGATGTGGCTCATCCCAAAAGTAATGTCTTAAGCCATAGAAGAATTTTTCCTTTGTTGGTATGTGAAACTAGGTGGTATCTATTTGGCAACAATATTATTAGCATAGTCAGCATACCAAGGAGTATTATGAGAAACATTTATTGCAGCTAATTGTTCATCAGGAAAGCTATCATTAATAGGTAGTGGGTCATCAAGGATATTCTCTAACCTAGACAAGTTATCAGCTATGGGGTTCTCAGCTCCTTTCCTATCAGTGATATGTAAATCAAACTCTTGCAAGAAGAGAACCCATCTAATGAGTCTAGGTTTAGCATCTTTCTTTTCCATTAGATATTTTATAGCAGCTTGATCAGTGTGGACAGTAACTTTAGAGTCAACAATGTAAGATCTGAATTAGTGACAAGCAAAAACCACTGCTAAAAATTCTTTTTCAGTGGTAGCATAATTTCTTTGGGCACTGTCTAGAGTTTTGCTAGCATAATGGATAACATTTAATTTCTTATCAACTCTTTTTCCTAGAACAGCACCAACAACATAATCACTAGCATCACACATGATTTCAAAAGGCAAGTTCCAATCGGGTGGTTGAGCAATAGGTGCAGAAATCAAGGCTTTCTTAAGTGTTTCAAAGGCTTCTACACAATTATCATCAAAAACAAAGGGAACATCCTTTTGCAAAAGATTTGTAAGAGGCCTAGAAATTTTAGAGAAGTCTTTAATAAATCTCCTATAGAAACCAGCATGACCAAGGAAGCTATGAATACCTTTAATATCTCTAGGACATGGCATTTTCTTGATTGCATCAACTTCAGCATTATCCACCTCAATACCTCAGTCAAAAATTTTATGTCCCAAGACAATACCTTCATTTACCATAAAATGGCACTTCTCCCAATTCAAGACAAGATTAGTTTGCTCACATCTCTGCAAAAATCGATCAAGGTTGCTTAAGCAATCATGAAAAGAAGTTCCATAAACAGAAAAATCATCCATGAAAACCTCAACAATCATTTCACAAAAATTATAGACTATAGCAGTCATACATCTTTGAAAGGTAGCAGGTGCACTGCATAAACCAAAAGGCATACGTCTATAGGCATAAGTTCTAAAAGGGCAAGTAAAGGTGGTTTTCTCTTGATCGGGTTGTGAAACAGGTATTTGAGAAAAACCAGAATATCCATCTAGGAAGCAAAAGTGTGTGTGCTTTGATAATATTTCTAGCATTTGATCAATAAAAGGCAAAGGGTAATGATCTTTTGTAGTAGCTTTATTTAATTTTCTGACATCAATTACCATTCTATAACCAGTAATAATTCTTTGTGGGATAAGTTCATTTTTATCATTGGGAACAACATTAATACCTCCCTTCTTAGGGACACAATGAACAGGGCTCACCCATCTACTATCAACTATGGGATAGAGTATACCTGCTTCTAGAAGCTTTAATATTTCAGTTCTAACCACTTCTTTCACTTAGGATTCAAACGGCGTTGATGATCAACAACGGGTTTAGCGTCAGGTTCCATATTAATCTTGTTCTGACAAAGAGTGGGACTAATGCTCTTAAGATCATCAAGAGTATATCCAATAGCAGCTCGGTGCTTCTTCAAAATTTTCAATAATCTTTCTTCTTCATATTCTGAAAGGTTAGCACTAATAATAACAGGATATATCTTTTTCTCATCAAGATAAGCATATTTCAAAGTGTCTGGCAATTGTTTTAATTCAAACATAGGATCACCCTTAGGTGGAGGAGGACCTCCAAGAGTTTCAATAGTAAAATTATGTTTGAGCAGGGGTTGTTGTTCAAAGAAAATTTTATCTATTTCATTTCTTTTATGCATATGCATATCATTTTCATGGTCTAGCAAATATTGTTCTAGTGGATCAGTAGGAGGCATGGCAATAGAAGCAAGACCAATTATCTCATCCTTACTAGGTAATTCTTTCTTATGAGGTTGTCTATTAAACTTGGAGAAATTAAATTCATGAGGCTCATCACCAAAGCTAACACTGACAGTTTGTTTGTGACAATCTATAGTAGCATTGGCAGTGTTTAAGAAAGGTCTACCAAAGATAATGGGACAAAAGTCATCTTGTGGAGAACCAAGAAATAGAAAATCAGTAGGGTATTTTATTTTCCCACACAAGACTTCAACATCTCTAACAATCCCAAGTGGTGTGATGGTGTCTCTATTAGCAAATTTAATAGTGACATCTATGTCTTCTATTTCAGCGGGTGCTATATCATTCATAATTTTCTTGGTATAAGGTAAAAGGAATAGCACTTACGCTAGCACCTAAGTCACATAAACCATGATAACAATGATCTCATATTTTAACTGAGACAACAGGCATGCCAACTACGGGTCTATGTTTATCTTTTTCATCAGGTTTAGCAATTCTAGCAGCTTCGTCACAGAAGTAAATAACATGCCCATCAATATTTTCTACCAGGAGATATTTAACCATAGAAACACTAGGTTCTACTTTAATTTGTTCAGCAGGTTTAGGTGCTCTAATATGACTCTTGCGAACCACAGTTGAAACCTTAGCATGTTCCTTTATCCTAATAGGGAAAGGTGGTTTTTCAATGTAAGCATTAGGAACAATTGGGTCAATATTGTAAATAATACTTTCATATTTAATTATGTCCAGTTCTTTAATTTCTTCTTTAATAGGTGGGTGATATTTAAACCACTTCTCCTTAGGGAGATCAACATGAGTAGCAAATGATTCACAGAAAGAGGCTACTATCTCAGAGTCAAGTCCATATTTAGTGCTAAACTTGTGAAAAGCATCGGTATTCCTAAAAGATTTAATGCAATCGAACTCAAGCTTAATACCTGACTCTTTACCTTCGTCGAGTTCCCAATCTTCAGAGTTGTGTTTAATTATTTCTAAGAGATCCCACCTGAATTCAATAGTCTTCTTCTTAAAAGAACCAGTACACGAAGTATCCTGCATGGATTGATCATCACGAGAAAGTAGAGCATAAAAATTCTGAATAATAATTTCTCTGGAGAGCTCATGAATGGGGCATGAATATAACATTGACTTAAGCCTCCCACAAGCGGGAGCGATGCTTTCTCCTTCCCGAGGCCAAAAATTATATATATAATTCCGATCACGATGAACTAGATGCATAGGATAATTTTTTTGGTGAAATTCCAATTTTAATCGATTCCAATTCTATGATCCAATATCATCGCATAGCCTATACCATGTCAATGCTTTTCCCTTCAAAGATAAAGGGAAAACCTTCTTCTTAGCTTCATCTCCGGGCAAACCTGCAAGCTTAAATAATCCCCAAATTTCATCCACATATATCAAGTGCATATCAGGATGTTCAGTTCCATCTCCTGCATAAGGATTAGCCAGCGGTTGTTCTATCATACCCGAAGGAATTTTATAACCAATATTTTCAGTAGATGCAGTAGGTGGAGGGGTAACTAATTGTGGTTCCGGTCGAGGTGAAGATACCCCGAACAAACCCCTCAAAGGACGATTTTCCATAGTAACAAGTGACAATAAATTTCAGCACGTAGTAATAATTTTTCCTTACCAATTTCCACTTACCAAGAGCACTTCACTCCCCGGCAACGGCGCCAGAAAAGAGCCTTGATGACCCACAAGTATAGGGGATCAATCGTAGTCCTTTCGATAAGTAAGAGTGTCGAACCCAACGAGGAGCAGAAGGAAATGACAAGTGGTTTTCAGCAAGGTAATATCTGCAAGCACTGAAATTGTCGGTAACAAGTTGTTTGATAGCAAGATAATTTGTAACAAGCAAGTAACGGTAATGGTAAATAAAGTGCAGCAAGGTAGCCCAATCCTTTTGTGGCATAGGACAGGCCAAAACGGTCTCTTATAATAAGCAAAGCGTTCTTGAGGGTACACGGGAATTTCATCATGTCACTTTCATCATGTTGGCTTGATTCGTGTTAGCTACTTTGATAATTTGATATGTGGGTGGACCGGTGCTTAGGTGCTGTTCTTACTTGAACAAACCGCCTACTTATGATTGACCCCCTTGCAAGCATCCGCAACTACGAGAAAAGTATTAAGATAAAATCTAACCGTAGCATTAAACTTTTGGATCCAAATCATTCCCTTACGAAGTAGCGCATAAACTAGGGTTTAAGCTTCTGTCACTCTAGCAACCCATCATCTAATAACTACTCCACAATGCATTCCCTTAGGCCCAAATATGGTGAAGTGCCATGTAGTCGACGTTCACATGACACCACTAAGGGAATCACAACATACATATCATCAAAATATCGAACGCATATCAAGTTCACATGATTACATGCAACATGACTTCTCCCGTGACCTCAAGAACAAAAGTAACTACTCACAAATAATAATCATGCTCAAGATCAGAGGGGTCTTAAATAGCATAATGGATATGAACATATAATCTTCCACCAAATAAAACATATAGTAAGCAACTACAAGATGTAATCTACACTACTAGTCACCCACAAGCACCAATCTAAGGTTCTGGTACAAAGATTGAACACAAGAGATGAACTAGGGTTTGAGAGGAGATGGTGCTGTTGAAGATGTTGATGGAGATGGCCCTCCCAAAGATGGGGGAGTTGTTGGTGATGACGATGACGATGATTTCCCCCTCTGGGAGGGAAGTTCCCCCGGCGGAATCGCTCCGCCAGAGGGCAAAAGTGCTCCTGCCCAAGTTCCGCCTCGAGACGGCGACGCTTCATCCCTAAAGTCCTATTCTCATTTTTCTAGGTAAAAATGACTTATATACCAGAAGAGGGGCACCGGAGGTGGGCCGAGGAGGGCACAACCCACCAGGGCGCGCATGGGCTCCCTGGCACACCCAGGTGGGTTGTGCCCACCTGGTGGGCCCCCTCTGGTAGTTATTTGCTCCAATAATTCTTAAATAATGCATATAAAATCTCCATGAAGTTTTAGCTTATTTGGAGTTTTAGCTTATCTGACGTGCTTTTTCAGGTCCAGAATTCCAGCTGCCGGTATTCTCCCTCTTTGTGTAGACCTTGCAAATTATGAGAGAAAAGGCATTAGAATTACTCCCAAAAGCATTATTATGCACAAAAACATTATAAATAACAGTGGGAAATCATGATGCAAAATGGACGTATCACAGCCTGGCGGCGTCGTGCTGTGGTTCGGCGTCTTGGGAGAGAATGGGAGAGATTGGGGGAAAATTTTCTTGCTAGGAGGCGGGCATTTTTTTATATTTTGCATATGTTATTTCAATTTTTTGATTTTAATTCTAAAGTTTTCTTTTAAACAGACGCATACATGCCTAGTTTTAATTTAATTCTTTTTAATATTAAAGTTTTTAACAAAAAATACTTTATGAAAATTTTAGATGCATAAATTTTATATAATTTTAAGTTAATATTATTTTGATCATAACTAGAGTTTTATAAAATCTTTTTAGTTGATTCTTTTTGCTATTGAAGAATATTGTAGTTTTCTTTTAGTTGATCATAACTAGAATTTTATATAACTTTATTTCATGATATAGATTTTCATTAGATAGTGAAAAAATAGCTAGTTCTATCAATTTATATTTTCTTTTTTGTTAAGTTAATAGTTTAGTATTTTTCTTTGCTGCTAAGTTTTATTTAGGAAAAAAACTATTTTTGTTAATTTGTAGTCACTGTTTTCTTTTCTATTTTCTTTTTCTTATTGTTTTCTTTATTGCTTTATTCATTGATTGTATTTTGATTACTGGAATGCTTCCTAGAGTGATTGCTTATATGAATGCAATGTTTGATTATATAGATTTTCATCAGAGAGTGACCAATAATTCTATCAAGTTATTTTTCATAGGTACCATTGCCGCAACATATTCACCATAAATTCCAAGAAAATTCTAGCATCTCACAAATGCCATATTTGATGATCTTGACAATGCCATATTCACCATATTTTCTTTTCTGTTAAGTTATTAGTTTAACCTAATACTTTTTGTTAACCTAATTTATTTTGATGCATAGACACATACTGATTCAAAAAAGCCAACACCAATGTTCCCTATGTGAAGGAGATAGACCCTTACTATGAATCTTGTAGAAGATTCATAGTTAGAGTTCATATCCTAAACAAAGGATGCAATGATGTTAGCAGCTTATCCCTTCTTGATGACTCGGATATTTATGGTTTTCGACTAGCTCGTCACTTGGCGAGGTGGGAGTAATACGGGTGTGAAAATGTGTGGTAGGCCTTTAGTCCCGGTTGGAGCCACCAACCGGGACTAAACATCCAAATTAGTTTAGTTTTCTTTTCTGTTAAGTTATTAGTTTAGTTAAAAAATTGTTGATAAGTTTTATTTAGGATACAAATTATTTTTATTATTTGTAGTTAAGGTACCATTGCTATCAAAATCTTTCTTCCGGAATCTAATACCCTTTGGGTATAACCCAACGTACTCATGATGTGGGTTTGTACTCCTAATGTAAGATAATATAAAGGTGCCTGGATGTTATTGAGATATGCCAAAACAATAGACTACAATTCTCATAGGATTCTTTGATTTCTCAGCCCTCAACATATCATCAACTTCCCCTTTTAACCCTTTCTTGAATTAGTGATAAGTGAGCATGCTATGGAAATCATCTTGTATGTAAACCAACCTCATCAAGATTTTCAAAAGTTTCATCACCAATGGATCATGGTTATTTCTCGAGAATGGCCATCTTTTCATTTCACTATGCTTGGATGTTAGGTAAACTATGAACCTATTTTTATTCACATTCTTAATTTTGCCAGTTAATACATCGCCTTCATGTAACTGCAGTCCTCATCTGGACATGGCTCGGCATAAGGGGTCCTCCGATCAGAGAAGCCACATAGTACCTCCAACTTTATGTCATACAACGTTTCTCTCTTATCATCTCTGATGCTTCTGCTGTATTCATCTATGTCAAGACGTTTAAGCCATGTGTATATTAACCTTGTTATTTTATATGGAGCCACCAACCGGGACTAACCACGTATGATCAACCTTGCAAAACTTGGGACTGAAATCACTACAACTGGTGAGGGTGTGTATGGCCTATGCATGTCAACCTCAAGCGACTTGTCTGGAATGCTCAGAAGACATTCATATTTTGTTTGGACATAATTGCATTGATTAAATCCTCTGTATAATTGAAATACTAAAAGGATAGAAATAATTGAAATTTCATAACTTAATAAACAATTATTCTAAAATCATGTTTCAAATGCCAAAATGCCATAGCTAGCTCTTACAAAGATTCCCTCCAGCTATAAGTCCGGAAACCCACACTAGAAAGAAAGTGATGGCGGTGAAGCCGGTCACATCCCAGAGTGGGATCTTGGGGTATAAAACTATTTCTTCGCGTGTGTCCCATGCTTATTGTGCCGTAACCATGGATAATCTTCATCATTTAAGAGGATGCTTGGTTCACTCTTCACTCTGAAGGGAGGAATTTCATGAATTTTTTCATAATCTTCTGACATGTCTGTCTTGTCCTCCACTCCCACGATGTTTCTTTTCCCTGAAAGAACTATGTGGTGCTTTGGCTCATCTTATGATGTATTCGCTCCCTTATCTTTTGTTTTTCTCGGTTTTGTAGACATGTCCTTCACATAGAAAACCTGCGCCACATCATATGCTAGGACGAATGGTTCGTTTATGTACCCAAGATTGTTGAGATCCACTGTTGTCATTCCAAACTGTAGGTCTACCTGTACCCTGCCTCCTGACAGATTGACCCATTTGCACCGAAACAAAGGGACCTTAAAATCACGTCCATAGTCAAGTTCCCATATGTCCTCTATGTAACCATAATATGTGTCCTTTGCCCTATTGGTGTTTGCTGCATCAAAGCGGACACCACTGTTTTGGTTGGTGCTCTTTTTATCTTGGGCGATTGTGTAAAATGTATTCCTATTTATCTCATACCCTTGGAAAGTCAATACAGTCAAAGATGGTGTCCTGGCCAACAAGTACAGGTCATCTCCAATAGTGGTGTTACCCATGAGATGTGTTTGCAACCAACTGCCGAAAGTCCCCATGTGTTCACGTGTAATCCAGTTGTCAGACTGCTCCGGGTGTTTGGAGCATAGAATATTCTTGTGTTCATTGATATACGGGGCCACCAAGGTAGAATTTTGTAGAACTGTGTAGTGTGCTGGCGCCCAAGAATGCCCATCCCTACATATTATTGAGTTTGGTCCTAGCGTGCCTTTTCCATCCGGTCTCCCCTCATGCCGCGATTCAGGAACACCAATCGGCTTAATGTTAGGAATAAGTCAAAACAAAACTCAATGACCTCCTCTGTTTGATGGCCCGTGGAGATGCTTCCTTCTGGGCTAGCACGGTTACGAACATATTTCTTTAAGACTCCCATGAACCTCTCAAAGGGGAACATATTATGTAGAAATACAGGACCCAGAATTGCAATCTCGTTGACTAGGTGAACTAGGACATGTGTCATAATATTGAAGAAGGATGGTGGGAACACCAACTCAAAATTGACAAGACATTGGACCAAATCATTCTGTAACCTTGGTAGGATTTCTGGATCGATTACCTTCTGAGAAATTGCATTGAGGAATGCACATAGCATCACAATGGCTAATCGAACATTTTCTGGTAGAAGCCCCCTCAATGCAATCGGAAGCAGCTGCGTCATAATCATGTGGTAGTCATGAGACTTTAGGTTCTGGAATTTTTTTTCTCTGCCATATTTATTATTCCCATTATATTTGATGAGAAGCCAGACGGGACCTTGATACTGAGCAAGCATTCAAAAAAGATTTCCTTCTCTGCTTTGGTAACAGCGTAGCTGGCAGGACCTTGATACTGCCTTGGATGCATGCCGTCTTTTTCGTTTATACGTTGCTGGTCCTCCCGTGCCTCCGGTGTATCTTTTGTCTTCCCATACACGCCCAAGAAGCCTAGCAGGTTCACTCAAAGATTCTTTGTCACTTGCATCACGTCGATTGCAGAGCGGACCTCTGGTCTTTCCAATGGGGTAGGTCCCAAAATATACATTTCTTCTTCCACATGGGTGCGTGTCCGTCAACGTCATTCAGAACAGATTCCAGGACCCTTTCCAAAGATTACTTGTAAATCCTTGACCATATCAAGTATATCATAACCAGTACGAAGGACATGCTTCTTCCGGTGATCTACCTCACCTTTTAAATGATTGCCTTTCTTTCTTAAGGCATGCTTGGTCGAAAGAAATCGACGTAGTCCCAGGTACACATTCTTCTTGCATTTTTCCAAATATATACTTTCAGTCTCATGTAAACAGTGCGTGCATGCGTTGTATCCCTTGTTTGTCTGTCGTGAAAGGTTACTAAGAGCAGCCAATCATTGATCGTTACAAACAGCAACGCTCGTAGGTCAAATTCCTGCAGTTTGTGCTCATCCCACACACGTACACCTATTTTATCCCACAGCTGTAAAAGTTCGTCAATTAATGGCCTTAGGTACACATCAATGTCGTCGCCGGGTTTCTTAGGGCCTTGGATGGGCACTGGCATTATAATGAACTTCCTCTTCATGCACTACCAAGGAGGAAGGTTATAGATACATAGAGTCACGGGTCAGGTGCTATGATTGCTGCTATGCTCCCCAAAAGGATTAATGCCATCTGCACTTAAACCAAACCATAAGTTCCTTGCGTCACCTGCAAAGTCCAGCCACTTTCTCTTGATTTTTCTCAACTGCGACTGCTACTTCTTGAGCTTGCGTTGGTTTTTCCCTTGAAGAGGAAAGGGTGATGCAGCAAAGTAGAGATAAGTATTTCCCTCAGTTTGAGAGCCAATGTATCAATCCAGTAGGAGACAACGCACAAGTCACCGAATACCTGCACAAACAATCAAACAACTTGCACCCAACGCGATAAAGGGGTTGTCAGTCCCTTCACGGTTATTTGCAAAAGTGAGATCTGATAGAGATAGATAAACGATAAAGTAAATATTTTTGGTATTTTTGGTTTATAGATCGGAAAGTAAAAGATTACAAAATAGTAGATCGGAAACTTGTATGATGGAAAATAGAAACTTATATAATGGAAAATAGACCCGGGGGGCATAGGTTTCACTAGAGGCTTCTCTCAAGATAGAAAATATTACGTGGGTGAACAAATTACTGCCGAGCAATTGATAGAAAAGCGCAAAGTTATGACGATATCTAAGGCAATGATCATGAATATAGGCATCACGTCTGTGTCAAGTAGACCGAAACGATTCTGCATCTACTACTATTACTCCACACATTGACCGCTATCCAGCATGCATCTAGAGTATTAAGTTCATAAAGAACGGAGTAATGCATTAAGCAAGATGACATGATGTAGAGGAATTAACTCAAGCAATATGATGAAAACCCATCTTTTTATCCTCCATGGCAACAATACGATACGTGCCTTGCTACCCCTACTGTCACTGAGAAAGGACACCGCAAGATTGAACCCAAAGCTAAGCACTTCTCCCATTGCAAGAAAAACCAATCTAGTTAGCCAAACCAAACCGATAGTTCGAAGAGAATTACAAAGATATCAAATCATGCATAAAATAATTTAGAGGAGATTCAAATAATATTCATAGATAAGCTGATCATAAATCCACAATTCATCGGATCTCGGCAAACACACCGCAAAAAAGTATTACATCGAATGGATCTCGAAGAACATCGAGGAGAACATGGTATTGAGAATCAAAGAGAGAGAAGAAGCCATCTAGCTACTAGCTATGGACCCGTAGGTCTATGGTAAACTACTCACGCTTCATCGGAAGGGAAATAGAGTTAATGTAGAAGCCCTCCGTGATCGAATCCCCCTCCGGCAGGACACCGGAAAAGGCCCCTAGATGGGATCTCATGGGTACAGAAGGTTGCGGTGGTGGAAAAGTGTTTTCATGGCTCTCTCTGTTGGTTTGGGGATATAAGAGTATATATATGGGCGAAGAAATTAGGTCAGGAGGTGCACGAGGGGCCCACAAGGGTGGGGGGCGCGCCCTCCTTCCTTGTGGCCGCCTTGTGGCTCCTCCGACTTCATCTCCAAGTCTTCTGGTCCATGAAAAATCATCGCGAAGGTTTTATTCCGTTTGGACTCTATTTGGTAATCCTTTTCTACGAAACTCAAAAACAAGGAAAAAATAGGAACTGGCACTGGGCTCTAGGTTAATAGGTTAGTCCCAAAAATAATATAAAATAGCATAATAATGCATATAAAACATCCAAGACAGATAATATAATAGCATGGAACAATAAAAAATTATAGATACGTTGGAGACGTATCAAGCATCCCCAAGCTTAATTTCTGCTCGTCCTCGAGTATGTAAATGATAAAAACAGAATTTTTGATGTGGAATGCTACCTATCATATTTATCCATGTAATTTCTTTATTGTGGCATGAATGTTCAAATCCGTATGATTCAAAACAAAAGTTTAATATTGACATAAAAACAATAATACTTCAAGCATACTAACAAGGCAATTATGTCTTCTCAAAATAACATGGCCAAAGAAAGCTTATCCCTACAAAATCATATGGTCTGGCTATACTCCATCTTCATCACATAAAATATTTAAATCATGCACAACCCCGATGACAAGCCAAGCAATTGTTTTATACTTTTGATGTTCTCAAACTTTTTCTACTTTCACGCAATACATGAGCGTGAGCCATGGACATAGCACTATAGGTGGAATAGACGGTGGTTGTGGAGAAGACAAAAAGAAGGAGATAGTCTCACATCAACTAGGCGTATCAACGGGCTATGGAGATGCCCATCAATAGATATCAATGTGAGTGAGTAGGGATTGCCATGCAACGGATTCACTAGAGCTATAAGTTTATGAAAGCTCAAAAAGAAACTAAGTGGGTGTCCATCCAACTCGCTTTCTCACGAAGACCTAGGGCAATTTGAGGAAGCCCATCATTGGAATATACAAGCCAAGTTCTATAATGAAAATTCCCACTAGTATATGAAATTGACAATATAGGAGACTCTCTCTATCATGAATTAACACAAGTATTTCTCAAATTCACAATTACTCACTAGCATGACTCTAATATCACCATCTTCATATCTCAAAACAATCATAAGGAATCAAACTTCTCATAATATTCAATGCACTTTATATGAAAGTTTTTGTTATATCCCTCTTGGATGCCTATCATATTAGGACTAAATTTATAACCAAAGCAAATTACCATGCTGTTTAAAGACTCTCAAAATAATATAAGTGAAGCATGAGAGTTCAATAATTTCTACAAAATAAAACCACCGCCATGCTCTAAAAAGAAATGAGTGAAGCACTAGAGCAAAATTTCCTAGCTCAAAAGATATAAGTGAAGCACATAGAGTATTCTAATAAATCACGATTCATGCGTGTCCCTCTCAAAAGGTGTGTACAGCAAGGATGATTGTGGCAAACTAAAAAGCAAAGACTCAAATCATACAAGACGCTCCAAGCAAAACACATATCATGTGGTGAATAAAAATATAGCCTCAAGTAAAGTTACCAATAGACGAAGACGAAAGAGGGGATGCCTTCTGGGGCATCCCCAAGCTTAGGCTCTTGGTTGTAATTGAATATTACCTTGGGGTGCCTTGGGCATCCCCAAGCTTAGGCTCTTGCCACTCCTTATTCAATAGTCCATCAAATCCTTACCCAAAACTTGAAAACTTCACAACACAAAACTCAACAGAAAATCTCATAAGCTCCGTTAGTATAAGAAAATAAATCACCACTTTTTGTACTGTTGTGAACTCATTCTTTATTTATATTGGTGTAATATCTACTGTATTACAACTTTTCCATGGTTCATACCCCCCGATACTACCCATAGATTCATCAAAATAAGCAAACAACACAAAGAAAACAGAATCTATCAAAAACAGAACAGTCTGCAAAGATCCGAATTGTTCTAATACTTATGTAACTTCAAAAATCCTGAAAAATCAGGACAACAGAGGCAATTTGTATATCAATCTTGTGTAAAAACTTCAGAGTTATTCCACGCTCCAGTGAATTTAAACAATTCGGGGACTGGGCGCAAAAGTTTCTGTTTTTCAGCAGGATCAAATCAACTATCACCGTAAGCCATCCCAAAGGTCTTACTTGGCACAAACACTAATTAAAACACAAAACCACATCTAACTAGAGGCTAGATGAATTATTTATTGCAAAACAGAACCTAAAAAGCAAAAAATAAAATAAAATTGGGTTGCCTCCCAACAAGCGCTATTGTTTAACGCCCTTAGCTAGGCATAAAACACGAATAGATCTAGGTATAGTCGTCTTCCCCCTTTTGGAAGAAAAGAGAGAATTTCTTATCCATGGCATTTATCTTTCTATTTTGTGAAAGCACATGGCCATTAATAGTAGAAGAAATATTAAGCACGTTATGAAAATTTGCATCTAGACTAGCCTTCATCTCTTTGATTATTTCATTTTGATAAAAGCACATAAGAGCAGTTGATTCAACATTTTCTCCCTTGGGGTGCCCAAATATGGTTTTCATCTTCTCATAAGTATCGATGGCATCCCCTCCAAGAAAACCATTTTCAAATATAGAATCCAAAACTTTCTTAAAAGATGGAGGTAAACCAACATAAAAGCTCTTCAAGTATATCTCAATCTGATATTGCGGCACATACCTAGCTCGAATCTTCAACAGCCTATCCCAAGCATCTTTTAAAGATTCATCAAGCAAATAACGAAAAATCCCGGGATCATTTTCATCAAAATTGTTGAAATTTTCCTTAATAACCCCGGTAAGTCTTTCCGTAGCATCATTATTTATGAGCATAGAAAGGACAGAGGGGCTATCCAAAGCATTAAAACTCAAGAGAAAACCCTTAGCCCTTTTGGAGTCGGCCATAGCGATAAAAAAGCGAACTTAAGCAAACACGAGAACAGCGAGAGGAAAGGCAAATCTTTTCAAAAATCATTTTAGAAGTGGGGGAGAGGAAAATGAGAGGCGAATGGCGAATAATGTAATGCAAGAGATGAGAGTTTATGATGGGTACTTGATATGTCTTGACTTGGCGTAGATCTCCCCGGCAACGGCGCCAGAAATTCTTCCTGCTACTGCTTGAGCTTGCGTTGGTTTTTCCCTTGAAGAGGAAAGGGTGATGCAGCAAAGTAGAGATAAGTATTTCCCTTAGTTTGAGAACCAAGGTATCAATCTAGTAGGATACAACGCACAAGTCTCCGAATACCTGCACAAACAATCAAACAACTTGCACCCAACGCGATAAAGGGGTTGTCAATCCCTTCACGGTTATTTACAAAATTGAGATCTGATAGAGATAGATAAACGATAAAGTAAATATTTTTGGTATTTTTGGTTTATAGATCGGAAAGTAAAAGATTGCAAAATAGTAGATCGGAAACTTGTATGATGGAAAATAGAAACTTATATAATGGAAAATAGACCCGGGGGCCATAGGTTTCACTAGAGGCTTCTCTCAAGATAGAAAATATTACGTTGGGTGAACAAATTACTACCGAGCAATTGTTAGAAAAGCGCAAAGTTATGACGATATCTAAGGCAATGATCATGAATATAGGCATCACGTCCGTGTCAAGTAGATTGAAACGATTCTGCATCTACTACTATTACTCCACACGTCGACTGCTATCCAGCATGCATCTAGAGTATTAAGTTCATGAAGAACAGAGTAACGCATTAAGCAAGATGACATGATGTAGAGGAATTAACTCAAGCAATATGATGAAAACCCCATCTTTTTAACCTCGATGGCAACAATAAAATACGTGCCTTGCAGCCCCTACTGTCACTGGGAAAGGACACCGCAAGATTGAACCCAAAGCTAAGCACTTCTCCCATTGCAAGAAAAACCAATCTAGTTGGCCAAACCAAACCGATATTTCAAAGAGAATTACAAAGATATCAAATCATGCATAAAAGAATTCAGAGGAGATTCAAATAATATTCATAGATAAGCTGATCATAAATCCACAATTCATCGGATCTCGGCAAACACACCGCAAAAATGTATTACATCGAATAGATCTCCAAGAACATCGAGGAGAACATGGTATTGAGAATCAAAGAGAGAGAAGAAGCCATCTAGCTACTAGCTATGGACCCGTAGGTCTGTGGTAAACTACTCACGCTTCATCGGAAGGGCAATAGATTTGATGTAGAAGCCCTCCGTGATCGAATCCCCCTCCGGCAAGATGCCGGAAAAGGCCCCTAGATGGGATCTCACGGGTACAGAAGGTTGCGGCAGTGGAAAAGTGTTTTCGTGGCTCTCTCTGTTGGTTTGGGGATATAAGAATATATATAGGTGAAGAAATTAGGTCAGGAGGTGCACGAGGGGCCCACAAGGTTGGGGGGTGTGCCCTACCTCCCTGGGCGCGCCCTCCGTCCTTGTGGGCGCCTCATGGCTCCTCCGACTTCATCTCCAAGTCTTCTGGTCCAAGAAAAATCATTGCGAAGGTTTTATTCTGTTTGGACTCTGTTTGGTATTCCTTTTCTGCGAAACTCAAAAAACAAGGAAAAAACAGGAACTGGCACTAGGCTCTAGGAACTGGGCTCTGGTCCAAAAATAATATAAAATAGCATAATACTGCATATAAAACATCCAAGACAGATAATATAATAGCCTGGAACAATCAAAAAATATAGATACGTTGGAGGCGTATCAGCGACCCATCAGCGGGTACTCTCAACTTCCCGTCTTTCTTATGGTCTTCTTTGTGCCATCGCAACAACTTGGCATGCCCTTTGTTTCTGAATAGACGTTTCAACCATGGTATTATAGGAGCATACCACATCACCTTGGCAGGAACCCTTTTCCTGATGCGCTCGCCCTCAACATCACCAGGGTCATCTCGTCTGATCTTATACCGCAATGCACCGCATATCGGGCATGCATTCAAATTCTCGTACTCCGCATCGCAGTAGAGGATGCAGTCATTAGGGCATGCATGTATCTTATGCACCTCTAATCCTAGAGGGCAGAGAACCTTCTTTGCTTCGTACGTACTGTCAGGCAATTCGTTATCCTTTGGAAGCTTCTTCATCATTATTTTCAGTAGCTTCCCAAATCCCTTGTCAGATACACCATTCTCTCCTTCCATTGCAGCAATTCCAGTGCGGTACCGAGCTTTGTGTTGCCATCTTCGCAATTTGGGTACAACCCTTTTTTGTGATCCTCTAACATGCGATCGAACTTCAACTTCTTCCTTTCACTTTCGCATCCTCTCTGTGCATCAACAATGAACCGGCGAAGATCATCATCGGGCATATCTGGTGCCTCTTGATCTTCAGCTTCCCCCGTTGCAGTATCACCGTATTCAGGGAACATAGGATAGTTGTCATCATCCTCTTCTACTTCATTGTCTTCCATCATAACCCCTCTTTCTCCATGCTTGGTCCAAACATTATAGTGTGGCATGAAACCCTTCTCAAGCAGGTGGAAGTGAAGGCTTTTCGAGGAACAGTAATCCTTTGTATTCCCACAGACAGTACATGGACAATACATAAAACCATTCTGCTTGTTTGCCTCAGCCACTTAGAGAAAATTATGCAGGCCCGTAATGTAGTCGAATGTGCGTCGGTCACCATACATCCATTTCCGGTTCATCTGCGTGCATTATATAATTAAGTATATCAAAAACCATTACAGAACATCATGAGTAGAGAAATGACCGAATTAATACAGGTTCATCGTGACATTAAAACCAAAGTACAGTAGTGATCAAATGTTATTACTGAAAAACTAAATACATAAAGTTCATTCATAGTTCTCATAGAACAACATACAACTCTCTAGAGCATCTAATTAAAACATACACTAAAACTAACATACAACTATGTAAAACATTTAAATGCAACAACAAATGCGATCAAAATCCCAACAAAGCTAACAATTGATCCAACAGCATAATGATACCAAGCCTCATTATCAATGGCATGTTTTCTAATCTTTATAATCTTCAAGCGCATTGCATCCATCTGGATCTTGTGTAGATCGACGACATCGGCAACATGCAACTCTAATTTCATCTTCTCTTCTTCAATTCTTTTCAATTTTTCTTTCAAATAATTGTTTTCTTTTTCAACTAAATTTAACCTCTCGACAAGAGGGTCGGTTGGGATTTCCGGTTCACATACCTCCTAGATAAAGACATCTATATCAAGTTGGTCGGCATAATTGTCATAAACACTAAATGAAACAAATAGTTATAAAATATAATATACCACATCCGAATTATAGACCGGACGAGAGCCAACGGGGGCAGATACCAAAACCATGGCACTATATAATAACAAACAATAATACAAGTAAGAAAATTATACAAGTAGCTATATAAATCATACAAGTAAGAATTTTTTCTTTAAAAAAAAGATAAGAACAAGGGGCTCACCACGGTGGTGCCGGCGACGAGATCGGCGCGGGCGATCGACGGCGGTGAAGATGGGGACGGGGACAAGACGGCACCCTACACATGTGCAAACTAAGTTAATTTGAGCTAAAATTATGCATCCAAATCAAATAAACTCAGACATACACTCCACCACTAAAACCCACAAACCACACTACTTCTAGAGCATTTGAAATGAGCTAAACTAGCAGTGAGAGATGAAACGATGAAGTTGCTAACCTTTTTAGAACACTTGGATAGTTGGTGCACCGCCAAACCTAGACAAATCTTGGTGAAAATGGAGCTTGGAGGTCGAGCTTGGAGGAAGAACATAGGAGAAAGCTTAAGTGTGTCTCCGACATTTCATCGAACACCTCATGTGCATATATAGGCAAAAAACAGAGTAGCCCACACCTCCCACCATTCCACGGCAAAAAAACAGAGGAGATGGGGGGCGTGGATATATATAGGCAAAACTTTAGTCCCGGTTTGTGTCTAAAACCGGGACTAATGGCCTACCCTTTAGTCCCAGTTCCAGACACCAATCGGGACTAAAGGGCAGCAACCCCTTTAGTCCCGGTTGGTGGCTAGAACCGGGACTAAAGGTCCCAGCCGAACCGGGATTGATGCCTGCCAAGGCCCGGCCGGCGTCATAGCCGCTCGAACCGGGACTGATGCTCCCATTAGTCCCGGTTCGTAACAAGACCGGGACTAATGCTCTGATCTAGCAAAACCCAAAGCCCTATTTTCTACTAGTGCTCTGCAAGAAGTATGTGAGTTCTTTATGAAAAATGTTGAGTCCATGGATTATACGCACTCTCACCCTTCCACCTTTGCTAGCCACTCCAGTACCACGCAACTTTCGCCGATGCATTAAATGATGGAAATATGCCCTAGAGGCAATAATAAAATTGTTATTATTATATTTCCTTATTCATGATAAAGGTTTGTTATTCATGCTATAATTGTATTGATCGGAAACTTAAATACATGTGTGAATACATAAACAAATACCGTGTCCCTAGTAAGCCTCTACTAGACTAGCTCATTGATCAAAGATGGTTAAGGTTTCCTAACCATAGACATGTGTTGTCACTTGATAACGGGATCACATCATTAGGAGAATGATGTGATGGACAAGACCCATCCGGTAGCATAGCATATGATCGTTCAGTTTATTGCTATTGCTTTCTTCATGTCAAATACATATTCCTTCGACTATGAGATCATGCAACTCCCAGATGCCGGAGGAATTCCTTGTGTTCTATCAAACATCACAACGTGACTGGGTGATCATAAAGATGCTCTACAGGTATCTCCGAAGGTGTCTGTTGAGTTGTAGTGGATCGAGATTAGGATTTTTCACTCCGTGTATCGGAGAGGTATCTCTGGGCCCTCTCGGTAATACACATCATAACAAGCTTGCAAGCAAAATGACTAAGGATTTATTTATGAGATGATGTATTACGGAACGAGTAAAGAGACTTGCCGCTAACGAGATTCAACTAGGTATGAAGATACCGACGATCGAATCTCGGGCAAGTAACATACCGTCAGACAAAGGGAATTATGTATGTTGTCATAAACGGTTCGACCGATAAAGATCTTCATAGAATATGTAGGAACCAATATGGGTTTCCACGTTCTGCTATTGGTTATTAACCGGAGAGGTGTCTCGGCCATGTCTACATAGTTCTCGAACGGTAGGGTCCGCACGCTTAACGTTCGTTGACGATATAGTGTTATACGAGTTATATGATTTGGTGACCGAATGTTGTTCAGAGTCCTAGATGAGAGCACGGACATGACGAGGAGCTCCGGAATGGTCCGGGGGTAAAGATTTATATATAGGACGATGATATTTGGACACTGGAAGTGTTTCGGGAGGTACCGGGTAATTATCGGGTCACCGGAAGGGGTTCCGGGCACCCCGGGAGGTTAATGGGCCATATGGGACAAAGGGGGGAACACACCAGCCCACAAGGGGCTGGCACGCCCCTCCTATGGTTTCAGCCCATGGGGAGATAAGGAAAGGGGGGAGTCGGCCTCCACCTTCCTTTCCTCTTCTCCCCTTTCCTTCCCCCCTCCGGCAAATATGGCAAGGGGGCGCGGCTAGGGAAGGAACCCAAGGAGGATTCGGCCTCCTTGGCTGCTCCCTCCACCCCCCCACCTATATATATGTTGGACGGGGGTGCCACACATAATCACGACAATCTCTTAGCCGTGTGCGGCGCCCCCCTCCACAGTTTCGTCCCTTGGTCATATTTTCGTAGTGCTTAGGCGAAGCCCTGCGAAGATAGCATCACCGTCACCGTCACCACGCCGTCGTGCTGCCGGAACTCATCCACTACTTCACCATCTTGCTGGATCAAGAAGGCGAGGACGTCACCGAGCTGAACATGTGTTGAACGCGGAGGTGCCGTACGTTCGGTACTCGATCGGTTGTATCGCGAAGAAGTTCGACTACATCAACAGCGTTAATAAACGCTTCTGCTTACAGTCTACGAGGGTACGTAGACACACTCTCCCCTCTCGTTGCTATGCATCTCCATGGATAGATCTTGCGTGTGCGTAGAATTTTTTTTGTTTTCCATGCAACGTTTCCCAACTGTGGCATCTGAGCCAGGTCTATGCGTAGATGATATGCACGAGTAGAACACAAAGATTTATGGGTGGTGATGATCATACTGCTTACCGCCAATGTCTTATTTTGATTCGGCGGTATTGTGGGATGAAGCGGCCCGGACCAACCTTACATGTCCACGCACATGAGACTAGTTCCATCGACTGACATGCAACTTGTTTTGCATAAAGGTGGCTGGCGGGTGTCTGTTTCTCCTACTTTAGTTGAATGGAATTTGACTACGGCCAGTCCTTGAAGAAGGTTAAAACAGCAAACTTGATAATCACCGTTGTGGTTTTTGCGTAGTTAAGAATGGTTCTTGCTAGAAGCCCATAGCAGCCACGTTAAACTTGCAACAACAAAGTAGAGGACGTCTAACTTGTTTTTGCAGGGCATGTTGTGATGTGATATGGTGAAGACGTGATGTGATATACGTTGTTGTATGAGATGATCATGTTTTGTAATATCGACAACCGGCAGGAGCCTTAGGGTTGTCTCTTAATTATTGTATGAAATGCAAGAGCCATGTAATTGCTTTACTTTATCTCTATGCATTAGCAATAGTTGTAGAAGCAATAGTTGGCGAGACGACCCCGACGCAACGATGGAGATCAAGGTGTCGAACCGATGACGATGGAGATCATGACGATGCTTTGGAGATGGAGATCAAAAGCACAAGATGATGATGGCCATATTATGTCACATATTTTGATTGCATGTGAAGTTTATCCTTTATGCATCTTATTCTACTTAGAACGACGGTAGCATTATAAGATGATCCCTTCACTAAATTTCAGGATAAAAGTGTTCTCCCCGAGTATGAACCATTGCCAAAGTTCGTTGTTTCGAAGCACCTCATGATGATCGGGTGTGATAGACTCTGCGTTCACATACAACGGGTGTAAGATAGTTTAGCACATGCAGAATACTTGGGTTAAACTTGATGAGCCTAGCATGTACAGACATGGTCTCAGAACACTAGAGACCGAAAGGTCGAACATGAGTCATATAGTAGATATGATCAATATAGAGATGTTCACCATTAAAGACTACCCCATCTCACGTAATGATCGGACATGGGTTAGTTGATTTGGATCATGTATCACATAGATAACATGAGGGATGTTTATTTAAGTGGGAGTTCATTAGTAATGTGATAAATTGAACTTAATTTAACATGAACTTAGTCTTAATAGTTTTTGCATATCTATGTTGTAGATCAATAGCTCGCGATATAGCTCCCCTATTTTTGATATGTTCCTAGAGAAAACTAAGTTGAAAGATGATGGTAGCAATAATGCGGACTGGGTCCGTGATCTAAGGATTATCCTCATTGCTGCACAGAAGAATTATGTCCTTGATGCACCGCTAGGTGACTGACCTGTTGCAGGAGCTGATGCAGACATTATGGATGTTTGGCAAGCTCGATATGATGACTACTTGATAGTTTAGTGCACCATGCTTTACGGCTTAGAATCAGGGCTCCAAAGATGTTTTTTGAATGCCATGGAACATATGAGATGTTCAAAGAGCTGAAATTTGTATTTCAGAACTATGCCCGTGTTAAGAGGTATGAGACCTCTGACAAGTACTTTGCCTACAAGATGGAGGAGAATAGCTCAGCCAGTGAGCATGTGCTCAGAATGTCATGGTACTACAATCGCTTAAATCAAGTGGGAGTTAATCTTCCAGATAAGATAGTGATTGACAGAGTTCTCCAGTCACTATCACCAAGCTACTAAAGCTTCATGATGAACTATAACAGCAAGGAATGACTAAAACGATTTCCGAGCTCTTCACGATACTGAAATCCGTGGAGGTAGAAATCAAGAAGGAGCATGAAGTGTTGATGGTTAACAAGACCACTAGTTTCAAGAAAAGGGCAAGGGAAAGAAAGGGAACTTCAAGAAGAATGGCAAGCAAGTTGCCGCTCCCATGAAGAAGCCCAAAGCTAGACCCAAGCCTGGAACTGAGTGCTTCTACTGCAAAGGAAATGGTCACTGGAAGCGGAACTGCGACAAATACTTGGCGGATAAGAAGGATGGCAAAGTGAACAAAGGTATATTTGATATACATGTTATTGATGTGTACTTTACTAGTGTTCGTAGTAGCCCCTGGGTATTTGATACCGGTTCAGTTGCTAAAATTAGTAACTCAAAACAGGAGTTGCAGAATAAAGAGAGACTAGTTAAGGGCGAGGTGACGATGTGTGTTGGAAGTGATTCCAAGGTTGATACGATCACCATCGCACACTCCCTCTACCTTCGGGATTAGTGCTGAACCTAAATAAATGTGATTTGGTGTTTGTGCTGAGCATGAATATGATTGGATCATGTTTATTGCAATACGGTTATTCATTTAGGTCAGAGAATAATTGTTGTTCTGTTTACATGAATAAAACCTTCTATGGTCATACACCCAATGTGAATGGTTTATTGAATCTCGATCATGGTGATACACATATTCATAATATTGATGCCAAAAGATGCAAAGTTGATAATGATAGTGCAACATACTTGTGGCACTGCCGTTTAGGTCATATTGGTGTAAAGCGCATGAAGAAACTCCAAGCGGATGGACTTTTGGAGTCACTTGATTATGAATCATTTGATACTTGCGAACCATGCCTCATGGGCAAGATGACTGAAACTCCGTTCTCCGGAACAATGAAGCAAGCTAATTACTTATTGGAAATAATACACACCGCTGTATGCGGTCCGATGAGTGTTGAAGCACGCGGCGGGTATCGTTATTTTCTAACCTTCACAGATGATTTGAGAAGGTATGGGTATATCTACTTAATGAAACACAAGTCTGAAACATTTGAAAAGTTCAAAGAATTTCAGGGTGAAGTGGAGAATCATAGTAACAAGAAAGTAAAGTTTCTACCATCTGATCATGGAGGCGAATATTTGAGTTACGAGTTTGGCCTTCATTTAAAATAATGTGGAATTGTTTCACAACTCACGCCACCTAGAACACCACAGCGTAATGGTGTGTCCGAACGTCGTAACCGTACTTTATTGGATATGGTGCGTTCTATGATGTCTCTTATCGATTTACCACTATCGTTTTGGGGTTATGCATTAGAGACAGCCGCATTCATGTTAAACAGGGCACAGTCTAAATCCGTTGAGACGACATTGTATGAACTGTGGTTTGGCAAGAAACCTAAGCTGTCATTACTTAAAGTTTGGGAATGCGGCGCTTATGTCAAAAGGCTTCAGCCTGATAAGCTTGAACCTAAATCGGATAAGTGCGTCTTCATAGGATACCCTAAATAAACTATTGGGTACACCTTCTACCACAGATCCGAAGGCAATATCTTTGTTGCTAAGAATGGGTCCTTTCTAGAGAAGGAGTTTCTCTCGAAAGAAGTGAGTGGGAGGAAAGTAGAACTTGATGAGGTAATTATACCTTCTCTCAAATTGGAAAGTAGCACATCACAGAAAACCATTCCTATGATGCCTACACCAACTAGAGAGGAAGCAAATGATAATGATAATGAAACTTCAAATCAAGTTACTACTGAACCTCATAGTTCGACCAGAGCACGATCCGCACGAGAGTGGTACGGTAATCATGTCCTGGAAGTTATGTTATTAGACCATGGCGAACCTACGAACTATGAAGAAGCTATGATGAGCCCAGATTCTGATAAATGGCTTGAGGCCATGAAATCTGAGATAGGATCCATGTATGAGAACAAAGTGTAGACTTTCGTGGACTTGCCCGATGATCGGCAAGCCATAGAGAATAAATGGATCTTCAAGAAGAAGAGTGACGCTGATAGTAATGTTACTGTCTACAAAGCTCGACTTGTCGCGAAAGGTTTTTGACAAGTTCAAGGAGTTGACTGTGATGAGACTTTCTCACCCGTAGCGATGCTTAAGTCTATCCGAATCATGTTTGCTATTGCCACATTTTATGATTATAAAATCTGGCAAATGGACGTCAAAACTACATTCCTTAATGGATTTCATAAAGAAGAGTTGTATATGATGCAACCAGAAGGTTTTGTCAATCCTAAAGATGCTGACAAAGTGTGCAAGCTCCAGCAATCCTTCTATGGACTGGTGCAAGCATCTCGGAGTTGGAATATATGCTTTGATTAGGTGATCAAAGCATATGGTTTTATACAGACTTACGGTGAAGTCTGTATTTACAAGAAACTGAGTGGGAGCTCTGTAACATTTCTGATATTATATGTCGATGACACATTGTTGATTGGAAATGATATAAAACTTCTGGATATCATAAAGGATACTTGAATAAGAATTTTTTAATGAAAGACCTCGGTGAAGCTACTTACATATTGGGCATCAAGATCTATAGGGATAGATCAAGACGCTTAATAGGACTTTCACAAAGTACATACCTTGGCAATTTTTTTGAAGAAGTTCAAAATAGATCAGTCAATGAAAGGGTTCTTACCTGTATTGCAAGGTGTGAAGTTGAGTAAGACTCAAAGCCCAACCATGGCAAAAGATAGAGAGAGAGAATGAAAGTCATTCCCTATGCCTCAGCCATAGGTTCTATAAAGTATGCCATGCTGTGTACCAGACCTATTGTGTACCTTGCCATGAGTTTGGCAAGGGGGTACAATAGTGATCCAGGAGTAGATCACTGGACAGCGATCAAAATTATCTTTAGTTATCTAAGAGGTCTAAGGAAATATTTCTTGGTTATGGAGGTGATAAAGAGTTCGTCGTAAGGGGTTACGTCCATGCAAGCTTTGACACCGATTAGGATGACTCTGAGTCTCAATCTGGATACGTATTGAAAGTGGGAGCAATTAGCTAGAGTAGCTCCATGCAGAGCATTGTAGACATAGAAATTTGCAAAATACATACGGATCTGAATGTGGCAGACCCGTTGACTAAACTTCTGTCACAATCAAAACATGATCACACCTCAATTAATCACATGGCGATGTGAACTAGCTTATTGACTCTAGTAAACTCTTTGAGTGTTGGTCACATGGCGATGTGAACTATGGGTGTTCATCACATGGTGATGTGAACTAGATTATTGACTCTAGTGCAAGCGGGAGACTGATGGAAATATGCCCTAGAAGCAATAATAAAATGGTTATTATTATATTTCCTTATTCATGATAAAGGTTTATTATTCATGCTATAATTGTATTGATCGGAAACTTAATACATGTGTGAATACATAAACAAGTACCGTGTCCCTAGTAAGCCTCTACTAGATTAGCTCATTGATCAAAGATGGTTAAGGTTTCCTAAGCATAGACATGTGTTGTCACTTGATAACGGGATCACATCATTAGGAGAATGATATGATGGACAAGACCCATCTGTTAGCTTAGCATATGATCGTTCAGTTTATTGCTATTGCTTTCTTCATGTCAAATACATATTCCTTCGACTATGAGATCATGCAACTCCCGGAAGCCGGAGGAATACCTTTTGTGCTATCAAACGTCACAACATAACAGGGTGATCATAAAGATGCTCTAAAGGTATCTCCAAAGGTGTCTGTTGAGTTGGCATGGATCGAGATTAGGATTTGTCACTCTGTGTATCGGAGAGGTATCTCTGGGCCCTCTCGGTAATACACATCATAACAAGCTTGCAAGCAAAATGACTAAGGAGTTATTTACGAGATGATGCATTACGGAACGAGTAAAGAGACTTGCCGGTAACGAGATTGAACTAGGTATGAAGATATCGACGATCGAATCTCGAGCAAGTAACATACCGTCAGACAAAGGGAATTACATATGTTGTCATAAACGGTTCGACCGATAAAGATCTTCGTAGAATATGTAGGAACCAATATGGGCATCCAGGTTCCGCTATTGGTTATTGACCGGAGAGGTGTCTCGGTCATGTCTACATAGTTCTCGAACCCGTAGGGTCCGCACGCTTAACATTCGTTGACGATATAGTGTTATATGAGTTATATGATTTGGTGACCGAATATTGTTCTGAGTCCTGGATGAGATCACGGACATGACGAGGAGCTCTGGAATGGTCTGGAGGTAAATATTTATATATAGGACGATGATATTTGGACACCAGAAGTGTTTCGGGAGGTACCGGGTAATTATCGGGTCACCGGAAGGGGTTCCGGGCACCCCAGGAGGTTAATCGGCCATATGGGCCAAAGGGGGGAACACACCAGCCCACAAGGGGCTGGCGTGCCCCTCCTAAGGCCGCATCCCATGGGGAGAGAAGGAAAGGGGGGAGTCGGCCTCCCCCTTCCTTCCCTCTTCTCCCCTTTCCTTCCCCCCTCCGGCAAATATGGTAAGGGGGGGCGCGGCTAGGGAAGGAACCCAAGGAGGATTCGGCCTCCTTGGCCTCCTTGGCTGCTCCCTCTCCCCTCCTCCCACCTATATATATATATATATATATATATATATATATATATGTGGGAGGGAGGGCCACACATAACCACGACAATCTCTTCGCCGTGTGCGGCGCCCCCCTCCACTGTTTCGTCCCTCGGTCATATTTTCGTAGTGCTTAGGCGAAGCCCTGCGGAGATAGCATCACCATCACCGTCACCACGCCGTCGTGCTGTCGGAACTCATCCACTACTTCACCATCTTGCTGGATCAATAAGGCGAGGACGTCACCGAGCTGAACATGTGCTGAACGCGGAGGTGTCGTACGTTCGGTACTTGATCGGTTGGATCGCGAAGAAGTTCGACTACATCAACAGCGTTAATAAACGCTTCCGCTTACGGTCTACGAGGGTACATAGACAAACTCTCCCCTCTCGTTGCTATGCATCTCCATGGATAGATCTTGCGTGTGCGTAGAATTTTTTTTTGTTTTCCATGCAACGTTTCCCAACATTATACCCTCTTATACCTGTCCTCAAAACAGCCACCATCCCTACCTATTATGGTATTTCCATAGCCATTCCAAGATATATTGCCATGCAACTTCCACCTTTCCTTTTTATTATGACACATAACATCATTGTCATATTTCTTTGCATGATCATGTAGTTGGCATTGTATTTGTGGCTTGGCCACCATTCATATCTTTTATACATGTCACGCTAGATCATTGCATCTCCCGGTACACCGCCGGACGCATTCATATAGAGTCATATCTTTGTTCTAGTATCGAGTTGTAATTATTGAGTTGTAAGTAAATAATTGTGTGATGATCATCATTATTTGAGCATTGTCCCATGTGAGGAAAGGACGATGGAGGCTATGATTCCCCCACAAGTCGGGATGGGGCTCCGGACGAAAAATACAAAAAGAAAAAAAAAGGCCAAAGAGCCCAACAAAAAAAGAAAAAAAGAAAAAAAGAAAAAAAGAAAAGAAAAAAAGGGAGAAAAAGAGAGAAGGGACAATGTTATTATCCTTTTTCCACACTTGTGCTTCAAAGTAGCACCATGTTCTTCATGATAGATAGTCTCCTATGTTGTCACTTTCATATATTACTAGTGGGAATTTTTCATTATATTACATGGCTTGTATATTCCAATGATGGGCTTCCTCAAATGCCCGAGGTCTTCGTGAGCAAGCAAGTTGGATGCACACCCACTTAGTTTTTTTGAGCTTTCATACACTTATAGCTTAGTGCATCCGTTGCATGGCAATCCCAACTCACTCACATCGATGTCAATTGATGGGAATCTCCATAGCCTATTAATTTGCCTAGTTGGTGTGAGAATTTCTTTCTCCTTTTTCGTCTACTACCACCTTCTATTCCACCCATAGTGCTATATACATGGCTCACGCTCATGTATTGCGTGAGAGTTGAAAAACTCACGCTCATGTATTGCGTGAGAGTTGAAAAAGCTGAAGCACGTTAAAAATTATGAACCAATTGCTTGGCTGGACATCGGGGTTGTGAATGATAAATACTTTGTGTTAAGAAGATCGAGCATGACAAGACTATATGATTTTGTACGGATAACTTTCTTTAGCCATGATATTTTGAAAAGACATGATTGCTTTATTAGTATGATTGAATTATTATTGTTTTAATGTCAATATTAATTTTCTTTTGAATCTTATGGATCTGAATTTCATGGCACATAAAAGAAAGATTACATGCCATATTAGGTTGCATTCCACATCAAAAATTCTGTTTTTATCATTTACCTATTCGAGGACGAGCAGGAATTAAGCTTGGGGATGCTTGATATGTCTCCAATGTATCTATAATTTTTTATTGTTCCATGGTATTATATTATCCATCTTGGATGTTTTATATGCATTATTATGCTATTATATATCATTTTTGGGGCTAACATATTAACCTAGTGCCAAGTGCCAGTTGCAGTTTTTCCTTGTTTTTGTCTTTTACCAAACGGAACAAAACTTTTTGAGGATTTTTCTTGGACCAGAAGACACCCAGGAACCTTAGGGAGGAGGTCAGGGGGCCACCAGTTGGTGACGAGCTCACAGGGCGCGCCCCGGGGGGGCGCCCTGCAAGCTTGTGCCCCCCCCCCGCCCCCCGGTGGCTCTCCTAACCCTAATCTCAGTTCTATACATATCCAAATATTCCCCGTATACCAGAGGGCACGCTAAAAATACTTTTCCGACACCGCAAGCTTATGTTCTCATGAGATCCCATCTTGGGGTCTTTTCCGGCACTCCGCCGGAGGGGGATTCGATCACGGAGGGCTTCTACATCAACCTTGCTACCCTTCCGATGATGTGTGAGTAGTTTATCACAGACCTATGGGTCCATAGCTAGTAGCTAGATGGCTTCTCCTCTCTCTTTGATCTTCAATACAATGTTCTCCATGATGTTCTTGGAGATCTATTCGATGTAATCTTCTTTTGTGGTGCGTTTGTTGAGATCCAATGAATTATGGATTTATGATTAGATTATCTATGAATATTATTTGAGTCTTTTCTGAACTCTTTTATGCATGATTAAGATAGCTTTGTATTTCTCTCCGATCTATTGATTTGGTTTGGCCAACTAAATTGATTTTTCTTGCAATGGGAGAGGTGCTTTGTAGTGGGTTCAATCTTGTGGTGTCCTCACCCAGTGACAAAAAGGGTAACGAGGCACGTATTTGTATTGTTGCCACTAAGGATAAAAAGGTGGGGTTTATTCATATTGATTGGATCTATCCCTCTACATCATGTCATCTTGCTTAAGTCGTTACTCCGTTCTTGTTAACTTAATACACTAGATGTATGCTGGATAGATGTCGATGTGTGGATAAATAGTAGTAGATGCAGGCAGGAGTCGGTCTACTTGTCACGGACGTGATGCCTATATTCATGATCATTGCCTTGGATATTGTCATAACTATGCGCTTTTCTATCAATTGCTCAATAGTAATTTGTTTACCCACCGTATGCGTTCTTTCAAAAGAGAAGCCTCTAGTGAAAACTATGGCCCCGGGGTCTATTTTTATCATAGTATTTTCAGATCTATAAAACCAAAAACACAAAAATACCTTGCTGCAATTTATTTACCTTTACTTTATTTTACACTTTTATATATCATTTGTACTAATCTCTATCAGATCTCATCCTTGCAAGTGACCGTGAAGAGATTAACAACCCCTTTTTCACGTTGGGTGCAAGTATTTGTTTGTTTGTACATGTGCATCTATTGGGGACTTGTGTGTTCCTCCTACTAGATTGATACCTTGGTTCTTAACTGAGGGAAATACATATCTATACTTTGCTACATCACCCTTTCCTCTTCAAGGAAAAAACCAGCGCAAGCTCAAGAACTAGCATAGCGCCACATGTCCAGACTATAAGCCGAGCTTCTATACAGTCTGTCGATTGCCACTACTTGGCTTACTACGCGAGGGGCTAACTCTGGGGGCGCCAAGTTGGCAGGCTAGAACCCAAGTGTGTTCCGTCTAGTTTCGGCATTTACTTTGCCGAGCAGCACCACTCGGCTTGGAGATATGTCGGGTAGTACAATATATACATACACATACACGCGCATGCAAGCACGCGCGCACACACACACACAAACAATTCAGACAATAATACATTCCATGAAGCACCACATATCAAATTACAATAACTACCACATATAACAATATCATAACCATATCTCATACAATGCTACCACATATCCGTACATAGACTCATAGAAGAACAAATAGATTGTCTACTGAAGCAACAAGTCATGACCAATAAGCATACAAACAAACATAAGATAAGGAGTTCATAACCAAGAACAAGCACACACTCTCGAGTAGAAGATGAGCTTAGTGTACATGGTCTCTAGGCATGCTTCTTCATAGCATTCATACTTTGTCCGAGCAGCTGCAAAAACATTGTGGCAAACAATTTCATCAGATAATGGTGTTGGCTATGTATTATAGAAAAGAACTAACATTTCGCGTCGATGTACTAAACATGGAGATGAAATTTTGTCACAGAATCAGTACGCATGGCCTGCTGACCAACCACCTAAAATGCATCCACCCTAGGATCTGCCAAGTGTCCACATGAATAACAAAGCCGTTGATGTGTGGTAAACTTTAAAATACATATTTAGCTTAATGGGAAAACCTAGTGTAACCCAGCAGATTGTGTAGTACTGGTTACTGGACAAAACGATACAAGATCCTCTAACAACCTTCCTAGTGTTCTATTCTCAACATGAACGGCAGCCGCTTCCGCATCCACGCCTTTCTCACACTTGTGCGCCACCGTGCCTCTTCCCAAGTACGTGGATGCCCCTTCTTTAAGGCCGATCTGCCCCTCCCACTCGCTGCCCATTCTCCACCACCACGCTGACGAGCACGAGAACCGTCGTTGTCCTCTCACCTACATCCAAGGCCAAGGAGGCAGCAGCAGCGATGACACCTCACGCCCCATGCCCAGCGGCGTGCCACCCCTGATGCACTTCTGTGAGGACATTCTCGTCAGCTGCCTATGGCGTGCTGCGATGAACAAGCCGAGGCCAATTTGAATCGAAATTCGTGCTACATGAGCTTCTAGGACATAATCGCCTCCAAGTAGAGCGACGACATTCCACAAGAGGTAGCGATCAAGGACCCGCACATCAGGACCATATGGCGGAGCCACTGCCGCTAGTCGTTGGGGTTGCTAGGGTTTTTTATATTGAACATTTATACTTATTTTAAACTAATAATACCATATTAAAATTTTAATTTTTATAATGTTCTATTTTTTAGTAGTTAGAAGCAGAACAATGTTTCTAAAGAAAAGTATATTAATTTCTTGTTATACAATTGTATTATATATTATTGAAACAAATTCTTCTGAAAAATTTAAATTTAATGATGTAACAAAACTTTTTTAGTATATATAGGGTGCACACATATATTTGAATATTTATGCATGTGTTGATATATCTTTTAGTATTATTTAATATCATGGTATTGATTTTCTAAATCATACACACTAACAAGTATCTAAGTAGTGCTTTCTAGTGTATATTACGCAACCGTATTCATAGAAATTTCTGGGGCATGATAAATATGACTCGAAAGTTGGATTTAGTAATAGGTTGACAACATGTGCATGTTTTGCACTTTTATTTAAATTAGAATAATTATTATAACCATGAATGACACAAAATGTTGACCCCTTTTGCATATGATTCGATTATTTAATATGCTCCTCTATTCACTTGGTTTAATTTGGTGCATATAAGATCTCTGATTAGTCCCTTGAGTGATCTGGTAAAGGAGCAGAAAGGATTCTCACCTTTTTGCCCAGAGGTGACCCTGAGTTATCAAACCCAAGAGAGGACGGTGCTCTTTAAGCAAGGGTTTCTGACAAGCTTTTGCTGGAGAATTAAATTTCAACTTTTGACTAGTTTAGAATCAAGCTGACACAGAAAACACTTATAAAAATTAGGGATGGGTATGAGGGCTTATGCTTACAACCATATGTTTGTGTCGGGATCATCATGATCTTAATTTTCTTTCTGGGTCATCCATCAAGATATGTTTGCTACATATCGAAGTGGGGGCAGGGAGGGCCCTCAGGGGGGCAGGGGACAGCTGGCCTGGGCCCTTGATGGATACTGGCTTGGTTCCCTTACGTTGTGATATTTAGGAAATAATAGTGATTTTTAGGAAAGAATTATTTCCATGTTAACAAATTGACTGATTCTCAAAAAGGTAATTAATTACTTCCCATGTAACAGATCGACTTATTTTTTTACGCGCGTGATGTTTAGGAAAGAGTTATTTCCCATGTTAACAGATTGACTGATTCCCAAAAAGGTAATGAATTATTTCCCATGTAACAGAACGACAGACTTTACATGTGTGAGATGTTTAGGAAAGAATTCTTTCCCATGTAACATACACTGGTAGAAAACCTACCTTTGATCCTGAGCATTAGTCCCGGCCAGGTATGGGCCTGGGACTAATGGGACCTCTAGTCCCGGTTCCAACAGCTAGGAGCAGACGTGGGCACGGCCACCTCTAGTCCCAATTCAAATGGGACCTCTAGTCCCGGTTGGTGATACCAACCGTGACTAAAGGTACCTTTAGTCCCGGTTGGTATCACCAACCGGGACTAGAGATGGACCTTTAGTCCCGGTTCACCAACCGGGACTAAAGGCATCCCTATATAGATGCTTCGTCCAGCCCGAGCCCAAGCTCTCCTTTCTCTCCTCTCTGTTTCCTTCCCCTAGCTCGAGCTCATCCTCCATTTTTGCCAAGATTCGTCAAGATTGAAGGCACCCCATCTATCCAAGGGTTCTAAATGGTTAGCAACTTCATCCTTTAATCTCTCAATGCTAGTTTAGCTCGTTTCATGCTCTAAGTATAGTGATTTGTGGGTTTTAGTTTGGGAGTAATTATGTGGGAGTTTATTTGATTTTATGCAATCTGAGCTCAAATTAACTTCTTAGTTTGCATATGTCTAGGTGTGGTTTACTTAGTGCCTTCCCGTCCCCGTCTTCACCGCCGTCGATTGCCCGCAATGTCCCATCGCCAGCACCACCTTGGTGAGCCTCTGGTTCTTATCCTTTTTGTAAAAAAATCTTTTTTGTATGATTTAGATAGTTACTTGTATAATTTTCTTACTTGTATGATTATTTGTTATACATAGTGCCATGGTTTTGATATCCGTCCCCGTCGGCTCTCATCCGGTTTATGATTCGGATGTGGTATATTATCTTTTATAACTATTTGTTGCATTTCGTGTTTATGAAAATTATGCCCATCAAGTTGACATAGATATTTTTATCTAGGAGGTATGTGAACCGGAAATTGCAACCGACCCTCTTGTCGAGAAGTTAAATTTAGTTGAAAAAGAAAACGAGGATTTGAAAGAAAAATTGAAAAGAATTGAAGGGAAGATGAAATTGGAGTTGTATGTTGCCGATGTCATCGATGATCACAAGATCAAGATGGATGCAATGCGCTTGAAGATTCGAAAGTTTAGAAAATATGCCGTTAATAAAGAGGCTTGGTATCATTATGCTGTTGGATCAATTATTACCTTAGTTGCGATTTTGATCGCATTTGTTGTTGCATTTAAATGCTTTAGCTAGATAGTAGTATGTTGTTTTATGAGAATAAGTGTGTATGAACTTGTATTGATTTGGTCTTTTTGATGTTGTGTAATGAAGATGAGCCGGCAATGGATGTACGAGGACCAACGCTCTCCCTAGTTCATTAATGGCGTGCATAGTTTTCTGCGTGCGACTGAGGCAAACAAGCGAAAAGGTTTTATGTGTTGTCCATGTGGTGTCCGTAAGAATGATAGGAATTACTCTACCTCAAAAATCCTTCACACCCACCTGCTTCAGTCCGGTTTCATGTCCGGTTATAACTGTTGGACCAAGCACGGAGAAAGAGGGGTTATAATGGAAGACAATGAAGAAGAAGAAGAGGATGATGACAATTATCCTAGGTTCCCTGAATACGATGGTACTACAATGGGGGAAAAGGTGAAGAAGAGGCAGCAGATGAGCCCGCTGATGATCTTGGTCGGGCCATTGCTGATGCAAAGAGAAACTGCGCAAGTGAAAAGGAGAAGTTGAAATTGCAGCGCATGTTAGAGGATCAAAAAAATTGTTGTACCCAAATTGCAAAGATGACAAGAAAAAGTTGGGTACCACACTGGAATTGCTGCAATGGAAGGCAGAGAATGGTGTATCTGACAAGGGATTTGGAAAGTTGATGAAAATGTTAAAGAAGATGCTTCCAAAGGACAAAGAATTGTCGGACAGTACGTACAAAGCAAAGAAGGTTGTGTGCCCTCTCGGATTAGAGGTGCAGAAGATACATGCTTGCCTTAATGACTCCATCCTCTACCGCGGTGAGGAGTACGAGAATTTGAATGCATTCCCGGTATGCGGTGGATTGCGCTATAAGATCAGCCGCGATGACCCTGGTGATGTTGAGTGCGAGAACCCCAGGAAGAGGATTCCAGCCAAGGTAATGTGGTATGCTCCTATAATACCATGGTTGAAACGTTTGTTCCAAAACAAAGAGCATGCCAAGTTGTTGCGATGGCACAAAGAAGACCATAAGAAAGACGGGATATTGAGAGTACCCGCTGATGGGTCGCAGTGGAGAAAAATCGAGAGAAAGTGGCCGGAGTTTGTAGCTGATGCAAGGAACTTATGGTTTGGTTTGATGGCATTAATCCTTCTGGGGAGCAAAGCAGCAATCATAGTACCTGGCCTGTTACTCTATGTATCTATAACCTTCCTACTTGGTTGTGCATGAAGAAGAAGTTCATTATGATGCCAGTGTTCATCCAAGGCCCTAAGCAACCCTGCAACGACATTGATGTGTACCTAAGGCCATTAGTTGAAGAACTTTTACAGTTGTGGGATATAAAAGGTGTACGTGTGTGGGATGAGCACAAACAGGAGGAATTTGACCTACGAGCATTGCTGTTTGTAACCATTAATGATTGGCATGCTCTTAGTAACCTTTCATGACAGATAAACAAGTGATACAATGCATGCACGCACTGTTTAGATGAGACTGAAAGTATATATTTGGATAAATGTAGGAAGAATGTGTACCTGGGACATCATCGATTTCTTCCGATCAGGCATCTCTTAAGAAAAAAGGCAAGCATTTAGAAGGTGAGGCAGATCACTCAAAGTATTAATTTCTTCAACCGAATTAACTTTTTTACTAGTAGGTGCTCTTTCGGTATGCCATTGTAAATAATTTGCACTACTGCAGGATAACGCGACACTACGATCAGAGACCCTTTGACAAAACTGTGTGCGATGCATTAATCGCAAACGGTGATGTAAAAAACAGTCAAAAAAGATGCAAAACGTTTGCGATGGCGAATACATCAAACACGGTTCAGATTATAGTTACGTATGCGATGTGTGGCATACGGTTCACTCCAATGAACTATTTGTGATGAGGCAGAATTACAGAAACAGGCAGCCAGATGAAGGCGTGTGCGATATACGGCATACAGTTCACTCGGATAAACTGTTTGTGATGAGGCGGAACAACAGAAACGGTCAGCCAGATCAAGGTGTGTGCGATATACGGCATACGGTTCACTCGGATGAACTGTTTTTGATTAGGCAACGTAACAGAAACGGTTCAGCCAGATCAAGGTGTGTGCAATGGAGGGCATACAGTTCATTCCGATAAACTGTTTGTGTTGAGCCAAGAGAACAGAAACGTTTCGTGTAAACAAGATGTGTGTGATACGCGGCAAACATCCAATTACATATATAGGTGGCTAGTACACACATGACATTTCCACACACCAAAGTAAACTACTCCCTCCGTCCCATAATATAAGAGCATTTTTTACACTACACTAGTGTCAAAAATGCTCTTCTATTATGGGACGGAGGGAGTATTACATGCATAATTAACTAGAATAAACGATCATCTGAACATCATCTACTTCTTGTGACGCTTGCCGCCACTGCTCTAGTAGGACAAATGGAACAATATTCTTTATAGTGAATAGTGTGCTCTGTTTGGCACACAAGTATATGGATCATAGCCTTGGGCGAGCAATGTGCCCGCACACGTCGTGCTAGCTCGATGTTCCTTCTATGCTAAGTTTCCATTAATTGATGGCGTTTAATGAACATGCCACCATTTCCCGCCATTTCCTCATCGGTTTCCCGCCGCCACCCAGCAATATTGCGTGCGGCGCGCGACGCACGGAGGCAACAAGCGCAGCCTGTAGCACATCCACCTTTTCCAAGCATGCCAACCCACCAAAGCGCCGCCTCTGCCATCAACCTCCTCGACGAGGAAAACGAGAAGGCGCCACGGCCCGTCGAGGCCGAGGCGCTCCCCGGCAAGGCGATGGACGACGCCGTGATGCGCGTCATCGTCGGGGTTGAGCAGACCCTTGGTGCATGGCGCTTCAGCGCCGCGGATCAAGATAGGCATGTCAGCGCCGAGAGGCTGCAGCTCGCCGCACAACATGATCGATGGCGCGCTGCAGAGCAAGCTAGGCGCGTCCGCGCCGATAGGCTGTGGCTCGCCGCACAGCGAGACCGTTGGAGCGCCACAGAGCGACAGGCGTGGCGCGCCGCAAAGCAAGAGCGGATCCAATGGCGCTTGCCTGCTGTCGACAGGGCGTCACAGCTGGGTACACGTCCCGTCAGTACCCCAATTCCTTGCCAGGAGTGGGCAGAGGCCGTCTGCGCCGTACTTGCACCAGAGGCCAGTCGCGCCGTACTTGCACCGGACGCCCGCCGCGCCGTTCGCATGGGTCGCGCCGTTCGCCTTGTCCGTGGCCCGCTCGATGCCAACGCGCTGGTCGCTAGGCTCGACCACCTCCTTGGCCTAGGTGTCCACCTGGGCGCAGTAGAGGAACATGGCCGTCGCATCCTCGAGCTGGTGATCTCTGATGAAATAGCCAACTTGGAGCTCAAGATCGCACTCCAGATGTACCGCGAGCATGTCGACCGCTTGGACGAACGCCTGCATGAGTTCAGGCAGAGCCAAGAGCTACCATAGGCAAGGGCTGCTGGTCATGGTCTCATGGATGCGTTTTATTTTGTTGAGTCGTTTCGATGTGGATTGCTATGTATTCACTGCAATCATAATATTGCTCTGTTTATTGCTCTGTTTCAATGCGTGTACTCTGTTTTCCGTTCTTATATGTTCTATTTCAATGTGTGTATATATCCTTTCCATTCTGTATATGTGGATGATAACAGCTAGATACAAATTAGTATACGAAAACAGATAGGAAATGGAATTCATAATATATATTAATTGTTCATTAGTTCATCACAGAATATATATAATATCATCACATATACGTGATGATACTTAACTACTAGGTACAATGAATAAAATTGAAAACGAACAATACTAAAACTAATAATCCATCCTGGGGGCATTATTCCGGCAACCCCTCGCCAGGAACACCCTGGTGCGCGGCGTCTTCCCAGCACGGAGGCAGTAGTCCGCCTCCTCCGCCTCGCAGCGCTTGACGTACTGATCTGCCTCTTGCTAGCGGACGAGCGCGAACGATCTTGCCATTTCATTGGGCGCCCACCCGAGCTCCTCGACGGTGGCACGCGGGAGCTTATCAGCCCACCTCCACACAGCGATGAGGCGCCTAGCGCCTTTAACCTTCCTCGCGATGTACCCGTCTTCGTACACCTCCTCCGCACGACGACGCGCCCGCCCCCAAAGCTCCACCACCTCCTTTTTCCAGGCAGCATCACGGGCTTCACAGGCCACCTGGTACCTGGCTTCCTCCTACACCATCTCCTTCTTGAACGCCACTTGCCTGGCTTTCTCAGCCGGAGGCAATGACTTCCACAGACAAAGATTGTACTAGCCCCAAAACACCTCCAAAGTTGGGGGGCCGGCGCAACCTCATCTGGCGGCGCGTAGGGGTCCTCCTCGTCGCTGCTCTTCGACTGAGCGTCCTCGGGGGGTGGTGCCTCCTCGTCGGCCCGTGGGCAAATCGGCGGTGCCATGGCAGAGATTTGAGAGAGAGAGGGAGAGAGAGAAAGAGAGAGAGAGAGAGAGAGAGAGAGAGAGAGAGAGAGGGCGAGTGAGGGGAGGATGTAGATGAGAATGCAGCCAGGACGACGTGAGCAAGGTAGTATTTATTGGCGGCCGGAATCTAGATCGACGGGAATAGTACACATGCCGGTCACTGGAATTTACGAGTATTGTAGTTTGAATTGCCCACGATTCCCGCAGCAAAAGCCATGTGTGAACTTAATAGCTGACGGTTTCCAATACAGAACCATGTCTAATTAATAACCCGCGACACTCACCTTCCAAACCTCGAGGCGCGGAATAGATGCCAATCGTGTGGGGCCCGGTTGTCTTGCCAGATCTTTACATTTTCTTTTTTGAACACCAGATATTTACATCGTCTGATCATTTTTTAATTTTTTGGAATTTAAATTTCATGGCACTCCATGCATGTGTCCAAGCCGTGACACATGTTTGAAAATTCGTTCCAATTTACTGCACATGGAATTAACTCGCACAAAAGTACACAAATATATTTTTTTCAAACCGTTATGGTTAGCCGCTACATGTAGATGTTGTTCAAATTTGGATTACGGTCATTAAATGGCTAGAAAATCACTGAAAGCTCAAATGACCCCTGAAATTTTCCAAATTTTGACATGACAGTTGTATTAGTGCACGTTAACTGTAGAAAAATTTTGAAGGCCATAAGAGGAAGCTATCGTCGATTCGTCATCAAACATGCATTGTTCCCTCTGGGAACCACGAGTCTTCTAGTGAGTTGTTCCGGTTTGTGAGGGGTGTATGTCCAAACTTTCATCAAACATGCCAATTTTTTTACCACATCATCTTGGTGGCATGACATTACATCAAGCAAGGTTTCATGTGTTTCTGATCTTTTTTTAATTTTTTGGAATTTAAATGCCATGGCACTCCATGCATGTGTCCATGCCGTGACACCAATATGTTTAAAAATTCGTTCCAATTTACTGCACATGGAATTAACTCGCACATAAGTACACAAATATGATTTTTCAAATTGTTATGGTTAGCCGTTGCATGTAGATGTAGTTCGAATTTGAATTACGGTCATTAAATGGCTAGAAAATCACTTAAATGTCTTTAAAAGTTCAAACGACCCCTGAAATTTTCCAAATTTTCAAATGACAGTTGTATTAGTGCAAGTTAACTGTAGAAATTTTTTGAAGGCCATAAAAGGAAGCTATCGCCCGTTCGTCATCAAAGATTCATTGTTCCCTCTCGAAACCACGAGCCTTCTAGTGAGTTGCTCCAGTTTGTGAGGGGTGTGTGTCCAAATTTTCGACAAACATGCCAATTTTTTACCACGTCATCTTGGTAGCATGACATTACATAAAGCAAGGTTTCATGTGTTTCTGATCTTTTTAAATTTTTTGGAATTTAAATGCCATGGCACTCCATGCATGTGTCCAGGTCGTGACACCAATAAGTTTGAAAATTCGTTCCAATTTACTGCACATGGAATTAACTCGCACACAAGTAAACAAATATGATTTTTCAAACCGTTATGATTAGCCATTGCATGTAGATGTAGTTCAAATTTGAATTACGGTCATTAAATGGCTAGAAAATCACTTAAATGTCTTTAATAGGTCAAATGACCCCTGGAATTTTCCAAATTTTCAAATGACAGTTGTATTCGTGCATGTTAACTGTAAAAAAATTTGAAGGCCGTTAGAGGAAGCTATCGCCCGTTCATCATCAAATATGCATTGTTCCCTCTCGGAACCACGAGCCTTCTAGTGAATTGCTCCGGTTTGTGAGGGGTGTGTGTCCAAACTTTCGTCAAACATGCCAAACTTTTTATCACATCATCTTGGTGGCATGACATTACATCAAGCAAGGTTTCATGTGTTTCTGATCTTTTTTTAATTTTTTTGAATTTAAATGCCATGGCACTCCATGCATGTGTCCAGGCCGTGACACCAATATGTTTGAAAATTCCTTCCAATTTACTGCATATGGAATTAACTTGCACACAAGTACACAAATATGACTTTTCAAACCGTTATGGTTAGCTGTTGCATGTAGATGTAGTTCAAATTTGAATTACGGTCATTAAATGGCTAAAAAACACTTAAATGTCTTAAAAGGTCAAATGACCCCTGAAATTTTCCAAATTTTGACATGACAGTTGTATTAGTACTAAAAAAATTCTCTTACATTTAAAATACCATCCATTGCCACTTTACTCCAAATTCGTATTTCACAGCTAATAAAAAATATCAACAATAACACACACAGTTTTATTGTAGGAACCGTTTGCGATGAAAATGCATGGGTCTATTTAAGTCTTCCTTCTTAAGCTTCGCCGGCTTCGTCTGCTCCAGTGCTTGCAAACCCCGCATCCACAAATCCCGATCCCCATTCCCGCAACCCCTTCTTGCAAAGATGACGCCATGGAAACGCTTCGTCAGGGCCCGTACGGTGGCCGCGTCCTCCCCGAGCGTCGCCGCCTGTGCCGAGAGCGCCGCCGCCTACGCCGAGAGTGCCGCCGCATCCGCATTGAACGCGGCTGCATCCATCGAGAGGGCATCTGCGGCAGCCAACAGGGCAGCTGCCGCATCCGAGACAGCTGCAGCAACTGCTGCGACGGCGGCTGCAAACGCCAAGAGTGCTTGAGCTGTCATCCATGCCGCCGATGTCGCCCTGGCCCGTGTCGAGGCCATCCACGCCAAGATCGAGAGCGCACACGCCAAGATATTATAGGCCACCTCGGAATCCAGCATGCAACCCCACGTCCGAAAATGCGGCGGGGGCCATGGAGCACCTGCTTCCTCATGAGATCGCCGAGCGGGAGCTAGAGATGCAGGAGGCGGCGGAGATCGAGGAGCACCGGGAGGAGGAGTTGCGCGTGGCCGAGGTCGAGGTAGAGAAGAGTCTGTCCGTCGAGGAATGAGCGGTGGAGTACCAACGCGAGCTCTAGCGCAGCCACTACTACGAGAACTACAACCTTGAGGGTGGCACCGAGGACGAGGATGCGGTCGACTTCAGCAGGGGGACGCGGAGTCCACCAACGGCGGCATGTCGCCAGGACAGGTCATCGACGTCTCATCTCACACCAGCGATGCATAGGCCGGCGCGGCGACGGCTTTGTTAAAATTATGCGTACTTAGGCTTTGTTTTTAATGTTGGTCTTTTGTTAGAGCAATGTTTAGGTCATCTGGCTCTGTTTAATTACTAAAATTGCTCGATTCAGTAAGTGTGGTCTGTGTGCTGTACGCTCTTTTGTGTGCCCAAATTAGCACGCGATGTTAAATTATGCAATGACGTGGATGAGGACAGTACCCAGGGAAATTTCCACCAAAATTTGAATTATCAAACTCATCCCATGCGCGTAAAGGAGAAGAATCGTTTGCGATGCACACAATCGTTCAAAGTGAATGGTGTCCGGCGGCACCGCGCGCAAAGTTTCCCTCCACATTTCGAAATTTTTGGCCTACAGCCGAAATATCTACCCCCGCCCCCCCCCTTCCCCGCCCCCTTTTCTCCCCGACTACAAGTCACATTTCCCCTGTTTCCTCCTTCCTTCCTTCTGAAGCTATAGCCGCTTCCTCGCTTGCTTCCTCGCTCTCGTCGTCTCGCATCCTACCGCCGGGGTCGCCATGGTCTTCTTCAATGACCTCCCAAGCGGTTCCTCCTCCGACGATGAATTTTTCGCCACCCGGGTATGCCACTCTTCTCTCTCTCGGTTTATGACTTGGAATTAAAGATTTTAACCCGCCGGTCAATTTGAGTCATTTCTTCCTCTTGTAGCACCCTAGGACCATCAGTTGCAACGAATGGAGAGTGGTGGCTGAAGATCTGCCTGCTTGTCGTCACCATCAATCTCCATGCGTGAAGTTAGTTGCGTTTGAATCTGTGGATTGTGGGAGGAAGTTTCTGGCATGTGCAGAGAAGGTTAACCCCACTTTCGTCGTTACAAATCATTTGTTAGATGTGATTCAGACACTGTCACTGTGCTATATTATTCTGGATGTTAAGACAGTGTCACAGTTTGTACCTAGTATCTAAAAATGTTGCCATCTCATCAGCGGTGCCGTTAGAAAATTATTTGGCACCGCTTCAGCAGTTTGTGCAGCCAACTTTAGTCCACACATCCGAGCAGCCAAGCAGTAAAATACTAAATCTTTATGGCACGAAGGAACTTGGCATCAGAGCAACTAGGTGCTCCGGAGTCCGGTTCCCTGATTTTTTTTCCAGCTGCATCGGCTCACCAGTGCAGGGCACCGGTGCCAAATGTAGCAACAGTTGTTTTGACACCGGTTTTGGCATACATAGTGGACGACCTTAGTGCTATTAGTTCTATGTTACTAAATTTGTGCATGTACACACCTGTTGGTATCTTTTTTTGCGGGGTACACACCTATTAGTATCAATTTGATGTCATCCAAACACTGTCGCTATGTTGTTGCAGTTATATTTAGCTTCCTCATAAAATGTTCAATTTGTTATTTATAGTACATTACTAAGAACTTGTAGCGTTGTTGTAGTTAATTATAGCATCTGATGTTTCAGAATTTGGTTGTTGTCTCAGTAGCAATTAATTCATTTGCACATTGGTCTTTTTCAGAAGATATGTCATAATTAACCTGTTTCTTCAGCTTTTCAAAATATGTATTTGGTGATTTTCTATGTTGCTAGAAACCCATTCCCCCTACAATTGTTACTGATCTAGTTTTAAATATTATAGAATGAACGGAAGTGTTCTTACCTGGAGTGGGTTGATTAAGAGTGGCCATAGTCTTTGAAGATGTGCCTAGCAAAGCTCTGGAGCATGTATGAGGAAGAGAACAGATATAGGCTTAGAGAAAGTGTTGTCAACGCTAAAGAATATTTCAAGATGCGGGAAAAAAACAAGAAGATGGAGAATGAGCTCAGATTTTTTAAATTAGACTTTGCTAAGATGGTGTTGGCAAAGGAGGAGGCACTTTCCCAGTTGGCCAATGCAAAACAGGTTCTTACTGAACTGAAAGCAGAGGTGGATAAGACAAGCCTGTATGATCTCGATTAGGGAAATGAATGTATTGTTCTAATATTGTTCTTATAAAGGTGAACTAGCTATATGTTGTACTATGCTATTTTCAGGTAGCTATCGTACTGTGATGTTAAAATATATTTATGTGCCTGATATGAAATTGGTAAACAGCTGTTCGATATGAAATGTGAATTTGCGTAATACTAGAATTATTAATTGTAAACTAATAAACCTGCCAAATGGGTCATGAAACTTTGCAAACGGTTCTAGCAGTAAAAGCAGTTGTGATGGATAGCCCAATGACATACAGTTTTCTTCATCAAATTATGTGTGATGTAGTTGAATTAAAGCAAACGGTTAACCGAGACAGAGCGTGTGTGATAGTTACACCTATCCCACACGAGACTATACATAAAACTGTGTGGGATGTATGTACGAACGGAAATGTTTGCCCTAGATTGACTGTGTGGGATGTACATACGAACGGAAACGTACTTCTTGGATTGACTGTGTGGGATGTACATAAGAACGGAAACGTATTCCTTGGATTGACCGTGTGGAATGTCCATAATAAACGGAAACGTTTGTCTGGGACTGACTGTGTGTGATGTACTCACCACCGGAACCGATTGGGCCTGTATAACTGTATTTGATCGCTCGCCCGTCGCACACGATCTCATTTTGCCCAGCGGGTGTGACCGGAGGGCGTATCCCCGATGGTTTCTGGGTCGTGTGGGAAGGACCCCCCCCTATCGCAGTCACTCACTTGGCGACGGTTCAGAACACCGTCGCGGAAAGGGGTTAAAAACCATTTGTATAGCACCTCGTTGTACCAGTGTTGCCATGATGTTATCTAGCAATTTAGTAGCTTTACCCAAAGTAATTTCCATAAAAGTGCCACCCGCGGCGGAATCTAAAAGATTTCTAGAAACAAAATTCAATCCCGCATAAAAATTTCTTATGACCATCCAAAGATTTAAACCATGAGTAGGACAATTTCTTAGCATCAATTTCATTATTTCCCAAGATTGTGCAACATGTTCATGCTCAAGTTGCTAGAAATTCATGATCTGGGTTCTAAGGGAAATAATTTTTGCGGGCGGAAAATACTTAGTAATAAAAGCTTCTTTGCACTTATCCCAAGAATCGATACTATTTCGAGGCAAAGATGAAAACCAAATTTTTGCACGATCCCTCAAAGAGAAAGGAAATAATTTCAACTACACAATATTATTGTCCACATCTTTTTTCTTTTGCATATCACACAATTCAATGAATGTGTTTAGATGGGACGCGGCATCCTCATTAGGAGTACCAGAAAATTGCTCTTTCGTAACAAGATTCAATAAAGCGGCATTGATATCACAAGACTGCACACTAGTGGCGGGAGGGGCAATCGGAGTATTAATAAAATCATTTTTATTAGTATTGGAAAAATCACACAACATAGTGTTCTCTTGAGTCATCGTGACTACGCAAAAAAGATCGCAAACAAAGAAGAGATCTAACAACAACAAAAACGAAGGAAAAAGAAGGCAAATAAAAAGGCAAATTTTTATGAAGTGGGGGAGATGAAAACGAGAGGCAAATGGCAAATAATGTAGATTGCAAGGAGATGAGATTTGTGATTAGGAACCTGATAGATGTTGATGATGTCTCCCCGGCAACGGCGCCAGAAATTCCTTTTGATTGCTTGTATCCGAGTTAGTATTTCCCCAAAGAGGAAGGGTTGATGCAGTACAGCTACGGTAGGTATTTCCCTCAGTTATGAAACCAAGGTTATCGAAAAAGTAGGAGAACCAAGCAACACTATGTAAATGGTACCTGCACACAAAGAACAAAACCTCGCAACCCAACGCGTAAGAGGGGTTGTCAATCCCTCCTCGGTAAAAAGATAGATTAAATAGTATGAATTTGGATAAATAGATCTGAATAAAACACAGAATAAAATATGCAAATAAAAAGTGTAGCAAGGTATTTTTGGGTTTTCGGATAATAGATCTGAAAACAAAAGAGAATAAAAAGTAGATCGGAAAGCATATGATAAAAGATAGGCCCGGGGACCGTAGATTTCACTAGTGGCTTCTCTCGAGAAAATAGCATACGGTGGGTAAACAAATTACTGTTGAGCAATTGATAGAAGACCAAATAATCATGATGATAACCAAGGCAATGATCATTATATAGGCATCACATCCAAGATTAGTAGACCGAAACAATTCTGCATCTACTACTATTACTCCACACATCGACCGCTATCCAGCATGCATCTAGTGTATTAAGTTCATGGAGAAACGGAGTAATGCAATAAGAACAGTGACACGATGTTGACAAGATCTACTCATGTAGGAATTGACCCCATCTTCTTATCCTTAATAGCAACGATACATGCGTGCCTCGCTGCCCCTTCTGTCGCTAGGAGAGAACACCGCAAGATTGAACCTATCACAAAGCACCTCTTCCCATGGCAAGAAAAATCGATCTAGTTGGCCTAACTAAACCAAATATTCGAACAAGAAATACGAGGCTATAAGTAATCATGCATATAAGAGATCAAAAGAAGACTAAAATAATATTCATGGATAGAAACTAATCATAAACTCGATCTTCATGGGATCCCAACAAACACCCCGCAAAAAGTCATTACATCAAATAGATCTCCTAGAGACCATTGTATTGAGAATCAAAAAGAGAGAGAAAACCATCTAGCTACTACCTACGGACCCGTAGGTCTATGGTGAACTACTCACGCATCATCGGAAAGGCACCAATTGACGATGACATGTACCTAGGGTAGGGTAATAGGCCTGACCTAGACACCCTTCCCAAGGACACTGTTCCAAAGCCAAAGGCATTCAAAGGATAGCATCATCTACCTACTGAAATCACCTCAGGGTGCAACCCACTCGACCAACAGTTCACTCGGATAACCCAATTCCATTCGACCAAGGTATCATCATTCGACCATACCAGAAACCACTCGGAGTACAGAAGATCTAAGGTCACTCAGGATGGCAACGGTCAGGCGTTCACTCCGTAGTCTTAATGATCATTTATATGTCTTTACTATTGGCGTTACCAGTAACGTCAAACCTTAATGTACATTGAACCCCTTGTAACGTGGGCTGGCTGGGGTCCTGGCGCACTCTATATAAGCCACCCCCTCCACTGGCACAAGGGTTCGCACCCCCTGTAACAGCACGCATAATCCAGTCGACCAAGCCTCCGGGCACCGAGACATAGGGCTGTTACTTCCTCCGAGAAGGGCCTGAACTCGTAAATCTTGCATGCACAACCTCACTGTAGCTAGGACCCTGCCTCCTCCTACATACCCCCTATTCTACTGTCAGACTTACTCCCATGACAGTTGGCGCCCACCGTGGGGCGGGGTGTCTTAGCAACTTCCGGTGAGGTTGCGTTTTTTTCGATTCACTTCATCATGGTTTCTGGCGGCGGTTTGGCTGAGGGCCGCGAGATCCGTCTCGGCGCGCTCGTCTTCATCGCCGACGACTCCGCCTGGCTCCAGGAGGCCCCCCTCAACTTCGAGACGCTCCCCGTCCGCGGGGCGACGCACTTTCACGCATGTGTTCACGACGTCCTACTGCGGCAGCCGTCGACCCAGTATCGGTCAGTCCCTGCAACAACTTCGCTCCCCGCTGCTCGCCGTCGCAAGCGATCTGGTCGGTCACGGCTTCAGCGGTGGGTAAAGCATGCGGTGGTCCGTCAGTCGGCCACCCCCCAAGTCGCTGCAATCGAGCCCGACGAATCTCTCTACGGCCTGTTCGACCTGTCGACTGGCTCCGTCGAGGTCCTGTCCGAGTGCGACAGCAGTGACCCTGCGGCAGAAGTCCTGATGGTTGACACGCCATGCAGCCCACCTGGTATGCGTCGCAGTGGCGGCGGCAATGGTGGCGACGATCCGTCGCGTGTTCACAAAGAATATCATCCTGAGGCCCTCACTTTGCAGCAAAAGGAGGAGCTGCACCATCGCAACGTGGAGGCCCTCAACACTCCCATCGTCGGGGAGACCGCCGAGGCCCGGGCCTTGGAGGTGGCACAACTGGCCACTTTGGCTGAGCGCACGCGGCTGGAGAACCTTCAACATTCACTCGACGCGCTCGCTCGATGACAGATTCCTGAATCCAGTCGACGTCAGCGACAACTGTTCCCGCCTGAACCTCAGGTATACCGCACTCCGATTCAGAATCTTACAGCTGCAGCTCGTATAGCAGTGTCCATCCAGCCGTCCCAATCACAGGCTGTAAGAGGTTTGATGCAGATCCGGGCATTGCTCCGGGCGGCAGGGGAGCAAAACACAGCAGTGTCTCAGTCTCGTAACAGGATCCATAGCAGATCTGTGGTGGCTGATACAGTCCAGTCGGCTCACAGCCCAAGATCGCCTCCGCGGCGTGAGGGACGTGGGCATCGCCAAGGGCAGTACTTGGATCGGAACCACGAGCAGTACGATCATCGGCTCGGCCGTGATGACCACCGTCGAGTGCCTACGCCCCCTCCGAGGGGCGGATCATATGCGCCCTGGCAGTATGATGACAGGCACCCGTATAGCGATGAGCGGAGGATACCGGTCGACCCAAGGGAACCGGGGTTTGATGCTAGGTCAATTTTGGTGCAAGGTCTGGTCCACAGGAACTAAGCACACAGAGAAGGGCAGGACAGAGATCGCCCGACTGGAAGCAGAGTGCATGTTTCTGGACCTGAGTGTTTTAGCAGAGCCATCAGAGCTGCAGAGATCCCTCCCAACTTCAGGTTGGTGACTGGGGTAAGTAAGTTCACCGGCGAGTCGAAGCCTGACACTTGGCTGGAAGACTACCGAGTGGCAGTGCAGATTGGTGGTGGAAATGATGATGTGGCCATGAAGCACCTCCCCCTGATGCTTGAAGGTTCAGCTTGAGCTTGGCTGAATCAGTTAGCTCCTGGCAGTATCTTCAGCTGGGAAGAATTGACCCGAGTGTTTGTCAGAACATTTGAGGGCACTTGCAAACGGCCCGGAGGGCTGAGTGAGTTGCAGCATTGTGTGCAGAAACCGAATGAAACTTTGAGGGATTACATCCAGAGGTGGACCACTTTGCATCACACAGTGGAAAATGTATCATAGCATCAAGCAGTTTGCGCCTTCAAGGAGGGTGTGCGGTACAGAGAGCTTAACCTGAAATTCGGTCGGACAGGAGATATAACCCTGGCCGGAATGATGGAAATAGCCACTCGGTACGCTAATGGTGAGGAAGAAGACTGACTCCGCAGTGGCAAGAACAAACCAGTCGCCCAGGACACCGGAGGAGGAAATTCCAGTCGAAAGCAGAAACGCAAAGCCAAACCCGCAGGTCCTGGTGAGGCCGCAGTCATGACCCAAGGAAAGTTCAAAGGAAAGCCTAAGGGACCCTTGATCCCCAAGAAGGTGAAAGATCAGGCAGGAAATGATGTGTTGGATTTGCCATGTCATATTCACACCAAGAAAGATGAAGAAGGGAACCTGATTATCCCAAGCATACCACTCGACAATGTCGACTCCTTATCCAGCAGTTCCACGAGGGCCAGCCCAGTGAGAAGGAGAAGGAGTCTGACAAGGATGAGGACAAAGAGGATGATGACGGTTTTCCCAATGCCAATTCCACCTTGGTGATTTTTGCTGACATTGAAAGCAGAAGTCGACTGAAAGTCATCAACAGAGAAGTAAACATGGTTGCTCCGGCAACGACGACATATTTGAAGTGGTCAAAGATCCCCATTACATTCGACCAGTCCGACCACCCACCGCATGTTGCCACCCCCGGGAGGCAAGCGTTGGTGGTCGACCCAGTCGTTGGGGGCACCCGACTGACCAAAGTCCAGATGGATGGTGGTAGTGGCTTGAACATTTTGTACGCTGAGACCCTCCGAGGGATAGGCATTCCGATGTCCAAGCTCAGTGAGAGCAACATGCGATTCCATGGTATCATCCCAGGAAAGAAAGCCGATTCACTCGGCCAGATCACTCTTGACGTGGTTTTTGGTGATTCGAAGAATTACCGTAAAGAAAAGTTGACATTTGAAGTTGTGGATTTTCACAGTGCCTATCATGCTATTCTGGGCAGAACTGCATATGCCCGTTTCATGGCTCAACCATGTTATGTGTACCTTAAGCTGAAGATGCCTGGCCCCAGGGGCGTGATCAGAGTCACTGGCAATCGGCAGCGAGCAGAAGAGTGCCTCTAGAAGGGCTCAAAGATAGCCGATGAACAGATGGCAGCAATAGAAATGGAAGAATATAAGAGGACTGCAGATCCGAGTGATTTGTTGCGGGCTAAGAAGCCTGCTTTAGAGTCTGCATTTCAGTCGTCCGGTGAAACAAAGCCTGTTCACATTCACTCGACCAATCTCAATGCTGCTCCGACTCATATCTCAACAACACTCAACAGCAAATAGGAAGAAGCGCTCATCCGGTTCCTCCGTGAGAACTGGGACATCTTTGCATGGAAACCTTCTGACATGCCAGGTGTACCCAGGGGACTGGCTGAGCACTGTTTACAAGTCAACCCGAAAGCAAAACCTGTCAAGGAACACCTCCGCCGGTCCACCGTGGAGAAGAGAAAAGCAATTGGCGAAGAGGTGGCTTGGCTTCTAGCAGCTGAGTTCATCCGAGAAATATACCACTCCGAGTGGCTCGGCAATGTGGTTATGGTGCCCAAGAAAGATAAGTCACTTCGTATGTGTATAGATTTCAAGCATATTAATCGGGCCTGCCCGAAAGATCATTTTCCTCTCCCCCGCATCGACCAGATCGTCGACTTGACTGCGCGGTGTGAGCGTCTGTCCTTTTTGGATGCGTATTCCGGGTACCATTAGATCCGACATTATGGACCCGATGAGATAAAGACAGCTTTTATCACCCCATTCGGGTGCTTCTGCTATGTTACCATGCCCTTTGGTCTTAAAAATGCTGGCGCCACGTTCATGCTCATGATTCAGAAGTGCCTGCTCACTCAGGTCAGCCGGAATGTGGAAGCATACATGGATGACATCGTGGTTAAGTCACGCAAGAGTTCCGACCTGGTGACTGACCTCGCTGAAACCTTTGCCAACTTGAGAAGATATGATATCAAGCTAAATCCTTCGAAGTGCACATTCAGAGTACCCGGTGGAAAGTTACTCAGTTTCCATGTTTCCGAATGAGGAATCGACGCAAACCCTGAAAAGGTAGGTGCAATCCTCCGAATGAAAAGCCCAGTGCGAGTGCATGACGTTCAGAAGCTTACTGGTAGTTTGGCTGCATTGAGTCGATTCATTTCTCGTCTCGGTGAGAAGGCATTACCTCTTTACCGACTGATGAAGAAATCTGATAAGTTCGAGTGGACTCCTAAAGCTGAAGCAGCATTTGTGGAACTCAAAGCCCTGCTTTCCACCCAGCCAGTGCTTGCTGCTCCGATCAGCAAAGAGCCTCTACTGCTGTATATCTCAGCCACTGGACAAGTTGTCAGCACAGTGCTCACAGTCGAGTGGGAAGAAGAAGGCAAGGCCTACAAAGTTCAGAGCCCAGTGTATTATATTTCTGAAGTCTTGACTCCATCCAAGCAGAGATATCAATATCAGAAGCTTGTTTATGGAATTTACTTGACCACGAAGAAAGTTGCACACTACTTCTCAGACCACTCAGTTTCAGTCGTCAACGACGCCCCGTTGTCAGAAATTCTGAACAATAGAGACGCAACTGGTCGAGAGGCAAAGTGGGCGATTGAATTCCTTCCGTTAGATATCAAGTTTGAGGCAAAAGAAAGCAATTAAGTCTCAAGCAATTGCAGATTTCCTGGCCGAGTGGAATGAGCAGCAACAGCCGACTCGAACTCACTCGGAGCAGTGGACCATGTTCTTTGACGGTTCCAAGATGCTGAATGGTTCTGGTGCTGGGGTAGTCCTGGTATCCCCGCGAGGTGACAAGCTCAGTTATGTTCTCTAGATTCACTTTGATTCCTCCAACAATGAAGCTGAATATGAATCACTTCTGTACGGATTGCGTATGGCCATTTCACTCAGCGTCCGTCGCCTAATGGTTTACGACGACTCAGACTTAGTGGTCAATCAAGTGATGAAGGAGTGGAACATCAGGAGTCTGGCTATGACTGGTTATTGCAATGCAGTGAGAAAATTGGAAAAGAAGTTTAAGGGGTTAGAGCTCCATCACATACCCCGAGTCAAGAATCAAGCAACTGATGACCTGGCGAAGATAGGTTCCAAGCGGGAGCCTATTCCCAGCAATGTGTTCTTGGAGCATCTCCATACCCCGTCAGTTCAAGAAGATCCCTTCATAGAAGAGCCTCCACAACCCAAGAGTTCTACTGATCCGACTGAGATCGAAGTCCCAGCAGTGGTCGACTTGATCATGGATGTTTTGGTCATCACCCCCAATTGGACGGTGCCGTATATTGCGTATCTTCTTAGGAAGGAACTTCCAGAAGATGAAGATGAGGCCCGTCAAATTGTCCGTCGATCCAAAGCTTTTACCGTGATTAGTGGGCGGCTTTACAGAGAAAGTGTTACTGGAGTCGCTCACCGGTGTATCACACCAGAGGAAGGTCGAATGATCCTCAATTGTATCCACTCGGGGACCTGTGGTCACCATTCGTCCTCTCGGACCATTGTGGCCAAAGCATACCAAGCAGGATTCTTCTAGCCGCGAGCAAATGAAATGGCGAAAGAAATAGTCGACAAGTGTGAGGGCTGTCAGTTCTACTCCAACATGTCCCACAAGCCTGCATCAGCCTTGAAGACCATTCCGCTCGTCTGGCCATTTGTTGTTTGGGGATTGGATATGGTTGGGCCTCTGAGGACTGGCAGGAGTGGCTTCACCCATCTGCTTGTAGCAGTCGACAAGTTCACTAAATGGATTGAAGCCAAACCCATCAAAAACCTCGATTCAAGTACTGCTGTCAGCTTCATCAGAGAGTTAACATTCAGATATGGAGTTCCGCACAGCATCATCATGGACAATGGTTCAAACTTCGATTCAGATGAGTTCAAGGCTTTCTGTGCTTCCCAAGGCACTCGGGTCGACTACGCTTCAGTCGCCCACCCGCAGCCGAATGGGCAAGCCGAAAGAGCAAACGGTTTGATTTTCCAAGGGCTGAAACCTCGATTGATGCGTGACCTCAAGCATGCAGCAGGCGCTTGGGTAGATGAACTACCATCAGTCCTTTGGGGATTGAGAACAACACCAAATCGGACGACTGGTCGGACTCCCTTCTTCATGGTCTATGGGGCTGAAGCCGTACTGCCGAGTGATTTGCTTCACAACGCGCCCCGAGTAGAACTTTTTTCAGAAGCTGAAGCAGAACAAGCTCGACAAGGTGTTGTTGATCTTCTGGAAGAAGAAAGAGAGATGGCCTTGATCCGGTCGGCCATTTATCAGCAAGACCTTCGTCGATTCCATGCCAGAAATGTGAGAGGTCGAGCATTTCAGGAAGGTGACCTTGTGCTCCGAGTGGATCAGCAACGGCCTCACAAGCTTGCTCCCGCTTGGGAAGGTCCCTTCATCATCACCAAGGTGCTCCACAAAGGAGCATATCACCTCTACAATGTGGAACAGAAGAAAGACGAGGCACGCGCTTGGAATGCGGAGCTGCTCCGCCATTTTCATACTTAAACATTCAGACTGATGAGATGTAATAAGAAGTACCTCTCAGTTTGTTTATCAAAGACACAGTTTTACAGTCTCCTAAATGATTGTTGTTACTTATACATGTGTTCAAAATCCCCCAGTGGGTGGCTTAGCTGCGAACCCGATTCGCCTAATTTTGAAAAAATCCTACCGAGTGAAGAGCAACCCTCTCACTCGGGGGCTTAGCTGCAGTTCCGTACTCACCTAAGATTGAGAAAATCCCCCAGTGGGTGGCTTAGCTGCGAATCCGATTCGCTAAGTTTCAAAAACAAACTCCGAGTGAAAGGCAACCTTCTCACTCGGAGGCTTAGCTGCGAACCCAATTCGCCTAAGTTTAAAAAAAATCCTACCGAGTGAAGAGCAACCCTCTCACTCGGGGGCTTAGCTGCAGTTCCGTACTCGCCTAAGATTGAGAAAATCCTACCGAGTGAAGAGCAACCCTCTCACTCGGGGGCTTAGATGCAGTTCCGTACTCGCCTAAGTTTGAAAAAATCCTACCGAGTGAAGAGCAACCCTCTCACTCGGGAGCTTAGCTGCAGTTCCGTACTCGCCTAAGATTGAGAAAATTCTACCGAGTGAAGAGCAACCCTCTCACTCGGGGGCTTAGCTGCAGTTCTGTACTCACCTAAGTTTGAAAAAATCCTACAGAGTGAAGAGCAACCCTCTCACTCGGAGGCTTAGCTACAGTTCCGTACTCGCCTAAGTTTGAAAAAATCCTACCGAGTGAAGAGCAACCCTCTCACTCGGAGGCTTAGCTACAGTTCCGTACTCGCCTAAGTTTGAAAAAATCCTACCGAGTGAAGAGCAACCCTCTCACTCGGAGGCTTAGCTGCAGTTCCGTACTCGCCTAAGTTTGAAAAAATCCTACCGAGTGAAGTGCAACCCTCTCACTCGGGGGCTTAGCTGCAGTTCTGTACTCGCCTAAGTTTGAGAAAATCCTACCGAGTGAAGAGCAACCCTCTCACTCGGAGGCTTAGCTACAGTTCCGTACTTGCCTAAGTTTGAAAAAATCCTACCGAGTGAAGAGCAACCCTCTCACTCGGGGGCTTAGCTGCAGTTCCGTACTCGCCTAAGTTTGAAAAAATCCTACCGAGTGAAGAGCAACCCTCTCACTCGGGGACTTAGCTGCAGTCTCGTACTCGTCTAAGTTAAAACACGCTCCGAGTGAAGAGCGATCCTCTCGCTTGGGGACTTGGCCACACGCTCCGTCCTGATCCGCAAGGACGACGAGGTGCAAGTCGTCTGCGACCTTCTCCTCAGAGCTGCACCACAAGTACAATGTACGCTCCATCCCGATCCGCCAGGACGACGAGGTGCAGGTCATCTGCGAACTTCTCCTCATAGTTGCGCCACAAGTACAATGTACGCTCCATCCCGATCCGCAAGGACGACGAGGTGCAGGTCATCTGCGACTTTCTCCTCAGAGCTGCATCACAAGTACAAATATCTGTTCCGAGCGAAAAGACAAGTTCCACTCGGAGTCAAGAGATTCAAAAGCGGTAAAGCCAAAGACACCGTGTTCAAAGAAAAACCAGGTTCAGATAAACCTCGCAAGATTCAGAACCGCGGATAAAAGTGCTCGGACATCAGGCCCGAAGGAGTTTAACGGTTAAAAAATCACTCGGCATTCCGAGGCAAATTTAAGCAAGACATAAAGTGTGTTCACTCCGCAGGAGGAGGGCTGGCAGGCTCGACAAACTCATCCAGGTCAATTCCATCTGCAATACGAGTAGCTGCTTCGATGAAGGTCTCCATGAAGGACTAAAATTGATGCTTCTTGGTGTTGGCGACCTTGAGTGTTGCTAGCTTTTCTTCCTTGGCCTCTTTGCAGTGGACACGAACCAGAGACAGAGCCACGTCAGCTCCACAGCGAGCAGACGACTTCTTCCATTCCTGCACTCGACCAGGGATCTCGTTGAGTCGAGTCATCAGAGACTCGAGATCATTCTGGAATGTCACCCTTGGCCAGAGCGCGGTGTCGATCCGCGACATCGCCACTTTCAGTCGGGCGAGGTAGTCCATGGCACTGGCAAGACGAGATTCTAATCGGAGCACGTTCATGGCAGCTTCATCCTTAATTGGGGAGTTGATGGGGTCCAAGCTCGTTTCAATCCGCCCAGTCTCCTCCTTGAAGTTCTGGCAGAATTCTATACACACAGGTAAATGGTGAATCGACTGCTATATGACGAGTCGACAATAACAAATCAGTCAGAAGGAGAAAGTACCTTCAAGCATAAGGAACATTTTCTTGGCAAGCCCTCCCAGATAGTTCTCCAGTTCATCCCTCTTCCGAGTGAGGTCTTCAACTTTGTCAGTCAGAACCCCATTGTCCTTCTTCAGTCGCGTTGCTTCCTTGTTAGCTTCGTCAAGAGCAGTCTTCAACTTGGCGTTATCTTCTTCTAACTTCCCGACTGAAGCTAGCTTCTTGTCGGCAAGTGTTGTTTTCTCTTGCGCCGTTTTCTGTGCCGCAGCAAGATCAAGGTCCTTTTGGTCCAGTGCCTGCTTCATTTTCTCTGAAAGAAATAGCATTTGGTTCAGAAGGAGGAAAGAAAAGATGACAAGGGAGACAGTCGGCAAGTTTTCACCTCCCATACCAGTGGTTTCATCCTTGGCCTTCTGCAAGTTCTCTTTGGCCAACGCCAGGTCAAGATTGAGCTGGACCTGTTTCTTCTCCAAGTCAGCAAACCGAGCCCCGAGCTCACAAGATCTCTGCAGACAATGGACAGTCAGTCGACAGGAACAAAGATTGGTTGCTTCCGAGCAATAAAATACAAGTTCAACTTGTTACGACAAGGAGAGGCCTAAGACTACTGCCGAATCAAACATTCAACAGTAGTCTCGGGGACTACACCCAGTGGGTGCACTTAGCGTGCCCCCACTGGTTCGACTTTTCAATCGACTTGGTCTGCCTAGTCGAGAGAGAGACGTTAAAAAAAACAAGACAACAGTTATTCTCAGACCACAGTCGACTGCACGCAGTCGACTACGGCCTCGGGGACTACACCCAGTGGGTGCACTCAGCGTGCCCCCACTGGTCCAGCTTCCACTCGACATGGTCCACCCAGACCGAGTGGAAGAACCTTCAAGAAAAAATTTGTTCAAAGACCCCCGCCGAATCAAACATTCGACGGTGGCCTCGGGGACTACACCCAGTGGGTGCACTCTGCGTGCCCCCACTGGTTCGAAGACACACTCGACGCGACCTAGTCGACTCAAGTGGAAAAACTACTCAACAAAAGTTGAAACACCCAGTGGGTGTACAGATACAAGATGCAAACTGGCAATACATGCACATTAAAGGTTCCAAAACGCTCATCCACGGATATCTTACGGATAATAAAGCAAGTACCATTTCCTAACAGAACAAGCGATGAGCTAAAAATTAGTCGGCAATCAGCTAACCTGGACGTTGGTCTGGAGAGCTGAGCTGGCATCATAAGTAGCCTGACTGGCTTCACGCACCACCTTCATCTGCTCCATCATAAGACCTGCCTGGCGTATAGCCTCCTTGGCAGCATTCACTGGATCCTCCGGGACATGATGGGTGACGAAGAGCGGAGTTGGTGGAATAGTCACAGCAGCCTGAGGATCTGAGGCATGGAGTTGCACGGACGAGGCAAGGGCTTGAGCAGTCGACGCCGAAGGACGTTCAGTCGACACAGGATCGGCAAATGTAACAAAAACCCGATTGAGGTCTCCGGACTGATGGATGACTGGTTCTGGCACTGATGTCGTCTGAGGCACCTTGCTGGCTGGCGCCCTCCTACCCGAAGTCCTGCCCCTCCTTCCCACAGGCTTCTGGGGCATTTCTTCATCGTCGTCTGGAATTTCAATAATATTTTGCACCACTGCGAAAGACTCAACCGCAAGAGTTCAGTCGACTGAAGAATCAATTGACAAAATGAAGACAAGATGTTAGAGTCATACCGGCTTTGGAAGTGGCTGCGTCTTCAGTTTCCTCATCATCATCCTCGTAAAGATTCATGGAAGTCCCAGAAGTAGCAGCACTGCAAGTTTCAGAACCCACTTGGTCAAGCAAGAGAATGATTCGACAATAAATATAAGAGTCCCTGAGCTAAGAGTGGAAACAAAACACTTACGCAGACGTAACGGGAACGTCAACCTTGATCTTAGGCAAGGCCTTCCGGGGCTTTGAAGGTGCAGCTGCTCTGCCAAGGACACTTGCTGGATCATGGGTCTGCTTGGAGCGTCTTTCAGAGCGAGGTGGAGAGTCGACTTCCTCACTGCTGCTTGAGTCCTCGCCCTCCTCCTCTTCTTCTCCATCAGATTGCTAGTCGCTGCTTTCGCCTCCACTAGCCTCTCCCTCCTGATCCTGCTCTCCATTGGGCACCGAGTACATCTCAGTATAAATCTGCGAGGCAAAGAATTGAACAAGTATCAGTCGGTTCCAAAGATAGTTTAAAAATCAGAGTAAAAGTCACTCGGCACCAAAGGTCAGACCTTGTCTGGTTCGTTAGCAGCGTCGAGTGGTGGAATTCTCCTGGACCCCCTGGGGTTGTCTTTGTTTCCAGTGATGCCCTGCAACCACTGCGCCACCGTCTCCTCGGCAACTTCCTCCGGGTGGATCCGAGTGGTATCATCAGTACCTGAGTACATCCACATAGGATGATCGCGGGCCTGGAGCGGCTGGATGCGGCGACTGAGAAACACCTCTAGCAAATCCATGCCAGTCACACCATCGCGGACAAGTTGGACTACTCGTTCAACCAACATAGTCACCTCCACCTTTTCTACTGGAGTCACTTTCAAGGAAGAGGGCTTCTCAATTCGCTCCATGGTGAAGGGGGATGGCCAGTCGACTAACCAGGGGTTGGTTTGTCCTTACAATAAAACCAGGTCGACTGCCACCCTCTGACTGAATCGGGAAGAGTCATAGGTGGAAAAGTGCTTTTACCTCTCATCTGGATCCCTAGACCTCTGCACATCTAGATCATGTGCGTCCTCTCATCACTCGGATTAGCCTTTTTCACAGACTGAGAGCGGCAAGTAAAGATGTGTTTGAAGAGACCCCAATGAGGTCGACAACCCAGGAAATTCTCACACATGGAAACAAACGCAGCGAGGTATGTGATGGTGTTGGGGGAAAAGTGATGAAGTTGGGCTCCAAAAAAGTTCAGAAAACCCCGGAAAAAAGGATGAGGAGGTAGGGAAAAACCACGGTCGACGTGGGTCGCGAGGAGGACACACTCACCCTCCTGCGGCCGCGGCTCGGTCTCATCACCTGGCAGCCTCTAGGATCCATGGGCAATCAAGCCCCCCTCGACCAGACCCTCCAGATCCTCTTGCTGAATCGTGGATCAAATCCAGTCGCCCTGGATCCAGCCGGGCGGCAGGCCAGATCTAGACGACGATCCCCCCCGACTCGTCTTCTTGCCCTTCGCCTTCGCCGTCGCCTTCTTCGCACTCTCCAGGGCCGCCGCTTGTCCTTTCCCATCGCAGCAGGCTGCGCTCGGGCGGGGCGACGGCGTAGAGGGTGGAGGTGAACGCGGTGGAGAAGCTGAGGGAGAAGAAGGGGAATGGGGCGCACTGTACAAACACTACGGGCCCGACCCCTTATATGGGCCTGCTTCCGAGTGGCTGACTTGTGGGCCCAAGCAATCCTATCAAATCCCGCAACAGTCGTGCGCTCGATATGTGGTGAAAAAGGTGGTGCGAGAATCGAGGCATCCCTGCCTAATCTACTCCGTTTACTGCGGTTCTCTCCGTCCCGCGCGCTTCTCCAAATTTCGAATCCCGTGAGATCCGGGAGCGGCAGTGCGACCAATCGCGCTGAAGATTTTATATCACACCAACACTTGGAGCTTATCAGCAAAGTTCACTCGACAACCTCTGAATGGACCCAGGTGACTGGAAATGAAGTTGAAGTTTTTACATAGATCACTGGCCCGGTTAAAATGCCTCTGAAGCATATAAATCGGGTCGGAACTATCTTCAACCCCTTCGCCAATCGAACCCAGATCCATTCGGGGGCTAATGACGATGACATGTACCTAGGGTCTGGTAATAGGCCTGACCTAGACACCCTTCCCAAGGACACTGCTCCAAAGCCAAAGGCATTCAAAGGATAGCATCATCTACCGACTGAAATCACCTCAGGGTGCAACCCACTCGACCAACAGTTCACTCGGATAACCCAATTCCATTCGACCAAGGTATCATCATTCGACCATACCAGAAACCACTCGGAGTACAGAAGATCTAAGGCCAGTCAGGATGGCAACGGTCAGGCGTTCACTCCGTAGTCTTAATGATCATTTATATGTCTTTCCTATTGGCGTTACCAGTAACATCAAACCTTAATGTACATTGAACCCCTTGTAACATGGGCTGGCTGGGGTCCTGGCGCACTCTATATAAGCCACCTCCCTCCACTGGCACAAGGGTTCGCACCCCCTGTAACAACACGCATAATCCAGTCGACCAAGCCTCCGGGCACCAAGACGTAGGGTTGTTACTTCCTCCGAGAAGGGCCTGAACTCGTAAATCTTGCGTGCACAACCTCACTGTAGCTAGGACCCTGCCTCCTCCTACATACCCCCTATTCTACTGTCAGACTTACTCCCACGACACCAATGAGGATGATGAACCCCTACTTGATGGTGTAGATTAAATCTCGTGGTTCTGGAACTTGCGCCGGCTGGAATTGTGTTTCGTCTGCTCTCCTAGGGTTTCTGGAATTTTTGAGCATTTATATAGCTGAGATGCGGTGGAGGAGACCCCTGTGGGCCCCACAACCCATCATAGCACGCCCTGGTGTCTTGTGGGCCCCACAGGTCTCCCCCCAAGTGCTTCCTTGGCTCCCAAGTTGTCTTCTGGTCCAAAAAAAATCTCCAAAAAGTTTCGTGGCATTTGGACTTCATTTTGTACTGATATTCTGCGAAGTAAAAACAAAGCAAAAAACAGCAACTGGCATAGGGCACTATTTCAATAGGTTAGTCCCAACAAATGATATAAAGTTGCTATAAAATGATTGTAAAACATCCAAGAATGATAATATAACAGCATGGAACAATCCAACATTATAGATACGTTCGAGACGTATCACATCCAAAGCAGTATGAAGGTCCTGCCACCTACGCTCTTATGATAGAAGAGAAGGAAATCTTCTTTGAATGCCTGCTCAGTATAAAGGTCCTGTCTGGCTTCTCGTCGAATATAAAGGGAATAATAAATATGCCAGAGAAAAAATTTCAAAACCTAAAGTCTCAAGACTGCCATGTGATTATGACGCAATTACTTCCGGTTGCATTGAGGGAGCTTCTACCGAAAAATGTTCGATTAGCCGTTGTGAAGCTATGTGAATTCCTCAATGCAATTTCTCAGAAGGTAATCAATCCAGAAATCCTACCAAGGTTACAGAATGATTTGGTCCAATGTCTTGTCAGTTTTGAGTTGGTGTTCCCATCATCCTTCTTCAATATCTTGACGCATGTCCTACTTCACCTAGTCGAAGAGATTACCATTCTGGGTCCGGTATTTCTACACAATATGTTCCCCTTTGAGAGGTTCATGGGAGTCTTCAAGAAATATGTTCATAATCGTGCTAGGCCAGAAGAAAGCATCTCCAAGGGCCATGAAACAGAGGAGGTTATTGAGTTTTGTGTTGACTTTATTCCTGACCTTAAGCCGATTGGTGTTCCTGAATCGCGGCATGAGGGGAGACTGAGTGGAAAAGGCACGCTAGGAAAGGATTCAGTAATATGTATGGACGGGCATTCTTTCACTCAAGCACACTACACAGTTCTAAAAAATCCACCTTGGTGGCTCCGTATATCAAAGAACACATGGATATTGTACGCTCCAAGAACCCGGAGCAGTCTGACCCCTGGATTAAACGTACACACATGGCGACTTTCGGCGGTTGGTTGCAAACACATCTCATGAATGACAACACTCTTGGACATGAGTTGTACTTGTTGGCCTAGTCACCATCTTCGACTATATTGACTTTCAAAGGGTACGAGATAAATGGGAATACATTTTACACGATTGCCCCAGATAAAAAGAGCACCAACCAAAATAGTGGTGTCTGCTTTGATGCAACAAACAACAATAGGACAAAGGACACATATTATGGTTATATAGAGGAGATATGGGAACTTGACTATGGACCTTCTTTTAAGGTCCCTTTGTTTCGGTGCAAATGGGTCAATCTGACAGGAGGCGGGGTAAAGGTAGACCCGTAGTACGGAATAACAACAGTGGATCTCAACAATCTTGGGTACACAGACGAACCATTCGTCCTAGCCAATGATGTGGCGCAGGTTTTCTATGTGAAGAACATGTCTACCAAACCGAGAAAAAGAAAAGATAAGGAAGCGAATACATCATACAATGAGCCAAAGTGCCACATAGTTCTTTCAGGGAAAAGAAACATCGTGGGAGTGGAGGACAAGACAGACATGTCAGAAGATTATGAAAATTTGATGAAATTCCTCCCGTCACAGTGAAGACTGGCCCAAGCATCCTGTTAAATGATGAAGATTCTCCATGGTTACGGTGCAAAGGGACACACACGAAGAAAAGGTTTTATACCCCAAGATCCCACTCTGGGATGTGACCGGCTTCACCGTCATCACTTTCTTCTCTAGTGAGTTTCCAGACTTATAGCTGGAAGGTCCCACCTCGGACAAACCGGAGGGAATCTTTGTAAGAGTTAGGGTATATATGTGTTTTGGCATTTTGGCATTTGAAACATGATTTTAGAATAATTATTTATTAAGGTATGAATTTTCAATTATTCCTGTCCTTTTAGTATTTTAATTATACAGAGGAGTTAATCAATGCAGTTATGTCCAAACAAAATATTTCACTATGTATTTTGCAAGGGTGATCATACGCAGTTAGTCCCAGTTGGTGGGGTTCCATATAAAATAACAAGGTTAATATAGACATGGTTTAAACGTCTTGACATAGATGAATACAGCAGAAGTATCGGAGATGATAAGAGAGAAATGTTGTATGACATAAACTTGGAGCTACGTTGTGGTTTCTCTGATCGGCGGATCTCTTATGCTGAGCCAAGTCCAGATGAGGAGTTCTGGTTGCTTTCTGGTGAAGCTGAGGACAACATATCAGATGGTAGGATTGTTCAAGTAATTGTTTGGCATATACAAGATAACCGAATAATTTGCACCTTTGATTCTGGGTTGAAAGCCATAGTTATGGGAGACAACTATTCTGATGATGGCTTTGATCTAGAATCACTGCAGTTACATGAAGGTGATGTATTAACTGGCAAAATTAAGATTGTGAACAAAAATAGGTTCATAGTTTACCTAACATGCACATCCAGGCACCTTTATATTATCTTACATCAGGAGTACAAACCCACATCATGAGTATGTTGGGTTATACCCTATTTTGACAGCATTGATCGCCTTGTGTCATATTTTCAAAAACATATTGACAAACCACCACCTGATGCTGGCCGTTCAATGCGAAATGTTGTGGCAATGGTACCTATGAAAAATAACTTCATAGAACTATTTGTCACTCTCTGATGAAATTTAAAACTCCTCATGTTGACTAACAGAAACATAACATAATTTGGCAAAAGAATAACAAGAAAACATAAACTAAAATAATTAAAACAAATGAAAAAAGGTATAAAACTAAAAGAGCTAAACAGAATCTGTTTTTGATTAAAACACCTAATTAAAATAACATAAAAATTACCAAATTGAACATACTGATAAAACACACTAATATTAAACAGCAGGAAAAAGAATCACTCAAATTCTATTTTTAAACTAAAGTTATTCACAAACTAGTGATTCACACAAGTTTCAAATAATTCAAATTTAAACTATTCAAAATTGAAAACTACCGGCACTAACAGAAAGTTTATAATTTTTGTGACCTAAAGCAAAAATATTCAGTCAAAAACTCTAAATATTGCCTGTAAGTAGAAACAAAAGTAAAAAAATAAAGCAAAAAACAAAAACAGAAGACATGAAAAACACCTTTAGTCCAGGTTGCCACCACCAGCCGGGACTAAAGGTCCTTCTCCCGCGCGTAATTTGGACCGCCGAAAATGTCCTTTAGTCCCGGTGCGGGGCTGGAACCGGGACTAAAGGTTGGACCTTTAGTCCCGGTTCTAGCCACCAACCGGGACTAAAAAACCTTTAGTCCCGGTGCGTGGCTGGAACTGGGACTAAAGGTCCAACCTATATAAGCGTTGTCCCGGGGCCAGCCACCGCCCGGGAGAACAGATCAGTCGAATCACCACGACGCCGCCAGGCTGCCGGAGCTCGCCGCACGCCATCGTCAATTCCGGCCACGTCGAGCCTCCCCCGTGCCCACTTTTCTAACCTGCAGGACCACAGTGAGCTCCTCCTCCTTTCCCCTCTCCTCTCTTCGCGGATCCATGGCCATAGGCCCCTCGCCATTCGAGCCGAAGCTCGTCGCCGCCGTTGAGCTCGCCGGCATGGTCCTCGTTGTCGTGCTCAGTGCGCTCCCAGGAGTCAGTACCACCCACCAGCTCCTCCTCCCGTGCCTCCTAGCCCCGGTTCCGTCAGAGCACGAACTCCGGCAGCCGCTCGCATTGACGCCGCTGCCGTTGTAGGCCACCTCCACCGCTTCTGTCTGCTCCCTTAGATGCGCTCTCACCGGCTCGTTCAAACGCGCCCTCGCACGCATCAAAAGGTCGCCCGTAGCCCCATTTCTAACGGCCGCCCGAGCCCCTCCGCCGCGCTCGTGGTCGCTGGACCATCACCGCCGGCGCGCCACCGCCCCTGAGTCTCTGACTCGTGGGCCCCACGTCGTTAGCCACTAACATCCCCCCTAAACAACCACTGACATGTGGGGCTCCCTCACTAATTAACTAATGAAGTTTAAATAAAACTGTTAGTTAGTATAGTCACTGACAGTCTGGCCCCACCGTTAAGTTAAACTAATTAAAATGTTAAAACTCTGTTAAAATAGGCTTTGTCACTGACAGTAGGGCCCCACTCGTCAATTGAAAACTAATTAAAGCATTTAGCCTTTAATTTAGAATTAATAATAATTTCAGAATATGTTTAAAACTTTGAAAAATAATATAAAATAAACCGTAACTAGGATGAAAATAATTTATATATGAAAATTGCTCAGAAAAATCCAACGAATCTGAATATGCAACCCGTTCATCTGTCACACCTCTAGCACTGCAAACATAGAACCATCCCCTCTCTTTCATTTGTCTGGAAAATTCCAAACGCCGGGAAAACCCGTCCGGATGTTTTACCTCTCCGTCTGCAACGTGTAGTACTACGTTAGGTCACCCCTAGCACTGCTTGTTGTCGTGTCATGCTTAGTCATGCATCTGTTTGCTTTAAATTTACTTTCATGCTTAGTGATGCATTATATTGTTGCATTGCATTGATTGTATTCCCTCTTGTTTACCGGTGGTTGTTCCCTCTCGGTTCAAATGGACTTCATCCAAATCGATGTTAGCATGCATAAGCTCAAACCACATCATATCTCCATGTCATGATCATGCATCATATTGTTGCATTGTTGTGTATTGATTGCACCTCCGGTATTGTTCTTCTCGATACTATGATTCAGTTTTTGCTTATTGAATGCATTCTAATTGTTTTATCTTTCTTCTGGATTAGTTAAGCTATGGACAATAGCGGCAGAGACGACCATGATCAAGAGGATATCATCTTCGACATGATGCGCTCCTCCCAAAACCAAGAGAATGAACCAGATGACGGCTCACAATTTCTGAACGACTCCGGTGAGGGACTTGAGGTAGAACCAAGAGACGAAGGGCAAACTAACAATGATGGCAAACGAAATGGTAGACAATTAACAAAGTCCGGTGAGGTACATATATATATTAGGCCTTTGGTGATCATTACATGTATTAATTGATTTGTATATAGATATATTAACGTATCTTTCTTCTTTTAGCCCTCCGGATCGAGCAAATCTTCTACAAGGGTACGAGGCAGGGCCAAAAAGTTGCCGATGGCATAAAGTACAACATCGATAAAGCCAAAGCAGATGGCGAACCGATTTCTCCTGCAAACAATGCCCATAAATTTATAAATCAATGCGGAGTTATTGTTAGGGACAACATCCCGATCACCGTTCAAAAATGGAATAAGCCAAAGGAAGATCGAGAAGTTAGTTATGTCGACGAAAGATCGAAAATTTTGCTTTGGGATACGCTCATGTCACATTTCAACCTACCAAAGGGTTTCACAGATGGCCAACGGTTGAAAGTCAAGCAGTTTGCTCTTAAGAAGATGGCCACACAATTCCAGACCTGGAAGAAAAGATTATACAGTGACTACCTCAAGGCAGAAAAGAAGACTCCAGAATTCACTTGAGCACTAGAAAAGGTAAAAGATCGCTGGGACTTATTTGTGAAGTACAAGGAATCGGATGCAGCTAAGGAATGGTCGAGAAAAAATAAGATAAATGCTGCCAAAAAAGAGTATCACCATGTTCTGGGGACATGTGGCTACAAGAGAGGCATGCCTAAGTGGGAAGCAGATGTGGCCAAGATGATTGCTGAAGGGGTCACTCCAAAAACAGCGGGTTGGCCCGAGAGGTCCAGGAATTGGTTTTATGCGCATGGGGGAAAGTTGGACCCGACGACAGGGGAGATTATTGAAAAGGCAAGTCTTAAAACTGCCTCGGACGCTTTAATTCAAGCAATAGAAGATGCTCGAACGGGGGTGTTCCAGCCCGAGAGAGAGAACGACGAGCTTACATGCGCCCTCGGGAATCCTGAACACGGAGGACGAACACGAGGCAAAGGCGTTGTTCCGTGGATTCAGTGGTTTTTGGAGTGGAACGACACTTATAGAAGCCGTGCGAGAAAAAAGAAGCAGGATGCAGACCGGCTTCAAAAGGTAGAATCAAAGAACGCGGAGTTGGAACGCGTTTTAATGCGGCAGCAGGAGCAGATCAACACAATTAGTCAGCAAACGGCGTCTCAGCGGCAGGAGCAAGCAGATCCAGCATTGGATAGTACCATCCCATCTCTGCGGAAAAGCAGCAAGGGTTCCATAGGGGTCCCGGCCGATGATGCACTGCTGGCTCGCTACCCCGTGGATGATATCAAACAGACGACAAGTTGTGAGCTACACATGAAAATGAAGAACATATCCATGAAGGTGGCGGTCGGCTTTGCTTTACCGAATGCACCTGAAGCAACCATCCATGGCAATCTGGTTCTAGCTAGCTATGCTCGTGTCGGGGTGGATGAAGTTCTGTAGGAAAATGACTCACTAGAGCTTGACTTTCCTGGAGGTCAAGGGGAGCAGACACTGGGAGAAGTCATACGTGGTGTCATTGTATGGAGAAAGGAATGCATCATGTTTCCAAACTCGGCGACAAGGCCACCGACTCCTCCGAGTAGCAATACAGCTCTAAGTCCGCCGCGTCAGCCGACTCCACCCCACCTCGAGACGGAGCGCAATGCGAGTCCGCCATATCGGTCTCCGCCGCGTCAGGCGACTCCACACCGCCTCCAGGTTTTCCCTGGTTCTCTGGTTCCCGGTTGATCGGTCAGGGTTAACCGGTCAATTGTTGACTAGTCGACCATTAACTTTTGAAGGGAAAAAGTGTCATTTTTTCAAAAAATATCATTCACAAATCCAAAAAAGTTCTCGGGTTCAGAAAAAAGTTCAAGGATAGAAAAAAAGATACAAACTTAAAAAACATTTCATCAATTTCGAAAAAAGGTCATCGATTTTTAAAAAGTTCCCAAAAATTGAAAATGCTTCATCAATTTTTTAAAAATTTCAGCAATTTGAAAACAAGTTCATAAATTTGAAAACGAACTCATCAAATTTAAAAAAAGTTCCTGCATTTTGAAAAAAGACAAAAACAGATAAGAAAAAGAATAAAAAATGAAAAAGGAAAGAAATAGAATAAGGAAACAAAAGACCAAACAAAACCGGTCAAGAAAAGAAAGAAAGAAAGAAAGAAAGAAAACCCGGTTGGGAAGCTGCTGGAAGCTTCCCAAAACCGGGAAGAGCTCTCTCCCATTTCACCCCTTGGATGGACCGGCCCGGGTCAAAACGCCTTCAGTGCTAGTTAATGAAATGCATGTTAACTGGCGCAAAAGACGCCAAATAGGATTCGGGTTCAGCTAATGCTATCTGCAGTGCATTTTAATAATGAAGCACCTTACCAATAAAGTTAATGTGATATATATGCACCATTTGTTAAATTAATGATTGATACCATGACGTTGACCATTCGGAAGAAGACTACAAATTTGAAGCCCACATATATCTGAATCAACTAAGGTGGCAGGGTCCAAGAAATATGTATCATGGTGTACGTACGTATATATGTACATGGCACATACCATGCAGGCCACTGATACATACATACGGTTATGGCGGGCGTGAGAGGTGAGAGGAAGCACATACTATATATTGAGTATTGGTTAACCACTTGTTCCTGTTTGTAATTTGCAACTTGAAAGAAGACGTGGACTAGCAGATTCTTCTGGACCGATTATACGATTATTAGTTGCTTATGTATCATTGTCGTACCACGTCCCATGAGCTGCGACATGGACGTTAAATCACCAGTCGACATGTATGTGTGTATGGTGTATATTCCACCAGCACAATAATTCAAGTTGGATCAACTGATGGATGAATCATCCGAAAATGACATAGTGTATATCTACCGTTGAAGATGTCCGCACAACAAAAAAACACAGGTATATAGTGATTCTTCCCACAAAAAGGAAAGAGCTACATTTAGTAGTAGTAATAACAACACAAACATAATGTTTCCGCAAGGGTCGGCATGGAAGTGCCCGCCCTAGCTGAAATTCTCTAGCAGTGGATGGACGATGATGGTTTGCTGAATGAGGGCGCAAATGGATAGGGCCTTGCACGCGTCACACAGAGCAGTTGCATCCATCCGATACGTTCTAATTAATCTAACTTACCTGTAAATTAACCGATTAATTAAGACGTCCAGTCATCTCACATTAGTCTATCAGCCCTTCTATAGCTTGGCAGCATGCATGACTCGATCCACACAAAAAATTGATCGAATCTGTAGATAGATAGATACTACAAAAATATTTTGCAAGGAAGGTCGTGTGTGTATGGCAATCTGCCATGCCGGCGCTATAACAAGTCGTTGCAGGCGTGAGAGGAACCACAACCAACAATTTAGCCTCCTCTTCTTGTTAGTATTATAATTCAAGTTTCAATCCGAATTCTGAGCCTATTGAACATGGTCCCTTGCCATCTGATGGGAATGGGATGCCAAGTGGTTACTTAATTCCAACTTAGATATTTGTTGGTATGTAGGAGCATAGTTGTTATTGTTAGGAAACGTTAGTAGAAAAAAAATCATTCTACGAATCGAAGTCCAAAGATCACAATGAAGATGCAAATAGGTTAGATTGGATCTTTACCAACTAGAGTGCACTGCAAGAAGAGTTGGTGAAGAAGTTGGTGCATATTCCCGCAGCTAAGATCAAACCTCCTAACTGCCAGGATTTTTCATCCTCGAACTAGGATCGAAAGTATGATCCCTTCGCCAGTATCCACACGTACGGAATGACCGGTCCGACCGGGCTTTGCCATCAAGAACGAAGAACCATTGGAGAGCTAGTGTGGAGGAGCAGCCTTTCAGAGTGCGGTGGAGAACTTGCGGGGGAGAGAGGGAGAGCGGGGGAGTGGGGAGTGGCGCAAACTTCCAGCACGAGAGTGTATCTTTGGGGCTGGAGGCTCACCAACTTGGAGAGGGGGCACCCCCATCTAGGGCCAACGCAGCAAGGGGGTGTGTGCCCCTCCAGAATATTACGGTAGGTTTCAGAACCTTCCAATACCCTCCGGAGGGTTTCTAGGATGATCCAAACCTTTTCCTTTTTCTGGTTTCCCTGATTTTATCCAAAACCTTTCCGGATCTCTATCTGAAATACTTTTGTTTCTTCTGAATTTTTTCCAATGCAATTATATTATGTTCCTATCACTTACTACCACTCAACAGATCAATGACCCTTAAACGTGTGAACCCACGGGATCGATAAAGTGAATACATGACCTGAAACTATTCCGGTCAATGAGCAATAGCGGAATCTGGGCATATATGTTGACCCCTAGAATTACATGAACTAGATAATTGCTCGTGCGTTGCAACTGGGGCATGTTCAACATCAATCATGTCCAACATAAATCTTACACCCATCATATTCTAGGTTTTGTTAATATTTGATATGATTTGAGCATGGGTAGGAGAAGCCAAGGAAAGTTTTTATTTAGTTAAGGTTTTGGTAAGATTTGATTTGAGTTGGTATGGATAGGGAAAGACAAAGGAAATTTTGATTTAGTTGAGGTTTTAGTAAAAAAAAATATTTGATTCATTTAATGCAGGACGTGGGAAGGGAGGATCAGAGGGGAGGAGGAGTTGGACGTACCAACGTACGATCCCTAACTCCCCTTCAATAGTGAAGACAGTGAACCTCTAGTTTCAATACACCGTTTTCTTTGCTTCGTGATACTTAACAATACCCATGGCAAGACTTTCGGTATCTGTGTGAAGCAACAACTTGATCAGAATACCAAGTTATCCTCGTTAGCGGGTTTTTTTTCTCCTTTCCGTATTCCAGCATCCCCGTAATCATATCATGTTGTGTATGGCCAGACACTAGTAGAAAAAGGACCATTTGTCCCGGTTCCAGAGGCCCATTCGTCCCGGTTCTGGAACCGGGACTAAAGGGTCAGGACTAAAGCCCAAAACCTTTAGTCCCGATTCGCTTACGAACCGAAACAGAAGGTGCTCCACGTGGCCGCCGCAGGGAGCCCGGGCAGGAGGGCCTTTAGTCCCGGTTGGTAACACCAACCAGGACCTAAAAGCATTCACCCGTCAGCAGCTCAGGAGCTGGGGTTTTTGTATTTTTTTTGAAGGGGGGGGGGATTTGGGGGTTTTGGAGGGTTAATTTAGGGGTTTCATATATTGTGAGCTAGCTAATAGAGAGAAGTGACCTCTCTTATCTCCATGCTTGGTCGACGCTAGGTACTATACGTATAGAGAGAACTCGACACGCTAGCTAGTAAGCAAATGAAGGAACCATTAAGTACACAAGATCGTCATGAACATATACAGAGAGAAGTGATCGACCTCTCCTTCTCCGAGAGATTGGTCGAACAACAAGTTTTCGTATATCTATCCGACGCTACTAGCTACATATATACAATATAAGATCTCTTACAATCCCTAACATCTAAAGTCAATTTTCACATGGTATTCTCCGGCTGGATTGATGACGTGGTCAAGAAAGAATCCTGCCAATTCCTCTTGAATTGCTCGTATGCGATCTTGTGGTAGGAGTTCATCCCGCAGCTGCCAGATCTAAATTGAAGATGAGGGTCAAAACATGTGTATGAATGAAACTCAACACAAATGATGGTAATAAAATAAAATTGTGAATATTTTTTGCTTACGCACTTCATATTGTTTTTTAGAGTACCCCGCTTATTAAAGGCCGTCGCATTGTAGATGAACTCGCAAACGTAGTATCCACATAAATTATTCCCGGCTTCCTGCCACAACCACTTTACGAGAAATAGAGGTCAATCAAACTGATAAGCAAGCATGCTAAATGGTATTGATGAAACTAGCTAGAATCAATGGGAGATGCGCGGAACTAGGTAGTAGTACTTACTTTCGGGTGTGTAAATCGCAGCTCGGTCGGCAGTCCCGGAGGTCTTTCGGTGACCTCTTTCCAAACCCTGCCAGACAAAGAAAATAATTACTTGATATCAGGAAATGAACAAAGTTGCCGATCTGGTGCCATAATGATCGATTGAACTTACTTCTGGAGCATTTCAGTCATGTCCGCATACTCCTGGGGATCTTTTCGTCTCGAGTCTAAGACGGTTACTACTCCACGCTCAAGCTTAATCTCTAGCAGAATAAAGTGAAAGCTGCGCACGCATGCATAACTCATCAGTTACATTACTATAACCTCGAGTAATAAGGGAAACTGAATATGCAGAAGATAGTAACACTCACATGAAGTTGTAAGGAAAGAGTATTTTATCTTTGTTTTGATTTTTGAGCAACGATTGTATCAAGTTGGCCTCGGTTTCTTCGACATTCTTTTTAACCGTCCATTCATGTATGACATTTGGGTTAATGAACCCAATGTCATAGATTTGTGCATTTCTGCATTCGACGATCTTCAATCTGCATAATATAGTGAGGATAATTATATATACATGCAATGAAAGAGCTGAGCTATATATAGCGACTTAATTGCAGAAGTAGTACTTACAGAGAGTAGCAAGTCACGAGTGATTTGTCGAGGGCCTTTTGATTGTATAACTGGAATAACTCGTCAAATTTAACAGTAATATAATCCAATCCAACGAAGTCATGCTCCTCTTTAACTCTCATCATCAAAGCATCCTTCCCAGAGTTGCTGCAGGTTTCCATGCACCATTGATGGAATTTTCGCATCATCGTTGTTAGAGCAGGACTTCCATCTTTGACGAGAGGCTTCCCGTACTGGTATCTGAATTCGTCCACCTCTAACATATCAAACACTACATCATCGCCCAGGTAATCATCAGGATTGGTACCGGGCACCATCCCAGGCAGATTAGCGACGATATCACTAGACACCTTGAGCGGGGGGCATGATTGGTTCGCCTGTTCGCCGAGCTGGGGAATTTTTTCGCATTTCTTCGTTCTTCTAACCTTTTATCACTGGAAGTAGTTCCCGACCGGCGCGCATCTCCATATGTCTTCTTAAGAGCGCGGAGATAGTTGTCATCCGGCGGAGGCAGTGGTGGTCGCTTTAGGGCATCGATAGTGCGCTTCGCTTTCACCGGATCTATCGTCTCCTTCGGAGGTGGAGGTTTCTTTGCAAAAAAGTCCCTCAGTTCGGCAGCATAGATTTCCTCGTTTTCCTTGTCGGTCCTCTCATATGGTAACTTTTCTAGAGGCTTGAGAGATGGACCGTATCTGAATTGCCTCCCGCCTCTGCTTGTACTGCTAGCCGCCAGAGCGGCGGCGTCTCTCTTCCGCCGTGGCTGACGCGGCGAAGAAGGAGGCGGAATGCTCCGATGCGCCGGAGGAGCCGGAGCGGCGGCGTCTGTCTTCCTATGTTGCTGACGAGGCGGAGGAGGAGGCGGACTGCTCCGACGCGCCGGAAGAGGCGAAGGAGGAGGCGGAGTGCCAGCCTCACGCGCCGGAGGAGCCGTAGAAGGAGGCGGAGTGCCCTGATCACTCACCAGAGGAGGAGGAGGCGGAGTGCCCTGACTCGCCGGAGGAGGAGGAGGAGGAGGCGGAGGCGTCCAGTTCGAAAGCTTGATGTGCTCCTTCCGCCATAGACATGGAGTCTTCTGTGATGACCCCGGCTTAATCGTGCACTAATCATACACGCAAATGCGCATGATAAAGCCTAAGGACTCACTTGAAGATATCACAACACAACTCTAAACATAAATAAAGTCATACAAGCTTTATATTACAAGCCAGGGCCTCGAGGGCTCGAATACATAGCTCGATGGCATACAAGCGTCAGCGGAAGCATTAGATATCTGAGTACAGATATAATACAGAACAGAGAGATAAGCCTTCACAGAGGCGGGGCAAAATAAAATACTACGATCGAAAAGCGTAGGCCTCCTGCCCTGGACCCTCCGATCCTACTCCTGGTCGTCAGTTGGCTCCTCGTAGTAGTAGTACTCTCCGGGCTGGTAGTAGAAGTGGTGGTCGACGGGGGCATCTGGCTCAGGGGCTCCGACGTCTGGTGGCATCAAGTGGATATGGGGAGAAAAAGAAAGTAAAGCAAACATGAGTACTCATCCGAAGTACTCAGCAAGCAAGGATCTACACTACATATGCAGCATTGTCAAAAAGAGGTTGTATGTGGACTGGGCTGCAGAAATGCCAGAATAGAGGGGGAAGCCTAGTCCTATCGAAGACTAGCATCTTCAACATCTTCAGCACTCTTGCAGCATTAGAAGAGTGCAGATTAGCAAAATGTAAAGTAGTAGTAAGGTCATCAACCTCAGCCTGAGATCCTTTCTCGACTCCCTGCGAGAAAGCAATCCCAGGGCCATACTATCCAGTTCTCATCTCAAGTTCTAGTTGTACCGATCGGGATACAACTCCGAGTGTCCGTTACCGTAGGACAGGCTATCGATAGATAAGTTCTTCCCTGCAGGGGTGCACCAAGTTACCCACCACGCCCGCTTAACTCCGGCCGGACACACTTTACTGGGTCATGCCCGCCCTCGGCCAAACGATATGCCGCAACCCGACCGAATACTTAACAGAGAGGTCAGCACGCCGGACTAAACCTATGCCCCCAGGGGTCTTGGGCCATCGCCCCGGGAACTCCTGCACGTTGCGAAGGCGGCTGAAAGCAGACCTAGCAACCCCTTAATACAAGCGCGGTTGCGTAACCAGTCCAATCCAGCGCGCGCCGCTCAGTCGCTGACGTCCATTAAGCTCAGGCTGAAGTATACGACGCAGAACGCCCATACTATGCCCACGTGATGGTTAGTGCTATCAGGCCAGAGGCCCCTCGGATCAAATATCCAAACCGTTTAGTGGATTAGGAACGCGCGGAAACGAGCAGAGACTCACGATCGATGTGACCCCGTCGCCCCGTCTCGAGGACTTGCGGCAAGGGCTAAGAATGCCCGGCCACGCCTCGTATTTATCTCGCGGGCACCCTCCAGGTCAACCCGACTCCACATCACTCCGCAATATGCTCGCGCGGGTACCCCTCAGGGCTGACCCGTCTTTAGTAACATGGTTCAGTGTAGGACATAGTATCAATAGTAGCCGTGTGTCTAACACCAAGGGGGAACCCTGAGGAATCACCCTCGATGGAGTTCCACCTGATGTTATTATCAAGGTGAACGAAGGAGGAATCACCCTCAAGGTCCACACTTGAAATGTTGCGCGATGACATCGTTATCGGGGGTGGTGTAGGAGGAATCACCCTCGCTTACCACGACCGATTAACTAACCTACAAGGTTATCATCAGTAGTGCTGACGAGGTATCACCCTCGGCACTCGATAGTAACCCAGTAGTGTCGGCAACTAAGGTGGGAAGTGATGTGCGGTGCCGGGGCCTGGTCTTCAATCCCGTTGATCGGGTCTTCTGATGTCCAGTGGGGCAGTCGGGATAAGTGGGGGTCTCTGTCGGGTCTCTACCCAGCCTATACTAAGCAGTTTAGGATAAGTAGTAAGGTAACAAGGCAGGTTACAAAAATCAGGCTATGCAGCAAATATAGGATAACAGTAGCAATAGCAGTTCTAATGCAAGCATAAGAGAGAAGAGAATAGGCGATATAGGCATGTTCAAAATGGGGGTGCTTGCCTGTTTGCTCTGCGGCAAGGGCAAGGTCGTCAGTGGTGTCGTCGGGGACGTACTCGTACTCCTGAGCTGCGTCTGCCTCTGGAGCTACGTCAGCGTCGGGGTCTACCGAGAGAGAAGAGGGGGAAGAAATAGGTAAACATAATGCAAACAGATGCAACACAGTGCGTGCTATGTTATGATGCAGTGCAGGGTTGCCTAAAGATGCATCTAAGTCACTTTAGTTATTTTTAGGATTAATCTGGGATTTATTAACTAGTATGTGTGCACTATTCATCTACCGGAATCGGGCTCGGAGTTATGAGTTCTCCTACGTAGGAGGCTCCGGCAAGGAAACAGATGGCACGATTAGATTCGTCTCGTCGTTATGAGCAACTTTCATGTTTTAAGTTTTTCGATCTGAGCTACGGTTTAAAAGTTATTAATTTTCAAAGATTAATTCATTTTCTGGATTTATTTTTATTCACAGAAATGAATTATGACGTCAGTATGATGCCATGCTGACATCAGCGGGTCAACAGTTCGGCTGACCAGTCAAACCTGACATGTGGGTCCAGTAGGACCCACATGTCAGCCTCTGTTACTAAATAGATTTTAGTTAAAACTAATCAGAGGGTTAATTAGCAGCTGGCCCCACATGTCATAGACTAATTAGCATATCTAGTTTACTTTTTATTTATAAAAGTGTTTTAGTTAATTAACTGGACGGTGGGGCCCGCGTGTCAGTGACACAGGACAGCCACGTCAGCGCGTTGACTGGTCAAACTAGTCAACGGGAGCCACTGGGCCCACGGGCAGTGTCACTGAGGGGTGGGGCCGGCCAGCCATGTCGGCGTCGGCGCCGGGACGACGCCGGCGACCAGAAAACGCGGCGGCGTGGCCTCGGAACTCGCCGGAATATGGCCACGGGCCATCATTTTGGACGCGGCTGGCCGCGTTCGATCGCGCACGAGATGGCGCATCTCGCGGGGGCACTAGCGCGGCCGGAGATGAACTAAAACGACGGCGGCGAGTAGCGGGGCGGGCGCCGGAGTTCGGGACCGAACGAAATCGCGGCTGCGCGACGCTCTCGCGCATGCTAACTAGCTAGGGGGAAGCTGCGGACCTCCAAGAGCGCGTTGGCGCCCCTGGCTCGAGCTGCCGAAGCTCGGGAGCACGGCAATGGCTAACGCGGCGGCGGTCGGAGCACGGCTATGGTGGCAGCTCGTCGGAGGCGTCCAAGTACGCGGGGAAGGAAGCGGGGGAAGGGGCGGAGCTCACCTAGCGGCTATGAAAAGCCTTCGATAGCTTAGTAGCAGCAGGGGGCTCGGGGTCAACGGGAATCGCCGGCGACAGAGAAGAAGAGGCCGAGGTCGATCCCGTCTGTGCGGTCCCCCCGAGCTCGATGTCGATGTGTAGCCGAGGCAGAGGAGCGAGGCGGAGCCGCAGGACGTCTCGGCGAGGCGAATGGGAGATGGTGGCCGCGTCTGCGGGCAGGGCGCGACGGCGACCGCGTCGGGCGTCGTCGAGAACCAGAGGGGGAGAGCGAGGGGAGAGGGGAGGAGTGGTCGAGGGGGTCCAGGGGGAGTGAACGGGCATCGCCCTTATCCCCTCCTCGTCCCTGTTTCGTCGGTGGCGCCGGCGTGTCGCGCGCCCGGCCATGGGAGAGGCGACACGCGAGGGAGAGAGAAGGAGTTGGGCCAGGTGGGCCGGTGGTCGGGGCACTGTGCACTTAGGCACAGTGCACAGTGCCTCGTCTTATATTTTCTGTTTTGATTTTTCTTTATTTATTTTCTGTTTCGAAATAGTTAGCACACTTTAGCACTTTTGTAAAATGTGAGAGGTGGCCCAAATATTGATATGTAGTATTAGCCTTTACCAAAAATTGGTTTGAGCAAAGTTGGGTTTCATTTGAAATTGATATGATTTTAAATGTATTAAATATTGCTGTTTTGGTGCTGTTTCATCTTGTTGGAGTCATTTATCTATTCCAAGTAGCATTAGTTATAATTTTGTGAGTGCTTCTGAAACATTTGCTATTTAATGAACATTTTTCCCATAAGGTTTGATCAACTTCATATTTCATTTATGAATTTGAGTTGATTTTCAGAATTGAATTTGAAGTGTTTCCTTAATCCGAGTGACTTGGCACTGCAAATGGTCATGACTTGGCATCATCATCAGCTGATCATAGTGGCAATTACATAGGGGTGTTACATCTTCAGAGCAAGACCCAGCTGAGTCTCCCCTTCACCTGTAGGGTGGTCAAGCTCGAGCTCCTCAAATCCCTCCGTTACTTCATCCACCATCACAACAGCATAACCAAGTGGAATCGGACGGCAGTGAAAAGTTCCGTCGGGTTGAGGAGGTGCAACAAAGCTGACATCCGCCTTGACTTTGAGGTTCTGCCATTGCGTCATAAGCTGGCAACGTTGAGCCTCCGTGATAGCATCCACGGGGTAGCTAGGAGCCATGAAGTCATGCTGCTGAACGAGCTCGGTGGAAGCCACGCTGCTTCTCCGCTGAGATGGCGGGGTAGCTTCTAGGGTAGCTCCGGCAGCTCGCTGGCTCTCAACTTGTTCCTCTAGCTTTTGTACTCTTGCATTCAGCTTCTGCATTTCGGTGAGCTCCAGTTTCCTCTTCCTCTCCCGGGTTTTGTAACCGCCTGCGCCGGGAAACCCAACCTTCCACGCAACGGAGCCTGGCGTGCCTCATGTTCGTCCAGGGTGCTCAGGATTCCCGAGGACCTCGGTCAGCTCGTCATTCTATCTGTCGGGAATGAACGTCCCTTGCTGCGCTGCGGCGATACACTTCTGAAGCTTCTTGACGGGTATTGCAAGTTGCTCGTCTGTCCAAACGCACTTCCCTGTTTCAGGGTCCAAGGTTCCCCCAACCCCGAAGAACCAAGTCCTTGAACGGTCTGGCTAGTTCAATGTCTCTTGTTCGACCCCTTTAGCAAGCAGGTCATTCTCAGCTTTGTCCCATAGCGGCCGGGCTTTGAGGTAGCCACCTGACCCCGTGCGATGGTGAAACTTCTTCTTTGCAGCATTTATCTTATTTGTCTCTGACATCTTCTTACTCTTGTCCGATGTCTTGTAGGCCACAAATGCGGGCCAGTGATCTCTTATCTTCTCAAATCGGCCGGTGAATTCTGGAGTCTTCCCTTTGTCGACAAAAGTTGATTTCAACTCATTCTTCCACCTCCTGTATAGATCTGCCATCCTCTTAAGAGCACACGCCTTGACCAATGGCTCTATAACTAGCTTATCCGGATCCTCCTCTGGCGGTAGGGTGAAATTTGCCTTCAACGAGGTCCAAAGATCATCTTTCTATCTATCGGTGACATAAGAAACTTGAGGGTCTTCGTTCTTCTTAGGCTCATTCCATAGTTGGATGCTGATCGGGATGCTGTCCCTAACAATAGCTCCGCACTGAGAAGAAAATGCATCCTTGGTCCGCCTCGGTTCAATCGGCTGGCCATTGTTCGCGATTGCTGTGATCGTGAACCTTTCATCCTGACGCAACCTTTTCTTCGGGCCTCGTCTCGTTACCGAAGTTTGGCTCGATCCGGAGGGCTTTAAAAGAAGAAAGAAGAGTTAATATATGTACATACCAAAGCAATTAATGCATCAATTAGCTAGTCAGCACAGGCTTAATTAATATATATACCTCGCCGGACTTTGCAACAGCTCCCTCCTCCGTTGGATCACCGGAGCCATCATCATGGTCTCCTTCTTCCTCCGGCATTCGGTCACCGGAGCCATCATGATCATGTCCTTCCTCCTCCATTGTTCGATCACCGGAGCCTTCACCCTCTCCTTCCAGACAATCGGTGTCGTTGAGATACAACAAGACATCACCTCCGCCGAGGATTATGTCCCCCAACAACTGTTCTGTTTCCAAGTCTCTTTGTTGTTCCCTAGTTTCTGCAAATATTACAACATGGCAATTAATATACAAACATGAGAGATGGATATATTAGTGGCAAACATAGACCTAGCTAGCTAATCACAACAAGGAATATTAATTAGTGGCCTTGACGCTTCTATGGTTTGGGGTGGCCTCGACAACGCTTCTAGGGTTTGGGGTGGCCTCGACAACGCTCTTTTAACTTGGTAAATTTGGGTGGCCTCGACGCTTCTAGGGTTTGGGGTGGCCTCGGCAACGCTTCTAGGGTTTGGGGTGGCCTCGACGCTTCTAGGGTTTGGTCAGGCGAGAGGGGGTTGATCGACGTCCCCCCTCATGTTGAAGAGTTACCGGAGTTCTCTCATGAATGTCCGACATCTGGACCGCCTCTCTCATGAATGTCAAACAAGGGATTTAACAAAATGGCGCCATTCTGGATGTGCAGAAAATGGTCGATATTTTTCCTGATCTCATCTACCCTTCTATATGTCACGTTGTCAGTGTCAAAGGATTCAAGAAAACCATGGCTTCATCATTAGCCGGAAGTAACAGGCGCATAATGGTACGAAGCTCTCCAAAATTGTTTTGGAACGGAGTCCCAGATAGGATAATTAGTTTTTTGGTATGAAGTTCAGCAAGAGCCTTCCGAATATCGCTATTTGGAAGGCCTTTGCTGAAATTCGTACCAAAAAGCGAATTATTCTATCCGGAACTCCGTTCCAAAACAACTTTGAAGAGCTTCGGGGCATCATACGCCTGTTACTTCCGGCTAATGATGAAGCCATGGATTTCTTCAATACTTTGACAGACAACGTGACATATAGAAGAATATATATATATATGAGGTCAGAAAAAAATTGGATCAACTTGTGCACATCCATAATGGGGGCATTCTTGATAAATCTCGACCCTCGACCCCTCGACGACCCTCGACCCTCGACCCCTCGGCGATCCTCAACATATGAATTTATAAAGTGCACTTGATATGTTTCGAGGACTCCTCCCCCCCAACACGAGAACATTTTAACTTACTAAATTTCTATGAACAAAAAAATCATCATCGAACAAACTTAATATGAGTTTTAACATAGAACATTCATCGAGCAAGATCATCATGAACAAAAATATCACACTAATTTCTTGAAAAAAAAATTCCACAAACATCTCATCTCGTCTCCACAAAACATCTCATACATCTCATCTCATCTCATTTCATCCAAAAAAAATTCTTTGCATATTCCTTGCATATGAACATACATACATTTACTTTTTTTCTTAAATGTAACATATGAACATTTTCTTAAATGAGCATATGAACATTTTCTTAAATGAGCATATGAACATACATATCACCAAAAAAATAGACCTTTTTCTTTGCATATGAACATACATCCATATTCAAAATGTTCATATTCTATAATCTTAACCAAAAAAATGCAAAAATGAGCATTATACAGCATATACAGAGAACATACATACATACATCGTAACAAAAAAGGAAAAACAGGCCGGTGGTCGGCGACGGCGAGGTCGGGGACGGCGATGAGAAGGAAAGGGGAGGAGGCAGGGGCTCACAGCGCGGTCGTAGGGAACGGCAGCGGCCGGGCTCGGGGAGGGCTCGAGGTCACCGGCCGGAATCGGTGCGGCGGCAGACGAACGGCGTCGGGGATGAAGGGGTCGCGGGCGCCGGCGTGGTGCTTCCCCGCGGTGGGGGCGAGCCTCGGCGGCGATGAGCGCGGGCGACGGCGACGGCGGGGGCGGCGGGCGGCGTCGGGGCAGCCTGGCGGCCTCGATGTTGTCGGCGTCGTCGGGGGCTAATGCGAGATGAGAACTGAAAATTCCTAAGTGCTACCTTATATACCCAGAGCATTGGTCCCGGTTCGTGGTACCAACCAGGACCAATGCCCCCCTTTAGTCCCGGTTGGTGCCACCAACCGGGACCAAAGGTCAGTTTTCAGCAGCCCAAAGGGCGGGAAACAGGGACCTTTGGTCCCGGTTGGTGGCACAAACCGGGACTAAAGGGGGGCACTGGTCCCAGTTGGTTCCACGAACTGGTACAAATGCACCCCTTTCGTCCCGGTTGGTGCTACCAACCGGGACCAAATGCCTTGTGCTGGCGTGGTGCGGTGGGATGTTTAGTCCCACCTCGCTAGCTGAGAGAGCTCGAGAGTGGTTTATAAGCGCTGTTGCGCCCACCCTCTCGAGCTCCTCTCAACTGCAGGCTTTCGGGCCTAATCTGTCACTCCTTGCCTGTGGGCCTATTGGGCCTGCTGCGGGCCTGAATCCTGGCCCAACAAACTGGTTGGGTTTCTAGTCGTATTCAGGCCGTGGTGGCCCAATAGGTGGCATTTTTTTTTCTAGTTTTTTGTTTTCTTTTTTGCTTTATTTATTTTATTTTGTTTCTACTTACAGCTAAATACTTACTGTTTTTCAGTGATTCTTTTTGCTTTTATGTAATAAAAATTATAAACTTTCTATAAGTGCCATTAGTTTTCCAATTTGAATAGTTTAAATTTGAATTTTTTGAAATTTGTGTGAATCACTAGTTTGTGAATAACTTTACTATAAAAATAGATTTTTGAGTGATTATTTTTCCTGCTATTTAATATTACTGCGTTTTATCATTATATTCAATTTGGTAATTTTTAGGTTATTTGAAATGTCTGTTTTAATCAAAAACAGATTTTGTTATTTTAGTTTGCTATTAAAGTTTCTAACAAAAAAATTCTTTATGAAAATTCTTTTTGCTATTAATGTTTTGAACAAAAAATACTTTGATAATTTTAGTTGCATAAATTTTATATAATTTTAGTTTCAAAAATACTAGAGGTTTATAAAAGCTTTTTAGTTGATTCCTTTTGCTTTTAGAGTTTCATAAAAGTTTTCTAGTTCATTCTTTTTGCTATTAGAGTTTCATTAAAGTTTTCTAGTTCATTATTTTTGCTATTAGAGTTTCATAAAATTTTCTAGTTCATTCTTTTTGCTATTAGTTCATTCTTTGAGCTAAATGACCCTGAAATTGAAAAGCACTTCAAATGAACTCTGAAGAGGTTGAAAGTTGGCATGGTATCATCATTTCACCCACATAGCATGTGCTAAATAGTTGAGAGGGTTAGGCAAAAACTGGATGCACTTCGTGTACATTATGGACAATCTCTTTCGAAGTATCAGGGTTTCGGAAGAAAACTCATCTGTTACAAAGGGATTTCATTTTTTTGAACTTATTTGAACTCCAAACTTTTTGTGTGTTCAAAATGCACCATTCAAAGCCACATCATCAATTTTCAACCCTTTCTGACTTCATTTGTTATTTTCATGCATTTACTGATTTTTTTGAGCATGTGACCCTGAAATTGAAAAGCACTACAAATGAACTCTGAAGAGGTTGAAAGTTGGCATGGTATCATCATTTCACCCACATAGCATGTGCTAAAAGTTGAGAGGGTTACGCAAAAACTGGATGCACTCGTGTACAAAATGGACAATCTCTTTCGAAGTATCAGGGTTTCAGACGAAAACTCATATGTTACAAAGGGATTTCATTTTTTTGAACTTATTTGAACTCCAACTTTTGTGTGTTCAAAATGCACCATTCAAAGCCACATCATCAATTTTCAACCCTTTCTGACTTCATTGTTATTTCCATGCATTACTGATTTTTTTGAGCTATATGACCCTGAAATTGAAAAGCACTACAAATGAACTGAAAGGTTGAAAGTTGGCATGGTATCATCATTTCACCACATAGCATGTGCTAAAAAGTTGAGAGGGTTACGGCAAAAACTGGATGCACTTCGTGTACAAAATGGACAATCTCTTTCGAAGTATCAGGGTTTCGGACGGAAACTCATCTGTTACAAAAGGGATTTCATTTTTTTGAACTTATTTGAACTCCAGACTTTTTGTGTGTTCAAAATCACCATTCAAAGCCACATAATCAATTTTCAACCCTTTCTGACTTCATTTGTTATTTTTCATCCATTTACTGATTTTTTTGAGCTATATGACCCTGAAATTGAAAAGCACTACAAATGAACTCTGAAGAGGTTGAAAGTTGGCATGGTATCATCATTTCACCCACATAGCATGTGCTAAAAAGTTGAGAGGGTTACGGCAAAAACTGGATGCACTTCGTGTACAAAATGGACAATCTCTTTCGAAGTATCAGGGTTTCGGACGGAAACTCATCTGTTACAAAAGGGATTTCATTTTTTTGAACTTATTTGAACTCCAGACTTTTTGTGTGTTCAAAATGCACCATTCAAAGCCACATAATCAATTTTCAACCCTTTCTGACTTCATTTGTTATTTTTCATCCATTTACTGATTTTTTTTAGCTATATGACCCTGAAATTGAAAAGCACTACAAATGAATTCTGAAGAGGTTGAAAGTTGGCATGGTATCATCATTTCACCCACATAGCATGTGCTAAAAAGTTGAGAGGGTTACGGCAAAAACTGGATGCACTTCGTGTACAAAATGGAGAATCTCTTTCGAAGTACCAGGGTTTCGGACGAAAACTCATCTATTACAAAGGGATTTCATTTTTTTAAACTTATTTGAACTCCTGACTTTTTGTGTGTTCAAAATGCACCATTCAAAGCCACATCATCATTTTTTCTTCAATTGTGTCCTTTGCTTCTTGCGCCGTAACCATGGATAATCTTCATCGTTTAACAGGGTGCTTGGGTCATCCTTGACTTTGAAGGGAGGAATTTCATGAAACTTTTCATAATCTTCAGACATGTCTGTCTTACCCTCCAATCCCACAATGTCTCTTTTTTCTGAAAGAACTATGTCGCGCTTTGGCTCATCGTATGATGTATTCGCTTCCTTATCTTTTCTTTTTCTCGGTTTGGTAGACATGTCCTTCACATAGAAAACCTGCGCCACATCATTGGCTAGGACTAATGATTCGTCTGTGTACCCAAGATTGTTCAGATCCACTGTTGTCATTCCGTACTGTGGGTCTACCTGTACCCCGCCTCCTGACAGATTGACCCATTTGCACTGAAACAAAGGGACCTTAAAATCATGTCCGTAGTCAAGTTCCCATATGTCCACTATGTAACCATAATATATGTCCTTTCCCCTCTTGGTTGCTGCATCAAAGCGGACACTACTGTTTTGGTTGGTGCTCTTTTGATCTTCGGCGATCATGTAAAATGTATTCCCATTTATCTCGTACCCTTTGTAAGTCAATACAGTCGAAGATGGTCCCCTGGCCAACGAGTACAGCTCATCAGAAACAGTGTTGTCACCCCTGAGACGTGTTTGCAACCAACTGCCGAAAGTCCTGATGTGTTCACATGTAATCCAGTCGTCACACTGCTCCGGGTGTTTGGAGCGCAGAATGTTCTTGTGTTCATCAACATACGGGGTCACCAAGGTAGAGTTCTGTAGAACTGTGTAGTATGCTTGAGACCAAGAATGCCCGTCCCTACATATTATTGAGTCCCCTCCTAGCGTGCCTTTTCCAGTCAGTCTCCCCTCACACCGCGATTGAGGGAGACCAATCTTCTTAAGGTCAGGAATGAAGTCAACACAAAACCCAATGACATCCTCTGTTTGATGGCCCATGGAGATGCTTCCTTCTGGCTTAGCGCGGTTACGGACATATTTCTTTAGGACTCCCATGAACCTCCCAAAGGGGAACATATTGTGTAGAAATACAGGGCCCAGAACGACAATCTCGTCGACTAGATGAACTAGGACGTGCGTCATGATATTGAAGAAGGATGGTGGGAACACCAGCTCAAAACTGACAAGACATTGCGCCACATCACTCCTTAACCTTGGTATGATTTCTGGATCGATCACCTTCTGAGAGATTGCATTGAGGAATGAACATATCTTCACAATGGCTAATCGAATGTTTTCCGGTAGAAGCCCCCTCAATGCAACCGGAAGCAGTTGCGTCATAATCACGTGGCAGTCATGAGACTTTAGGTTCTGGAACTTTTTCTCTGGCATATTTATTATTCCCTTTATATTCGACGAGAAGCCAGACGGGACCTTCATACTGAGCAGGCATTCAAAGAAGATTTCCTTCTCTTCTTTGGTAAGAGCGTAGCTGGCAGGACCTTCATACTGCTTTGGAAGCATGCCGTCTTTTTCGTGCACACGTTGTTGGTCCTCCCGTGCCTCGGGTGTATCTTTTATCTTACCATACACGCCCAAGAAGCCTAGCAGGTTCACGGAAAGATTCTTCGTCACGTGCATCACGTCGATTGAAGAGTGGACCTCTAGGTCTTTCCAGTAGGGTAGGTCCCAAAATATAGATTTCTTCTTCCACATGGGTGCGCGTCCCTCAGTGTCATTCGGAACAGATAGTCCGCCGGGACCCTTTCCAAAGATTACTTGTAAATCATTGACCATAGCAAGTATGTGATCACCGGTACGGATGGCGGGCTTCTTCCGGTGATCTGCCTCGCCTTTGAAATGCTTGCCTTTCTTTCGACATTGATGGTTGGTTGGAAGAAATCGACGATGCCCTAGGTACACATTCTTCCTGCATTTGTCCAGGTATATATTTTCGGTGTCATCTAAACAGTGCGTGCATGCGTGGTATCCCTTGTTTGTCTGTCCTGAAAGGTTACTGAGAGCAGGCCAATCATTGATGGTTACAAACAGCAACACATGCAGGTCAAATTCCTGCTGTTTGTGCTCATCCCACACACGTACACCGTTTCCATTCCACAGCTGTAAAAGTTCTTCAACTAATGGCCTTAGGTACACATTAATGTCGTTGCTGGGTTGCTTAGGGCCTTGGATGAGAACTGGCATCATAATGAACTTCCGCTTCATGCACAGCCAAGGAGGAAGGTTATAGATACATAGAGTCACGGGCCAGGTGCTGTGATTGCTGCTCTGCTCCCCAAAAGGATTAATGCCATCCGCACTTAAACCAAACCATACGTTCCTTGCATCACCTGCAAAGTCATCCCAATACTTTCTCTCGATTTTTCTCCACTGCGACCCGTCAGCGGGTGCTCTCAACTTCCTGTCTTTCTTACGGTCCTCTTTGTGCCATCGCATCAACTTGGCATGCTCTTTGTTTCTGAACAGACGTTTCAACCGTGGTATTATAGGAGCATACCACATCACCTTGGCAGTAAACCTCTTCCTGGGGCGCTCGCCGTCAACATCACCAGGGTCATCTCGTCTGATCTTATACCGCAATGCACCGCATACCGGGCATGCGTTCAAATCCTCGTACGTACCGCGGTAGAGGATGCAGTCATTAGGGCATGCATGTATCTTCTGCACCTCCAATCCTAGAGGGCATACAACCTTCTTTGCTGCGTACGTACTGTCGGGCAATTCGTTATCCTTTGGAATCTTCTTCTTCAATATTTTCAGTAGCTTCTCAAATCCTTTGTCAGGTACACCATTCTCTGCCTTCCACTGCAGCAACTCCAGTGTGGTACCAAGCTTTGTGTTGCCATCTTCGCAATTGGGGTACAACCCTTTTTTGTGATCCTCTAACATGCGATCGAACTTCAACTTCTCCTTTTCATTTTCGCATTGTCTCTTTGCATCAACAATGACCCGGCGAAGATCATCATCGGGCACATCGTCTGGTTCCTCTTGAGCTTCAGCTTCCTCCGTTGCAGCATCACCGTATTCAGGGGGCACATAGCTGTCATCATCCTCTTCTTCTTCGCTGTCTTCCATCATAACCCCTCTTTCTCCGTGCTTGGTCAAAACATTATAGTGTGGCATGAAACCCTTATAAAGCAGGTGGGTGTGAAGGGTTTTCGAGTCAGAGTAAGACTTCGTATTCCCACATATAGGGCATGTACAACACATAAAACCATTCTGCTTGTTTGCCTCAGCCACTTCGAGAAAATTATGCATGCCCTTAATGTACTCGGAGATGCGTCTGTCACCGTACATCCATTGCCGGTTCATCTGCGTGCATTATATATAATTAAGTGTGTCAAAAACCATTACAGAACATCATGAATACAGAAGTGACCAAATTAATTAATAGAAGTTCATCATCACATTAAAACCAAAGTACATACATAGTTCTCATTGAACAACATATAGCTCTCCAGAGCATCTAATTAAACCATACATTGAAACTATGTAAAACATTTCAATGCAACAACAAATGCGATCATAATCGCAACTAAGGTAACAATTGATCCAACGGCATAATGATACCAAACCTCGGTATGAATGGCCTATTTTTTCATCTTTCTAATCTTCGAGCGCATTTTATCCATCTTGATCCTGTGATCATCGACGACATCCGCAACATGCAACTCCAATATCATCTTCTCCTCCTCAATTTTTTTCAATTTTTCCTTCAAGTAATTGTTTTCTTCTTTAACTAAATTTAACCTCTCGACAATAGGGTCGGTTGGAATTTCCGGTTCACATACCTCCTAGTTAAAAGAATCTATGTCACGTTGGTCGGCATAATTGTCATAAACACAAAATTAACCAAATAGTTATAAAAGATAATATATACCACATCCGAATCATAGACAGGACGAGGGCCGACGGAGGCGGATACCAAAACCATCACACTATATAATAACAAACAATAATAAAAATAAGAAAATTACACAAGTATCTATCTTAATCATACAAGTAAGAACTTTTTTCTTTTACAAAGAAGATAAGACCAAGAGGCTCACCACGGTGGTGCCGGCGACGAGATCGGCGCGGGCGATCGACGGGGGTGAGGACGGGACGGACCGCCAAACCTAGACAAATCTCGAGGAAAATGGAGCTTGGACAAGGTGCTTCGAGAGGAGAAAGCTTAAGTGTGGCTCGGGCATTTTATCGAACACCTCATGTGCATTGGAGGTGAGCTAGAGCACCACAAAGCTCTCCCATGGCCACCCCAAAAAACAGAGCACTCCACTGCTCTGCTCGCGGGCGAGGTACATATAGGCATCTCATTGGTCCCAGATCGTGGCTGGAACCGGGACTAAAGGTCCGCCTTTGGTCCCGGTTCCAGCCACGAACCGGGACCAATGGTTGTGGGCCAGGAGCGAGGCCCATTGGTCCCGATTCGTGGCTAGAACCGGCACCAAAGGGGCCAGACGAACCGGGACCAATGCCCCACGAGGCCCGGCCGGCCCCCTGGCCTCACGAACCGGGACCGATGCCCCATTTGGTCCCGGTTCGTGAGTGAACCGGGATTAATGGGCTGGCCCTGCCTGGACCAAAGCCCTGTTTTCTACTAGTGAGACGATGATGAATACCAAAATACCAAAAGGGCCTGAAGAATATCTCTTCATCGTCGAAGGAGTAAATCTCAGTTTTGAACTATAAGGTCCCTCAACATACTTTCCCGTTACACCCAAAAGTTGTGGCTATAATCAGCTTGTTGTGTGTAACATTTGACGAACTCCAAAGTACACAGTACAACATGAAGGTACTAAATCCTCTCATGGCCTAAGGAAGTAAGTATTCGTTAACATCTGTATGACAATACTAATACATGTGACGATGTAAACTTGTAGTACATCATTCGAATGAATCTGTTTAACACCATAGTTCCTATAGTAATGTGCTCTAATTGCTGCCAGCCTCCTTGTTATTACTTTTTAAGAATGCCCTATGATCAAGAAAACAAAATCATCACGCAACACTTGAGCTAGTCTTATAGACGAGACTAGGAACATATTATCAAGTTTATGTTTCTACAGATGCTTATGATTTTCCTCTGAATCTCACATTCAAGAACATAACACTTATAGTATAGAAAATAAACATTAGTTACAAACATGTAAATAAATAATAACATTTATTATTGCCTCTAGGAGATATTTCCAACGGTTACAAACATGGAATGTCCGCCGAACACATCAAGGTGACTAGCCAGCAACCGAAACATGCCGACCCATTAGGAGCCAGGTGTTCTACCTTGTTTCCCCAGGTTTTGGGAACCTTCTCGAAGATTCTGGTTTTTATTTGCTTTGTTGTTTCTTTACTATTTTTCATTTTTTTGGTGTTTTTTCATTTATTTTTTTCCTTTTTTTAACACCCCTGTTCTTTTAATGAAATTTGCAATTTCAAAGAGGGTTAAAAAATGTTTGTGTGTTCAAAATATTTGCAAATTTAAATTAATGTTTTTTCAAATTTTTTGACTTTTCAATAAAATGTTCAAAAGTTTAAAAAACTTTTTGCATTTTTGAATAAAACAAAACTTGATAAAAAAATATTCAATTTTATTAAAAATATACACAAATTTGAAAAAGTATTCATGTTTCTAAAAAATTCAAAAATTAGAAGAAATGTTCCGGTATTCAGAAGATGTTCACAAATTCGGTTTGCTTACTGTTTGCCACACAAACCGGTGTGTCAAATAGCATGTCCCTAGAGGCCGAGCTAAAAGTGGAAAATCCTATCTGCCGCATTATGCGGCAAATTGTCTTTGATTCGCACAGAGCGAGCGACCAACGAGCGACATGGGCCGGCTCAATTATCAGTAAAGAATGCTCTACAGTACCAGCTGGTTTGCAAACCTTCTAAAGGTTCAAGTCGATATTTTCTAGTTTTACGAACCTTCTAGAAGGTAAGGTAAGGTTCCTGAACCGGTTTATTTCTTTTTCTGTTTCTTTTTTCCATATTTAATTTTTTTCCTTTCTCTCCTTTTTTCGTTTTTCTTTTTCCTTTTCTTTTCTTTCATTTTTCATTTTTCATTTTCTTTGTTTATTTTTCTCTTTTCATTCCATTTTTTATTTCATTTTTATTTTTATTTGTCATCAGATGTTCAGAAATTTTAAAAAAGGTCGCTTTTTTAGAATTTTATTCGGTTTTTCTAAAATGTTCCAGTTTCGATTTGTTCACAAATTCTAAAAAAATGAATTTCAAAATTCATTCGCTAATATGCGAAAAATGTTTTTGAAAAATAAAAAAGTTAATAATTTCAAAATTTAATTTTTTTTCACATTTAGTTTTTGTTCACAAATTCCTAAAATGTTTCGGTATTTCAAAGGATGTTCCCACTTTCAAAATTTGTTTGCAAATTCAAAAATGTTCATAACTTCAAAAAAACCAAATGAAAAAATTGTTCCAGTAGTTTCAAAAAATGTTCACATTTGAATTTGTGTTCACAAATTTAAAAAATGTTCGGCAATTGCACTTTCCAAATATGTTCACAACAAAAAAAAATAACGTTTTCAAAATCTGTTCCCATATTCAAAATTGTTCAGGGAATTTCAAAAAATGTTCACATTTTATTATTAGTTTTCTTTCCTGTTTATCAAAAAATGTTTGCATTTTTCAAAACTTGTTTGTAATTAAAGAAACGTTTTCCCCTGGAAATTTGTTCCTTTTTTCAAAAAAAATGTTTGGGTTTCACAATATTTACTTTTTTTTTAAATAAAGTCACATTTAAAATTTCAAAATAAGTTTAATCTGTTTGCGGATTATAGTTCATACATACTAGGCTGCCAGTTTAGACACCTAATCTCAGTAATGATAGTGGCTACCAACGTTGAATCAGGTTGTCCATCCATCGCATGAAGGGTATGATTTCCCGGATCTGGCTTCTCCATCTCCGGCGGCTATGATGGAAATGGTGACCACACCGAATTTCTGCGGCAGACCTGCTGCGGATTGTAGTGGCCACAGAAAGATCTTCGTGAGAGTTCCCTTCTCCAGATCCGGTGATTGTCTTCGATGGCGTGATGCAATATGCGAACGGCTTGACGCAAAGGGAATGGTTATGCAGCAGCAGCGGTCGGTTCTAGCCAGCGCATTTAGCTGTTGGGATCGTGGAAAGTGGTGGCGATAACACATGATTGACATCGACGAGCTCCGGGGTGAAAACTTAGGTCTGACCCAAGTTGGTTATAACTGACAATGGCGATGTTTTTGCATTGTTTCCTTGTTGAAGGCATTGTTCGGATATGCTTAGACTGGTTCTTCGGGTGAAAACCTAAAATCTAGCCTTTGGTGGTTGGATGCGATGACGGCGGCGCTTTATCGTCGCTCCCTTCCTGAGGGTGTTGCTGTTGAAGAACCTCGTTGCTTGTGGTGTCATGAGATGGTTGGTGTGGATTTGGCCATAAGTGTAGTTTGACAATCGCGGATTTGATCGCTTTGGAATTTTTTTGTTTTCCTTGCTTAGGCATAGCTTTGGTCTTATATGACTTTGCTATTTGCAGCGTGTTTTCTTATATGTGTGCGTGCATTCAGTCTTGGTTGTGTGCATCCTAACTATGCAGAGGTCGGGTGTGTGTCATTGTGTTTGTATCCTTTAGATGCTTCATTTTGAGTCAATAAAATCCACCATTTATCGAAAAAAAAAGACCTCGGTTCCATCCCTCACACAGACTTGTGTTTGTGGGAATGGAAGTTTCTGCTACCTGGTGTTTAAGTTCTGCCGCTGTCGATTCCTTCTTTAAGCGTCACGCTGCCAATCTGACACAAGAACTTGTGTGTCGCAGTGGTTAGCACAGTGCGCAACCCATTTCGAGGCCACGTGTTCGAAATCCAGCACCAGCGCGTGGAATTCCCTATTTGCCGCTCTTTGGGTTATACTGTCGTCGATTCGCACAGGGTAAGTCGACCTATCGATCAATTGGGTCGGCCCATGTATAGCAGTACGCATAGCTTCCTAGTAAATGGTTTTCGGAACTTTCTAGATGGTCCCCAGCTGGTTTTCACCGGTTTTAGCCACCTTCTAGAAGGTTCCTAAAGCGTTTTTCGTTTTCCAATTTATTTTTTATGTTCTCTTTTTTTGTTTCTGTTTCTTTGTTCCTTTTTCTTTTTCTGTATCTGTATCTGTTTCTTTTTTCTTTTTTGTTTTCAAATTTATTTTTCTTTTTCAAAAGTTGTCCAGTATTTTAAAGAATTCCATGTTTTCCAAAAAGAACGTTCAAGAAATTTAAAAATGTTCATTTAAACAAATTGCGTTTTCAAAATTCTGTTCGTGTTTTTGAATTTTGTTCGTGAGTTTCAGAAAAAGTTTCCCGTTTTCTAGAAATGTTCGAGTTTTCAAAAATCGGTCGTGTTTTTCAATTTTGTTAGGGAGTTTCAGAAAATGTTCCCGTATTCTAAATTTCTTCTTGTTTTTTATATGTTCAGGAGTTTAAAAAATTGTTCACGTTTTCCAAATTTGTTTGTATTTTTTATTTTTGTTTGGGAGTTTCACAAAACATTCCCGTGTTCCAATTTTTTTTCGTTTTAAAAAAAAATTGGGAGTTTAAAAATGTTGACATTTAATAAAAATATCTGTGCTTTCAAGAAAAATGTTTGTGTTTTCAAAAATTATTTGCACTTTTAAATTTTGTTCGGGAGTTTCAGAAAATGTTCCTATTTTCAAAAAATGTTTGTGTTTTCATTTTTTTCTAGGAATTTCAAAAAATGTTCCCGATTTCAAAAAAAAATCATAGGTCCTAAATTTTCGTGATTTTAACATTGTTTATAGTTTAAAAATATATTCCTGTTTACAAACGTCTTTCAATGTTTTAAACAAAATTTCCCATTTGTTAAAAATTTATCAATGATTTAAAAATGTTTTAAAAAATATTTAGTGTTTTCAAAAAATAATCGGGATTTTTCAAAAAATGTTTTATATTTTAGAAAAATGTTTCGTGTTTTTAAAAATCATGCACAATTTTGAAAAGGTTAGTGTTTAAAAAAAATCGCTTTTTCCAAAAAAAGTTGTATTTTTTAAATATTAATCATTTTTTTAAATGTCACGTTTCAACAAAATATGCACGTTTGCAGGTAAAAGTTCATGTTTGAACTTTAAAAAAAATATCAGATCCGTCACTGACGTTCGTTCTTAAATTCTGGCGTGGCTATTTTAACTAGTCACCGTTGTTCGGTCTGGTGGCTATGAAGTATGAACTATCTACCACCACCAGAGGTCAACGGTTCGATCCCACGCCAACGTGCACATTTGTTTACGGATTATTAACCCGCACATCCTGCTAGGCCGGCCTAATCGGGGGCCCTCTGTGTGAAGGCTCGACTGTGTGCCGCAATAAGCGGCACATAGGAGCTCCCCCAGCGCGCTCACTTTTCTGTTGTTTTTCACGTCACCCCGTGTCACTGCTAATGGGCCGCCCTGTGCGAAACGCCGACTCTTTGCCGCAATGAGCGGCACATAGGAGGTCTCGCTAAATGTGATAAAAAAAAAGGAGGTCCCACTAAAAGTTTCTCAAAAAACGAAAAAGCCGGCCAGCTAAAAGAACAAAAATCAATTATGCTGCCCAAAATTCTGAAGCCCATCTTCTATCACCCCTATAGCCAACTTACTCGCCTCAGTGAGTTTTTTCACAGGCAAAACTATGATTTCAGCTACATCTTACCAAGCCTCAAAGAAAAAACTACATCTTACCATTCCCTCAAAAAAGAAAGCTACTCCATCCGTCCAACTAATTTTTTTGAGGGAAAGCAAAGCTTTATAACTTAACGGTGCTCGGGCAAATCACCCGAAACACAAAGCGCCACGCGGGGCGGTACATCAGAGTTCCACATCATACACTCATTCGGTAGGCACTCTCGCCCAACCTGAGCAAGTTCATGCCCTACAGAGTTAGCCTCACGACGACACAACAACACCCGCTGTCTAGAGAACCACATTTTGAGTTGGAATTTAGAGTCTTCGATGAGAGCCGCATACGGAGAAGAATCCACCCTGCCAAGATCTAGCGCTTCTTGTAGGAGCATGGAGTCCGTTTCAAATAGCACCCGGAGTGCGCCAAGTTCTGCAGCCGTGCTGATGGCTTGTGTGAAGGCTACCACTTCAGCGCCGAAGGAATCAGTCACTTGTTCTGTTCTGCCCGCACGAGCAGCGATAACGTCTCCAGTTCCATCGCGAACAACCACTCCCCAGGTTGCCGAAGACTCGCCTGGTCTGAAGCCTCCATCCATATTCACCTTGAGCGTGCCGGCGCTTGGTGGAAGCCATTTCATCTTCTCCTTTTTTCTTTCTTTGGCGCTGAAGATCTGCATATACTCCATGGTATTGGATATCACTCGCCTGGTCAGCTCGTCACATGACACAGCCAGTTCTCCTTCTCGCACCCTGTTTCGGTTATTCCACCAGTGCCACCACATGGTGAGGACCTGCACCCGCTTATTTTCATGCAGCCCCCATAAGTAGTCGAGCATGACATGCACGGACGTTATGCTCTCTAGGTCTTGCCTTTCCTTCTCTGGCCCAAGTGCTCGCCACACCGCTTTCACTGATTTGCATTTGATAAATAGGTGCGCCCCATCCTCATCAACGCAGCCACAGAACAAGCATTTCGTGCTATCCAGTTGCATACCTCTCCTCACTCGATTAGTACGGACGGCTAAAGACTCATGCTTCATGCGCCAGGTGAACATCTGGATTTTGCGAGGGCATGGGAGTTTCCAGATTCGCTTCCAAGACGGATCCGCACATTCGTCCAAATTGCCGGCAATTGCGGAGCTGCTCGCAGTATTCCCCTGGCTGCTAATTCTCCCAAGCTGTACCTGTAGCTTGTACGCATTGCGGACAGAGTGATGGCCCTTAGTGTCGTAGTGCCAGGCGATGAAGTCACTCACTCCTTCTCGAAGAGGGATTTGCAGGATATGTCGAGCATCATCCGGCCAAAAGGAGTCGTTCACAAGCTGTACATCCCATGAGCCAGTGACCGGGCATATGAGCTCACTAACGTAAGTTGGGATGTTCTGGCCTCGTGGGGTGATAACTTGCTGCGACCATGCCCTAGGGATCCACGGGTCCGACCAGATCCTTACTTGCGTGCCATCTCCAATACGCCATATGTATCCTTGTTTGACTAACTCAAGTCCATTAAAAATGCTGCTCCATGAGTATGATATGCCCTCTCGAGGCTCCGCTTCCAATATGGAGCAGTGGGGCAAGTATCGGGCCTTCAGAATGCATGCACATAGGCTGTCCGGGTTTTGCAAGAAACGCCATCCTTGTCGGGAGAGCATTGCAATGTTGAAATCATACATATTCCTAAACCCCAACCCGCCCAAAGCCTTCGGCTTACTGAGGGTCTCCCAGCTGATCCAATGCATGGTCGCCTCCTTATCTTGCTGGCTCCACCAAAACTTGCTCATGAGTGTATCCAGCTCCTTACAGAACCCCTTAGTGAGGTCAAAACAGGACATAGCAAATGTAGGAATTGCCTGCCCGACCATCAGAGTTTCCTTGCTAGTTTTGGCCAGCAACCTCTCCTGCCATCCATGCATTCTGCCACACAGATTTTTCTTGATGTACCCGAACACTCTGCGCCTTGATCTGCCCACATGTACTGGTAGTCCCAGGTATCTTTCATTCCAATTTTCACTATTGATGCCGAGTGCCGCCTTCACCTCATTCTTGGCCTGCACTGGAGTGTTTTGGGAGAACGTGAGCGCAGATTTTTCAATGTTAATGCACTATCCCGAACAGTTCTCATACAGATCCAAAGCCTCCTTAAGAGCCGTCGCCTCCTCCTGGTTTGCTTTGATTAAGATCATGGAATCGTCTGCAAAGAATAGATGTGAGACACTCGGTGCTGATTGGCATACTCGGACCCCAGTGATCCTACCCTCCCGTTCTGCCTCATGCAGAAGTGCCGACAGTCCTTCCGTGCATATGACGAAGAGGTAGGGCGACAACGGATCCCCTTGATGTAAGCCACGAGATGGGCAGAACTGACCAGTTAGCACACCGTTCACTTTTATTTGATATTTGACAGTGCGTACACACTTCATGACGAGGCTAACTCATCTGCTTCTGAACCCTAACTTGCGCAACATGGATTCAAGGAAGTTCCACTCGACCCTATCATATGCTTGGCTCATGTCAGCCTTGACTGCAGTTACCCCATCTCTTCCATTCCTCTTATTCCGAAGGAAGTGTGAAATCTCGTAGGCTATCAGCACGTTATCCGTTATGAGACGACCCGGCACAAAAGCACTTTGGTTTTCAGAAATAATGTCCGGGAGCACAACCTTGAGCCGATTTGCAAGAACTTTTGAGACGAGCTTGTACACCACGTTGCATAGACTAATGGGCCTCAAATCCTTGATTCTGTTAGGGTCCTTTACCTTGGGAATGAGAACCACCAGAGTGTCGTTCCAACCTTCTGGCATGTCACCACCATTCAGTACCTTAAGAACCTCATCCACTACGTAGTCACCCATGAAATGCCAATGGCGCTTGAAGACAATGGATGGCATGCCATCAGGCCCCGGAGCCTTGAGATCTCCGATATGATCTAAGGCGGCTGTCACCTCTTCTCTAGTATAGGTCGCATCTAGAATGTCATGCATGGCATTGGTGACACGAGGAGTGACCTTATCAATAAGCTCATTAACACGATCACCCGCACTAGATGTGAAAAGGTCCTGAAAAAATGAGCAGACATAATTAGTCAAAACTTCCTCCTCTACCACCGAGCCATCCTCCCTCCTGAGCTCCTTGATTCTATTCGCCTTCTTCCTTCCAGATGCCACCAGGTGAAAGTAGCTAGTATTTCGATCCCCATCAACCAGCCACCATACATGCGCCCGCTGTTTCCACATGGTATTCTTCTTCTCCTCAAGCTCCTCTACCTGACACCTCAGCCTTGCCTCCTCTATGATTTTCTCATGGGCCACCTGAGCTTGCATGCACCTCTCAAGGTCTGATTTTGCTTTCCTCAGTCTGCCCTCCAGCTCGCCAACCACATTCTTATCCCACTCCCTCATCGTCTCCGCCACCGACCTCAACGCCGCAGCCACACCCCCCGATCTGTTAGCCCAACTCCTCTCCCAGGCCTCCCGAATAACCTCCTCCCATCCATCCTCTTGCAGCCACCGAGCTTCAAACCGAAACCCTCGGTCTCCTCTCATCCATCTCCTATCTTCCCCTTCTGTGTGGACAATGACGGGCCTATGATCCGAATGCCGAGGTATTCCATTGACCACCGTGTAGTTTGGGTATTGTGATCTCCACTCTTCATTCCCTACTGCCCTGTCGAGTCTCTCACAGATATATGTATTCAGATCCTTGCTATGGTTCCTCCACGTAAACACATCACCCTCAAACCCTAAGTCAGCCATCTCACAGACCTCCAAAGCCTCTCTGAATCCGTTCATCATGTGCTGCGCTCTCGGGACACCACCCACCTTTTCTACCTCTGACAAAATCTCGTTGAAATCTCACACACAGAGCCAGGGCCTCCCTTGCTGATGCTGTTGCTTGAGGATCTTTAGAGTTCGTCACATTTCCTTCTTCCTTTCCGTGGCTGATTCTCCATACACTCCTGTAAGCCTCTAGACAGGATTGTCCCCCTCCTTCACATCTACATCCACATGCCTCCTCCCATACGATCTAAGGGTAACATCGACCCCCCTCTGCCAAAACAACGCAATACCTCTACTTCTGCCCTCTGTGTTCCACACCGACAAATTCACTAATCCCAGCTTCCACCTTAAGTGTTCCAATTCCTTCTCATACAGCCTAGTTTCAGACAAGAACAAAACATCGGGCTCCTCCACTCTCCCCAGTTCGAGGAGGGAACGAACTGCCGGGCCATTCCCGAGCCCCCGGCAGTTCCAACTTATGATTTTCATTGGGCCCGGCGGGGCTGATCTGACAGCCCGGCCGATGTCATGTTTTGGTTGTCACTGCCTGACCCGCCTACCTCCTGCTCTGAACCCTCATCTCCTGTCTTCCCCTTCTTTGCCTCCAACATAAGATCATCCTCCATCTCCTTGCTTCTCTTCTGCCCCAGAACTGGTTTGGTGTGCTTCCCGCTCAAATCTCCAATCTTCCCTTCCCGGTTAGTCCTCTTATACTTCTTTGGCACATAGGCCGGTTTATTCTTCTCTCCCTCCTGACTTTTCCCCCTGACGCCCATGTTATCTGATGGGGGTGCAGCATTCTCCTCTGCCGATAGTGAGATCCTAAGTTGTTTGTTACCAGCACCCTCATCCGCGCCCTTCTTTACCACACCTTGTTCCATGATGAGCTTCTTTGGATTAACCGTCCTCCTAGCCTCATTCTCCAACTTTTGTGGGCTGGTCACCTCCTCACCTTTCTTCGCCAGCTCCTTCTTCCCCCCGCTACTGCGATCATCCTCCTTGCGCCACGACAGACTGTCACTTCCACTACCAGACCTATCTCCTGACCTACTAAAACCATAGTTGCGGTGGTTGTCCCCCCTGTTCCTCCCCTTCCAGCTGCCACTATCCACATTGCCCATTCTCTTCCTCCCCATGTCTGCCTTCAGCCAGCTCCCAAACTGAGACTTCTCTCCTTTCGCCAGTCTAGTCGAACAATCTTTTTCGCCATGGCCAATGATACCACATGTGTAGCAGAAATCGAGCATAAACTCATACTCAAAACGGCACCACCACACATCCTCCTCATCATGCCCCTTACCATCAATGTTCATCTCCTTCCTCTGCTGTTTCTGTTTTTGTTGATCTTCATCTTCCTCCAAGGTGAAACCCCTCATGATCGGCTTATCAATATTCATTCGGACTTTCACCCTCATGAATTTACCAATTGCTTTCCCATCCACTCCTGCGTCCACTTCCACAAACCTGCCTATGATATTGCCGATTTCCTCCGCTGCCTCCTCATTCATCATGCCTAGAGGAGGCTATAAACTCGCACCCATATGGGGATGTCATTAAACTCATAATCCTCCAGCCTCTTCCCCGGATCATAATCTTCAATCACAACTAAGTCCTTATCAAACATCCACGGACCGTCCTCCAGTGCCTTTCTCTTTCCCGACTCCTGCTTGAAGGAGATCAAGAACAGATTGTCGCCTACCTCTTTGCAATCAATTCCCCTGATGGGGCACCAGATCCGTCCCAGAGTGAGGCTAATCGCATCTTGATGTGCGGGTTTCTCGGACAGCACCTTCCCAATGGCCTGCGGTTCCATACTCTTCCCTTTCTCCTTCGCCGCCACCCGGATCCTGACTCCCTTCCTCTCCTCTTCTGACAATTTCAGCCTCCGCATCATGTTCCCGACTCCTTCCATCATCCTTCCCCCGCACCTCCTCCAAAGATCGCCGCCTAGGTCACAAGTGTATTACGACCACGCGCCTAGGACACACGGAAGGCTGTGAGGTGGATGGGACCAGGGTGGAGCGTGAGAGTGCGACGCGCTCACGAGAGATTACGACGGCGTGGCTTGATCGAAGAACGTGGTGGAGACGAGGACCAGGGAACCCTAACCCTAATCGCTCCGTGATCGCCGGACCAGCCGCGAACCGTCACCAAGCGGGACGGACCAAACTATACGTGGAGCGGCACCATCCGTCCAATTAATTGACTTTGCTTTAGTACAACTTTAATTTGGATTGGACGGAGTAGTACATCTTACCACGAAGTTAATTTGACATAAACTCAAATAAAAAGGAAGTTAATTTGACATGCCACCATCATCAGTTAATAAATGATGGATTTGTGAATTGGGCAGCATGATCTTGACCATTTTATACAAACTCAGGTTCTACCAATAGGCAGCTGTTGTACAATTTTCATTCCAAATCTGGTGTTGAATGGTATACAAGGCCGTGTGTCTCTGACTGACCTGTGATCTGATCAGTGATCACTGTTATCTTCTTTCCTTGCCTTCTTGTCACCGACTGACTGATTGGCAGCACTGTAACCACATCATTGCTACTAGTAATTAAGGTTACCCATTATACCGACTGCATCCTGCCTGCAGAGCAGTCATATCGCTGACTGGTGTGTTAATCATCAAGTATTCTGAAGTCGCCGTATCTGTGGATCGGCCCCGACACCCTAGATGCTCGCTTTCCGTGCCTCTTCTCACACCACCAAACCGAATGCGGCCTTGCGTTCGTGCTCTCAGCTGCGGACCTCCGTCTCTCGTTACAGCCGCGTCTGTCCAACGTTGCTTCCTCCTAACTACAATGCATGCGTGACCTGTTAGCCACTGTTAACTTAATGCCGCACGTACCTGATGATAGATTAGTAGGGTCAACGATAAGCCCCTGTCCGTTGCTTATGCATATGAAGCTGCTTTCTCCTCTAGGGCGGAGGATCTGCTCGCAGATTTTATCTGGGGGAAGAACTATGCGACTAACCGCTGCAGGTTGTTTATCTGGGGGAAGAACTATGCGACTAACCGCTGCAGGTTGTTTATCTGGCTTGCGCACCGTGGGAGATTGTTCACCAACGAGCGTCGATTCCGGCGGAACTTGACAGACTCCGACTCATGCCCATTCTGCACGTCCACTGAATCAACGCCCCATTTAACCTGATAGCCCCTCCTACTCCTCAATATGATCAATGAACTTGTGAACTTCTATGTGACGTGCACGTGTTTTGCTAGTCAACATATATGTATGAATTTGTGAACTTGTGTGTGCTGTGTATGAATTTGTGAACTTGTGTGTGCTAGTTATGCCTATAATAGAAGGAATGGGAAACATTTCCAAATTGCACTGTAGTTATGCCTGTGTATGACTACTCCAAATTGCATTGTAGTTGTTTTCATCTGCAGGGATCAGGAAAGAAACAGCTCAACAACAGAAGGAATGGGAAACATTTCCGAGAGCCACACTCGAAAAACTGTAAACTACCGAGAATAACTCTCGGTAAAGGGGGCGTCTGAGAAGACAATACTGCTGTGCCACTCCTTTTCCGAGAGTGTCGCTGAGCACTTCACTTCTACAGGGCTGCCACTATTTTCCGAGGGTGGCGACACTCGGCAAACTGTCAGCTGCCATGTGGGACACCCGGTCCCACTGGTCATGGGCATTACCGAGCGCTGCTCTCGGCAAAGACATCGTTATTTTTTTTGTAAAAATATTTAGCAAATAATTTGAAACTTTTACTGATAAATGTGACCAGTGGAACCACATGTCAGTTAGAAAAATGTTTGTGTGACGTGTTCTTACCGAGGGTGACGTCGCAGCTCTCGGTATAGGGTGAACCAAGTGACGACGCCATCACTCCCGAAAGGATATGCCATGTGGCCTCCCTTTGCCGTGCTTTGCTCTCAGTGAATGCCCCGTTCGCCGTGAAGCCAGTTTTAGTCCATTCCCTCACAGGATTGCCCACCGCCGGCTCGATCTGGGTGACGAACGCAGCTAGTCCTCGACGTTCGTCCCCGTGCATGTGTCCGGTTTGTGAGGCATCTGCCACGTCAAGGATGTGCATTGGGTATTCGTACACCACACAACCCTTTCATACATATGCCTTGGCCACACGCATGCATGCAGGGCCAGTTGCCGGACCCCCCCCCCTCGGGCGGCTTCCCGATCGAGCACCCAACCGGTGGCCCCGGCGGTCTACGGCGTTGACCGGCACCGAGAGGGGGTAGGCCACGGTGAACAACTGCTTCTTCGTATTACGGCAGGTCGTCGCGAGATGACAGACCAAGTCTAAGCCCGTTCTGTCACAGGATCGCCCACCGAAGACTCGGTCTCGCGGACGAACGCAGCCGGTCCTCGACGTTCCCGCCCGTCTGTGTGGTTCGTGAGGCATGTGTCACGTCAAGGACGTGAGTAGCTTATTCCAACAACACATCACCCATTTGCATGCATATGCATTGGGCCTTGCGCATGCAGGTGTGGTCCCTCCTGCCCCCCTCGGGCGGTTTCCAGATAGAGGACCCATCCGGTGGCCCGGCGGTCTAGGGCGTTGACCGGCACCGAGAGAGGGTTGCCCACGGTGAATACCTGCTTCTTCGTGTTACGACAGGTCACCGTTCTCATGTTTTTTATTTTACAGTCTTTAAAGTTGAGTTTTGAACAAATCTAGTCCAAAACATATATATAAGTCATCAAAAAGTCCTTTTCATAGAAAAAGTTCATCAAAAGTCATTGCATTTTCAAAGTTTAGTCATAAAAACATTTGAAATATCAGATACAAAAAGAGAGTGCCAAACAAAAATACAAATAGAAGGAAAATAAAGAATTAGAGCAGTGGTTACCGAGGGTCGATTCTCGGCTCTCGGTAATGCCCACCTTTACCGAGAGTTGCTCTCGGCAAATCACCTAAACCTAGAACATTTATCTTCTCTCTTTGTGTGCATTCTCGATAATATGTCTTATACTTTTTTGTTGTTGTTTTCTTCCATGCTTGGCAAACGAACTAGCTATGGACAGGGGTGCGTGGAAGCTTGCTATCCATGTGCCAGAGCCATGAGTTGGTCGCGAGATCTTATGGGTTTCACCTCTAGCCTACCGTAACTTGTTTGGGACTAAAGGCTTTGTTGTTGTTGTTGTTCCATGCTTGGCAAACCACCTTACCACATTATAGTTACCGTCTTGTTTTCTGCTTTCCAGATGGCCCTCGCCCGGTTCTACAGACCGAGCACCCATCCGGTGGCCCCGGCGGTCTAGGGCGTTGACCGGCACCGAGAGGGGGTAGGCCACGGTGAACAACTGCTTCTTCGTGTTACGGCAGGTCGTCGCGAGATGACAGACCAAGTCTAAGCCCGTTCTGTCACAGGATCGCCCACCGAAGGCTCGGTCTCGCGGACGAACGCAGCCGGTCCTCGACGTTCGTGCCCGCGCATGTGTCCGGTTTGTGAGGCATCTGCCACGTCAAGGATGTGCATTGGGTATTCGTACACCACACCACCCTTTCATACATATGCCTTGGCCACACGCATGCATGCAGGGCCAGTTGCCGGACCCCCCCCCCCCCTCGGGCGGCTTCCCGATCGAGCACCCAACCGGTGGCCCCGGCGGTCTACGGCGTTGACCGGCACCGAGAGGGGATAGGGATTGGTGAATACCTACTTCTCGGTGTTACGGCAGGTCACTATTTTCATTCTTTTACTTTATATGTAGTGCTTAATTAAAAGTTGAGATTTGAAAAATTCTAACCGAAAACAGAAGTCATCAAAACTCATGGCATTTTGGATCTTTAGTCATTAAAAGTCATGAAATATCAGAACGGCTCTCGGTAAAGGTCCTAACCCTTGGTCTGCACATCCTCTCCATTCGTAGTCGTGCTCGGTAAATATGTGTCATTCCTTTGGTTATTGTTTACATCTCCTTTTATTTTCTTACATGCTTCGCAAAGCACCTTATCATTTTAGTAAGACATTAGCGAGATGGGGTTTTCCAGCCATGCGCCCTTACGGAGGCCCGGACGGTCTACGACGTTGACATGCACCGAGAGGGGGTAGGGGTTGATGAATACCTGCTTCTCGGTGTTACGACAGGTCTCTGTTTTCATTCTTTTACTCTATAGTGCTTAGAAGTTTAGATTTGAAAAAATATAGCCCAAAACACAAGTCATCAAAAGTCATGTCATTTTGAAACTTGAGTCATTAAAAGACATGAAATATCAGACACAAAATGAGAGTGGTAAAGATACACACACAAATAAAAGGTAAATATGATGTGGCTTACGATCAGTACCGAGGGTCGATAACCATTTTCGATAATAGCTGCATGTACCAAGAGCCCTCTCGGTACAGGTCGTAACCCTAGGTCTAGGGGTCTTCACCGTTTGTAGCCGTGCTCGGTAAGAATTTTTCTTTTATAAAGGAACGGAGGGAGTAGTGCTTAGAAGTTGAGATTTGAAAAAATCTAACACAAAACACAAGTCATGGCATTTTGAAACTTTAGTCATTAAAAGATATGAAATATAAGACAAAAACATAGAGGGCAAAAGAAAACACACAACAAAGGAAAATAGGACGTGGCATATACTTTGCCGAGCATCGAAAAGCGACTCTCGGTAATATGGAAAGTAACTGACGGAGCCGTCTGTTGCGAACGGGCACGCCACGTGGCTGCTCTTTGCCGTGCGCCACTCTCGGCGTCTGCGCCGTTTGCCGTGCGGTGCTGGTTCGCCGTGAGCCCGTGACGGCAAAGTGGGAAGTTGCCGTGAAGCCAGGTTTGCCGAGAGTGGCTCTCGGCATTGTTTAGTTTGCCGAGTGTCCGTGTTTTGGCTCTCAGCGAAGACGCTGACACCCGACGTATATGAAAATTCCAATAGTGTAACCGCTGCAGGTTGTTTATCTGGCTTGCGCACCGTGGGAGATTGTTCACCAACGAGCGTCGATTCCGGCGGAACTTGACAGACTCCGACTCATGCCCATTCTGCACGTCCACTGAATCAACGTCCCACATGCTTCTCCACTGCTCTATTGCTGCTGACGTCTGGTCGACGGTCGACTCTCTTAACATCAACCCTGTAGAATGCTCCTCCATCGAAGACTTGCCGGGGCTACAACCTCCTTGCAAGATTCGCAACACAGTCATTATGGCTATTCTCTGGAGTCTATGGAAAAGAAGAAACGCTAAAGTCTTCAGAAACGAGGATGAATCCCTAGGACTTGTCCTTCGACGTGCGGCTCAAGACATTTTTCTTTGGTCCAGTAGATGTGTAAACGCAGATAGAAAGCAAATTCTATTTGATTGGGGAATCATGTTGTCCCGGCTAGCTGTAGCATAGCGTATCAGTCTTTTCTTTTTTCTCCCCCCTCTTCGCCTTCTTTGTATATATTCTCTGTCAAACCACAAAATTAATAAAATGTTCAGGCTGGCTTTGCCCGCCGTAGTTTCCTAAAAAAAAACATATAATGTAGTGTCGTGGAGTACAGGATCCTCTAGAACAGGACGATGATAGGACTGTCCACGCAAGGTGGCGGCAGACCTTCATAATCACTCACAGCTTTCTTCGAGTAAACCAACCGGTGTAGCACAAGGTGTTCTCCAGGATCGCCTCCCCATCCAGAAAATACACCTATTCCATTCCATCCCCTTCACATGGTTAATTAGGTGCAGGAGAAGTACTGTCAACACTTTCAAGGCGGATAGTATCTAGGCCAACATGTAAAGAGTAAATAAATTATTCAGGTCAGGTTTCTACAATACAAAACAGGGCCAACAAATCACTTGGATAAAAGCAAGGCAGACACTTACCGGTAGGCAGTTGGCCGCAGCTAATGCTGCAGACACATGAAGCAAACAGCTTAAGCAGTTTTTCAGGACACAGAGGGCATCTGCAGTGCAAAGGAAGAGTGCCCATCGGGGCCGGGGACATGACATCTGTTGGGAATATGGCGTGACCCAGACACGGTGGGGGCCGGCGTGCGTACGCCAGGTCGAGTCTGGCGCGGTGCAGACCGGCGTAGGGGCGTCAGGTCGAGTTTGCAGAGTCGGGTCAAGTCGCACGTGTGCGTGCGTGTGTGCATACGTATGTTGTGTGTGTGTGCGTGCGCTCGTGGCAGTAGCGTCAGTGCGCGTAGTGGTAGTAGTCAGGCTGTTAGCAGCGGCCGCCCGCGTAGCGCGCGTCATGCGCATGGCCGGGCGGTTCGCTCGCTCGCAGCGGAGCCAGCTAGGTGCTCGTGCGTACGTCCGCATGGAAACTTGGGGCGCGTTTGATTACCTGCATCGTTTTTTATCCTTTTGCATAATTGTCCCAGTTGGGTCTGGCTGAGCAAATGCAGTCCAAAAACCAACATCTGCACTTAGTTTGGTTGCCTGCATGTCGTCTCCCTGCATCGTAACGAAGCCTCTATGAACCGCGTTTGGTTGCTCGCATTGTATGTGGTCAGATGAGTACACGTTGTTTGGTTGCTTGCACGGAATATGATTAAGACTTAATAGCAACCCATAACACATAGTGTTACACTAGAGTGCCTTGGTGACAACGGTAGGCAGTGGTTGCGGCGCCGCGTCTGACACGACGAGAATGGAGTCGCGGGCGAGTGACCTCATCGGCGGTGCAGTGAACTATTTGCTAGCGCCATCGCCGCAGAGAAAGTCCATGTGGAGTAACGAATAGAAGGGCGTTGAGGCAGAGGATGACGAAGAAAAAATGCAGTGTGCCCGCCATGGCGGCGTCAGTGTAGTAGGACGGGGAGGAGGAGGCCGATAAGAACGGCGATGATGACGGGGCCAGTGTAGTAGGACGCGGAGAAGGAGGCCGAGAAGAACGATGATGACGACGGCACCATTGTAGTAGGACGCGAGCGAGAAGGTCGAGAGGAACGACGTCAGTGATGGCTTCAGTGTAGCAGAACGTGGGAGACGACATAGAGAGGAACGACGACCGAGCGAGTGTAGTAGGACGTGGGAGAGGAGGTTGAGAGGAACGACACTGACGGTGGCGCTAATGCAACAACACGCATGAGGGAACGACGATGGCGAGACACCATTGTAGTAGGACACGAGCGAGGAGGCGAGAGGAACGACGCCGGTGATGGCTTCAATGTAGCAGGATATGGGAGAGGAGGCCGAGAGGAGGCGGTGGCGCTAGTGTAACAGCACGCGGGAGAGGAGGCCGAGAGGAGCGATGCCGGCGGTGACGCCGGTGTAGCAGGGCAGAGTAGAGGAGACCGAGCTTAAGGAGTGTCATTAACACAAATCACACATATGCGTATATATACTTCATGAGGAAGACGTCGGATTTAATCGTCTACGATCGTCGAAACAGAAAATGTGCAACACGAAAGTCGTGTGAAACTGTAAGGTGAAGCTACTGATCAAAGGAGAATTCAAACGGTCGGCCGTGCGCGATGAATTTGACAAAATTCATCCAAAATAGCTCCAAACATGAACACGAAATTAAACATTCGACGAAACTATGAACTGATCACAAAAATGGAACCATAACATTGATGCGCATTTTTTTCATGTAGAGCTTATCTCAAATTGATGTATCGTTGTGTGGATTAGAAGGGACCTAAGAAAGGAGATTAGAGAAGGAGTTTACTCGAGGTGGAAGAAGAAACGATGTACAGGGTGTACACTGCTCGCATGCTCTCGTGCAGGAGGGCCCACCATGTGCGCTCGAAGGTGGCTCGCCTCAGCCTGGTCCGGTAGAAACAGCCGATTTGAGTGTTCCTTCATATGCAGGCTGAGAGGTGCTTTGAGTTCCGTGCGGGCCAACTTTTTCATGTGACCCAGGTAACCAAACAGCCCAAATATATCCCGCCCGGTTCTGGTTGGGCCTAATGCGACCAACCAAACGCGTCCTTGGGCAGCGCCCTGCTGTGGGACTACAAAGCCGCGGCCACGAGTGTGTGTTTGTTTGTACTGAGAGTTAGTGCTCTGGAAAGAAAAAAGACTGTGTGTGCATCCGGGCGTCAGTCGCCGGAAAAAAATTCTTCTTTCTTCTACCTCCAGTCTGTAGTGAGAGAGAGAGGGAGTATCGGGCTACCCCAATAACATCGGCTTTCGTCTGGCGGGAAAGAGATGTGTATTAGGATTTGTATTTCTGAATTTCTTTTAGCGACTGAAAACAACCACACGAGGGGAAGGCACGGATGGGCGACACGTGCTCACGAATGGACAATATAGCTCTCAGCAGAAAGGCAGAGCATGAGCGATAACAACAACCGCTGTGCTATTTGTTGCATCTGAGTAGTGACATTATACTGCAAGAGCAATCCACTTGCAATATTATATTTCCTCACGTTGCTTGTTCAAACTCTCTCTCTTTTGATGGTTAAAAAAGATTGGAGTTTCTTGCCTGCCAAGTTCCTTAATTAGGAACGTGGCATTGACTGTGGCGTCTGATTGACTAAGATGTCCAAATACGACAGCATTACTTGCAGCGGAAGAAACTTAAACAAATGAGCACACAAGACATGTGTGTCCTAATGACACTTGTATATACTCAGAGTTCTGACTACCAATCCAATCCAATCCAATCCAATCACACTTTCACTGGTTTTCAGCCTTTCTTCTTGCACCCACTTCTCTGACCTAGAGAGGGAAGCAATGAATCTTGAATCCGTATTGAGTCCAGCACTACCATGGAGCTACATCGCCTGCGGCCTCTTGGGCCTGGCGCTCCTGTGGCCGACCACCCGGCTGCTAGACCAGCTGTGGTGGCGGCCGAGGCGGCTGGAGCGGGCTCTTCGCGCCCAGGGCCTTCGTGGGACGTCGTACAGTTTCCTCCTCGGCGACATGAGCGACTATGGCAGGCAAAACAAGGAGGCGTGGTCGAAGCCTCTGCCGCTGCGCTGCCACGACATCGGCGCACACGTCATGCCTTTCCTCTACAACACCGTCGAGGAGCATGGCAAGCAGTGCATGTCCTGGTTTGGTCCGGTTCCCAAGGTGAGCATCACGGATCCTAACCTGGTCAGGGAGGTCATGTCCAACAAGTTTGGGCACATCCAGAAGGTCAAGTTCCCGGCGCTGTCCAAGCTCCTCGCCGTAGGCGTAGCGACCCACGAGGGCAAGAAATGGGTCAAGCACAGAAGGATACTCAACCCTGCGTTCCATGTCGAGAAGCTCAAGGTACCTACGGTTGCAGCTCTGTTTGATGTATTTGTGACAAATCTACTGTGTGACTTATTCGCTCGCTCAATTTACAGATCATGTTGCCAGCCTTCTCTTTGTGTTGTGAAGAGCTCGTTAACAAATGGACAGAGTCCCTTGGTTCCGACGGCTCATGTGAGGTGGATGTTTCCTTAGAGCTCCAAAGCCTCACCGGAGATGTCATCTCACGCACCGCATTCGGCAGCAGTTATCTCGAAGGAAGAAGGATTTTTCAACTGCAGTCTGAGCAAGTTGGGCGGTTCATGGCAGCCATTCACAAGATCATGATTCCCGGTTACATGTGAGTTACCTTTTTCTTCTTCTAGAAAGCCATATTTACAAACAGAATCCTATCTTACTAGTGAGTACTGCTTCCACCCCTTACCACTACCGTCCGGGTGCTTTGTGCTCATTAACTGATATACTGACAACTTAAGTGCAATTTAGGTCCTTCCCTACTAAAAATAATCGAAGGATGCGTCAAATTAACAACGAGATAGAGACCATTCTGCGAGGTCTAATTGGGAAAAGGATGCAAGCTATGCAAGAAGGAGAAAGCACAAACGATGACTTACTCGGCTTATTGCTGGAGTCAAACAAGACGGACATAAATGAAAAAGGCCAATCCATTCCAGGAATGTCCATAGAAGAGGTAATAGAGGAGTGCAAGCTGTTCTACTTTGCAGGAATGGAGACAACATCAATATTACTCACATGGACGATGGTCGTACTTAGCATGCACCCAGAGTGGCAGGACCGTGCAAGGGAGGAGGTTCTTGGCCTATTTGGAGAACATAAGCTTGACTACGAGGGTCTTAATCGACTCAAAACCGTGAGTACTTATTCAAATTACTTGAGTTGCTGCAAACATAGGATCAGAGGTACGGTATCTTATTAATATATGTTCTGTAGGTGACTATGATTCTTTATGAAGTTCTCCGGTTGTACCCACCGGCTAGTGCGTTCACCCGGCAGACATACAAGGAGATTGAGATCGGAGGCATCAGGTACCCACCTGGTGTGATTTTAGAGATGTCCGTGTTGCACATCCACCACGACAAGGACATCTGGGGAGACGATGTGCAACAATTCAGGCCCAATAGGTTCGCGGAGGGGATCTCCAAGGCATCCAAGGAACCGGGAGCATTTTTCCCGTTCGGATGGGGGCCACGAGTATGTATTGGTCAGAATTTTGCATTGCTTGAGGCCAAGATGGCATTGTGCATGATTCTTCGGCGCTTTGAGTTTGAGCTCGCGCCGTCGTATACCCATGCGCCACATACCGTAATGATGTTGCGTCCCATGCATGGTGCTCAAATTAAGCTGCGGGCAATCTCTTCGTAGTAGCATCGCCATATATAAATTATTCACTACATATATTATTTTTCATGAATGATTCACTACATGTATCATATACACTCTTATCTTGGCCATGTAATAAGGCTTTCCTTGCCTTCTATATTTCGTAATAAAGGTCCAACATGATTTAGGGCCATGATAACTCATATGTTTTTACTCTTTGACCAAACGGATCTATAGTACTACGCCTAGGAAGCTATTGTGCAGCGTTCACAAGGTGTAACACTGGTGCGCTCCTCAAGTGAATTTTTATCATTTCCCATGGACTTTGGCCAGCCGTTGTTTCCGAGAACAACTACACAAACTAGTGCCTAGTGCGCACCTTGGTGCGCACCTGTCTGCCATGGAATGAGTGAAACAATAAAAAACAAGGCACGTGTAGAAACACATCAGCCTAAGGAATCACCACAGACCAGGAAGATCCCGACTTTCATTAAAGAAATAGATACAAAGTGTACAACGTCCCGCTAATAGCACACTATAGCGCGATATAGCACGCTAATAGCATATTTTGAGGTCGGCGTTATTTTACCGTAGCACGCTATTCATATGTTAAGTACATACATACAGAGAGAGAACATCGGCCAACAAAATGTATTTAGAGATTTCGACATATACAAATAACAGAACATCGGCCACTGCCCCGTCTTGCATTAGTACAAGGCACAGTACAAGCACGAATGGCAGGTAGCCATGGAAACTCACACGGATAATCGACAGTTTCAAAAGAATGCGTCCTGTACTTGTATTTCGCCACCTCCATGGTCTCAAAGCCATTTCTCCTCTGCCGTTTGGCCGTATGCATCTTTCCGATGCAGTGGCCGGGGGATGACCTCCTTTTCAAAAAAAAAAAAAAAATTCTCCTCTGCCGGAGAAAACACAATAGAGCTCGTGCTGGTTGAGACAATCTTCGTAGACTGACGGAAGTACTCCTCCTTGTGCCCTTCCAGTCCACGAGTAGCCTCCATTAATTGGAGCCTCTTCTCAAGCTCCCAGTCAGGGCGATCGTACCGTGTTGCCGCAAAGATGCGAAGGTTGTTGCCCTGCAAGCAAACAAGATGCACCATGTCGTCGTTGTTGTCGTTGATATCGAGAACCCACAAAGCCGATCCTCGGATGTGGTCCGGCAATGTGAGGATCTCAAACTCGTCTTTCCACTGGAAATTATAAGTTAGCAAAGAGGAAGGGTCATCTTGCATGGCCCAGAATATAGAAAATTTGGCACGACCAAGGAAATGCAAAGATTCCGTGGCATGGAAGCGGAATTCAGGATTGCCCATCTCTGGGTGCTTGACGATGAACCAGCTGGCACGCTTCCCCCTCCATCCCTCTTCGAACGCGTAGGCGTTCGCTATGCCAATGTTATCACATACCCCGATGTGCTCATGGAAGAGCAGGCAAATCACTCTGAAACTCGACATTGCATCGATTGCACGGCCCCACCGCGAGGTATCTCCTCTGTCATTGAAACCATGGAGGAATATACCAATGCATCGGTGGTATTTCTTTTCCTCCATGCGAGGGATTAGTTGGTAACGCCGTGTGAGGGGCTCGCAGACTACGAGGTCAGGCAAGGTACGGCGTCTCCACCCAGCCTTCTTCTTGGCGAGGAGGAGGAGGGTGTGGCGGCTATCAACGATCTCCCATGACCATCTGCCGCCTGCAGGGAGGAAGTCCAGGGAGAAGTGGCGGCTACTCACAGCCGGCGCAGGCGAGGAAGGAACAAAGCTGAGGCGGCGGCCGTGAACAGGGGCTATGTGGTTATGATAGTGGCCTGCAACAAGAGATGAGGGATGGGGGGTGGAACCAATGTTAGAGAGGAAGTTTGTGTCAACGATGATGCGGCGCCATCGCTTGCGGGTGGCCGCAGCTCGGACGAGCCAGTGGGGCGAGGTGAGGTACAGTAGGATGAGCTTGAGGAGCTTGTCGGGCATGTCGTGCAGCGTCGTCCGCCTGGCTGGCGACTCTCTGCACACCAGCGCCACGCGGTCTACTCCGTTGGACATGGGATGGGAGCTGGTCGATCAAGAGCTTTGGCTCCTTGTTGGATGTGAGTAGTTATAAATATATGGCCTTGATTAGTATATTAAGTAATTCTAGCTCTGTCACAATGGTGTCACAATGTTGGCTTTGGCGTGTCGTGCCCGCCAGTAGGTCTGAATCCCTCCAAGGTATGTATTTTTATCCCAAAGAATAGTAGGTTTGAATCCCTGAATCCCTCCAAGTAGTAGTTGTGGTTAGATTGGCATATTTTGCTCGTCAACGGATTCCTTACCCGCGTACCAACCTTTGGTTGAATGGTTAGGTGTACAGTGATATCCTCAACCCACCAGGGTTCAAGTCCTGATGCTTTTTATTCCAGTGGCAGGAGACGTCCCCCTTGACTATGAGGCGTCTTTGGTGACTTTGTCAATCTCAAAATGATATGTCGGCCTAGTCTATCCTAGATGCCCCTATGGATAGGGTGTAGGCGTTTGTGTTCATAAGGATGAGTGTATGTGCGTACATATGAGTGCCTGCGTCTGTACTATTTAAAAAAAAAACGGATTCCTTACCCAGAAATTTATTGTATTTTGGGTATACGCGTAACTCTGTGCAGTTTAACAAGACTTCAAACAAACAAAGCCAGGCGAGTATGTATTGAAACAACACCCAGTGGACCAACAACTACACCTGGAGAGAACCGGGCCCGCGAGGCCAAACCCCAGGTCGGCCACCCTTGCAACCCTTTCCTCCGCCACTCCCCTCTTGCCGCCGCCGGCCGGTGTGAGATCGGATCACGGAATGACGAACTGAGGTCTTGGAGGAAATTTCTGGGTGCCGGCAGCAGGCGCGTGCGGCACAGAGGTGGCTCCATTGCGGTGCGTGGTGGAGCTTCTGGTGCCGGCGGCGGGCGTTTGTGGCGCGGAGGTGGCTCCGAGGCACTGTAGTAATACAAGTCACAATAAAAATCAGGAATAATCTTAGCTGTGAACATGTACAGTTATTTCCCTCATCTTCAGTACCCCGCCATCTATTTCCACATTTTTTCAGGTTAACTACTCCCTCCACTATTTATCTTCGGCTTCATTCTTGTGAGCTCTACCAGTACCAGGCTGAGAAGAAGTCATGGAGCCATTACAGGCAAATTTCCCAAAGACGATCAGTTCACCTGGGCATCGATGGTGCAGCCCCATCACGAGGTAGAGATCTCTGTCACTGCAACTATGGAGGAATACACCAATGCATCGCTGGTATTTGTTTTCCTCCATGTGTGGGATTAATTGGTAACGCCGTATGATGGGCTCACAGAGTAGGAGGTCAGGCAAGGTACGGCTTCTCCACCTAGTCTTCTTCTTGGCGATGAGGAGGATGTAGCGTGTAGTTCTTCCATTATGAGTTTGAACGGTGCAAGAATCTGAACAAGCCCGACGGTCTCTTCCTCCTCCTCCCCTCTCCTCAGGCGTCGCCTCCTCGGCGGCGTCTGGGGGCCCTCCCCCGCCTCCCTGCCCTCCCTCTCCCAGCATGGCCGGCGCTACCTCATCGCCCGTTTTGCTCTCCTCGTCCGCCGCCCTTGCTCCTGCCCCTGCCTTGACCAGATCTACGGCCTTCTTGGCGGTGGATGGGCAGCCGCCTGCCTCCTTCAGGGACGCCCTTCTTTGCCCCCCGCGTGCTCTTGGGCCTTCAATGCCGCAGCAGGGCATGGGGGTGCAGGCGGGGTCGTCCGCTCGGCCGCGCCTTCAATCAATGATCCGCGTCCCTCCTCGGTCTGGTTCTGGCCCTGCCTCCCGCATTGATGGTGATGGTTGGACGATGGTGGGTAGGGGAAGGAGACCCCCTTTTACCGGCGCCCCCCACCTCGCTCCTCCCATCCCAAGTCCTCTCCTTTCCGCGACCTCCTGCGCAAGAAGGCCTGGGGCAAGTGCTTCAAGTGTTTAGAGCCCGACCACAAAATCGCTGCTTGCTCTAATCTTGCCAAGTGCCTCCTGTGCGGTCACACCGGCCACAAGGCGAGGCGGTGCACGGCTAGAGGTCCGGCGTGTCCCAGCTCTCCACCGCTACAGTCCCCGCCGCTTCCACCTCCACCCCCAGGCACTCCACCCCCCTGTGCGGTTCGTGCTCCCATGGATGCCCCGGCTGCCGATGTGGGGGTGCGGCGTGGCACCGTGGTGGCCTCCGCGCGCAGATCCGCCTCGATGGCGGAAGCGGAGCGACGCCTCTCCAGGTGTGGGGTGGTGGCGGTCGTCGTCGGTTTCCACCCCTCCATCGACCTGCCCGCCGTCAAGCATGCGATGGCACAGCGCTTCCACGTCCACAGTGACACCATCAAGGTTTCCCTGCGGGCGTTGGGAGAATACCTGCTCATCTTCGACGACGCCCGTGTCCGCGACACCGCCATCGCCATTCAAGGGCCGCTCACCATTGGAAGGGTGTCGTTCGTGCTCTCTCCTTGGTCTCGCTTCCGCCGAGCCACCCCTTCCAAGCTGCTCTTCAAGGCCAGGATCTGTCTGGAGGGAGTCCCTGAGCATGCTTGGGATGTGGAGTCGGTCCGGAACCTCTTTGATCCGTCCATGATCATTGATGGGATCGACCAGGAGGTGCGGTCGGAGGAGGAGATGGGCTGCCTGCGTCTTTGGGTGTGGACGGATGATGTCCAGAAGTTCAAGACGAGAGGTGTGCTGCAGCTGGAAGAGCCAAGGGAAGTGGGTTCGCCGGAGATGCAGTTCCTGGAGCTTGGGATATTAGAAGAAACGCCGGCACGTTGGGGCCAGGTTGGTCTGCTTGGCCATCCTGTTCTCATCCATCTAGACAGGGTGGTGGACTTCCGTTACCCACCTGACTCGAGCTCGGACAGCGGTCGAAGCTTCAGCAGCGATATCAGCGACATGCCTTCCGAGGTCTCCTCCACGCCTCCCTGGCCGACAAAGTGGGGCTACCGGTGGTTCTTGCACTGAGGATGGGGACTTCCCTCCCCCACCTGCCAGAGCATCTGCACACTCTCGTCTTCGTTTTCCCGAGCAAGGCGGTGGAGGCGACGATGGCACCGGCGGAGGCGGCGCTGGCGCGAGAAGAAACCCACCCAGCCAAGGCTACAGGAGACGACAGTATGGCCCTGGCCCAGGGCAAGCTGGATCCTCCCAGGGCGGACGCAACAACATAGATGCTGCGGGTGCGTTCGGGGGGGGGGGGGGGGTATACTAATTTGCCGCCAGCGGCGAAGGTAGCAAAGAAGCCACGGCGATGCCCACCATTCCTTCGCTCATTGACGCCGAGTTCATCGCCTCGCCGCCGGGGGCTGCTGATCCGTTCGCTTGCTCCGCCGATGTCCCTGTCCTGCAAATGGATGACGGGGATGCCCAGGAGCGGCTGTCGGCGGAAGGATTTTTGGCAGCTGAAGAGTCTCCAGCCGGTGTGGGACAGATGGCCAGTTGCCCTTCCCTCGTAAGTTTGGGGCAGGGGGCTTCTGCCGCTGGATCTGACGCTGTCCCCCTTGCAGCAAGTGCTGACCAGCAGACGTCGGACCGCTTGCAGGCTTGCATGGCGGGAATATGCCAAGGAGATGCCATTGATCCCCATGGGCCGCTCGACCTGGCCGTCGAGTCACGCGGTGGGTCTCTCGAGCAAGGTCAGGGCCTTACAGTGGTGCCATCTACGGGAGTCGGGCCGGGCCTCCCCTCCGCCTCTCCCCCCCAGCAGGCTGGCTTGGGCCCAATCGAAGTCGCGATCCACCCCACAAGCAAGGACGCCGAGCCAAATGCTGTTTTGGACCAGATCTGTTCCTTCCTCAACGCCATGTCCACCCCTGTCGCTGGCGAGCTGCCGCCGCCCCTAATCAGATCCACGCAGCCACCTGCGCCGCCAACTCCTACCCCCCACCCCCAGCTGCAATGATCTCAGACAAGGCCGCTGACACCTACCCTCATAGGAGCAGCGGCAGGCTGGCGGCAAAGCCGTCGCGGGGTTTGAGCGCCATGGACAAAGCCCGCCTGGTCCTGATGAGGAAGGAGGGGATCATCACCGGCGATGGGCCCCCCACTCCTGACGCGCTCAAGAGATACAAGGAGCTGTACAAGGAGGAGCTGCCTCAACACTTCATCGACGCTGTCTCAGCCCTTGTGGAGGCAACGGATGCGGGCAGGAGCAAGAAGCAAGTCCCCAAGATGGCTGCTGCAGGCAGGGTGGTGGCGGCCTGACCAGGCCTGCCTGTTGGTGCACCTGTTGTTGCTGTTAGTTTTCCATGATTAGTTTTCTTCAGATGTTTAGTCAGCAGGCGCTCTGGGGATGCCCACGCCTGTTGTTCCCGTGTTTGTTAGACTGTATTGGGTTTGTTGCCAGACTTGTTTGGCCCCCTCTGAGCTTCTATCTTGGAGGGCTGTCAAAGCCATGCTGTAGGTTTGCGTCTCTGCTTGTTCTCGAGTTGGGGCTGTCATGGCTTGATCTGCTGTTGGGTCTCATGCATTGGACCTTTGTGCTGTTGTTCTGGTCCTCCCCTTCTGCTGCTAGTTGGCGGCTGGATGTGCCTAGTTTCTTATGGATTTAAACCTTTTCAACTGGAATGTTCGTGGTTTGCACAACCCGGCTAAGCGGAGTGCAGTTGCTAAGCTGATTGCTGATCTGAAGTGTAACATAGTCTGTTTGCAAGAGACAAAATTGGAGCTGATGGACAGAGCTATGGTTGCTGAATCGGTTGGCGCCAGATTTTCTGATAACTTTGTATACAAACCAGCGGCTGGCTCCCGCGGGGGCATATTGATTGCTTGCTCTGATGATTTCTCAATTGAGCCGCTGCTGTCGATCCCTGATGAGTTCTCTCTTACAGCAACGATCACGGACAAATCTAACAATGCTTCTTGGAGTGTCACTGCTGTTTATGGCCCACAGAATACCCCTGACAAGCTCCGGTTCCTTACTGAGCTTGCTGCTTTGAAACCACTTGTGCTGAAAGAGTGGCTTGTGTTAGGTGATTTCAACTTAATCTGCAAGGCTGATGAGAAAAGCAACTCTAATGTTAACTTAAGACTGATGGGCCAATTCAGAAATACCATTGATTTGTTGGAAATGAGAGACTTGCCGCTGTTTGGGAAGAAATTCACTTGGTCCAACGAGAGAGCAGGCACAACTCTTACGAGGATAGACCGTGTGCTCATATCCAATGACTGGGAACTGAGATACCCCCAATACCAGCTCTCACCCGCATCGTCTGCTGTCTCGGATCACTCCCCGTTGCTGCTCAAGAAGATGGATGTCAAGGTGTATAAAGGGTTCAGATTTGAGGCTTACTGGCTGAAGATGCAGGGCATTGACGAAGTGGTCTCTCAGAGCTGGAACAAGCCTCTTAGATCGGCCGAGCCGGTGAGACGGCTACACTCTAAGCTGGCCCGCACTGCTCTGGCTCTGAAAAGGTGGGATAAAAAGATCAAATCTGCTTCCAACTTGGCCTTCAACGTGGCAAACGAGGTTATTTTCAACCTTGACCTGGCAATGGAAGAGCGTGAGCTCTCTGAAGCTGAATGGAGCCTTCGTCGGAATCTCAAGGCCAGGCTGCTTGGTATTGCCGCCATGGAGCGGATCGCTTGGCGCCAACGCTCAAGAATCACCAAAATCAAAGCTAGCGATGCGAGCTCTAAGCTTTTCCATCTCCGGGCAAACGGGCGCAGGAGGAAAAACCACATTCCAAGCCTTCAAAGCCAAAATGGCGATGTTACTGAACACAAGCTGAAGGAGGAAATTCTCCTGAACCACTTCAAATCCTCGTTGGGAACAAGGGACGCTGAGAGGAGGACAATTAACTGGGCACAGCTACAGCACCCATCAGCGGACCTGCAGCACCTTGAGCTGCCTTTCTCAGAAGACGAGATCAAGTGTGCGGTATTTGATTTGCACGATGAGAAAGCGCCTGGGCCGGATGGTTACATTGGGAAATTTTTCAAGAGGTTTTGGGGCCTCATAAAGGGCGATTTGGTTGCTGCTGTTCATCAACTATATTGCCTCAGGGGTGACAACTGGAATCTGCTTAACTCAGCCCACATTGTCTTGCTTCCAAAAACTGCAGCTGCTAAGTGTGCCTTTGACTACAGACCTGTGAGTCTAATTCACAGTTTCGCAAAGATCTTTTGCAAATTATTGGCAAACCGGCTGGGACCTGAGTTGCAAAAGCTGATTTCCTGCACTCAAAGCGCGTTCATTCGAGGAAGATCGATTCAAGATAACTTCCTTTACGTCCAGAACACCATAAAGAATGCACACAAGAAGAACATACCTCTGGTTTTCCTGAAGCTTGATTTTGCCAAGGCTTTTGACTCCGTTCATTGGCCGTATCTGATTGATGTTATGAAGGCCTATGGTTTTGGACAGCGATGGAGAGATATCATTTGTCAACTTCTTGCCTCCTCCTCCTCGCGTATTCTGTTGAATGGCTGCCCTGGACCAGCTTTTGCCCACATGAAGGGCTTGCGACAAGGAGATCCTCTCTCACCGATGTTATTTATTCTGGCTATGGACCCACTGCTGAGGATGTTGGATGCGGCTACGACCCGTGGCTTGCTTGAGCCAATTCCTTGGAATGCTGTTAGAATGAGAGCAAGTTTATATGCGGACGATGCTGCAATCTTTGTCTCCCCGAACCATACGCAGATTATGGCCACTCTCAGAATTCTTGATGCTTTTGGTAACATCTCTGGCCTAAAAATCAACCCTACAAAATGTGTTGCGTACCCTATCCGCTGCCACCATCAGGAAATGCAGAACATGTTTCCGGAGTTCGAGGGATCAGTTGGTTCCTTCCCTTGCAAATATCTGGGACTTCCCCTCTCCTTCAGAAGACTAAGGAGAATTGAACTACAACCATTGCTTGACAAAGGTGCTGGAAGGATGAGCATCTGGAAAGGGAAGCTCCTGAACCGGACTGGTCGTCTGGACCTGATCAACTCAGTTCTCTCGGCGACGATCACCTTTTTTCTTACCTCCTTCGCCCCAAATGGTTGGTTCACTAAGAAGTTTGACAAATTGAGGAGAAATTTTCTCTGGAATGCTGATGAAGAGGCCCATGGTGGCAAATGCCTTGTTAACTGGAAGAGGATCTGTGCCCCAAAGAGTGTGGGGGGTCTAGGCATTATGGATATTCAGGCTTTTGGTAGAGCCCTTCGTCTCAGATGGCCGTGGTTTGAATGGGACAACCTGGACAGGCCTTGGAAAGGAACCGCTGTCCCCTGTGAGATGGCTGACCTAAACCTTTTCGCGGCCTGCACCTCGATCTCTCTAGGGGATGGTTCAACGGCCAAGTTCTGGTCTCATAGGTGGCTCGGAGGGCACGCACCGAGAGAGTTAGCGCCTGGACTGTATCATCTGTCCAGATCGAAGCATCTATCAGTCTGCGAAGCTCTGTACAATGGGACTTGGATGCGAGGTCTAAGGAATATCAACTCTGCCATCCTTATGGATTCGTTCATTGACCTCTGGTGGCAGTTGGCAGTTGGCCACAGCTAATGCTGCAGACATATGAAGAAAACAGCTTAAGCAGTTTTCCAGGACAGAGCGGACACCTGCAGCGAAAAGGTAGAGTACCCATCTGGGCCGGGACATTAGGCGGCTTCATCCCTTGTGTCCTCCATGCTCTGCTCCATGTCTGAGTCCTGGCGGGAAAGAGATGTGTATTAGGATCGGTATTTCTGAGTATTTCTGATTATTATTTTTGTGACCGAAACAGCCACGCGAAGCGACGGCAAGGATGGGCGACACGTGCTCTCGGCACACCGATGGGCGACACGTGCAAGCCGCATTCCCTGCAGGGCTTACTTACCGATTGCATGGACAACTATAGATCTCAGCAGAAAGGCAGAGCATGAGCGATAACAACCCTATTTGTTGCATTTGAGTAGTAACATTCTACTGCAAGAGTAATCCGTTTGTAATATTATATTTCCTCGCGGTGCTTGTTCAAACTCTCTCCTTTGATGGTTAAAAAAGATTGGAGTTTCTTGGCTGCCAAGTTCCTTAGGAACAAGGCATTGACTGGGCGTCTGATTGACTAAGATGTCCACAACCACATCATTACTTGTAGCTGAAGAAACTTAAACAAATGAGCACACAAGACTTACTGTGGCGTCTGATTTACTAAGATGTCCTAGTGATACTAGTATATATTCAGAGTCCTGAATACCAATCCAATCCATTCCATGTACCTTGAGAGGGAAGCAATGAATCCTCAACCGGTATCGAGTCCAGCAGGACTACCATGGGGCTACCTGGCCTGTGGCCTCTTGGGCTTGGTGCTCCTGTGGCCAACCATCCGACTGCTAGACCAGCTGTGGTGGCGGCCGAGGCGGCTGGAGCGGGCTCTTCGCGCCCAAGGCCTTCGTGGGACGTCGTACCGTTTCCTCACCGGCGACATGAGCGACTACGGCAGGCAAAACAAGGAGGCATGGTCGAAGCCCATGCCGCTGCGCTGCCATGACATCTGTGCCCACGTCATGCCTTTCCTCTACAGCACCATCCAGGAGCATGGCAAGCAGTGCATCTCCTGGTTCGGCCCGGTTCCCAAGGTGAGCATCACCGATCCTAGCCTGGTCAGGGAGGTGATGTCCAACAAGTTTGGGCACATCCAGAAACTCAAATTCCCGGCATTAACCAAGATCCTTGCCACGGGAGTGGCTACCAATGAGGGCGAGAAATGGGTCAAGCACAGAAGGATACTCAACCCCGCGTTCCATGTCGAGAAGCTCAAGGTACATACATGCGGTTTTAGCTCTTGTTCATATGTTTGTGACCAGTGTGTGACTGATTTACTCAATTTACAGATCATGTTGCCCGCCTTCTCTTCGTGTTGCGAAGATCTTGTTAACAAATGGACACAGTCCCTTGGCCCCGATGGCTCATGGGAGGTGGATGTTTGCTCAGAGCTCCAGAGCTTCACCGGAGATGTCATATCACGCACCGCATTCGGCAGCAGTTATATGGAAGGAAGAAGGATTTTTCAACTGCAGTCTGAGCAGGTCGGCCGGGTCATGGCAGCCATTCACAAGATCATGATTCCCGGTTACATGTGAGTTGCTCTTTTTTTTCCCCTAGAAGGCCATGTATTATTTACAAACAGAATTGTATCTTATTACTAGTGAGTACTGCCTCCACCTTACCACTACCGTCCGGGTGCTTTGTGCTGTAGAAACTTTGCTTGTTCTCGTACCTACGACTGGATTAAGTGGATCTATAAATCTAGCAGCCTAACTTCGGATGATTCTTGGAGAACATTGAATACAAGACAAGTAAACATGAATCATGATAGCTTCAAGCGTATAATACCAAACATCCTACGCAGTATCTAACCATTCTTCTTCTTTGGACTTGATACATATCTTAAATCCATTTGGATTCCCTCCTAGCTAAGGATTTGAGTAAAGAGACAGTTCAATGGAGGAAAAAGATAACAAATATTTTTTGTTGTTATGAGGAATATTGCCAGACAGTGTGCACTGGAGTTAGTATTTGGTTTACAGGAATCCTTAACTATTGAGCTATTAAGTCTTATTTAGTACTCTTAGGGTCCACTTGATGATGTCAAGGATTAAACAATGGCATTAGTTGATTTCTCTCAAATATCTTAGTATTTGGTAGCCGCTTTGATTAATCATGTGAAGGAATTTTGTTTGTCCAAAATATATGAAATGAACTGTGTACCAAAACAGATGACCATTTCGCTGGATATTTAGACAAGCAAGATCTCTTCAACATATATTTGGAAAACATACATTGCATGTTCTTATTAACTGGTATACTGACAATGTAAGTGCATTTTAGGTCCTTCCCTACTAAAAATAATCGAAGGATGCATCAAATTAACAACCAGATAGAGTCCATTCTACGAGGTCTAATTGGGAAAAGGATGCAAGATATGCAAGAAGGAGAAAGCACAAAAGATGACTTACTCGGCTTATTGCTGGAGTCAAACAAGACAGACATAAATGGAAATGGCCAATCCATTCCAGGAATGTCCATAGAAGAAGTAATAGAGGAGTGCAAGTTGGTCTACTTTGCAGGAACGGAGACAACATCAATATTACTCACATGGACGATGGTCGTACTTAGCATGCACCCAGAGTGGCAGGACCGTGCAAGGGAGGAGGTTTTTGGCCTATTTGGAAAACATAAGCTTGACTATGAGGATTTTAACCGACTCAAAACCGTGAGTACTTATTGATATTACTTCGTTGTTGCAAACGTAGGATCAGAAGTATAGTATCTTATTAATATATGTCGTGTAGGTGACAATGATTCTTTATGAAGTTCTTCGGTTGTACCCACCGGCTATTGCGTTCACCCGGCAGACATACAAGGAGATTGAGATAGGAGGCATCACGTACCCACCTGGCGTGATTTTAGAGATGTCCGTGTTGTACATCCACCACGACAAGGACATCTGGGGAGAGGACGCACACCAATTCAGGCCTGATAGGTTCACGGAGGGGATCTCGAAGGCGTCCAAGGACCCGGGAGCATTTTTACCGTTTGGATGGGGGCCACGGATCTGTATGGGTCAGAATTTTGCATTGCTTGAGGCCAAGATGGCATTGTGCATGATTCTTCAGCGCTTTGAGTTTGAGCTCGCACCGTCGTATACTCATGCGCCACATACCGTATTGATGTTGGGTCCTATGCATGGTGCTCAAATTAAGCTGCGAGCGATCTCTTCCAAGTAGTATCGCCATACACACATTATTCACTACATATATTATATAGTGAATAAGGGAGTACCTAGAACTCATCTAGATGAGATATAATATGGTCTCGTTCACCTGGAAAACAAGAACAGATACAACCCACGTCAGCACACACGCATCTTATAGCATCACATCCAATGGCTATAAAAGGTGAATGAGACCAAATTATATCTCATCTAGATGAGTTCTAGCAAAACTGTATATTATATATACTCTTATCTTGCATGTATAAGGTTTTTCACTGCCTTCTGTATTTGGTAATAAAGGTCCAACATGATTCAGGGCCAAGATAACTCATCTGTTTGTACCCTTTGACCAAACTTATCTATAGTGCTACTCATATGAAGCTATTGTGCAGCGTTCACATGGTGTAACACTGGTGCGCTCTTCAAGTAAATTTTTATCATTTCCCGTGGCCTTTGGCCAGCCGCTGTCCCCGAGAAGAACTACCCATACTACACTAGTGAAGAATCGGGCTTTAGTCCCGGTTCGTAAGGACCTTTAGTCTCGGTTCACCAACCGGCACTAAAGGGTGGGGACTAAACCCCCCTAGTGCCGGTTCGTCATGACCCGGGACCAAAGGCCCACCACGTGGCACGAGCCCGCGTCGGAGGGCTGGGGGCCTTTAGTTCCAGTTGATTACACCAACCAGGACTAAAAGGTTTAGGGGTTTATGGGTTTATTGTTTATTTTTTCTTTTAATTTTGTGTTTTCCATTTAATTTTTTTTATTTCAAATATATTTTATGCTACTACATAATGTACACGTTATGCATATATATAAATAGAATTTCTCGTAGAACCGATTATATATATATATCATCGAATTTCTCGTATGACCATTCACATACACATATATATATACAATTTCTCTTACAATTTGCAGATCATTACATGGAGGTATTAGGTGTAATGGTATTCTCCTTTGGGATGTATGACCTGGTCGAGAAAAAATCCCGCTATTTTCTCTTGAATTACTCGTACGCGATGCGTTGGTAGGAGCTTGTCCCGCATCTCCATCATCTTTAAAGAAGGAGATCAATATGAATATATTAGTTGTGTGTATATATATATTAGATAATGATGTAAAAATTGTGAATAGTGTTCTAGCAAACATACCCAAAGTTGTCTATCATCTTTGGTCCTTTCGGACGTCATCATGCGAATGTTCTCGCAAACGTAGTATGTACATAAATTATTCCCCGGTGCCTGCCTCATGGCGTTTACGAGAATAGAATTCAATCAGATAATAATTAATCAAGCATGATAATAGTATTGAAACTAGAATTAAAGAGATGCACGGACGTAGCTAGCTAGTACTACTTAATTAATTACCTTGGGTCGCACCCATTTCAGCTGTTGTTTCCATGTGCCTTTAACCTGTTTGATGAACTTTTGCCAAACCCTGCCCGCCGGCAAAGAAAATGAATAAAGGAGTTATTAATTAGTTGATATAAGGAAATGAACTAAAGAGGCCGACATAGTGCGATAATGATTGAAATTACCTGTTGACCATCCCCCTCACGATTGCATAGTCATTAACGTCTTTAAGTAGTGAGTCCAGTACTTGAACTTTTCCCTCGTCAATTTCAATGATTAGCAGGATCCAGTGGAAACTGCATGCGCACACGTTTGTATAATTAAGCGGGCATGTGCATAACTCATCAACTACACTTATTAACATCTAGTAAGCAAAAACATAATTTGTAGTACAAGACAGTGTCACTCACCCAAAGTTGTAAGGAAGTAGTATTTCTGGTTGGGTATTTAGTCGCTTCAAAAACTCTAGCAAGCTTCTCTCTATGTCTTTTCTCGACCATTCAATTGATCATGTCTCTTGATTAATGGTATTTGGGTCAATGAACTCAATGCCATAGCGTCCACCTCTTTTCATTTCATACATCTTCATTCTGCATAATACCACAGAAAAGAATATAGTGAGGATAATTAAAGGTAATGAACGAGCACAGCTAGCTAGAGACTTAAATTACAGAAAGAAATCACATACAGACAACAGTAACTGACGATAGATTTTTCGAGTGCGTCTTGATTGAATAACTGAAACATTTCTTGAAACTCAACCCACAAATCTTTTTCATGGAAGTAATGCTCTGCATTGACTTTCACCATGAGGGCCTCTCGCCCGTTCTTTACTTCTCTCAGGTACCACTCATGCAATCTGTACATTCTCGTTGATAGAAGCGGGATCTCCTCAGGCTTGACCAGAGGTTGGCCGGGGACATATTTCCATGCTACTTCATCATCTTGAATCCCGGTGATAGGCTCGATCTCTAGGAGTAGATAAACAGTGACACCGGCCTCTTTAGCCATCCTTCTATGATCGTCGGTTTTTACCAGCTGATCGGCGGTACTCACATGTGGTTGTACAATGAGCGGGGGGATCGATTGCACTGCCTATTCTCCTAGCTGGGGAACAGTTTTCCCGCTTTTTTTACCAACTGCTTGGCTCGAGCTCGAGCTCGACTCCTTCTCTTGTTGTGCACGATATAACTTCTTGATAGTGCGCTCATAGTCTGAGTCCCTTTTCTTCACAGTCGGTTGAACATTATCAATAAAGTGTTGTACGACTTTCTCAGGTACTTTCTCCTTTGGCGGCGTTGGGGGGGGGGGGGGGGGGTTCGGTGCAAAATGGGCCTCACTTTGGCATCCACTACGGCTGTGTTTTCCTCGTCAGTCAAGTCGTAAGGCAACTTTGGAAGAGGCTTGAGGCTTGGACCATATCTGAATTTCTTCCCTGTTGTACCGCTAGCCGTCGGAGCTGCGGCGCCTCTCTTCCGCTGTTGCTGAGGCGGCGGAGACGGCTGACGCGGTGCCGGACTTGGAGGAGGAGGAGTCGGCTGACGCGATGCCGGACTTGGAGGAAGAGGAGTCGGCTGATGTGGTGGCGGACTTGTTGCAGCAGGAGTCGGTGGCCTTGGAAAGATGATGCAATCCTTTCTCCATAGAATGATACGATGTATGGCCTCTCCCAGTGTGCGTTCCTCGTCACCTCCAGGAATGTCATGCTCTAGCTCGTAATATCCTGACATCACTTCATCCACCCCGACACGAGCATAGCCAGCTGGAATCGGATTGCAATGGAAGGTTGCTTCAGGGGGATTTGTTAAAGCATAGCCGTCCGCCACCTTCATGGATATGCTCTTCACTTTCATGTGTAGCTCACAAGTAGTCCTATCTTTGATATCATCCACAGGGTATCTAGCCAGCAGTGCATCATCGGCCGGGGTGGAACCTGTAACATCCCCAGCATCACACTACAGTAATCCCTTATGATCAGTGCCAAGTCATCTTGATTTACAAAGCTTAATCATATTGGGTTAATATCTCATTTCAAATTCCTTCTCTGAATTCTATTCAAATTCAAAGTGAAATTTCAAGTTGCACAAAAGTTGCTGGAAAAATGTTCATCATTCAGCAAATATTCCAAAACAATTGTTGTTAAGGAAAACAACATCACCATCACCAAAAAGTTGGGTTAGGACAATTAAACAGTGCCAAAACAACACTTTAAATGCCATATTCATTTTTTGAAAAAAATCCAAATGAATTCCAAAACTCCCCAAACTTCTTGTGGCAGTGCATCATTTTCCCTAGTATTTGTTTCTGCGAGTTGCTTATTTTTGCAAGGTCATATGATGGCTAATTTAATTGCAAAATGCTACTGGAAAAAGAAAAACAGAAAAACAAAATGGGAAAAGAAGAAATGCCACTGTGCACTGGGCCTAAGTGCACAGTGCGGCCCTGCCCACAGCGCCCGCCTCTCTCCTCTATCTCTCCTCGCGCGTGTCGCCTCGCCCTTGGCCGCGCCGGCGCGATCCGGCCGTTCGTCGACACCGCGACGCCCACCGACGCGAGGGGATAAGGCCGAGGCCTTGTCTATTCCCCCTGGACACCTCGCCACTCTTCCCCCTCCCTCCATCGCTCTCTCCCTCGTTTCCCCCATCTGACCCGAGCGCCATCGCCGCCGTGCACCGCGCTCCACCGCGGCCACCGGCGCCCGTTCCTTCCTCCGTGGTGTCCAGAAGGTCCGCCGGCGACCGCCTCATCGTCTGGTGCTGCCAGGCGGAGCCGGAGAGCCCTGCTTCGCCCGGATCGAGCCGCCCCTCTTCGCATCGGTCTCCGGCGTCCCCAGCTCCCCTGCTACTCCTAAGCTGTCGACGGCCACCGTGCGCCTCACCGTGAGCATCCACCTCTCCCCTCTTCCCCCTGGGTGCCCGTTTTATTCGCCGTAGCTAGCCGTCACCGTTTCCGCACTCCGGCGTCCGCTGCTAAGCTCGCCGCCGGTGCTGCAGTTGCTGCCGTGGCCACCCGAGCCTACCACCGTGCTCAGGGCACTCCCGTGATGCGGCCACTGCCCTCCGTTCGCTCGCGTTCGACCCGTAGCAAGGTTTCCGCCGATGACCGAACTCCGGCCGCCGCGGAAATGGTCGCCGCCGTCGCCTCCATCCATCTCTGACCTCGCACCCACTCCGGTTGGACGTGGCGTCGTCTCCCCGATCCAACGCGCCCAACCGCATTCGAAACGGTGCCCCGTAGCGAAATTCCGGCGAAATCCGAGCCGCGCCGCCGCGTTTGGCGTCACCGGCGACATGCCGCCGGCCGCCGCCGACGTGGCTGAGCGGGCCCCACCCCTGGCTCACTGCCAGTACGCCCCGGGGGCCCCGTTGACTGGGTTGACCCAGTCAACGTGCTGACTGGGCAGCCCAGTGGCACTGACATGCGGGCCCCACTGCGTATTTAAACTAATTAAAATGATTTTATAATAAAATTAATTAGTTAACTTAATGAGTCACTGACATGTGGGGCCCAGCTGTTAATTAACCTCGGATTAGATTTAAAAGAACTCTGTTAAGGCCTCTGTCTATGACAGGTGGGACCCACTGGTAAGTTTGACCAGTCAACGGGTTAGTTGACTGCTTACATCACCTTGACGTCATGCTGATGTCATATTCCATTTCTGGAAACTCCTGTTAATTTAATTAATTCCAGAAAATGTTTAAAACTTTGAAAATTCGTAGAAAATAAACCGTAACTCGGATCGAAAAACTTTCTACATGAAAGTTGATCAGAAAAACGAGAGAAACCCGGATACGCTAACCACATGCCTGTCAGGTGCCCCTAACTACCTGAACATGGAACCGTCCCCTCCGGTTCATCTGTCTGACAGACGTCCGGAATCGGAAAAACTTTCCCGTTAAATTCCCGCTCCGTCTGTAGCACTTAACATTTCAAATTCTTCATAGTGATCAACAGATATAAATCCCAAGTGACTCAGAGAATAGAGCTATGCTCCCCGGCAATGGTGCCAGAAAAAGGTCTTGATAACCCACAAGTATAGGGGAGCACAATAGTTTTCGAGGGTAGAGTATTCAACCCAAATTTATTGATTCGACACAAGGGGAGCCAAAGAATATTCTCAAGTATTAGCAGCTGAGTTGTCAATTCAACCACACCTGAAAGACTTAATATCTGCAGCAAAGTATTTAGTAGCAAAGTAGTATGGAAGTAACGATAATGGTGGCAAAAGTAGAAGTAGCAGTTTTGTAGCAATTGTAACAGTTGCAACGGAAAAGTAACTTAGCAAAGATCAATATGTGAAAAAGCTCGTAGGCAATGGATCAATGACGGATAATTATGTTGAATGGCATTCATCATGCAACAGTTATCTAGGTGGTCCCTAGAAGCATCGGTTAGTCCATTATTCAATAGCAATTCAGCTTGCTCAACAGTTCGTTCCCTGAAAATACAACCAGCACAACTATCTAGGTGGTCCCTAGAAGCATCGGTTAGTCCATTATAAAAGATATCAAGTATTTTATTTTTCTTGAGAGGATGATCAGGCAAAGCATTAAGTAACTGGAGAAGCCTCCCCCAAGCTTGTGGGAGACTCTCTTCTTCAATTTGCACAAAGTTAAATATTTATTTTAGAGCAGCTTGTTTCTTATGAGCAGGGAAATATTTTTGAGAGAAATAATATATCATATCCTGGGGACTACGCACACAACCAGGAGCAAGAGAATTAAACCATATCTTAGCATCCCCCTTTAATGAGAAAGGAAACAACTTAATAATATAATAATAGCGAATTTTTTCCTCATGAGCAAATAGGATGGCTATATCATTCAATTTAGTAAGATGTGCCACAACTGTTTCAGATTCATAACCATAGAAAGGATCAGATTCAACCAAAGTAATTAACTCAGGTTCGACAGAGAATTCATAATCCTTATCAGTAACAAAAATAGGTGAAGTAGCAAAATTGGGATCATATTTCATTCTAGCATTCAAGGATTTTTCTTTCAGCTTAGCTAACAGTTTCTTAAGATCTTCTCTATCAATGCAAGCAAGAAAGTCTCTAGCAGTTTCTTCATCCATAATATAACCCTCAGGTACAACAGGCAATTCATATCTAGGGGGAGAATCATAATCTTCAGTTTCAATAATATTTTCTCTAACCCAGCAAGTTGTTCATCAAGAAATTCACCTAGTGGCACAGTATTATCAAGCAAAGCAGTAGTATCATCATTAGCATCATGCATAGCAGAAGTGGCATCATCAATTACTTGCGACATATCAAAATTACTAGCAGGTGTAGGTGTCGCAAGCTTACTCAAAACAGAAGGTGAATCAAGTGCAGAGCTAGATGGCAGTTCCTTACCTCCCCTCGTAGTAGAGGGGAAAATCTTGGTTCTAGTATCTTTCAAATTCTTCATAGTGATCAACAGATATAAATCCCAAGTGACTCAGAGAATAGAGCTATGATCCCCGGCAACGGCGCTAGAAAAAGGTCTTGATAACCCACAAGTATAGGGGATCGCAACAGTTTTCGAGGGTAGAGTATTCAACCCAAATTTATTGATTCGACACAAGGGGAGCCAAAGAATATTCTCAAGTATTAGCAGCTGAGTTGTCAATTCAACCACACCTGAAAGACTTAATATCTGCAGCAAAGTATTTAGTAGCAAAGTAGTATGGAAGTAACGGTAACGGTGGCAAAAGTAGCAGTAGCAGTTTTGTAGCAATTGTAACAGTGGCAACGAAAAAGTAACTTAGCAAAGATCAATATGTGAAAAGCTCGTAGGCAATGGATCAATGACGGATAATTATGTTGAATGGCATTCATCATGCAACAGTTATAACATAGGGTGACACAGAACTAGCTCCAATTCATCAATATAATGTAGGCATGTATTCCGAATATAGTCATACGTGCTTATGGAAAAGAACTTGCATGACATATTTTGTCCTACCCTCCCGTGGCAGTGGGGTCCTATTGGAAACTAAGGGATATTAAGGCCTCCTTTTAATAGAGAACTAGACCAAAGCATTAGCACTTAGTGAATACATGAACTCCTCAAACTACGGTCATCACCGGGAGTGGTCCCGACTATTGTCACTCCGGGGTTGCTGGATCATAACACATAGTAGGTGACTATAACTTGCAAGATAGGATCAAGAACACAAATATATTCATGAAAACATAATAGGTTCAGATCTGAAATCATGGCACTCGGGCCCTAGTGACAAGCATTAGGCATAGCAAAGTCATAGCAACATCAATCTTAGAACATAATGGATACTAGGGATCAAACCCTAACAAAACTAACTCGATCACATGGTAAATCTCATCCAACCCATCACCGTCCAGCAAGCCTACGATGGAATTACTCACGCACGGCGGTGAGCATCATGAAATTGGTGATGGAGGATGGTTGATGATGATGACGGCGACGATTTCCCCTCTCCGGAGCCCCGAACGGACTCCAGATCTGCCCTCCCGAGGAAGAACAGGAGGTGGCAGCGGCTCTGTATAGTAAAACGCGATGAATCCTTCTCTCTGATTTTTTTTTCTCCCCGAACATGAATAGAGGTCCAGGGGGCCCACAAGGACAGATGGCGCGCCCTGGGGGGGTGGGCGCGCCTCGCACCCTTGTGGACAGGGTGTGGGCCCCCTTCTGTTGATTCTTTCACCAATATTTTTTATTAATTCCAAAAAATGATCTCCGTGAAGTTTCAGGTCATTCCGAGAACTTTTATTTCTGCACAAAAATAACACCATGGCAATTCTGCTGAAAACAGCGTCAGTCCGGGTTAGTTCAATTCAAATCATGCAAATTAGAGTCCAAAACAAGGGCAAAAGAGTTTGGAAAAGTGGATACGATGGAGATGTATCACCGTCCCCTCCGGTTCATCTGTCTGACAGACGTCCGGAACCGGGAAAACTTTCCCGTTAAATTCCCGCTCCGTCTGTAGCACTTAACATTGCACTAGGGCACCCCTGCACTGCGTATTACCATGCCTTGCTATGTGATTGCTTTTGTTGCTGTGTATTTATTTGTTTCCTCCCCCTCTTCTCTCTCGGTAGATCCCGATACTGCAGTAACCCGTGAGACTGACGTTGCTCCAGACGTCGACTACACCCTTGACGATCAGACCTTTGCAGCAAAGCTTCCAGGCAAGCACCCCCTCCTTGAGCATGCCTATATCGCCTATTCTTCCTCTCTTATGCTTGCATTAGAAATTGTTGCTGCTATTGTTTAACCTATTTCTGATGCATAGCCTGTTTTTGTAACTGCTGTTGATACCTACCTATTTATCCTAAACTGCTTAGTATAGACTGGATAGAGACCCACCAGAGACCCCACTTTGACCCAGTTGCCCCCGCTGGATTATCAGATGACTCGATGAACGTGATTGACAACCAGTCCCCGGCGCTGCACATCACCCCCTAGTTGTACGACACTGCAGCGTTACTATCGAGTGCCGAAGGTGATACCTCGTTTAGCACTTTTGATGTTAACTCTGTAGAGTAGTTATTCGGTCGAGGCCATCGAGGGTGATTCCTCCTTCACCACTCCCGATAACGATGCTATCGTGCAACACCTCAAGCGTGAACCCATCGAGGGTGATTCCTCCGAGTTCACCTTGATGGTTACATCGAGTAGGAATCCAACGAGGGTGATACCTCAGATTCCCCTGATGTTATGGACAAACGGATACTTGGACTTTACAACTGTTACTTGGAAAGGAAGGTCGACCCTGAGGGGTACCCGCGTGAGCCTAAGTGGCGAGTGATATGGAGTCGGGTTGACCTGGAGGGTACCCGAGAGATAATTACGAGGCATGGCCGGCCATTCTTAGCCCTTGCCGCAAGTCCTCGAGACGGGGCGACGGGTTCACATCGATCATGAGTCTCTGCTTGTTACCGCACACCCCCTAATACACTAATGGTTTGGATATTTGATCCGAGTGGGCCTCTGGCCCGATAGCACTAACCATCACGCGGGAATAAATATGGGTACCCTGCGTCGTATGCATCAGCCGAAGCTTTCTAGACGTCAGTGACTAAGCGGCGCGCGTCGAGTTGGACCGCGTGAAGTAACCGCCTTGATAGTGTGGGTTGCTAGGTCTGCTCTCGGTGGCCCCGCAACGTGCAAGAGTGCCTGGGGCGAAGGCCCAAGACCCCTGGGTGCATAGGTTATTCCGGCGTGCTGACCTCTCTGTTAAGCTTAGGTCGGGTTGCGGCCGTGTTGTTTAGCCGAGGCCGGGCATGACCCCAAAAAGTGTGTCTAGCCGGAGTTAAGCGAGCATGGTGGGTAAGTTGGTGCACCCCTGCAGGGAAGAAAACATCTATGCATAGCCGGATACTCGGTAACGGACGCTCGGAGTTGTATCCCGATCGATATAACTAGAACTTAATGATGAGATGAGAATGGATATTAGGGCTCTGGGATCGCTTTCTCGCAGGGAGTCGAGGAAGGATCTCTGGACGAGGTTGATACTTAATACTACTACTACTTTATACTGTACTAATCTACACTCTTCTAATGCTGCAAGACCGCTGAAGATGATAGTCTTCGATAGGACTAGGCCTTCTCTCTATTCTGGCATTTCTGCAGCCCAGTCCACATATACAACCTTTCTTTGATAATGTTGCATATGTAGTGTAGATCCTTGCTTGCTGAGTACTTCGGATGAGTACTCACGGTTGCTTTGCTTCCTCTTTTTCCCCATGTCTGTTTGATGCAACCAGATGACGGAGCCCCTGAGACAGCTACCCCCGCCGACGGCTACTACTACCACCCCGAGGGTGGTTACTACTTCGAGTTGACTGACGACCGGGAGTAGAATCGGAGGGTCCTAGGCAAGAGGCCTGCGCCTTTTCGATCATAGTGTTTTCTTTTGCCCCACCTTTTAAATGCCTATCTGTCTATCTTTTATAACTGTACTCAGATATCTAATGCTTTTGCTGATGCTTGTTGACATCAAGCTTATGTATTCGAGCTCTCGAGGCCCTGGCTTGTAATATAATGCTTGTATGCTTTTATTTATGTTTTAGTGTTGTGTTGTGATATCTTCAAGTGAGTCCTTAGGCTTGATCATGTGCATTTGCGTGTATGATTAGTGCACGATTGAGCCGGGGCGTCACAGGTTGGTATCAGAGCCGACTGCCTGTAGGAATCCCCCTTTCCAACTCCTTGGCCGAAGTTGAGTCTAGTCGTGAAAACCGTTTTACTAACATGGCTGTGTGGCTTACGGGCCCACGTCACCATTGGGTGGTATTAGGATCTTTTATTCCTCGTCTATACTCTGGGACTCTGATCTCTCTTCTATTCGGGTTAAAGATTTTACTAATTCTGACATTAGGTTCTCGTAACCACTTCATCCCGAAGAGCCCCTTCACCACAGATGATCACTTGCTTCGCTAGAAGATTCTGCAGATACTCCTCGATGTTTCCCGAGACCATTATGCCCACTGCTTTTGCAAGTTCCCTACTACCGATAATCACCGTGGACAGCTACACATCTTTGCCGTTTGTATCTTCATTCCCAGATACTCCTTTATGTACGAGATACCCCGAAATACCCCTCGCTAATCCGGGAATCCTTTGAGCCTACTGCCGTGCAGCTTCTTTCGCACTACGGATAATTCCTCACATTTACTAGGGATCCGTCGGAGGAGCCACGAGGCGGCCACAAGTACGGAGGGCGCGCCCAGGGGGTAGGGCGCACCCCCCACCCTTGTGGGCCCCCGTGACCCTCCTGACCTAATTCTTTTTCCTATATATTTCCAAATATCCCCAAACCACCAGAGGCATCCACGAAAACACTTTTCCACCGCCGCAACCTTCTGTACCTGTGAGATCCCATCTAGGGACCTTTTCCGGCACCCTGCCAGAGGGGGATTCGATCATGGAGGGCTTCTACATCAACTCTATTGCCCTTCCGATGAAGCGTGAGTTGTTTACCACAGACCTACGGGTCCATAGCTAGATGGCTTCTTCTCTCTCTTTGATTCTCAATACCATGTTCTCCTCGATGTTCTTGGAGATCTATTCGATGTAATACTTTTTTGCGGTGTGTTTGCCGAGATCCGATGAATTTTGGATTTATGATCAGCTTATCTATGAATATTATTTGAATCTTCTCTGAATTCTTATATGCATGATTTGATATCTTTGTAATTCTCTTCGAACTATCGGTTTGGTTTGGCCAACTAGATTGGTTTTTCTTGCAATGGGAGAAGTGCTTAGCTTTGGGTTCAATCTTGCGGTGTCCTTTCCCAGTGACAGTAGGGGCAGCAAGGCACGTATTGTATTGTTGCAACCGAGGATAAAAAGATGGGGTTTTCATCATATTGCTTGAGTTAATTCCTCTACATCATGTCATCTTACTTAATGCGTTACTCTGTTCTTTATGAACTTAATACTCTAGATGCATGCTGGATAGCGGTCGATGTGTGGAGTAATAGTAGTAGATGCAGAATCATTTTGGTCTACTTGACACGGACGTGACGCCTATATTCATGATCATTGCCTTAGATATCATCATAGCTTTGCACTTTTCTATCAATTGCTCGGCAGTAATTTGTTCACCCACAGTGTTATTTGCTATCTTGAGAGAAGCCTCTAGTGAAACCTATGGCCCCGGGGTCTATTTTCCATCATATAAGTTTCTATTTTCCATCATACAAGTTTCCGATCTAGTATTTTGCAATCTTTTAATACCAAAAATATTTACTTTATCGTTTATCTATCTCTATCAGATCTCACTTTTGCAAGTAACCGTGAAGGGATTGACAACCCCTTTATCGCATTGGGTGCAAGTTGTTTGATTGTTTGTGCACGTATTCGGTGATTTGTGCGTTGTCTCCTACTAGATTGATACCTTGGTTCTCAAACTGAGGGAAATACTTATCTCTACTTTGTTGCATCACCGCTTCCTCTTCAAGGGAAAAACCAACGCAAGCTCAAGAAGTAGCAGGAAGAATTTCTGGCACCGTTGCCGGGGAGATCTACGCCAAGTCAAGACATACCAAGTACCCATCATAAACTCTCATATCTTGCATTACATTATTCCCCATTTGCCTCTCGTTTGCCTCTCCCCCACTTCTAAAATGATTTTTGAAAAGATTTGCCTTTTCTTCGCCCCTCTTTTGTTTGTCTTCTTCGTTTGCTCTTTGTGTGCTTGTGTGTTGGATTGCTTGCCTGTCTTTATGGCTCAACCAAAGAACGTTGATCCTCACTCTAGGAGGATGGAAGAAATTGAAAATAATGTTAGGAGCTTCATGTCTTTACAATTTGAGCATAATAGTTTCTTTAGAAACGAGCTTAAGGAGCAGAAAAGTTTTATGGAGTACATGAATAAAGAGCTCGATAATATGTCTAAGGAATTTTATGGTTTGAAATCTCAGTTTGCTCATCTTGAAAATTTAGTAGGCCAAATTTCTGATAAACAAGCTACCTTAGTAAATAAGATCGCCGCTAAACCGGAGGCTTTAAATAATGACGAAGATCTTAAAGTGATTGATGTGACTCCGATTGAATCTCTGTTTTCCAATATAAATCTTGATAAAGATGGGATTGGAGATGATTCAAATTTAGTTAAAAGGCGTCCCAATGATTCGGAGTTTTTAGATCTTGATGCAAAAATTGATAAAAGTGGGATTGGAGAGGTCAAAACTTTAAGTAGCAATGAACCCACTCTTTTGGATTTCAAGGAATTTAATTATGATAATTGTTCTTTAATAGATTGTATTTCCTTGTTGCAATCCATGTTGAATTCTCCTCATGCTTATAATCAAAACAAAGCTTTTACTAAACATATCGTTGATGCTATGATGCAATCTTTTGAAGAAAAGCTTGAATTGGAAGTTTCTATCCCTAGAAAACTTTATGATGAGTGGGAACCTACTATTAAGATTAAGATTAAAGATTATGAGTGCCATGCTTTGTGTGATTTGGGTGCTAGTGTTTCCACGATTCCAAAAACTTTATGTGATGTGTTAGGTTTCCGTGAGTTTGATGATTGTTCTTTCAATTTGCATCTTGCGTATTCCACTATTAAGAAATCTATGGGAAGGATTAATGATGTTCTTATTGTTGCAAATAGGAATTATGTGCCCGTAGATTTCATTGTTCTTGATATAGATTGCAATCCTACATGTCCTATTATTCTTGGTAGACCTTTCCTTAGAACGATTGGTGCAATTATTGATATGAAAGAAGGAAACATTAGATTTCAATTTCCATTAAGGAAGGGAATGGAACACTTTCCAAGAAAGAAAATTAAATTTCCATATGAATTTATTATGAGAGCTACTTATGGATTGCATACCAAAGATGACAATACCTAGATCTATTCGTGTTTTTATGCCTAGCTAAGGGCGTTAAACAATAGCGCTTGTTGGGAGGCAACCCAATTTTGTTTTTTTTTTGCTTTTTTGGTTCTGTTTTACAATAAATAATTCATCTAGCCTCTAGTTAGATGTGGTTTTGTGTTTTAATTAGTGTTTGTGCCAAGTAAGACCTTTGGGATGGCTTACGGTGATAGTTGTTTTGATCTTGCTGAAAAACAGAAACTTTTGCACCCAGGAAAGTAATTTTTATAATTCACAGAAGCGTCCTTTTGATCTGATTCTTTTTGCACAACATTTGTACACAAATTTCCCAGGTTTTCCTAATTTTTAAGAATTTTTGGAGTTACATAAGTATTCGAAGTTCTCTGATTGCTACAGACTGTTCTGTTTTTGACAGATTGGGTTTTCTATGTGTTGTTTGCTTATTTTGATGAATCTATGGGTAGTATCGGGGGTTATGAACCATGGAAAAGTTGGAATACATTAGATATTACACCAATATAAATAAATAATGAGTTCACAACAGTATCAAAAGTGGTGATTTATTTGCTTATACTAACAGAGCTTATGAGATTTTCTGTTGAGTTTTGTGTTGTGAAGTTTACAAGTTTTGGGTAAGGATTTGATGGACTATTGAATAAGGAGTGGCAAGAGCCTAAGATTGGGGATTCCCAAGGCACCCCAAGGTAATATTCAAGGACAACCAAGAGCCTAAGCTTGGGGATGCCCCGGAAGGCATCCCCTCTTTCGTCTTCGTCTATCGGTAACTTTACTTGAGGCTATATTTTTATTCACCACATGATATGTGTTTTGCTTGGAGCGTCTTGTATGATTTGAGTCTTTGATTTTTAGTTTGCCACAATCATCCTTGCTGTACACACCTTTTGAGAGGGACACGCATGAATCGTGATTTATTAGAATACTCTTTGTGCTTCACTTATATCTTTTGAGCTAGGCAATTTTGCTCTAGTGCTTCACTTATATCTTTTTAGAGCACGGCGGTGGTTTTATTTTGTAGAAATTAATGAACTCTCATGCTTCACTTATATTATTTTGAGAGTCTCTAAACAGCATGGTAATTTGCTTTGGTTATAAATTTAGTCCTAATATGATAGGCATCCAAGAGGGATATAATAAAAACTTTCATATAAAGTGCATTGAATACTATGAGAAGTTTGATTCCTTATGATTGTTTTGAGATATAGAGATGGTAATATTAGAGTCATGCTAGTGAGTAATTGTGAATTTGAGAAATACTTGTGTTAAAGTTTGTGATTCCCGTAGCATGCACGTATGGTGAACCGTTATGTGATGAAGTCGAAGCATGATTTATTTATTGATTGTCTTCCTTATGAGTGGCGGTCGGGGACGAGCGATGGTCTTTTCCTACCAATCTATCCCCCTAGGAGCATGCGCGTAGTACTTCGTTTTGATAACTAATAGACTTTTGCAATAAGTATGTGAGTTCTTTATGACTAATGTTGAGTCCATGGATTATACGCACTCTCACCCTTCCACCATTGCTAGCCTCTCTAGTGCCGCGCAACTTTCGCCGGTACCTTACACCCACCATATACCTTACTCAAAACAGCCACCATACCTACCTATTATGGCATTTCCATAGCCATTCCGAGATATATTGCCATGCAACTTTCCACCGTTCCATTTATTATGACACGTTCCATCATTGTCATATTGCTTTGCATGGTCATGTAGTTGACATCGTATTTGTGGCAAAGCCACCATTCATAATTCTTTCATACATGTCACTCTTGATTCATTGCACATTCCGGTACACCGCCGGAGGCATTCATATAGAGTCATATTTTGTTCTAAGTATCGAGTTGTAATTCTTGAGTTGTAAGTAAATAAAGTGTGATGATCTTCATTATTAGATCATTGTCCCATGTGAGGAAAGGATGATGGAGACTATGATTCCCCCACAAGTCAGGATGAGACTCCAGACAAAAAAAATGAGAGAAAAGAGAGAAGGGACAATGTTACTATCCTTTTACCACACTTGTGCTTCAAAGTAGCACCATGATCTTCATGATAAAGAGTCTCCTATATTGTCACTTTCATATACTGGTGGGAATTTTTCATTATAAAACTTGGCTTGTATATTCCAATGATGGGCTTCCTCAAATTGCCCTAGGTCTTCGTGAGCAAGCGAGTTGGATGCACACCCACTTAGTTTTCTTTTGAGCTTTCATAAACTTATAGCTCTAGTGCATCCGTTGCATGGCAATCCCTACTCACTCACAATGATATCTATTGATGGGCATCTCCATAGCCCATTGATATGCCTAGTTGATATGATACTATCTCCTTCTTTTTGTCTTCTCCACAACCACCATATTCTATTCCACCTATAGTGCTATGTCCATGGCTCACGCTCATGTATTGCGTGAAAGTTGAAAAAGTTTGAGAACATCAAAAGTATGAAACAATTGCTTGGCTTGTCATCGGGGTTGTGCATGATTTCAATATTTTGTGTGATGAAGATGGAGCATAGCCAGACTATATGATTTTGTAGGGATAAGCTTTCTTTGGCCATGTTATTTTGAGAAGACATAATTGCCTTGTTAGTATGCTTGAAGTATTATTGTTTTTATGTCAATATTAAACTTTTGTTTTGAATCTTATGGAACTGAACATTCATGCCACAATAAAGAAAATTACATGGATAAATATGTTAGGTAGCAGTCCACATCAAAAATTCTGTTTTTATCATTTACCAACTCGAGGACGAGCAGGAATTAAGCTTGGGGATGCTTGATACGTCTCCAACATATCTATAATTTTTGAATGTTCCATGCTATTATATTATCTGTTTTGGATGTTTTATATGCATTAATATGCTATTTTATATTATTTTTGGGACTAACCTATTAACCTAGAGCCCAGTGCCAGTTCCTATTTTTTCCTTGTTTTTCAGTTTCGCAGAAAAGGAATACCAAACGGAGTCCAAACGGAATGAAACCTTCCTGATGATTTTTCTTGGACCAGAAGACAACCAGGAGACTTGGAGATGAAGTCGGAGGAGCCATGAGGCGGCCACAAGGACGGAGGGTGCGCCCAGGGGGTAGGGCGCGCCCCCCACCCTTGTGGGCCCCACGTGACCCTCCGGACCTAATTCTTTCGCCTATATATTCCCAAATATCCTCAAACCACCACAGGCATCCACGAAAATACTCTAGATGCATGCTGGATAGCGTTCGATCTGTGGAGTAATAGTAGTAGATGCAGAATCGTTTCGGTCTACTTGACACGGACGTGATGCCTATATTCATGATCATTGCCTTAGATATCGTCATAACTTTGCACTTTTCTATCAATTGCTCGGCAGTAATTTGTTCACCCACCATGTTATTTGCTATCTTGAGAGAAGCCTCTAGTGAAACCTATGGCCCCCGGGTCTATTTTCCATCATATAAGTTTCTATTTTCCATAATACAAGTTTCTGATCTACTATTTTGCAATCTTTTACTTTCCGATCTATAAACCAAAAATACCAAAAATATTTACTTTATCGTTTATCTATCTCTATCAGATCTCACTTTTGCAAGTAACCGTGAAGGGATTGACAACCCCTTTATCACATTGGGTGCAAGTTGTTTGATTGTTTGTTCAGGTATTCGGTGATTTGTGCATTGTCTCCTACTAGAATGATACCTTGGTTCTCAAACTGAGGGCAATACTTATCTCTACTTTGTTGCATCACCGTTTCCTCTTCAAGGGAAAAACCAACGCAAGTTCAAGAATGTGATGCCCCCGACTCAATCGTGCACTAATCATACACGCAAACATGCACGATCAAGCACAGGGACTCACGGGAAGATATCACAACACAACTCTAACACAAATAAACGGAGATCCACAATATTACAGACCAGGGATCACGAGGATCCGAATGCATAAGTCAGTCATACAAATATTATCTGAGTACAGACATAGTTAGACAGGTTTTGCCTTAAGAAGGCTAGCACAAACAACGACTCTAGATCGAAAGGCGTAGGCCTCCTGCCTGGGAGCCTCCGATCCTACTCCTGGTCGGCTGGCTCGATCCAGTAGTACGTGCCATCTGGACCCTCCTAGTAGTAAGCTCCTGAGGTGGCATCTGGCTCCTGGGCTCCATCGTCTGATGTATCATCAAAGTGGGGTATGGGGAAAAAGAAGTAACAAAGCAACCGTGAGTACTCATCCGAAGTACTTAGCAAGCAAGGATCTACACTACATATGCAACATTATCAAAGGGGAAAGGCTGTATATGTGGACTGGGCTGCAGAAATGCCAGAATAGAGAGAAGGCCTAGTCCTATCAAAGACTAGCATCTTCAAACATCTTCACGAAGCCACCATCTTGCAGCAATAGAAGAGAGTAGAATAACATTTTATTAAGCAAACATGTTGAAGTAAGCCTAGAGATCCTTCCTCGACTCCCTGCGAGAAAGCGATCCCGAAGCTTCAATTAAGTAACAAGTATCCAGTTCAAGTAGTAGATCGGGATACACAAACTGAGCGTCCTTTACCGTAGGACCGGCTAGCGATAGATTATTCTTCCCTGCAGGGGTGGACTACTGTTACCCAACACGCTCGATCAGCTCTGGTCGGACACACTTGCTGGGTAATGCCCGGCCTCGGAAGATCAACACGAAGCAGCGCCCTACCTAGGCTCAGCAGAGAGGTCAGCACGTCGGACTAACCTATGCACCCAGAGGTCTTGGGCCATCGCCTTGGGCACCCTGCGCGTTGCGTAGCTGGCCGGGGTGCAGGCGCGACACTGAACTCGTCAGTGAAGTATCCAGCCCATTCCCGGCGATCAGCCCGCACGGTGAAACGTGACGTCTGAAGAGCTTTCGGGAGAAATGTATGACGTAGAGGGGCCCATAAACCGTAATCTCGCATGGTGGTAGTGCGTATAGGGCACGTCGACCCACTCAGATCAAACACCCAAATCCGATATGCTCATTTAGTAACACGCAGAGACAATCAGAGTTTCTGAAGCTCCGCCACAATATCTCACTCGAGTGCCCTTCCGGCACACCCGACAACATAGGTCCCCTGCGGGTACCCATCAGGGTCAACCCGCCTATAACAAAGGTTAAGGTAATCGTGTGGTCATAACATCAAGGGGGAAACCACGAGGAATCACCCTCGGTGGATTCCACTCGATGAAATCATCAGGGTGAACGTATGAGGCATCACCCTCGAGGTTCACACTGAGGGGTTGCACGACAGAGTCGTATCAGAAGTTGAGAAGGAGGAATCACCCTCGATGACCACGACCGAACAGCTACACTGCAGAGTATTCATCAGGAGTGCGTTACGAGGTATCACCCTCGGCACCCGATAATAACTATGCAGAGTCGTACAACTAAGGGGGTGAAGTGATGTGTCGGTCTCTGGTCGACGATCACATTGATCGAGTCGTCGATGATCAAGCAGGGGCAACAATGGTAAGGTGGTGGGGGTCACTGATGGTTCACTACCAACCTATACTAAGCAGTTTAACATAGGCAGGTAAGGTAGCAATAAACAGGTTACAAAAGCAGGCTATACATCAGAATAGGAGCAAACATTAACAGTAGCAAAATCTAATGCAAGCAGGAGAAATGGAATGGGCGATATCTGGATGCTCAAGGGGGGGGGGGGCTTGCCTGGTTGCTCTGGCAAGAAAGAGGGGTCGTCAACGGGCTGCTCGTCCGGAGCGTAGTCGTACTCAGCTGCAACGGTGTCGGTCTCAGCATCTATCGAGAGAGAAGGAGGGGGAGAGAAACAATAAATTCACGGCAAAATGCAAACAACATGCATGACATGTCTAAATGATATGCCGGGGTGTTCTACTGCCTAACTAAATGATTTAGTTAATTTGGAAATTTATCCGGATTTATTTAATTAAAGTTGGGCACTATTCATTTATTGAAATCGGTCTAAAAGTTCCACGTTCATCTAGTTAGGGGCATCTGACAGGAATACGGAGGGCGTATTCAGATTCGTATCGAAATTCTAAGCATCTTTCATATATAAATTATTTTCATCGGAGTTACGGATTATTTTATATGATTTTTCAAAGTTTAAACAATATTCTGAAACAACAAATTTATTATTAATTTGAATTATCCAGAATAGTAAAAGATGACGTCAGCATGACATCACCATGATGTCAGCAGGTCAAGCCCAGCTGACCAGAGTCAAACCTGACAGGTGGGTCCAGTGGGACCCACATGTCATTGACTAAGCTAATAAAACAGAGTTAGGTTAAACTAATTAATCCTAATTAGCAGGTGGGGCCTACTGTCAGTGAGTGTTTAGGATTTTAATTAACTAATTAGCTAATTAGCTAATTATCTATTTATTTAAATTCGTTTAATTGACTGGGCCCCACATGTCAGTGGGTTGACCCAGTCAATAAGTCAACTGGGCCCACCCGTCAGCGTCTCAGGCGGGGCCCAATGGCGCCAGGTGGCAGCCACATCAGTCGGCCGGCGTTTAAACGCCGGCGCGCGCTCCGACGACCACCGAAGACGGCGGCGACGCACGGAAGCCACGCACAAGGGGCCATTCGGCCTGCGGTTTCGTCCTACGGGACGGGCGCGACGCGCCGCGTCCGATGGTGGTCGTGGCTAGCGTCGGGGATGGCCGGAACATCGCCGGAGACGAGCAAGGCGGCAGTGGCGTTCGGTGGCGAGAGGAGAAGTGGGCTGTGGGGGCTCATTCGGTGCGGTACTGGGCGCATTCGAACGCGGGCTTCACACCGCGTTGAACGGCGACAACGGCGGATGTTGAAACGGCCCACAGCGTCGGCTGCGACGACGACCGACGGCGGTCGGAGCTTGAGCACGCGGGGAGGTATCTATGGCGCGCGGGGAGGAGAAAGGAGAGGTCGGGGAGGACCGGGTGGCTCACAACGGTGCAGGGAAGGCCCGGGGAAGTCAGGGGAGCTCGGGGCGGCGTGGGTCGAGGCGGTGCAGCGGCGGCGATCCGAGGAAGGGGATAGTCGCGATGCGGCCGTTGCGGGGCGACGAGCTCGAGCGCGTCCTCGTAGTCGACGTAGTCGACGCAGGCGGTGCTCCTAGCGCGGTCTCACGTGGCGGGGAGGCCGCAGAACGCGTGGGCGACGGCGGGCATGGCGATAGTGGGGCTCGGCTGCGATGGGGAAAGGGGGAGAGAGAGTGAGGGAGTGGCGAGGGAGAGGCCAGGGGGTCGCGGGGGTTGCCCTTATCCACCAGGCGGGCGCGGGCGCGCGTTGTCGACCAGAGCGAGGGGGGGCCTGGAGCGGGCGTGCGCGCGCGGCGACAGCAGCTCGAGGAGGAGTAGTGCAAGGTGGGAGACGGCGCTGGGTGGGCAGGGCCGGCTGGCTGACTAAGGCCCAGCCACTACGGGCCTTTTTCATTTCCTTCTTTTTGCTCTTCTGTTTTTCGTTTTTGTTTTCAGTTTTGTCTTTTGTTTTTAATCCAAACGACTTTTGTAAAATATGGAACTTGCCCATATAACATCAATGCAATATTCAACACTGATATAAAAAGGTTTTGGGTCCAAAGGTTTTCATTGGATTTTATTCAAATAAAAAGGTATTAACCAATTCTGTTTTGCTACTGTTAGAGTCACTTAGTTAATTTATTAATTGTTGGTTACAATTTTAGAATTGTCTCTAGAATATTTGTTATCTAATGAACATTTTAGTTTCTGAGTTGGACAACTTTATTTTCCACTTTGAATTTAATTGAAGTTTGAATTAAAAGTTTGAAATGCAATATGATGCAATGATGATTAGGCACTACTGTTAATCATACTGACTTGTCATTATCAAAAGTGATTACTGTGGCTAATGACATGGGGTGTTACAATTGTCCTCATCTAACAAGAATTCTCGTCCCGAGAATTAAGAGGAAGACTGTAAGAAAGCAGGGTATTCTTCGCGAAGACGATCCTCGCGTTCCCAAGTGGCTTCATCTTCAGAATGATTCGACCACTGAACTTTCAGGAATTTGATTGACTTTTGACGAGTCCGGTGTTCAGCTTGATCAAGAATACGGATGGGATATTCTGGATAAGACAGATCTTCCCGCAATTCAAGCATTTCATGATCCACAGCTCGAATAGGATCCTTGAAGGAGCGACGAAGTTGGGATACATGAAAGAAATCATGCACTTGAGAAAGATTTGGCGGCAATTGCAATTGATATGCCACTTCTCCTCGACGGGCAAGGATACGGAACGGGCCAATGTATAGAGGAGCTAACTTGCCTTTGATTCCGAACCGATGAGTGCCTTTCAATGGAGTGACGCGAAGGTAAGCTTGCTCGCCAGGTTGATAGACCATTTCCTGGTGCTTTCGGTCATAGTTGCTCTTCTGACGGGACTGAGCAGTTTTCAGATGTTCACGGACGATGCGGACTTTTTCTTCAGCTTGCTGAACAATGTCCGGTCCAATGAGTGAGCGTTCCCCAGTTTCTGACCAATTCAGAGGGGTTCGACACTTATGTCCGTAAAGAACTTCAAACGGTGCCATCTTCAGACTAGCTTGGTAGCTATTGTTGTAAGAGAATTCGGCATACGGGAGAGATTCTTCCCACTTCTTACCGAAGGAGATGACACAAGCTCGAAGCATATCTTCGAGCACCTGATTAACTCGTTCGACTTGACCCTGTGACTGAGGGTGAAAAGCGGTACTGAAGGACAGGTGAGTTCCCATAGCTTCTTGGAAACTATTCCAGAATCTGGAGGTAAAGAGGCTGCCACGATCAGAACTGATCTCCAACGGAACACCGTGGAGTGACACAATCTGGGAAACATACAGGTCTGCTAACTGACTAGCAGTGATTGTCTCCTTAACTGGCAGAAAGTGAGCAACCTTTGAGAATCGGTCAATGACGACAAAAATAGCATCATGACCCTTCTGAGATTTGGGAAAACCAGTAATGAAATCCATTTGGACGTTGTCCCATTTCCATTCAGGAATATCAAGGGGTTGCAGAGTTCCAGCAGGCCTTTGATGTTCTGCTTTAATGCGGCGGGAAACGTCACACTCAGAAACATAACGAGCAATGTCTCGCTTCATATTAGGCCACCAGTATCTCTGACAAATGTCACGGTACATCTTTGTGCTACCAGGATGAATGGACAGAGGAGTGTCATGAGCTTCTTTCATAACGTGTTCTCTCTCATCCTTGAACTTGGGTACGAAGAGACGGTGTTGGAAGAATAGGATCCCATCATTATCAAAATGGAATTCCGACGGCTTTCCTTTTTCGAGGTATCGCTTAATCCTTTCAACTTCAGAGTTATACTTTTGTATAATCTTAATGATGTGCTCAAGATCCGGTTCAACAACCAGGGTATTGAGATAACCCTGTGGAACAATATGGAGGTTCAATTTGCGAAGCTCTTCATAAAGAACAGGTTGTGCTTCCTGAACCATAAGATTGTTGCAATAAGCCTTGCGACTCAAAGCATCGGCCATTACATTAGCCTTGCCAGGGGTGTAAGAGATATTCATATCATAATCGGCAATTGTCTCGAGCCATCATTGTTTACGAAGGTTCAGATCTGGTTGAGTATATAGATACTTCAAACTCTGATGATCCGTGTATATCTCGCAACGATTACCGAGAAGGTAATGTGGCCATAGCTTCAGAGCATAAATAACTGCAGAAAGTTCAAGATCATGCACTAGATAATTTTCTTCATGAGGACGCAATTGTCGAGAGGCATAAGCAATTACCTTACGCTCTTGCATTAGGACATAGCCTAATCCTTGACGAGATGCATCACAGTATATCACGAAATCCTTTTGGGAATCCGGGGGTGTTAGCACTCGGGCAGATGTCAACTTATCTTTTAGTGTCTGAAAGCTTTCTTGACATTTTTCTGTCCACTCAAATTTAACACCTTTGTGGAGCAGGTGAGTCAGTGGCTTTGCAATCTTGGAAAAGTTCTCAACGAATCGACGGCAATAACTAGCGAGTCCGAGAAAACTTCTGACTTGCTTGACATTCTTCGGTGGAGTCCAGTCAAGAATAGCCTGAACTCATTCGGGGTTAACCGCAATGCCATTCTTGGAAATCACATGACCAAGGTAGGTCACTTCAGATAACCAGAATTCACACTTGGAGAATTTAGCATACAACTGATGTTCTCGTAGCTTCTCCAATACAAGCCGAAGATGTTCAGCATGTTCTTCTTCATTCTTGGAATATATGAGGATATCATCCAAATAAACCACGATGAATTTGTAAAGGTAATCCATGAAGATATAGTTCATCAACCGGGAGAAGGTTGCTGGAGCATTTGTTAAACCAAATGACATGACGGTGTACTCATAAGAGCCATATCGAGTAACAAAGGCAGTCTTCAGAATATCCTCTTCGCGAACACTGATCTGATGATAACCCAACCTCAAGTCGAGTTTCAAGAAGACAGAGGATCCAGCAAGCTGATCATAAAGATCATTGATCCGGGGCAGTGGGTATTTATTCTGGATTGTGGCTTGGTTAATGGGCCGATAATCTTGTACCAATCGGTTAGTTCCATCCTTCTTCTTAACGAAGAGTGAAGGTGCTCCCCAAGCAGAGGAACTGGGGCGGATGAAACCTTTCTTAAGTGACTTGTCGATTTCTTCCTTAAGTTCAAGGAGTTCATGCGGCGGCATCTTATAAGGACTCTTCGCAATAGGGGTAGTGCCAGGCTTCAAGTCGATGACGAACTCGACAGCTCTAACCGGGGGTATTCCTGGAAGTTCTTCTGGAAAGACGTTCGGAAAATCTCGAACGACAGGAACATTCTTGATTCCTTCCAGAGGTGAGGCGTTCAAAGCATTCAGAGCAAACATCTGAGCTTCAGCATCCCGAGTAATTCGGGCGATGTAGTTTACTATCTCATCGGAGGGGTGAAGAAGTTGGACGACTTTAGTGGCACAATTGATCGAAGCAATGTGAGCTTTCAACCAATCCATTCCGAAGATGAGGTCTATGGTGGAAGATTTCAAGACGATGGGTGAGGCAAGGAATTCCAATCCTCTAATTTCGACGGTAATGTCAGGTGCTATCACGTCAGCATGACAATGAGAAGTATAATACAACTCGGAGAGAAAGGTTAAACAAAACAATGGAAAGGAAAATGATTATCAGACTAATCAGATCAATGACAGGGAAATCGCACAGATATCCAGCTCTCTGGGTAGACGGGATTTACGAGATCCTAAGGGTCGGCGTTAGTAAAATTTATTTAACCCGGATAGAAGGGAGATCAGAGTCCCAGAGTATAGACGAGGAATAAAAGATCCTAATACCACCCAATTGGCGACGTGGGCCCGTAAGGCACACAGCCAAGTTAGTAAAATAGTTTTTCGATGTCTAGACTCAACTTCGGCCAAGGAATTGGAAGGGGGCTTCCTATAGGCAGTCGGCTCTGATACCAACTTGTGACGCCCCCGACTCAATCGTGCACCAATCATACATGCAAACATGCATGATCAGGCACAGGGACTCATGGGAAGATATCACAACACAACTCTAACACAAATAAACGGAAATCCACAATATTACAGACCAGGGATCATGAGGATCCGAATGCATAAGTCAGTCATACAAATATTATCTGAGTACAGACATAGTTAGACAGGTTTTGCCTTAAGAAGGCTAGCACAAACAACGACTCTAGATCGAAAGGCGTAGGCCTCCTGCCTGGGAGCCTCCAATCCTACTCCTGGTCAGCTAGCTCGATCCAGTAGTACGTGTCGTCTGGACCCTCCTGGTAGTAAGCTCCTGAGGTGGCATCTGGCTCCTGGGCTCCATCGTCTGATGTATCATCAAAGTGGGGTATGGGGAAAAAGAAGTAACAAAGCAACCGTGAGTACTCATCCGAAGTACTCAGCAAGCAAGGATCTACACTACATATGCAACATTATCAAAGGGGAAAGGCTGTATATGTGGACTGGGCTGCAGAAATGCCAGAATAGAGAGAAGGCCTAGTCCTATCGAAGACTAGCATCTTCAAACATCTTCACAAAGCCACCATCTTGCAGCAATATAAGAGAGTAGAATAACATTTTATTAAGTAAACATGTTGAAGTAAGCCTAGAGATCCTTCCTCGACTCCCTGCGAGAAAGCGATCCCGAAGCTTCAATTAAGTAACAAGTATCCAGTTCAAGTAGTAGATCGGGATACACAAACTGAGCGTCCTTTACCGTAGGACCGGCTATCGATAGATTATTCTTCCCTGCGGGGGTGCACTACTGTTACCCAACACACTCGATCAGCTCTGGTCGGACACACTTGCTGGGTAATGCCCGGCCTCGGAAGATCAACACGAAGCAGCGCCCTACCTAGGCTCAGCAGAGAGGTCAGCACGCCGGACTAACCTATGCACCCAGAGGTCTTGGGCCATCGCCCTGGGCACCCTGCGTGTTGCGTGGCTGGCCAGGGTGCAGGCGCGACACTGAACTCGTCAGTGAAGTATCCAGCCTATTCCCGCCGATCAGCCTGCACGGTGAAACGTGACGTCTGAAGAACTTTCGGGAGAAACGTACGACGTAGAGGGGCCCATAAACCATAATCCCGCGTGGTGGTAGTGCGTATAGGGCATGTCGACCCACTCAGATCAAACACCCAAATCCGGTATGCTCATTTAGTAACACGTGGAGACAATCAGAGTTTCTGAAGCTCCGCCACAATATCTCACTCGAGTGCCCTTCCGGCACACCCGACAACATAGGTCCCCTGCGGGTACCCATCAGGGTCAACCCACCTATAACAAAGGTCAAGGTAACCGTGTGGTCATAACATCAAGGGGGAAACCACGAGGAATCACCCTCGGTGGATTCCACTTGATGAAATCATCAGGGTGAACGTATGAGGCATCACCCTCGAGGTTCACACTGAGGGGTTGCACGACAGAGTCGTATCAGAAGTGGAGAAGGAGGAATCACCCTCGATGACCATGACCGAACAGCTACACTGCAGAGTATAAATCAGGAGTGCGTTACGAGGTATCACCCTCGGCACCCGATAATAACTATGCAGAGTCGTACAACTAAGGGGGTGAAGTGATGTGTCGGTCTCTGGTCGACGATCACATTGATCGAGTCGTCGATGATCAAGCAGGGGCAACAAGGGTAAGGTGGTGGGGGTCACTGATGGTTCACTACCAACCTATACTAAGCAGTTTAACATAGGCAGGTAAGGTAGCAATAAACAGGTTACAAAAGCAGGCTATGCATCAGAATAGGAGCAAACATTAACAGTAGCAAAATCTAATGCAAGCAGGAGAAATGGAATGGGCGATATCTGGATGCTCAGGGGGGGGGGCTTGCCTGGTTGCTTTGGCAAGAAAGAGGGGTCGTCAACGGGCTGCTCGTCCGGAGCGTAGTCGTACTCAGCTGCAACGGTGTCGGTCTCGGCGTCTATCGAGAGAGAAGGAGGGGGAGAGAAACAATAAATTCACGGCAAAATGCAAACAATATGCATGACAAGTCTAAATGATATGCCGGGGTGTTCTACTACCTAACTAAATGATTTAGTTAATTTAGGAATTTATCCGGATTTATTTAATTAAAGTTGGGCACTATTCATTTATTGAAATCGGTCTAAAAGTTCCACGTTCATCTAGCTAGGGGCATCTGACAGGAATACGGAGGGCGTATTCAGATTCATATCGAAATTCTAAGCAACTTTTGTATATAAATTATTTTCATTGGAGTTACGGATTATTTTATATAATTTTTCAAAGTTTAAACAATATTCTGAAACTACAGATTTATTATTAATTCGAATTATCCAGAATAGTAAACGATGATGTCAGCATGATATCACCATGATGTCAGCAGGTCAAACCCAGGTGACCAGAGTTAAACCTGACAGGTGGGTCCAGTGGGACCCACATGTCATTGACTGAGCTAATAAAACAGAGTTAGGTTAAACTAATTAATACTAATTAGTAGGTGGGGCCTACTGTCAGTGAGTGTTTAGGATTTTAATTAACTAATTAGCTAATTATCTATTTATTTAAATTCGTTTAATTGACTGGGCCCCACATGTCAGTGGGTTGACCCAGTCAACGAGTCAACTGGGCCCACCCGTCAGCATCTCAGGCGGGGCCCAATGGCGCCAGGTGGTAGCCACGTCTGTCGGCCGGCGTTTAAACGCCGGCGCGCGCTCCGGCGACCACCGAAGACGGCGGCGACGCATGGAAACGACGCACAAGGGGCCATTTGGCCTGCGGTTTCGTCCTACGGGACGGGCGCGATGCGCCGCGTCCGATGGTGGACGTGGCTAGCGTCGGGGATGGCCGGAACATCGCCGGAGATGAGCAAGGCGGCGGTGGCGTTCGGTGGCACGAGGAGAAGTGGGCTGTGGGGGCTTATTCGGTGCGGGACTGGGCGCATTCGAACGCGGGCTTCACACCGCGTTGAACGGCGACAACGGCGGACGTTGAAACGGCCCGCAGCGTCGGCTGCGACGACGACCGACGGCGGCCGGAGCTTGAGCACGCGGGGGAGGTATCTATGGCGTGCGGGGAGGAGAAAGGAGAGGTCGGGGAGGACCGGGTGGCTCACAGTGGTGCAGGGAAGGCCCGGGGAAGTCAGGGGAGCTCGGGGCGGCGTGGGTCGAGGCGGTGCAGCGGCGGCGATCCGAGGAAGGGGATGGGCGCGATGCGGCTGTTGCGGGGCGCCAAGCTCGAGCGCGTCCTCGTAGTCGACGTAGTCGACGCAGGCGGTGCTCCTGGCGCGGTCTCAGGTGGCGGGGAGGCCGCAGAACGCGTGGGCGACGGCGGGCATGGTGACAGCATGGCTCGGCTGCGCTGGGGAAAGGGGGAGAGAGTGAGGGAGTGGCGAGGGAGATGCCAGGGGGTCGCGGGGGTTGCCCTTATCCACCAGGCGGGCGCTGGCGCGCGTTGTCGACCAGGGAGAGGGGGGGCTGGTGCGGGCGTGCGCGCGCGACGACAGCAGCTCGGGGAGGAGCAGTGCGAGGTGGGAGACGGCGCTGGGTGGGCTGGCCGGCTGGCTGACTAAGGCCCAGCCACTACGGGCCTTTTTCATTTCCTTCTTTTTGCTTTTCTGTTTTTTCGTTTTTGTTTTCTGTTTTGTCTTTTGTTTTTAATCCAAAAGACTTTTGTAAAATATGGAACGTGCCCATATAACATCAGTGCAATATTCAACACTGATATAAAAAGGTTTTGGGTCCAAAGGTTTTCATAGGGATTTTATTCAAATAAAAAGGTATTAACCAATTCTGTTTTGCTACTATTAGAGTTACTTAATTAATTTATTAATTGTTGGTTACAATTTTAGAATTGTCTCTAGAATATTTGTTATCTAATGAACATTTTAGTTTCTGACTTGGACGACTTTTATTTTCCACTTTGAATTTAATTGAAGTTTGAATTAGAAGTTTGAAATGCAATATGATGCAATGATGATTAGGCACTGTTAATCATACTGACTTATCATTATCAAAAGTGATTACTGTGGTTAATGACATGGGGTGTTACAAGTAGCATACCTCGCCGGTCTTTGTTATTTGAAGAACATTTCCTTCGTCATCATTGTTGTGGCCTTCATCTATTCATTTGTCTTCATAAAATATCATACCCTCACCGGTATTGTTCAGATATTGCGAGCCGTCATCTTCAGATTCATTCTCATCTGGGCTCAGGGAGCGTATGATGTCGAACATAGTCTTTTTTCCTTCTATGCCGGTATTGCCCATAGCTTTTATTTAACTAATCCAGAAGAAAGATAAAACAATTTAGTATTCAAATTAGAGTGCATGCAATCAATAAGGAAAAACTGAATCATAGTAGATAATATGCATCTCGAATAATATCACTAATATATACATCTCGAATAATCCAGATAATATGCATCGTCGAATATAATCTCAAATACATCGTCTCGAATATTATCGAATAATATAATCTCGAATACGTCGTCTCGAATACATCACTAGCTAATACAAATCGAATATTATCGAATAATCTAGTTCACTCGCAGTTCCTGAGGCGCGGGCGATGGACACCCAAAGAGAAGGAACCATCACAGGATCATAGCTCGGGTGAGATCCCTGAAGAATCTGCCAGGTATTGGAGAACCTGACGTCCAACGCAACCATGTAGCGACGGACGTGCTCGTCCTCCTCCCTGACACGGCGACGTACCACCTCCGTGGGGGCCGGCTGCCTCCGCACCGAAAGTGGCCCACGCGACTGCCACCAAAGAAGCTCCGGGTCGACGACGGGAGCCCGGTTCCTCACCAAGCTGCGCGCCCCGGAAGATAGCACCTCCCAGTGCCAGCCCGGCGGAGCCCTGTCCCGGACATGGCGCCTCTGAAGCAAGACGTCGTCGCGAACGAGTCGACGACAAGGATGCGGGCCGGGCATCGTCGACGTCGATAACAAATTCTATGCAAATTTAACATTTTTTAAATGCTTGATTGTGATTTTTGTAATTCTTTTTCACTTGATTTTGCAAATACATGACAAACTTTCGCAAATACAACATTAAGATATATATTAACATTAAAATATTATTAATACATGGTAAACTTTTTTCTATGCAACTTTTTTCTATAAGTATAAAAAACAGAAAATCTATGCAAATTCCACCGTTCATCAACAATTAATATATATATACATACATTGTATAAAAAAATAGTGAAAAGAAACTAAAACATACATACATATAGTGAAAAAATAATCATCTAAAACATCAAAACATACATACATATATACATATATACATACATTGTATACTAATTAATAATAATCTAAAACATGCATGCATATCTAGTGAAAAAAAATCGCCGGAGGGCTGGGGCGGCGCGAGGTCGAGGCCGGCGGGCGCGGGCGGCGTGGGCGGCGCGTCAGGGGCGGCGATCGACGGCGGCGTCGGGGCAGGCGGGCGCGGGCTTCTTGGGCGGCGCGCGTCGGAGGCGGCGTCGGATCGGAGAGGAGAGGCACAGCGGCGTCGACGACGACGAGGGCGGGCTTGGGGGCAGCCTGGCGGCGGCGGCGGCGCGGGCGGCGGCGGCAGCCTGGTGGCGTTGGTTCAGCGCGTCGATGGGAATGGAGTGAAAATTCGTAAGTGTTGTATATATAGAAGGCACCTTTAGTCCCGGTTAGAGCTACCAACTAGGACTAAAGGGTGAATTTTGGCCAGGCCAAGCGGCGGAAAGCCAGGTCTTTAGTCCCGGTTGGTGGCTCCAACCGCGACTAAAGGGGGGTCTTTAGTCGCGGTTGGAGCCACCAACCGGGACTAAAGGCATGTTCCTGGCACGGCGCACTGCGGTGGATGTTTAGTCCCACCTCGCCTAGCGAAGGGCGTCCGCACTGGTTTATAAGCCCCGGCGCGGTAGCTCTTTCGAGCTCCTCTCTAAGCAGGCCTTTGTGGGCCTATTGAACCTGTGTTGCCCTGTGGGGCTTACTGGGCCTTGCGGGCCTGCATCCTGGCCCAACTAGAGGTTGGGTTTCTAGTCATATGAAGGTCGTGGTGGCCCAGTAGGCGGGCTTTTTTAAATTATTTATTTTTAATTTTTTTTTTGTTTTCTGCTTTATTTATTTTCTTTTGTTTCTGAGTTGTTTTTTTTCTTTATTTAGTGTTTCTGAGTGGATCTTTTTGCTTTAGGTCAAAAAAATTATAAACTTCCTGTTAGTGCCAGTAGTTTTCAAATTTGAATAGTTTAAATTTGAATTATTTAAAATTTGTATGAATCACTAGTTTGTGAATAACTTTACTTTAAAAATAGATTTTTCAGTGATTCTTTTTTCTACTGTTTAATATTAGTGTGTTTTATCATTATATTCAATTTTGTAATTCCTAGGTTATTTTAAAAAATAAAATGCCTTTGTAACAGATGAGTTTTCGTCCGTAACCCTGATACTTCGAAAGATATTGTCCATTTTGTACACGAAGTGCATCCAGTTTTTGCCGTAACCCTCTCAACTTTTTAGCACATGCTATATGGGTGAAATGATGATACCATGCCAGCTTCCAACCTTTTCAGAGTTCATTTGTAGTGCTTTTCAATTTCAGGATCATTTAGCTCAAAAAAATCAGTAAATGCATGAAAAATAGCAAATGAAGTCAAAAAGGGTTGAAAATTGATGACGTGGCTTTGAATGGTGCATAATGAATGCACAAAAAGTCTGGAGTTGAAATAAGTTATAAAAAATGAAATGCCTTTGTAACAGATGAGTTTTCGTCCGAAACCCTGATACTTTGAAAGAGATTGTCCATTTTGTACACGAAGTGCATCCAGTGTTTGCCGTAACCCTCTCAACTTTTTAGCACATGCTATGTGGGTGAAATGCTGATACCATGCCGATTTTCAACCTTTTCAAAGTTCATTTGTTGTGCTTTTCAATTTCAGGGTCATTTAGGTCAAAAAAATCAGTAAATGCATGAAAAATAGCAAATGAAGTCAGAAAGGGTTGAAAATTGATGACGTGGCTTCGAATGGTGCATACTGAACGCACAAAAAGTCTGGAGTTGAAATAAGTTATAAAAATGAAATGCCTTTTGTAACAGATGAGTTTTCGTCCGAAACCCTGATACTTTGAAAGAGATTGTCCATTTTGTATATGAAATGCATCCAATTTTTGCGTAACCCTCTCAAATTTTTAGCACATGCTATGTGGGTGAAATGATGATACCATGCCAACTTTCAACCTTTTCAGAGTTCATTTGTAGTGCTTTTCAATTTTGGGGTCATTTAGCTCAAAAAAATTAGTAAATGCATGAAAAATAGCAAATGAAGTCAGAAAGGGTTGAAAATTGATGACGTGGCTTTGAATGGTGCATACTGAACGCACAAAAAGTCTGGAGTTGAAATAAGTTATAAAAATGAAATGCCTTTGTAACAGATGAGTATTCGTCCGAAACCCTGATACTTCGAAAGAGATTGTCCATTTTAGTACACGAAGTGCATCCAGTTTTTGCCGTAACCCTCTCAACTTTTTAGCACAGGCTATGTGGGTGAAATGATGATACCATGCCAACTTTCAAACTTTTAAGAGTTCATTTGTAGTGCTTTTCAATTTCAGGGTCATTTAGCTAAAAAAAATCAGTAAATTCATGAAAAATAGAAATTAAGTCAGAAAGGGTTGAAAATTGATGACGTGCTTTGAATGGTTCATGCTGAACGCACAAAAAGTCTGGAGTTGAAATAAGTTATAAAAAATGAAATGCCCTTGTAACAGATGAGTTTTTGTCCGAAACCCTGATACTTCGAAAGAGATTGTCCATTTTGTACACGAAATGCATCTAGTTTTTACCGTAACCCTCTCAACTTTTTAGCACATGCTATGTGGGTGAAATGATGATATCATACCAACTTTCAACCTTTTCAGAGTTCATTTGTAGTGCTTTTCAATTTCAGGGTCATTTAGCTCAAAAAATCAGTAAATGCATGAAAAATAGCAAATGAAGTCAGAAAGGGTTAAAAATTGATGATGTGGCTTTGAATAGTGCATACTGAACGCACAAAAAGTCTGGAGTTGAAATAAGTTATAAAAAATGAAATGCCTTTGTAACAGATGAGTTTTCGTCCAAAACCCTAATACTTCGAAAGAGATTGTCCATTTTGTACACGAAGTGCATCCAGCTCAAATGAAGTCCAATTCAAGGTCATTTAGCTCAAATAAAATAGCAAATGAAGTCCTGCATAATGCATGAAATAATTTATTTGTACATAATATTTCTTCGCGTTTCAAATGCCAAAACACATAAGTACCCTAACTATTACAAAGATTCCCTCTGGTTTGTCCGAAGTGGGACTTTCCAGATATATAAGTCCGGAAACTCACTAGAGAAGAAAGTGATGACAGTGAAGCCGGTCACATCCCAGAGTGGGATCTTTGGGTATAAATTTTTTTCTTCGCGTGTGTCCCTTTGTGCCGTAACCATGGACAATCTTCATCATTTAACTGGATGCTCGGGTCAATATTCACTATGAAGGGAGCAATTTCATGAAACTTTTCATAATCTTCTGACATGTCTGTCTTGTCCTCCACTCCCACGATGTTTCTTTTCCCTGAAAGAACTATGTGGCGCTTTGGCTCATCGTATGATGTATTCGCTTCCTTATCTTTTCTTTTTCTCGGCTTGGTAGACATGTCCTTCACATAGAAAACCTGCGCCACATCATTGGTTAGGACGAATGGTTCGTCTGCGTACCCAAGATTGTTGAGATCCACTATTGTCATTCCGTACTGCGGGTCTTCCTTTACCCCGCCTCCTGTCAGATTGACCCATTTGCACCGAAACAAAGGGACCTTCAAACCACATCCATAGTCAAGTTCCCATATCTCCTCTATGTAACCATAATATGTGTCCTTTGGCCTATTGGTGTTTGCTGCATCAAAGCGGACACCACTGTTTTGGTTGGTGCTCTTTTTATCTTGGGCGATCGTGTAAAATGTATTCCCATTCATCTCGTACCCTTTGAAAGTCAATATATTCGAAGATGGTAACTTGGTCAACAAGTACAGCTCATCTGCAACAGTGTCGTCATGCATGAGACGTGTCTGCAACCAACCGGCGAAAGTCCCCGTTTGTTCACGTGTAATCCAGTCATCATACTGCTCTAGGTGTTTGGAGCGTAGAATATTCTTGTGTTCCTCGATATACGGAGCCACCAAGGTGGAATTTTGTAGAACTGTGTAGTGTGCTTGCGCCCAAGAATGCCTGTCCATACATATTACTTGGTACATTCCTAGCGTGCCTTTTCCACCCAGTCTGCCCTCATGCCGCGATTCAAGAACACCAATCGGCTTAAGGTCAGGAATAAAGTCAACACAAAACTCAATGCTTCCTTCTGGCCTAGCATGGTTATGAACATATTTCTTTAAGACTACCATGAACCTCTCCAAGGGGAACATATTATGTAGAAATACAGGACCCAGAATGGCAATCTCTTCGACTAGATGAACTAGGACGTGCGTCATGATATTGAAGAAGGATGGTGGGAACACCAACTCGAAACTAACAAGACATTGCACCAAACCATTCTCTAACCTTGGTATGATTTCTGGATTGATTACCTTCTGAGAGATTGCATTGAGGAATGCACATAGCTTCACAATGGCAAATCGAACGTTTTCCGGTAGAAGCCCCCTCAATGCAACCGGAAGCAGTTGCGTCATAATCACGTGGCAGTCATGAGACTTTAGGTTCTGGAACTTTTTCTCTGCCATATTTATTATTCCCTTTATATTTGATGAGAAGCCAGACGGGACCTTCATACTGAGCAGTCATTCAAAGAAGATTTCCTTCTCTTCTTTGGTAAGAGCGTAGCTGGCATGACCCTGATACTGCTTTTAATGCATGCCGTCTTTTCCGTGCATACGTTGCTGGTCCTCCCGTGCCTCTGGTGTATCTTTTGTCTTCCCATACACGCCCAAGAAGCCTAGAAGGTTCACGCAAAGATTCTTCGTCACGTGCATCACGTCGATTGCAGAGCGGACGTCTAGGTCTTTCCAATAGGGTAGGTCCCAAAATATAGATTTCTTCTTCCACATGGGTGCGCGTCCGTCAGCGTCATTCGGAACAGATTGTCCGTCAGGACCCTTTCCAAAGATTACTTTTAAATCCTTGACCATATCAAGTATATCATCACCAGTACGGTGGCGAGGCTTCTTCCGGTGATCTGCCTCTCCTTTGAAATGCTTGCCTTTCTTTCTTAAGAGATGCTTCATCGGAAGAAATCGACGATGTCCCAGGTACACATTCTTCTTACATTTATCCAAATATATACTGTCGGTATCATCTAAACAGTGCGTGCATATGTGGTATCCCTTCTTTTTCTATCCTGAAAGGTTACTGAGAGCAGACCTATCATTGATGGTTACAAACAGCAACGCATGTAGGTCAAATTCCTCCTGTTTGTGCTCATCCCACGCACGTACACCTTTTTCATTCCACAGCTGTAAGAGTTCTTCAACTAATGGCCTTAGGTACACATCAATGTCGTTGCCGGGTTGCTTAGGGCCTTGGATGAGCACTAGCATCATAATGAACTTCTGCTTCATGCACAACCAAGGAGGAAGGTTATAGATACATAGAGTCACAGGCCAGGTGCTATGATTGCTGTCCTGCTCCCCAAAAGGATTAATGCCATCTGCACTTAGACCAAATCATACGTTCCTTGCGTCATCTGCAAAGTCCTCCCACTTTCTCTTGATTTTTCTCCACTGCGACCCGTTAGCGGGTACTCCTAGCTTCCCGTCTTTCTTACGGTCTTCTTTGTGCCATCGCATCAACTTGGCATGCTCTTTGTTTTGGAACAAACGTTTCAACCGTGGTATTATAGGAGCATACCACATCACCTTGGCAGGAATCTTCTTCCTGGGGCGCTCGCCCTCAACATCACCAGGGTCATCATGGTTGATCTTATAGCACAATGCACCGCATACCGGGCATGCATTCAAATCCTCGTACTCACCGCGGTAGAGGATGCAGTCATTAGGGCATGCATGTATCTCCTGCACCTCTAATCGAAGAGGGCAGACAATCTTCTTTGCTTCGTATGTACTATCGGGCAATTTGTTGTCCATGTGCTGTCTGTAAGAATGATCACAATTACTCTAACTCAAGAACCATTCACGTCCACATGTTTACGTCTGGTTTCATGTCCGACTATAACTGTTGGACCAAGCACAGAGAAAGATGGGGTTCTAATGGAAGAGAATGAAGAAGAAGAGGATGATGACAGCTATCCTAGCCATGGGTTCCCTGAATACGATGGTACTACAATGGGGGAAGAAGCTGAAGAAGAGGCATCAGATGAGCCCGCTGATGATCTTGGTCGGGCCATTGCTGATGCAAAGAGAAACTGCGCAAGTGAAAAGGAGAAGTTGAAGTTGCAGTGCATGTTAGACGATCACAAGAAATTGTTGTACCCAAATTGCAAAGATGACAAGAAAATCTGGGTACCACATTGGAATTGCTGCAATGGACGGCAGAGAATGGTGTATTTGACAAGGGATTTGAAAAGATGCTGATAATATTGAAGAATATGCTTCCAAAGGATAACGAATTGTCTGACAGTACGTACAAAGCAAAGAAGGCTGTCTGCCCTCTAGGATTAGAGGTGCAGAAGATACATGCATGCCCTAATGACTGCATCCTCTACCGCGGTGAGTATGAGAATTTGAATGCATGCCCGATATGCGGTGCATTGCGCTATAAGATCAGCCGCGATCACCCTGGTGATGTTGAGGGCGAGCACCTCAGGAAGAGGATTCCTGCCAAGGTGATGTGGTATGCTCCTATAATACCACAGTTGAAACGTTTGTTCCAAAACAAAGAGCAAGCCAAGTTGATGCGATGTCACAAAGAAGACCGTAAGAAAGACAGGAAGTTGAGAGTACCCGCTGACGGGTCGCAGTGGAGAAAAATCGAGAGAAAGTGTGTGTGGGGGGGGGGGGGGGGGGGGGGACTTGCAGATGACTAAAGGAACGTATGGTTTGGTTTAAGTGCAGATGACATTAATCCTTTTGGGGAGCAGAGCAGCAATCATAGCACCTGGCCCGTGACTATATGTATCTATAACCTTCCTCCTTGGTTGTGCATGAAGCGGAAGTTCATTATGATGCCAGTGCTCTTCCAAGGCCCTAAGCAACCTGGCAACGAAATTGATGTGTACCTAAGGCCATTAGTTGAAGAACTTTTACAGCTGTGGAATGGAAAAGGTGTACGTGTGTGGGATGAGCACGACCAGGAGGAATTTGACCTACATGCGTTGCTGTTTGTGACCATCAATGATTAGCCTGCTCTTAGTAACCTTTCAAGACAGACAAACAAGGGATACCACGCATGCACGCACTGTTTAGATGATACCGAAAGTATATATTTGGATAAATGTAAGAAGAATGTGTACCTGGGACATCGTCGATTTCTTCCGATCAAGCATCTCTTAAGAAAGAAAGGCAAGCATTTCAAACATGAGGCAGATCACTGGAAGAAGCCTCGCCACCGTACTGGTCGTGATATACTTGATATGGTCATTTAAAAGTAATCTTTGGAAAGGGTCCTGACGGACAATCTATTCTGAATGACGCTGACGGACATGCACCCATGTGGAAGAAGAAATCTATATTTCGGGACCTACCCTATGGGAAAGAACTAGAGGTCCACTCTGCAATCGACGTGGTGCACGTGACGAAGAATCTTTGCGTGAACCTTCTAGGCTTCTCGGGCATGTATGGGAAGACAAAAGATACACCGGAGGCTCGGGAGGACGAGCAACGTATGCATGAAAAATACGGCATGCATCCAAAGCAGTATCAGGGTCATGCCAGCTACGCTCTTACCAAAGAAGAGAAGGAAATCTTCTTTGAATGCCTGCTCAGTATGAAGGTCCCATCTGGCTTCTCGTCGAATATAAAGGGAATCATAAATATGGCAGAGAAAAGGTTCTAGAACCTAAAGTCTCATGACTGCCACGTGATTATGACGCAATTGCTTCCGGTTGCATTGAGGGGGCTTCTACCGAAAAATGTTCGATTAGTCATTGAGATGCTATGTGCATTCCTTAATGCAATCTCTTAGAATGTAATTGATCTAGAAATCGTACTAAGGTTACAGAATGATTTGGTGCAATGTCTTGTCAGTTTTGAGTTGGTGTTCCCACCATCCTTCTTCAATATCATGACGCACGTCCTAGTTCACCTAGTCGACGAGATTGCCATTCTAGGTCCTGTATTTCTACACAATATGTTCCCCTTTGAGAGGTTCATGGGAGTCTTAAAGAAATATGTTCATAACCGTGCTAGGCCAGAAGGAAGCATCTCCAAGGGCCATGAAACAGAGGAGGTCATTGTGTTTTGTGTTTGACTTTATTCCTAACCTTAAGCCGATTGGTGTTCCTGAATCGTGGCATGAGGGCAGACTGGGTGGAAAAGGAATGCTAGGAAAGGACCAAGTAATATGTATGGACGGGCATTCTTGGGCGCAAGCACACTACACAGTTCTACAAAATTCCGCCTTGGTGGCTCCGTATATCGAGGAACACAAGAATATTCTACGCTCCAAACATCCGGAGGAGTCTGACGACTGGATTACACGTGAACACACGGGGACTTTTGGCGGTTGGTTGCAGACACGTCTTATGCATGACGACACTGTTACAGATGAGCTGTACTTGCTGGCAAGTTAACATCTTCGACTATATTGACTTTCAAAGGGTAGGAGATAAATGGGAATACATTTTACACGATCGCCCAAGATAAAAAGAGCACCAACCAAAACAGTGGTGTCCGCTTTGATGTAGCAAACACCAATAGGCCAAAGGACACATATTATGGTTACATAGAGGAGATATGGGAACTTGACAATGGACGTGAATTGAAGGTCCCTTTGTTTTGGTGCAAATGAGTCAATCTGACAGGAGGCGGGGTAAAGGAAGACCCGCGGTACGGAATGACAACAGTGGATCTCAACATTCTTGGGTACGCAGACGAACCATTCGTCCTAGCCAATGATGTGGCGCAGGTTTTCTATGTGAAGAACATGTCTACCAAGCCGAGAAAAAGAAAAGATAAGGAAGCGAATACATCATACGATGAGCCAAAGCGCCACATAGTTCTTTCAGGGAAAAGAAACATCGTGGGAGTGGAGGACAAGACAGACATGTCAGAAGATTACGAAAAGTTTCATGAAATTGCTACCTTCATAGTGAACACTGACCCAAGCATCCTGTTAAATGATGAAGATTGTCCATGGTTACGGCGCAAAGGGACACACGCGAAGAAAAAGTTTTATACCCCAAGATCTCACTCTGGGATGTGACCGGCTTCACCATCATCACTTTCTTGTTTAGTGAGTTTCCGGACTTATCTGGAAAGTCCCACTTCGGACAAATCGGAGGGAATCTTTGTAATAGTTAGGGTATATATGTGTTTTGGCTTTTGAAACACGAAGAAATATTATGTCCAAACAAAATATTTCATGCATTATGTAGGACTTCATTTGCTATTTTTTTGAGCTAAATGACCCTGAAATTGAAAAGCACTACAAATGAACTCTGAAAAGGTTGAAAGTTGGCATGGTATCAGCATTTCACCCACATAGCATGTGCTAAAAAGTTGAGAGGGTTAAGGTAAAAACTGGATGCACTTCGTGTACAAAATGGACAATCTCTTTCGAAGTATCACAGTTTCGGACGAAAACTCATCTGTTACAAAGGCATTTCATTTTTTAAACTTATTTCAACTCCAGACTTTTTGTGCATTCAACATGCACCATTCAAAGCCACATCATCAATTTTCAACCCTTTCTGACTTCATTTGCCATTTTTCATGCATTTACTAATTTTTTTTAGCTAAATGACCCTAAAATTGAAAAGCACTACAAATGAACTCTGAAAAGGTTGAAAGTTGGCATGGTATCATCATTTCTCCCACATAGCATGTGCTAAAAAGTTGAGAGGGTTACGGCAAAAATTTTATACACTTCATGTACAAAATGGACAATCTCTTTCGAAGTATCAGGGTTTCGGACGAAAACTCATCTGTTACAAAGGCATTTCATTTTTTAAACTTATTTGAACTCCAGACTTTTTGTGCATTCAACATGCACCATTCAAAGCCACATCATCAATTTTCAACCCTTTTTGACTTCATTTGTTATTTTTCATGCATTTACTGTTTTTTTGGAGTTAAATGACCCTGAAATTGAAAAGCACTACAAATGAACTCTGAAGTTATTCACACAATTAAACAGCAGGAAAAAGAATCACTCAAAAATCTGTTTTTAAGGTAAAGTTATTCACAAACTAGTGATTCACACAAATTTCAAAAAATTCAAAATTAAATTATTCAAATTTGAAAACTACTGACACTAACAGAAAGTTTAAAAATTTTGTGACCTAAAGCAAAAAGATTCACTCAAAAACACTAAATATTTGGATATAAGTAGAAAAAAAAATAAAGAAAAAAATGGAAAATAAATAAATTAAAAAATGCCCGCGTACTGGGCCGCCACGGCCTACATACGACTAGAAACCCAACTACTAGTTGGGCCAGGATGCAGGCCCGCAGGGCAAGTAGGCCCTACAAGGGAGTGACAGGTTTGTTAGGCCCACACAGGCTTGCTTTATAGAGGATCTCGACAGGGAAGCCGCGGCGAGGCTTATAAACTGCTGCGAGCTCCTCTCAACTAGTGAGGTGGGACTAAACTTTCGACACCGGGATGCACAACCCTTTAGTCCCGGTTGGTGGCTCCAACCGGGACTATTGGCCGCCCTTTAGTCCCAGTGCGAGCCACCAACCGGGACTAAAGGCCTGGGCTTCCCGCCGCTTGGCCTGGTGAAATTCACCTTTAGTCTCGGTTGGTGGCTTGCACTGGGACTAAAGGGGGGCCTTTAGTCCCGGTTGGAGCCACCAACCGGGACTAAAGGTGTTTGTATATAAGTGGGACTTTGCAAATTTCCAATCCCCACTCTCTCCATTCTCTCGATCGATGCCGCCAGGCTGCTGCGCTGTCGCCTCCCCCGATCGACGCCGGAGATCGTCGCCGCCCCCGACGCCGGCGCCCACGCTTCCTCCCCCGGCCGAGCCCGTCAACGCCGCCCGCGCCCTCCTTCCCAAGCCTCGCCGGTCTCGACCTCGCCGTCGTCTACCTCTCCCGCTGTGAGCTCGCCGCCCCCTCGATCTCCGGCAATTTTTTTTCACTAGATGTTTTAGGTGTTAATTAGTATGTATATATATATATATGCATGTATGTATTAGATTTCATTAGATTTTTTTCACTAGATGCTTATTAATTAGTATAAATGTATATATGTATGTATGTTTTAGATTTTTTTTCACTAGATTTTTTTATACAATGTATGTATATATTTCTATGTAGATGAACGGTGGAATTTGCATTGGTTTTCTGTTTTTTAGTTTTTTATACTTTTAATGTTGTATCATAGTACAGAAAAAAGTTGCATAGGAAAAAGTTGACCATATGTATAGTATAGAAAAAATTTGCATAGAAAAAAGTTGCATAGAAAACATTTGAGGAATTTTGACCAAGCATAGAAAAAAGTTGTATATTTTAATGTTAATATCTTAATGTTGTATTTGCAAAAGTTTGCCATGTATTTGCAAAATAAAGTGAACAAGAATTACAAAAATCATAATCAAGCATTTAAACAATGTTAAATTTGCATAGAAACATTATTGGCGTCGACAACGCCGGCCCGCATCCTCGTCGTCGACTCGGTGGCGACAACCTGCTTGAGAGGCGCCATGTCCGGGACTGGGCTCTGCCGGGCTGGCACTGGGAGGTGCTACCTTCCGGGGCGCGCAGCTTGGTGAGGAACCGGGCTCCTGTCGTCAACCCGGAGTTTCTTTGGTGGCGATCGTGTGAGCCACTTTCGGTGTGGAGGCAGCCGGCCCCCGCGGAGGTTGTACATCGCCGTGTCAGGGAGGAGGATGAGCACGTCCATCGCTACATGGTTGCGTTGGACGTCAGGTTCTCCAATACCTGGCAGGTTCTTCAAGGATCTCACTCGAGCTATGATCCTGTGATGGTTCCTTCTCTTTGGGTGTCCACCGCCCACGCTTCAGGAACCATGAGTGAACTAGATTATTTGATAATATTCGATCTGTATTAGCTAGTGATGTTATATGATAATATTCGAGATGTATTAGTGATAATACTCGAGATGTATTCGAGATTATATTCGATAATATTCGATGATGCATTAACTTGATTATTCGAGAAGTATTAGTGATAATATTCGAGATGTATTTGAGATTATATTCGATGATGCCTATATTAGTGATATTATTCGAGATGCATTCTAATTTGAATATTAAATTGTTTTATCTTTCTTCTGGATTAGTTAAGCTATGGACGCTAGCGGCAGAGACGACGATGATCGAAACGAGATCTTGTTCGACATGATCCGAACCCAGCTGAGGTGAACCTAAATTCGAAGATGACGGTTCACAATATCTGAACAATTCCGGTGAGGGAATATTTCAGGAAGAACAAACAGACGAAGGCCACATAGACAATGATGGCGAAGGAAATGATCTTCAATTAACAAAGACCGGCGAGGTATATATAAGGCCTCTGGTGATCATTACGTGTATTAATTGATTTGTATATATATATATATATTAGGGAATCGATCTTTCTTCTTTTTGCCCCCCGGATCGAGCAAATCTTCTACAACCAGGGCAGTACGAGGCACGGCCAAAAGGTTGCCGGCTGGCATAAAGTACAACATCGATGCGGTCAAACCATGCGGCGAAACGCTTGCTCCTAAATCGAATACGGACAATTTTAAACGTCAGTGCGGAGTTATTGTCAGGATCCAAATCCCGATCTCCGTTCTAGAATGGAATAAGCCAGCAAAGGGAGATCGAGGAGTTAGTTTTGTCTCCGACAGAGCAAAAGATCTGCTTTGGGAATCGGTCATGGCACATTTCACCCTACCAGATCATTTCACAGATGCACAATGGGAGGAAGTCAAGAAGAGTGCTCTTAAGAAGATGGCCACACAGTTCTACAACCACAAGAAAAGATTATGGGCTGGCTACATTGAAGGAGGAAAGCAGACTCCAGCATTCACTCGACCACTAGAGAAGGCAAAAGATCACTGGGACTCTTTCATGAAGTTCAAGGAATCGGAAGCAGCTAATTAAGGAATGGTCAAGGAAAAACAAGATTAATGCTGCAAAAAAAAAGCACCACCATGTTCTGGGGCCAGGTGGCTACCAGGTCGGCCGACCTAAGTGGGATCAATCTGAGGAACAGATGATTGCTGCAGGGGTCACTCCAAAAACATTGGGTTGGCCCGACAGGTGCACGACTTGGTTTTATGCGCATGGGGGAAAGTTGGACCAAAGATTGGTGAGATTGTGGAGCGGGCAAGTCTTAAAGCAGCCTCTGATGCTTTACTTGTTGCAATAGAAGAGGCTCGAACGGGGGCATTCAAGCCCGAGAGAGAGAACGACGAGCTTACGCGTGCCCTGAAGAATCCTGAACACTAAGGACGAGCACGAGGAAAAGGCGTTGTTCCGTGGTTTGAGGGTTTGCGGATTGAAACTCCACTTACTGAAGCTGTGCGAGAAAGAAGAAGCAGGAGGAGGAGCAGAAGAAGCAGGAAGCAGACCGCCTTCAATAGGTAGAATCGAAGCACGTGGAGTTGGAACGCGCTTTCATGCGGCAGCATGAGCAGATCAACTCACTTAGCCAGGAAAGGGTGTATAAGCGGTAGCAGCAAGGAGATCTAGCATTGGATAGCACCATCCCATCTATGCCGAAAAGCAGCGTGGGTTCCACCCCGGCCGATGATGCACTGCTAGCTAGATACCCCGTGGATGATATTAAAGCTACGACACCATGTGAGATACACATGAAAATGAAGAACATATCCATGAAGGTGGCGGACGGCTATGCTTTACCAAATCCCCCTGAAGCAACCTTCCATGGCAATCCGATTCCAGCTGGCTATGCTCGTGTCGGGGTGGATGAAGTGATGTCAGGATATGATGAGCTAGAGTTTGACATTCCTGGAGGTGAGGAGGAGCGCACACTGGGAGACGCCATACGTCATATCATTATATGGAGAAAGGATTGCATTGTCTTTCCAAGGCCACCGACTCCTCCTCCAAGTCCGCCGCATCAGCCGACTCCTCCAAGTCTGCCGCGTCAGTCGACTCCAACTCACCCCGAGACGGAGCGCGGCGCTAGTCCGCCACCACGTCAGCCGACTCCAACGCACCTGAGACGGATCACGGCGCTAGTCCTCCACCGCGTCAGCCGACTCCACCCCACCCCGAGATGGAGCCTATCAGTGCGAGTCCGCCATATCGATCTCGGGCGCGTCAGCCTTCTCCAAAGCGGAAGAGAGCACCAAGAAGAGAAAGCATCTCCTCCTGCCAAAAAGAAGTTGGCTTACGACATGACCATCGAGGAAAACAACGCCAAAGTGGACGCCCAAGTGAAGGCCTTTTCGGCGAAGAAACCGCCCCCACCGCCAAAGGAGAACATACCTGAGAAAGTCATAGAACATTTTGTGGATAAGGCTCAACCGGCTGTGAAGAGAATGGGCTCAGACTATGAGCGCTCTATTAAGAAGTCATGTCGTGCACAAAAAGATAAGGAGCCAAGCTCGAGCCAAGCAGGTAGTAATAAAAGCGGAGTAACTGTTCCCAACTAGGAGAACAGGCAGTGCAATCGATCCCCCCGCTCATTGTCGAATCACATGTGAGTACCGCCGGTCAGCCAGTAATAACCGACGCTCATAGATAGATGGCTAGAGAGGCCGGTGTCACAACAAGAAATATGTCAACTTGCGACCATCACTATTGGTCGCTGAATGGTCATTGTTTTTCATTTGCGACCTTTTTGTGACCAAAAACGGATGGTCAAAAGCTGACCATCTTTAATGGAAATTAATGACCTTCTTTGTGATAAGGTCGTAGAAGGCAACGACCAAAACAAAAGGTCGTTGAACCAACGACCAATTGCTTTGGTCGCTGGTTGTCTGCCCAGGCCACGTCGGATCCGACGTGGCAAAATTGCCACCAAATGAAAAGGTTGTTGACAAGAATCAGCCCGGTCCGATTAGGTGTCTATGTGGGCCGAGCCCATTAATTCAGCACATTTATTATATTTTTTCCTTGTTAATTTTGGTCAGTTTCATGGGCCAAGCCCAACATTGCAGCCTTTTTATTTTTGGGCCGTGGGCTTTTTGTCTCAACAGTTTTAGTTTTCTTTTTTTATAAGATGGGTTCACTAGTCAGGTGGGTCCCCATTGTCAGATTCTGGTACTCGGTCATAGCTGTCAGGGCCATATTCTTAATTTTCTAATTTGACGTAAATAAATACCTAGTATTTAAATTGGCACACAGAAAACACATGAAATACTTCAAATATTATCAACCAAATTCAGTACAGAGCCCCTGCTGTACAAATAACACGTAATAAGCTCTAACATACAAGCTCCACAAGTTCAATAACTGGATACAATACTTTACAAGCTCTACAAGTGTTATGTTCTTCAGCATGGAGCTCTTCTTGCCATTGTGAGGAGGTGGATGATGTCCATGGTGTGCTTTAGATGCACACATCCGTGAGCTTCTTGCCGCTGTTGCATCCGTTAGCTCGATGATGGGGGTACCAATGCATCCAAGTAGAAGAAAATCACCATCATTAAACCACAGCTTCAAGTACAAGCTAAGTATGTATCAAGTGACAGTGAAAACAAGTTGAGAAAAACAATGTAAATATCTATTTCATGTCATGCAGAGTTCAAACTAAATAAACCTATGCATACGAAGGTGAAATATTACAAAGAAAGCACTCATCAGGTAGCAGTGCATACAAAATCTCTGTGTTAGCAGTAGTAAATACTCTCTGTGTTAGCAGTAGTAAAACTCATGCGGTACCAAGTTAACAACTTTGAGTCAGAAAAGCTAGAAGTGTCTCTTAAGAGAGACCAGAACTTAGAATTATGGCACATATCATATTCTGAACATTATCAGCACCATGGTAGTAACAATTAACAGTAATAGGACATCAATGGGGCACAACTTAGTTAACTGCAGACGGACGAACGGACGGACAGGCAATTACCTTCTCGAGGCAGGGGCAGGCATCCTTGAAGTCGAGGAAGATGAGCGTGTGGGCGGCGGTAATGGCACTCCAGGACATGTTGAGGCCGAGCAGCAGCGCCATGAGCGTGCCCAAGGTGGTGGCGTACATGCCGAAGGTGATTTTCTCCACGGATTCAGTGCATGGAACAGCTCCCTTCCGTTGCCAATAGCAGCAAGGAACTGGTGCTGGTGCCGTGCAAAGAAAAATGTTGTAATCATGATAGAAGGCTGGGATGGCAGGAAGTGAAAATCCTATCTTACAACATGAGCAGAGCACTAGTTACAAGCATGAGAGAAGGCTGGGTGAAGAATATACGAAACTGAACCAATCAATTCAATTCAAAGGGTGTATCTTGTGTAAATGATGCTAACAATCTCAGTTTCATGCATATATATATATATAGCAGAAATTTTAGTAGATAATCCTAACTCCGTACTTAACAGATCTTCATTCCTCAAAATACTCAACAGAGAGTATTCCCTGCCACAAGCAGCAAGATGAGCGGGGTTTGGGCGAGATCCAGCGAGGTGCATGGCTGCTCGTTGGGTAACTAGTACCTGGATGTATGGAGTGAGGAGGGAGAGCTGCAGCATACTAATCTTGGGCGTGAAGAGTGGAAACTACCATATATTGCCCAAGAATTGAAGCCAGCTTTGACATGCATGCTGCAATTCGACTCCATTGGTTGTCACAGAGATAAGATGCAAATCAGCATTGTTTTGTTTGCCACTGATTGCTGAAGCTACTAATCAGGATTAAATGTAGACAGTAGTAGTAGCATAGCAGTATATATATTAATCTTACTAAACTGAACCAACACCACAAGTCTGCATATAATGAAGTTACTAGGTAGGGATCATATAACATGAGGCAGATGGATGATTAGCAAACATGCTGGGTGGCCAAGAAATGAACAACATATAAAATACTCCTACTACTGTAGTAGTTAAGATGATGAGACAAAGGACATCAGCATGCAGAGTTCCTGATGCACTATCACAGATAGGAGTATTAACCAACCAGCATGTCCATCATGCATTCTCCCATATCCATGATTAAAACCAGCAACATGTTTTCACAGAGATAAGATAAATACCCCTTATTGATGAAGCTACAGTACTAGTCAAGATAAGATCACCAGTCCAATCTTAACCAAAATCAGTGCATAATTGATGAAGTAGTAGCCTAGTAGCAATAGATAAGTGCAAACTAAAGCAAACATTGATGAACTTGGAAGATCCCTTCCCACCACTGGACTGCTTGTCATAGATCCATCATCCTGCAGTGAAATGAAATCATATGTGAGTCTTGCATGATGAGTGTTCATCTTCTCACGGAAGAACCCTAGACCTAAGAATCCAATGGCGTCGTTCATCTGAGTGGTTCTAGATAGAAAATCTCAACTCCTCAGGCGTCTGCTCTAGAATTTTTTTTATTTATCAAAAGAGAGGCCTCCCTCTCTGATGTCATTAAGGCAACGCCATGAGAAAAAACCATGACAAGTGGTACACACACTTCAATTCAATGTGCTGCGATGAAAAACACATCTGTTTTGGGTTCTTCTAGTTTGATCTGATGATATTGCCATCTTTTTCTAGGAATAATTAATATGTTCAGCACGGAAGAGTAGTTCAACACTCTAGCATGCTGAGGCGCGCATCTCTTTGGATGCAATTTTAGACACATACTGTCACCATAAGATTACCAACGCGTCACCAGCACCAGCACCAGCAATCCATAAAATCCCAAACTTATCCACTTCTGCTAGCTAGTATATGGATGGATGTGCAGTGCAGAACCCAGGAATATATGGATTGATCGATCATGGATGGATGGATGAATGGAAAAAGGGCAGTTGGTCGAGCAATATAATGATAGCAAATTACAGGGAGGGCAATATCACCTTGGGAGTGAAGAGCGGCTCAGTGAAGAGGATCTGGCCCTCCTTCCCCATCTCCCAGCCGATGTTCCTCTAGAGGACGTAGGTGAGCAGGTCCTCCATGGCGTCCCAGTCCTTGACGAAGCAGCGCACCACCTCCTCCACCACTGCCGCTGCGTCGTCGGCTAGCTCGCTCTCCTCCACCTCCGTCTTCATCTTCGAGGGCATCACCTAACCACATACACACACATCGAACAGGGAGGGTCATGCATACGCAGAACGCCCCATGAAATATCGAGCGACTCACCAGCTCGGGGCCTGGTCGGGCAGCGCGATGCCGGCCTTCAGCAGCTTGGACCCCGCGTCGACGACCAATGCCTCCACTGCCTTCAGCAGCAGCGGCAGCCTCTAGAGATCCGCGGTCGCCATGGCCGGAGATGGGCGTCGTGGAGTTCGTCAGTGTCGAGGGCCACTGCAGAAGGACGCTCCAGTGGGTGCGAGTGCGGATCCGCCCTTCCCCGTCCCCCCCCATCCTTTAATCTGAACAGGGAGGGCGGGAGGTCACCGGTGGTGATGGGGTTTCGCCGGTGGGGGTTGCCGACGGTGAGATTTGGAGAGGAATTGGGAGGGTGGGTGGAGCTCGAGTGTATCTCCGACCAGGAAGGGGAGGTGGCGCTGGCGGTGGAGTGGAGGCCGTGGTCGGGGTCGGCGGCGGCGGGTCATGGGGAGAGGAGTGGTGTGCGGGGGAGAGGGGGAGAGGAGTGGTGTGCGGGGGAGAGGAGCTCGCGGTGGGTGAGTGGTGTGCGGGGGAGAGGGTGCCATTCGGCCACTGACAGGTGGGCCCGCCAGGAATTAGGCCCACATGTCAGTGTCGTCGGCGGCATGTGGTCTAGGTCAGGGGAGCTGCTTCTGGGTGGGTGTGGGTGGCTGAGAGGGTGAGGGGGTGTGGGCCGTTGGATCTGGCAGTATCTGACGGTTTATGATGCTTGATCCGCATGACATGCTCGCAGACCAATCAGAACGAAGTACAGGCTTTGATGACGTAAGGACCATTCAAATTGGTCGTAATCGATTAACAATAGGCGGCTGCTACGAGTCAGTCAGATGATTTTGTCAAGAAAATATCTGCCTAGCTAGCCTCCCAATCTACACATTTGTGGTCGTTCGATCACATCAATATGTCACGACAGCATCGAGTGTGAAAAAACTTCAATGCAGCACCGATGACATCCCCACGAAGCTCCATTGCAGCTCTCAACGGCGCGCCAAGAGCTACAACGCAGCACCACGGTGCCCGGTGAAGCTCCATTGCAGCGTCGGGGAGCTCCAACGGAGCACCACGACGCTTGGCGGTAAGTTCCCTTCTCTTCTTATGACAATGTTTAAGTACGGTTCCCTCAAAATAACTAGAGGTAGTTTCATACTATGTGGGATTTCCATCGATTCACTAGGAAGCGGGTCAAATTTTAACTACAACTGCCTCATAGTTTGTTCAAATGATTCCATATTTCGCACAAGTTTGCATCTTGGAATTACAAACAATGTTGCCAAAGGGATTTTTTATTTTATTTTCAGGAAAAATCAATTTTCCATTTTTTGAGTGCCCAAAATGAGTTTTTTTGTGAAGGACCTACCATATATTTGTTGCAAAATTGGACCAAATCAATTTTATAAAATATTAGGCCATGTTTAATGCACAATTGATCAAATGGTTGGGTGTCAAAAGTTTCGACCCACGTCTGGTGAAAAAGACAAATTTCCGTCGATCCAGTTGGAAGCGGGTCAAGTTTAAACTGCAGCTGCCTTATAGTTTGCTCTTTATTTTTTCCAAAAATCATTTCTAGGTACATAAGTATCTAATCAGAGAAACACCAAAAGTTTTCCAAGATTCAACCACTAGCTATGAACGGTCATGCCCGCCGTTTTGACCGCATTTTGAAACGGGCATAAAAAATTCAGAAAAAATCAAAAAATTAGAAAACCTTCGCATTGTGTCATTATATGTTACCAAGTTACCAGAAAAAATAATAAACTTGTAATACGGTAATTATTTTTAAAAAAGTGTGCTCAGAAATGAGCTATCATGTATGAAGATTCATGGCTTTCAAGCCAAATGATCAATCTTATGGCCACATTCACGACATAGTTTGTTCAAATGATTTCATATCGTGCACAAGGGTGCATCTTGGAATGGAAAACAATGTTGCCTAAGGAAGTTTTCATTTTCTTTGGACGAAAAATTCATTTTCCATTTTTTCGAGTGCCCAAAATGAGTTTTTTTGTGAAGGACCTACCATATATTTGTTGCAAAATTGTACCAAATCATATTTATAAATTACTAGGCCATATTTAATGCACAATTGACCAAATGGTTGGGTGTCAAAAGTTTTGATCCACCTCTGGTGAAAAAGACAAATTTCCGCCGATCTAGTTGGAAGCGGGTCAAGTTTGAACTGCAGCTGCCTTATAGTTTGCTCTTTATTTTTTTCCAAAAATCATTTCTAGGTACATAAGTATCTATTTAATCAGAGAAACACCAAAAGTTTTCCAAGATTCAACCACTAGCTAGGAACGGTCATGCCCGCCGTTTTGACCGCATTTCAAAACGGGCATAAGAAATTAAAAAAATAAAAAAATTGGAAAACCTTCGCATTGTGTCATTATTTGTGACCGAGTTAATAGAAAAAATAATAAAATTGTAATACGGCAATTCTTTTAAAAAAGTGTTCTCAGAAATGGGCTATCATGTGTGAAGATTCATGGCTTTCAAACCAAATGATTAATCTTATGGCCACATTCATGGTATAGTTTGTTCAAATGATCTCATATTGTGCACAAGGGTGCATCTTGGAATGGCAAACAATGTTGCCTAAGGGAGTTTTCATTTTCTTTGGACGAAAAATTCATTTTCCATTTTTTGAATGCCCAAAATGAGTTTTTTTTGTGAAGGAGCTACCATACATTTGTTGCAAAATTGGACCAAATCAATTTTATAAAATATTAGGACATATTTAATGCACAATTGACCAAATAGTTGGGTGTCAAAAGTTTTGACCCACCTGTGGTGAAAAAGACAAATTTCCGCCGATCCAGGTGGAAGCGGGTCAAGTTTGAACTGCAGCTGCCTTATAGTTTGCTCTTTATTTTTTCTAAAAATCATTTCTAGGTACATAAGTATCTATTTAATCAGAGAAACACCAAAAGTTTTCCAAGATTCAACGACTAGCTAGGAACGGTCATGCCCGCCGTTTTGACCGCATTTTGAAACGGGCATAAGAAATAAAAAAAAATCAAAAAATTGAAAAAACTTCGCATTGTGTCATTATATGTGACCAAGATACCAGAAAAAATAATAAACTTGTAATACGGTAATTCTTTTAAAAAAGTGTTCTAAGAAATGAGCTGTCATGTGTGAAGATTCATGGCTTTCAAGCAAAATGATCAATCTTATTGCCACATTCATGACATAGTTTGTTCAAATGATCTCATATTGTGCACAAGGGTGCATCTTGGAATGGGAAACAATGTTGCCTAAGGAAGTTTTCATTTTCTTTGGACGAAAAATTCATTTTCCATTTTTTCGAGTGCCCAAAATGAGTTTTTTTGTGAAGGACCTACCATATATTTTTTGCAAAATTGTACCAAATCATTTTTATAAAATACTAGGCCATATTTAATGCACTATTGACAAAATGGCTGGGTGTCCAAAGCTTTTATCCACCTCTCGTGAAAAAGACAAATTTCCGCCGATTCAGTAGGAAATGGGTCAAATTTGAACTGCACCTGCTTTATAGTTTACTCTTTATTGTTTCCAAAAATCATTTCTAGTTACATAAGTATCAATTTAAGCAGAAATACATGGTTTGGTGGCGATACGTCGAGGTTTGGATGTTGGCCGAGGGCCCCAACTCCAGAGCGCGTAAACTCGCATGCCCGCCGCATGGTCACCGCGTGACCGTGGTGTTGCCATGCGTTCTGGGTGGCCTAGGCATCTCTAGTGGGTTGGGCACTACCCAGTTAGGTGCTAGGAAGAAAATGACAACAGAAGAATCTCACGAGGAGACCGAACTATGCTTAAACATGAATTAGCAGCCAAGTGTTTGATTAGCGGTACGGGAAATGCACATGGCCAATGGGCCTGAGTTTTGGCTCAGGATGATCATCTACTAGGGAGACTGTCTTGGCCAATTTTTAGCTCAAATGGAGGACCTTAGATGGCACTTGCTTTGCAAAGTACCACATCGGGCTGAAATATGGATGTTGAAGCTGGGCTCAAATGAATATATGGATTGAGCTGAAATTTTGTGGATTATGGTCATTTGGGCATAGAAAAGCGCTGTAAAAATTTTATACCATTTGGATAAATTAAAACGGTACTTCCTTCACAGTGCTCTCCACTGAACAGAAAATTGGGAAAAATGTTGATGGAAATTGGATAGATTAAATGAGCTAAAATTTGGTGGAGGGAGGTTATATGGGTAGGGTCATGTCCTGGTAAATTTTCAGCAATTATAAATTAACATAAAATATAGTTGCTTCACAAACTGAAAATATTACTAGAAACAAAGATTGGATGGTGAGCTCACATGGATTGTTAGATGGGGCTAAATTCTTTTGCAGAGATATGATTTGGGAATATAGAAGATGTGGCAAAAATTCAGCTCATTAGAATATGTCTAGCTAGTACTTTCTTCACAACGTTTCTAGCTGAACAGAAACTTTGGAAATTTGCCGAGGAAGATTTACCAGGCAAATGGAGATGAATATTTTCATGAGGCAATGATTTGGATAGTAAAGAATACCCAATTTTTTTGGGAATTTTGGGAATGACAGAAATATAGGCTGCTTCACAACCTAGGGCAAAAATTGACACATAGACATGACACATAGGCAAAACTGATGAGGTGGCGCCTAGTCATTGCAATGCACCACAATTTACATGGCTATGACTATCTATATTGGTCGTTATTAGCTAGAAATAAGGCAGCGGACCAGTGCTGTTTGCTTTACGACCACTTCGTGTAAGGAAATTACGTCCTTTTTGACCAAAATGGTCGTTATAGTTTAGGGTTTGGAGCCCACCAAACAGCTTTTGACCAATTGGTCTCAAATAGTCGTAGATTATGACCAATTCTTCCAGCGTCACTGACAAAAGGTCACAAGTTGACATATTTCTTGTAGCGTGTCACTGTTGAACAACTCCTAGACATCAAGAAACTCCCCAAGATTCAAGAGGAGGAAGTAGCATGGAAATATGTCCCCGGCCAACCTCTGGTCAGGCCTGAGGAGGTCCCACTTCTATCAACGAAAATGCGCAGATTGCATGACTGGTACCTGAGAGAAATAAAGAACGGGCGAGAGAGCCTCGTAGTGAAAGTCAAGGCAGAGCATTACTTCCATGAAAGGTTGAGTTTCAAGAAATGTTTCAGTTATTCAATCAAGACGCACTCGACAAATCTCTTGTCAGTTGCAATTGTCTGTATGTAATTTCTTTCTATAATTTAAGTCTCTAGATGTGCTTGTTCATTGCCTGTAATTATCCTCATTATATTCTTTTCTGTGGTATTATTCAGAATGAAAATTTATGAAATGAAAAGAGATGGAGTTTATGGCATTGGGTTCATTGACCCAAATACCATTAATGAAGGTGTGTGGGCAGTCAGCAAAAAAGACACAGAGAGAAGCTTGCTAGAGTTTTTGAAGCAACTAAATACCCAACCAGAAATACTACTTCCTTACAACTTTGGGTGAGTGTTACTGTCTTGTACTACAAATTCTATTTTGCTTACTAGATGTTAATAAGTGTAGTTGATGAGTTATGCACATGCCCGCTTAATTATACAAACGTGTGCGCATGTAGTTTCCACTGGATCCTGCTAATCATTGAAGTTGACGAGGGAAAAGTTAAAGTACTGGACTCACTACTTAAAGAACCTAAAGACTTCTTAATCGTGAATGGGATGCTCGACAGGTAATTTCAATCATTATCGCACTATGTCGGCTTCTTTAGTTCATTTCCTGATATCAACTAATTAATAACTCCTTTATTCATTTTCTTTGTCGGGCAGGGTATGGCAAAAGTTCATCAAAGAGGTTGTCGGCCCATGGAAACAAGAGCTGCAATGGGTTCGACCCAGGGTAATTAAGTAGTACTAGCTACGTCCACGCATCTCTTTAATTGTAGTTTCAATACCATTATCATGCTTGATTATTTATTATCTGATTGAATTCTATTCTTGTAAAGTGCATGAGGCAGGCGTCGAGGAATAATTTATGTGCATACTACGCTTGCGAGAACATTCACTTTATGACAGAATGGAGCAAAGGTGCAAGAGATGTTTTGGTACGTAAACACAATTCACAATTCTTTTTATCATGATCTAATATATACACACACAACTAATATATTCATACTGATATCATTCTTTAAAGATGATAGAGATGTGGGATCAGCTCCTACCAATGGATTGCATATGAGCACTACAAGAGGAAATTGCGGGATTTTTGCTTGACCTGGTCATAGATCCCGAAGGAGAATACCATTTCACCTAATGCCTGAATGTAATGATCTGCAAATTGTAGGAGAAATTGTGTATATATATATATATATATGTATATATATATATATATATATATATATATACCATGTTGGGCAATAAGCCATATATGTGTATGCATGGTCGTACGAGAAATTCGATGATATATATATATATATATATGATTGGTTCTACGAGAAATGCTATTTATATATGCATAACGTGTACAGTATGTAGTAGTGAAAAATTTGTTTGAAATGAAAAAGAATTAAATAGAAAACACAAAATTAAAAGGAAAAATAAACCATAAACCCCTAAACCCCTAAACATTTTAGTCCCGGTTGGTGTCACAAACCGGGACTAAAGGACCCCCAGCCCCCGGCGCGGGCTCGTGCCACGTGGTGGGCCTTTGGTCCCGGGTCGTGACGAACCGGGACTAAAGGGGGGAGGGGCTTTAGTCTCGACCCTTTAGTCCCGGTTGATGAACCGGGACTAAAGGCCCTTACGAACCGGGACTAATGGCCAATTCTCTACTAGTGTGACGCACCGGGACTAAAGGGGGGGGGGGGGAGGGCTTTAGTCCCGACCCTTTAGTCCCGGTTGGTGAACCGGGACTAAAGGCCCTTACGAACCGGGAAAAATGGCCAATTCTGCACTAGTGACCATGGGATGCTGGAACCGGTTCTCTACTTTGCAGCAACCGGCGGAGGTGGTGCCATGGCGGTGAACTATGGTGCAAGATAGTTGCAACCAGCAACAGCAGAAGCTGGGGCTGGCTAATTTTTTTTTCTACAACCGATGGGAGTAGTTTGTTAGGGAAGAGCCCTGGCTCTGCTCTCTCCGCAGCTCTCTCTCTCTCGCTCTGCACACCTCTCTCTCTCTCTTGCAAAGAAACGAGGAAGAAGAAGAAAGTACAGGGACACGATGGTTTCCGGCACACATACGTCTCCTGCTCGAACAACTTTCACCAGAGCTCAAACTCCCCACCACGGCGATTACAATGATCAGCATAGAATTTTTATACCTGGGCCTGCTTGGGCATGACCCGCACGCTCCCTACCCAACCGGGCGCCCCAATTGGCCCTCTTCGCCCATGACCACCACGTGCACAGATGCGCACCGCTCGCGGTGAGCCCGCTGCGATCACGCCCACCCGCGATCCCCTAACCACCTGGACATAATCCTACTCCCACCCGATGGATGCGCACGCACATACACACCCCCGAGCTACTACACGCATGCACACACGCACGCCCGAACACTATCTGGACATGCCCCAGATAATGGCCACACGCAAGTCAGACATACACCACACTATGCCTAGACACAGGTTCGACACGTCCAAGGACCGCACCCGACGCACGCACGCCGCACTCACCATGGCTTATTGCCCAACATTCACCCCCTAAGCCACTTCTAAGAGGAGCGCCGGCCCGACGTCGTTGAGCTCAGCGATGAGGGCCTATTCCTCCACTCTTCCCTTCCTCGGCTTTGTGAAATCACGTCGGAAATACCCGCGTTGGCCGCTGTTGTAAGACGGGCCACGCCACTTTCCTCCACTGCCCGATGACGTGCTGCTGTGGTAAGTCTCCAACGTATCTAAATTTTTTGATTGTTCCATGCTGTTATATTATCATTCTTCAATGTTTTACAATCATTTTATAGCAACTTTATATCATTTTTTTGGACTAACCTATTGATATAGTGCCCAGTGCCAGTTGTTGTTTTTTGCTTGTTTTTTACTTCACAGAATATCAGTACCAAATGGAGTCCAAACGCAGTGAAACATTTTGGAGAATTTTTATGGACCAGTAGGAACAACATGGGCCAAAGAAGTACTAGAGGCGTGACCCGAGGGGGGCACAACCCACCTGGGTGCCCCCAGGCGCGCCCAGGTGGGTTGTGCCCATCTCAGTGGCCTCCCACACCGCCTCTCCGCTCTATAAATACCCCAATTTTCCAGAAACCCTAGGGGAGTCGACGAAACACAATTCCAGCCGCCGCAAGTTCCAGAACCACGAGATCCAATCTAGACACCATCATAGAGGGGTTCAGCATCCTCATTGGTGCCTCTCCAGTGATGCGTGAGTAGTTCATTGTAGACCTACGGGCCCGCAGGCAGTAGCTAGATGGCTTCTTCTTTGGATTCTCAATACAATGGTCTCTTGGAGATATATTTGATGTAATTCTTTTTTGGGTGTGTTTGTTGGGATCCGATGAACTTTGAGTTTATGATCAGATCTATTTATCCATGAAAGTTATTTGAGTTTCTTTGATCTCTTATATGCATGATTACTTATAGCCTCATATTTCTTCATCGAATCTTTGGTTTAGTTAGGCTGACTAGATCGATTTTTCTTGCCATGGGAAGAGGTGCTTTGTGATCGGTTCGATCATACTGTGTTCTTTCCCAGTGACAGAAGGGGCAGCAAGACACGTACGCATCATTGCTATTAAGGATAACAAGATGGGGGCTATTCCTACATGAATAGATCTCGTCTACATCATGTCATCGTTCTTATTGCATTACTCCATTTTTCCGTGAACTTAATACACTAGATGCATGCTGGATAGCGGTCGATGTGTGGAGTAATAGTAGTAGATGAAGGCAGGAGTCGGTCTACTAATCTTGGATGTGGTGCCTATATAATGATCGTTGCCTGGATATCATCATAATTATTTGAAGTTTTATCAATTGCCCAACAGTAGTTTGTTTACCCACCGTATGCTATTTTCTTGAGAGAAGCCACTAGTGAAATCTACGGCCCCCGGGTCTATTTTCTCATCATATATCTTCAGATCTATATTGCTATTTGCCTTTTTCTTTATTTGCATCTTTTATTTTCAGATCTATATTATCAAAAACCCAAAAATACCTCGCTAAATTTTATTTGCCGTTATTCTATTTGCATCTACCAAATTATATCTTTACCAATCTTTTACCCGGGAGGGATTGACAACCCCTCTTACGCGTCGGGTTGCAAGTATTTGTTCTTTGTGTGCAGGTACCGTTTACATAGTGTTGCTTGGTTCTCCTACTGGTTCAATAACCTTGGTTTCATCACTAAGGGAAATACCTACCGTAGCTGTGCTGCATCATCCCTTCCTCTTCGTTGAAAAACTGACGCGAACACGAGCCATCATGCTGCCGCCGCTGTCATCGTCGAACCCGCCTCCTTGTTGTCGCCGCCGCGCCGCCCACTGTGCCGTCGTGAGCATGAGCTGATCATCCGCCTGCTCACCACTGGCCTGCATGCGCCACCGTGACCTCTCATCGAAGGCCTTCAGCTGCCCGAGCGCTTCCTCGAACGACATTGTGTTGATGTCGCAAAACTGCTCCATGCCGGCGAATGCGGCGTACATGCGATCAGGGACCAAACGCAGGAGCTTCTTGACCATCGCCACATCGTCCAGCATCGATCATAGCCACGCGTAGCGTGCCGCCATGCCGTCGATCTTCCCGCTGTATCCATCCAGCGACTTTCCGTCCACCATGCATAGTCACTCAAACTCGCCGCAGAGAGTGGCTAGCCGCGCCGCCCTGACCCGACCAGCTCCGATGAAGCGTGTCTTCAAGCTGGCCCACACTTCCGCCGCCGTCTTCTTTGTTGATACCTGCATCTACAGGTCTTCGGAGAGCGCACCAAACAGCAACGCCTTCGCCACACTAGTAGAAAAATGATCTTACGTTCACCTCATTTGTCCTGGTTTGATTACGACCCGGTACTAAAGTGACCATTAGTCCCGGTTCGATTATGGCATCATTAGTCCCGGTTCGTGGTGAAACTATAGTACCGGTTTGTGTCACAAACCGGGACTATAGGTTATACCTTTAGTCGGGGTTGGAGCCACAAACTGGGACTAAGGGGTCTAACCTTTTAGTCCCAGTTGGTGGCTCCAACCTAGACTAAAGGGGTTCTGCAATTTTCAACATCTACCCCCCCTGTATTGCCTTTTCAGTTTTGAAAAAAAATAAAAGAAAATGATAAAAACTTCAAAAATTAAAATCCTTCGAGATGTAGTTATGTTACTACATCTACTAGTTAGGGAAATTTAAAAACATAAATTTCGACGTGTTTTGCAAAAAAGTGTTACGAAAAAGTAAAACGGCTATAACTTTTGCATACGATGTCGAAAAAACGTATGATATATCAAAATGTTCAGGACGAAAAGCCGGTTCCGATTTCTTTTCTTTTTTCTTCTCCGATTTGTTTCATTCTTTTTGCATTTGTTTCTTGGGTTTTCTTTTAGTTTTTATGTTTACTTTGTTTCTTTCATTTTGATTCTACATTTTTTTGTATATATCAAAAACATTGTTCAAATAGACGTTTAATATTTTCCCATTACAAATTTAACATTTTTAATACATGGTCAACACTTTTTCTATACATATTTTAACATTTCTTAAATGGTGGATTGACATTTTTCAAATACAAGATTAACATTTTTGAATACATGGTCAACAACTTTCCTATACACACTTTTAAACTTTTTCAAGTGCTTGATTAACATTTTTAAAATACAAGATTAACTTTTTCTAATACGTGGTCAACATTTTTCCAATCCACATTTAATATTTTTTCAATCCGGGTGCGCGCAGGCCACTAATCGGGCTTTCATTGGCAGCGCGCCTTGCAGCCTACTCCACGTGCCACGCATTCTCACATGGCTCACCACCCATCGATTCTCTCTCTTACCATTATCTTCCTTTTCCCATATCATCTTCTTCCTCTCCTTCTCCACGGGACGCCCCCCCCCCCCCGATTCTTGTCCATCCATGGAAGCAAGCGCGCTTCTTCCTTAGATTGGAGGAAGCCATCACGCATGGGGCTACCACCCGACACCTCCAAACCCCGTCCTGTTAGCGTCCGTGACGACTTGTCCCGCCTAGCCTGTCTGCCACCCGTCGATTTTCATGACTGGACCATGGGGCCACGACAGAGCTGCAACGGTGATGCGACGGGATCTATATCATGGCCACGGGGATGGCGCGACCATGCCCGCGGCTTGCTGGAACCATGCGCCCAACGAGCTGGTACAGCGATCGCTGTTTGCTGCGATGGCTCCGTCAGCGAGCTACAATTAGCAATATCTGGTGCTACGATGGGCACCACTAGTAGAAAAACGTCCTTACGTTCACGTCATTAGTCCGGGTTTGATTACGGCCCAGGACTAATGTGACCATTAGTTCTGGTTCCAACGGCTAGGGCACGGGCATCATTAGTCCCGGTTTGTGTTGTACCTCTAGTCCCGGTTTGTGTCACAAACCGGGACTAAAGGGGTTGTGGCAGGCTGGCGTCAGGCTAGGGCCCCCACGAGCCCATTTAGTCCTGGTTCGTATCACAAACCAGGACTAGAGGTATACCTTTAGTCCCGGTTTGTATAACCAACCGGGACTAAAGATGTCCCTATATAAACCTTTCGTCCAGCCCGAGCCCATTCTCTCTGTTTTCCCCTGTCATTCCTCTCCTCTGTTCTTCCCCTTTGCTCGAGCTCGTCCTCCATTTTTGCCAAAATTTGTCAAGATTTGAAGGCACCCCATCCATCCAAGTGGTCACAAAGGTTAGCAACTTTGTCCTTTCATCTCTCATTGCTAGATTAGCTCGTGCAATGCTCTATAAGTATAGTGATTTGTGGGTTTTAGTTTGGGAGTAATTATATGTGGGAGTTATATTTGATTTATATGCAATTTGAGCTCAAATTAACCTCTTAGTTTGCATATGTATGTTTGGTGTACTTGGTGCCTTCCTGTCCCCGTCCTAACCACCGTCGATCGCCCGCACCGTCCCATCCCCAGTGCCACCTTGCTGAGCCTCTTGTTCTTATCCTTTTTATAAAAAAAAAATCATGTTTGTATGATTTAGATAGTTACTTGTATAATTTTCTTACCTGTATGGTTGTTTGTTATACATAGTGGCATGCTTTTGATATCCGTCCCCGTCGGCCCTCGTCCGGTTTATGATTCGGATGTGGTACATATATTCTCTTTTATAACTATTTGTTGCATTTCGTGTTGATGACAATTATGCCCATCAAGTTGACATAGATATTTTTATCTAGGAGGTATGTGAACCGGAAATTGCAACCGACCCTCTTGTCGAGAAGTTAAATTTAGTTGAAAAAGAAAACGAGTATTTGAAAGAAAAATTGAAAAGAATTGAAGGAGAAGATGAAACTGGAGTTGTATGTTGCCGATGTCGTCGATGATCACAAGATCAAGATGGATGCAATGCGCTGGAAGATTAGAAAGATTAGAAAATATGCCGTTAATAAAGAGGCTTGGTATCACTATGCTGGTGGATCAATTGTTACCTTAGTTGCGATCTTGATCGCATTTGTTGTTGCATTTAAATGCTTTAGCTAGAGAGTTTGTATGTTGTTTTATGAGAATAAGTGTGTATGAACTTGTATTAATTTTGTCTTTTCGGTGTTGTGTAATGAAGATGAACTGGCAATGGATGTACGATGACCGATGCTCTCCCCAGTTCATTGATGGCGTGCATACTTTTCTGCTTGCGGCTGAGGCAAACAAGCGGCCGGATGGTTTTATGTGTTGTCCATGTGCTGTCTGTAAGAATGATCACAATTACTCTAACTAAAGAACCATTCACGTCCACATGTTTACGTCCGGTTTCATGTTCGGCTATAACTATTGGACCAAGCACGGAGAAAGAGGGGTTCTAATGGAAGAGAATGAAGAAGAAGAGGATGATGACAGCTATCCTGGCCATGGGTTCCCTGAATACGATGGTACTACAATGGGGGAAGAAGCTGAAGAAGAGGCATCAGATGAGCCTGCTGATGATCTTGGTCGGGCCATTGCTGATGCAAAGAGAAACTGCGCAAGTGAAAAGGAGAAGTTGAAGTTGCAGCGCATGTTAGACGATCACAAGAAATTGTTGTACCCAAATTGCAAAGATGACAAGAAAAAGCTGGGTACCACATTGGAATTGCTGCAATGGAAGGCAGAGAATGGTGTATCTGACAAGGGATTTGAAAAGTTGCTGATAATATTGAAGAAGATGCTTCCAAAGGACAACGAATTGCCCGACAGTACATACGAAGCAAAGAAGGCTGTCTGCCCTCTAGGATTAGAGGTGCAGAAGATACATGCATGCCCTAATGACTGCATCCTCTACCGCGGTGAGTACAAGAATTTGAATGCATGCCCGATATGCGGTGCATTGCGCTATAAGATCAGCCGTGATGACCATGGTGATGTTGAGGGCTGATATGTCTCCAACGTATCTATAATTTATGAAGTATTCATGCTGCTATATTATCATTCTTAGATGTTTTACAATCATTTTATAGCAACTTTATATCATTTTGTGGGACTAATTTATTGACATAGTGCCCAATGCCAGTTGCTGTTTTCTGCTTGTTTTTAACATCGCAGAAACTCAATACCAAACGGAGTCCAAACGCAGCGAAACTTTTTGTGGATTTTTTATGGACCAGAAGACATCCAATGGGCCAGAGCAGCACCTGGGGGGGTGCCCCGAGGGGGGCACAACCAACCAGGGCGCACCTGGGCCCCCAGGCGCGCCCCGGTGGGTTGTGCCCACCTGGGTGGCCTCCCGCACCGCCTCTTCGCCCTATAAATTGCCAAATATTCCAAAAACCCTCGCGGAGACCCTAGATCAGAAGTTCCACCACCGCAAGCCTCTGTATCCACGAGAAACCAATCTAGACCCCGTTCCGGCACCCTGCCGGAGGGGGAAATCATCACCGGTGGCCATCTTCATCATCCCGGCAGCCACCATGATGAGGAAGGAGTAGTCCACCCTCGTGGCTGAGGGTTTATACCAGTAGCTATGTGTTTAATCTCTCTCTCTCGTGTTCTTGAGATGCACAATCTTGATGTATCGCGGGTTTTGTTAATATAGTCGGATCATATGGTGTTTTCCCCTCTCTATCTTGTTGTGATGAATTGAGATTTCCCTTTGAGACTTTGTTTTATCGGATTGAATACTTTTATGGATTTGAGAGCACTTGATATATGTCTTGCATACGAATACCCATGGTGACAATGGGGTATTATATTGATTCACTTGATATATGTTTTGGCACTCAACTCGCTGATTCCCGAGGTGACATTGGGGTTATCTATGCATAGGGGTTGATGCACGTTCTTGTCTTTGTTTCTCCGGTAGAAATCTTGGGGCACTCTTTGAGGTTCTTTGTGTTGAATTGAGCATTACGAATCTGAATTTGCTTTGGGGTTATTTTAGTACGAACTCTTGGATAGATCGATACGAAAGAATAGCTTTGAGGTGGTTTCGTACCCTACAAACAATTTATTCTTACGTTCTCCGCTAGATAGGAACTTTGGAGTGATTCTTCATCACACGTTGAGGGATGGTTATATGATCCAATTATATTAGCATTGTTTAGAGATTGCACTAGCGAAAGTACGGACCCTAGGCCTTGTTTTCAAGCATTGCAATACCATTTTTGCTCACTTTTGCCACTTGCTACCTTGCTGTTTTTATTTATTTGGATTATAAAAATATATTTCTACCATCCATATTACACTTTTATCACCATCTCTTCGCCGAACTAGTGCACCTATACAATTTGCCATTGTATTGGGTGTGTTGGGGACACAAGAGATTTCTTGTATTTGGTTGCAGGGTTGTTTGAGAGAGACCATCTTCATCCTACGCCTCCCACGGATTGATAAATCTTAGGTCAACCACTTGAGGGAAAATTGCTACTGTCCTACAAAACTCTGCGCTTGGAGGCCCAACACGAGTCTACAAGAATAAAGTTGCGTAGTAGGCATCAAGCTCTTTTCTGGCCCCGTTGCCGGGGAGGTGAGTGCATGAAGGTATATCTTTAGATCTTGCAATTGAATCTTTTAGTTTCTTGTTTTATCACTAGTTTGGTTTATAAAAAGAAAACTACAAAAAATTATGGAATTGAGGTTGCAACATATTGTTCATCTTTATAATGTCTTTCGTGAAAATGATGGAAAGGAAAATTGTGCTCAATTGATAAAAGAAGAATTCTATAAAATGTTCGACAAAAAATCTTTGAATGATGAGCATGATTGCAATGTTGTTAGTATGAATTCTTTGAATATCCATGATGCTAATGATATGCAAAGCTACAAGCTTGGGGATGCTATGTTTGATGAAGATGATATTTTTAGTCCCCCAAATTTTCATGTGCAAATTTGTTATAATGGCAGCATGCCTGCTATTTATGACGATTATATTGATGAAAGTGGATTTGGAGAGGTCATGACTTTATTTAGTGATGAATCCACTATTTTGGAAGAGGTTTCAATTGATTATGACAACAAAGTTGCTATCTATGATGATTATGGTGATGACATGTGTGCTATAAAGAATAATGATAACCATGAAACTTGTCATCATAATTTTAGTGTTCAATTTGATTATGCCAATCAAGAATCGCATGATAGTTATTTTGTTGAGTTTGCTCCCACTACTATTCATGAGAATAAATTTGCTTATGTGGAGAGTAATAAATTTTTTATGTATGTGGATCATGAAAAGAATGCTTTATGTGATAGTTATATTTTTGAATTCATTCATGATGCTACTGAAAATTATCATGAGAGAGGAATATATGCTTCTACATATTTCAATACTATCAAGTTTCCTCTCTATGTGTTGAAAGTTTTGAAGTTGCACTTGTCTTGCCTTCCTATGCTAGTTGATTTTTGTTCCTATAAATTGTTTGCTCACAAAATCCCTATGCATAGGAAGTGGGTTAGACTTAAATGTGCTAGTCATATGCTTCATGATGCTCTCTTTATGTCTCAATTCTTATCTTTTATGCGAGCATCATTGAAATCATCATGCCTAGCTAAAAGGCATTAAATAAAAGCGCTTGTTGGGAGACAACCCAACACTTTTACCTACTGTTTTTGTGTGTTCACATGGTTAGGCTACTGCAATGATCTTGTTTTATAGCTTTTGTTTCAATAAAGTGCCAAGTAAAACCTTTGGGATAGTGTGGATGATAGTTGACTTGATTCTGTGCAAAAACAGAAACTTTTGCGTCCAGTGCAGAAATTCCTGTCTTTAACTGGAAAGTGGAAAACTTCTGATTTGTTTACAGTTGAAGGTAATACAAATTTTCTACCTTTTCCTAATTTTTCAGAATTTTTGAATGTACAGAAGTACGACCTTAATTCAGATCTTTACATGTTGTTCTGTTTTTGACAGATTCTGTTTTCAATGCATAGTTTGCTTGTTTTCTAGTTTCTATGGCTTATATTTCTCAATATAAATTGTGGAAATGATATGCTACAGTATTAATTGTGTGGAAACAATTATGAATCTTGTCTTTGACAGTACCAAAGTGAAATGGTTTGCTATTTATCATACTAACCCATCTCATGAAGTTCCGTTAAGTTTTGTGTGATTGAAGTTTTCAAGTTTTGGGTGAGATATCGATATGAGGAGAATAATAAGTGACAAGACCCTAAGCTTGGGGTTGCCCAAGGCACCCCAAGGTAATATTCAAGGAATATCCAAGCAACTAAGCTTGGGGATTCCCCGGAAGGCATCCCCTCTTTCGTCTTCAACATTATCGGTAACCTCACTTGGAGCTATATTTTCATTTGTCACATGATATGAGATTTATTTGGAGCATCATTTTCTTGTTAGGATTTGCTTGCTGTTATTGATAATAATGTTTTACATCTTTCTTTTCAATAAAAATGTCAAGGATAGCCTTTACCATGCTTATTTTGCAAGTATATGAGTTGCTGTTTCAAAACAATAAGTTTATTGATGATGCAAAAATTCCCAAGAAAATTCAGAATGTGATAAAATGTTGAAACTTTTTGCACAATAATATTTGATAAATTTTCTACAGTGTGGTAAATTTTCATAATTTTTGGAGTTAAAGAAGTATTTATACTCTTCCATTTTTTACAGACTATACTGTTTTGGCAGATTGCTGTTATGTTTGCATATGTTTGCTTGTTTAATGATTCTATTTGAGGATAGGAGTATTAAATATGCAGAGGCATTTAGTATGCAATGTTGAATAATAATTTTTGTGATTTTCTAAAAAAGATAATGATAAGGTTTTTGCATTGGTTTATACTAACTTATCTCACGAGTTCTTGTTGAGTTTTGTATGTATGAAGTTGTTAAGATTTAGGGAAACCGTGATATAAAAGGAATTAAGGAGACACAAAAGCTCAAGCTTGGGGATGCCCAAGGCACCCCAAGATAATATTTCAAGAAGTCTCAAGCATCTGAGCTTGGGGATGCCCCGGTAGGCATCCCACCTTTCTTCATCAACAATTATCGGTTAGTATCGGTTGAGCCTATGTTTTTGCTTCTTCACTTGAGTTGTGCTATTCTTGGAATGTCATTTTGTTTTGTTTTAATTGCTGTTTTAATAAAATACTTAGATCTGAAAGTTTTTAAATAAGAGAGAGTTCTCAATTAGCTACCCCTTTACTTAACTAATCGCTTGATCTTCACTTATATCTTTTTGGAGTAGTTTGTCATTTACTCTCGTGCTTCACTTATATCCTATGAGTAAATTGTTGAATGAATTGAATATCAAGAAGTTGAAATTATATGTTCATATCATGCCCAGTGGTAGCTTCACATTGGGTTTAGAAAGTGAAATCTTTTGAAGCTTGACAATCACAATATTGGTCATACAAGCAATTCATCAATGATTACTATAAGGAAGAGAACTTTCAGATGCAAATAAACTATCTTGCAAATCTTTTGTGATTGTGAGCCCCCATTAAAATATTATATGCCAAAATTGTTGACATTGGACAAGGAAGACAACGTAATGATTTATGTTTGTTCATATTCACATAGAAGTTATATTGTCATAGATCCTTCAACATGTGGTGCTTATCCCCCATCTTTGCTAGCCAAAAATTCCGCACCAAGTAGAGATACTACTTGTGCATCCAAAAACCCTTAAACCCAAATCTTATTTTCAAGAGTCTACCATACCTACCTAAGGATTGAGTAAGATCCTTCAAGTAAGTTGTCATCGGTGCAATAAGGCAATAAAAATTGCTTCTAAAAGTGTTAGATCATTTAGTGTAAGACAAAATTGAGCGTTGTACGAACTTGTGATGGCAAAGAATAAAAGCAACAGACTGCATAATAAAGGTTGCTATCATAAGGGGCAATATAACGAGACATTCTTTTGCACTAAGGGATTGAGCATACAAACAAAAAGCGCATGGCAACCTCTGCTTCCCTCTGCGAAGGGCCTACCTTTTACTTTTATGTATTTACTTTTATTCAAGAGTCAAAGTTTTTCTCTCTATTCCTTTTTAGTTTTCTCTATTGGCAAGCATCATGTGGTGAGGAAAGATCTAGGCACATATATCCAGTTGGATATGGGTAGCATGAGTTATTATTGTTGACATCACCCTTGAGGTGAATACGTCGGGAGGCAAAATTATAAGCCCCTATCTTTCTATGTGTCCGGTTGAAACATTTTGCTCATGTGTATGCGGTGAGTGTTAGCAATCATAGAAGGCTATATGATGGTTGAGTATGTGGAGGTCTTACTTAGACTCTGTTGAATAAGTAGAATTGCAATTGTTTGGTGACTAAGAATATAGGTTGTTGAGTTTCAAGATAATTCATTGTTTGAACCTTAACATGTGAATTGGTTGCTACTTTAACATGATGAGTTTGATGAGAAAGAGTTGCTGTTATGATGCTAGGAAAAGTGATTGAACTTACTATTGATCAAACTTATGCACTTTGCTAGCATTCACAATTCATAAATTATTTCTTTTATCATTTACCTACTCGAGGACGAGTAGGAATTAAGCTTGGGGATGCTGATACGTGTCCAACGTATCTATAATTTATGAAGTATTCATGCTGCTATATTATCATTCTTAGATGTTTTACAATCATTTTATAGCAATTTTATATCATTTTTTGGGACTAACTTATTGACATAGTGCCCAGTGCCAGTTGTTGTTTTTTGCTTGTTTTTTACATCACAGAAAATCAATAACAAACGAAGTCCAAACGCAGCGAAACTTTTTGTGGATTTTTTATGGACCAGAAGACATCCAATGGGCCAGAGTAGCACCTGGGGGGTGCCCCGAGGTGGGCACAACCCACCAGGGTGCGCCTGGGCCCCCAGGTGCGCCCCAGTGGCTTGTGCCCACCTCGGTGGCCTCCCGCACCGCCTCTTCGCCCTATAAATTGCCAAATATTCCAAAAACTCTCGCGGAGACCCTAGATCAGAAGTTCCGCCGCCGCAAGCCTCAGTTGCCACGAGAAACCAATCTAGACCCCGTTCTGGCACCCTGCCGGAGGGGGAAATCATCACCGGTGGCCATCTTCATCATCCCAGTGGCCACCATGATGAGGAAGGATTAGTTAACCCTCGGGGCTGAGGGTTTGTACCAGTAGCTATGTGTTTAATCTCTCTCTCTCTCTCGTGTTCTTGAGATGCACAATCTTGATGTATCGCGGGCTTTGTTAATATAGTCGGATCATATGGAGTTTTCCCCTCTCTATCTTGTTGTGATGAATTGAGTTTTCCCTTTGAGATTTCAATTTATCGGATTGAATACTTTTATGGATTTGAGAGCACTTGATATATGCCTTTCATACGAATACCCATGGTGAAAATGGGGTATTATGTTGATTCACTTCATATATGTTTTGGCACTCAACTCGCGGATTCCCGAGGTGACATTTGGGTAATCTATGCATAGGGGTTGATGCATGTTCTTGTCTTTGTTTCTCCGGTAGTAATCTTGGGGCACTCTTTGAGGTTCTTTGTGTTGGATTGAGCATTATGAATCTGAATTTGCTTTGGTGTTATTTTAGTACGAACTCTTGGATAGATCGATCGGAAAGAATAGCTTTGAGGTGGTTTCGTACCCTACAAACAATTTATTCTTATGTTCTCCGCTAGATAGGAACTTTGGAGTGATTCTTCATCGCACGTTGAGGGATGGTTATATGATCCAATTATATTAGCATTGTTGAGAGATTGCACTAGCGAAAGTACGGACCCTAGGCCTTGTTTTCAAGCATTGCAATACTGTTTGTGCTCACTTTTGTCACTTGCTACCTTGCTGTTTTTATTTATTCAGAATATAAAAATATATTTCTACCATCCATATTACACTTCTATCACCATCTCTTCGCCAAAAGTGCACCTATACAATTTTCCATTGTATTGGGTGTGTTGGGGACACAAGAGATTTCTTGTATTTGGTTGCACGGTTGTTTGAGGGAGACCATATTCATCCTACGCCTCCCACGGATTGATAAACCTTAGGTCATCCACTTGAGGGAAAATTGCTACTGTCCTACAAAACTCTGCGCTTGGAGGCCCAACACGAGTCTACAAGAATAAAGTTGCGTAGTAGACATCAGCGCCCCAGGAAGAGGATTCCTGCCAAAGTGATGTGGTCTGCTACTATAATACCACGGTTGAAACGTTTGTTCCAAAGCAAAGAGCATGCCAAGTTGATGCAATGGCACAAAGAAGACCATAAGAAAGACAAGAAGTTGAGAGTACCCGCTGACGCGTCGTAGTGGAGAAAAATCGAGAGAAAGTGTGTGGGGGGGACTTTCCAGATGACTAAAGGAACGTATGGTTTGGTTTAAGTGCAGATGACATTAATCCTTTTGGGGAGCAGAGCAGCAATCATAGCACCTGGCCCGTGACTCTATGTATCTATAACCTTCCTCCTTGGTTGTGCATGAAGCGGAAGTTCATTATGATGCCAGTGCTCGTCCAAGGCCCTAAGCAACCCGGCAACGACATTGATGTGTACCTAAGGCCATTAGTTGAAGAACTTTTATAGCTGTGGAATGGAAAAGGTGTACGTATGTGGGATGAGCACGACCAGGAGGAATTTAGCCTACATGCGTTGCTGTTTGTGACCATCAATGATTCGCCTGCTTTTAGTAACCTTTCACGACAGACAAACAAGGGATACCACGCATGCACGCATTGTTTAGATGATACCAAAAGTATATATTTGGATAAATGTAAGAAGAATGTGTACCTGGGACATCGTTGATTTCTTCCGATCAAGCATCTCTTAAGAAATAAAGGCAAGCATTTCAAATGTGAGGCAGATCACCGGAAGAAGCCTCGCCACCGTACTAGTCGTGATATACTTGATATGGTCAAGGATTTAAAAGTAATCTTTGGAAAGGGTCCTGACGGACAATCTATTCTGAATGACGCTGACAGACACGCACCCATGTGGAAGAAGAAATCTATATTTCGGGACCTACCCTATGGGAAAGAACTAGAGGTCCGCTCTACAATCGACGTGGTGCACGTGACGAAGAATCTTTGCGTGAACCTGTTAGGCTTCTCGGGCGTGTATGGGAAGACAAAAGATACACCGGAGGCTCGGGAGGACCAGCAACGTATGCATGAAAAAGACGGCATGCATCCAAAGCAGTATCAGGGTCATGCCAGCTATGCTCTTACCAAAGAGGAGAAGGAAATCTTCTTTGAATGCCTGCTCAGTATGAAGGTCCCGCCTGGCTTTTCGTCGAATATAAAGGGAATCATAAATATGGCAGAGAAAAAGTTCCAGAACCTAAAGTCTCATGACTACCACGTGATTATGAAGCAATTGCTTCTGGTTGCATTAAGGGGGCTTCTACCGGAAAATGTTCGATTAGCCATTGAGAAGTTATGTGCATTCCTCAATGCAATCACTTAGAAGGTAATCGATCCAGAAATCCTACTAAGGTTACAGAATGATTTGGTGCAATGTCTTGTCAGTTTTGAGTTGGTGTTCCCACCATCCTTCTTCAATATCATGACGCACGTCCTAGTTCACCTAGTCGTCGAGATTGCCATTCTGGGTCCTGTATTTCTACACAATATGTTCCCCTTTGAGAGGTTCATGGGAGTCTTAAAGAAATATGTTCAAAACCATGCTAGGCTAGAAGGAAGCATCTCCAAGGGCCATGAAACAGTGGAGGTCATTGTGTTTTGTGTTTGACTTTATTCCTAACTTTAAGCCGATTGGTGTTCCTGAATCGTGGCATGAGGGCAGACTGGGTGGAAAAGGCACGCTAGGAAAGGACCAACTAATATGTATGGACGGGCATTCTTGGGCTCAAGCACACTACACAGTTCTACAAAATTCAGCCTTGGTGGCTCCGTATATCGAGGAACACAAGAATATTCTACGCTCCTAACACCCAGAGCAGTCTGACGACTGGATTACATGTGAACACACGGGGACTTTCGGCGGTTGGTTGCAGACACGTCTCATGCATGACGACACTGTTGCAGATGAGCTGTACTTGCTGCCAAGTTACCATCTTCGACTATATTAACTTTCAAAGGCTACGAGATAAATGGGAATACATTTTACATGATCGCCCACGATAAAAAGAGCACCAACAAAAACAGTGGTGTCCGCTTTGATGTAGCAAACACCAATAGGCCAAAGGACACATATTATGGTTACATAGAGGAGATATGGGAACTTGACAATGGACGTGAATTGAATGTCCCTTTGTTTTGGTGCAAATGAGTCAATCTGATAGGAGGCGGGGTAAAGGAAGACCCGTGGTACGAAATGACAACAGTGGATCTCAACAATCTAGGGTATGCAGACGAACCATTCGTCCTAGCCAATGATGTGGCGCAGGTTTTCTATGTGAAGACCATGTCTACCAAGCCAAGAAAAAGAAAAGATAAGGAAGCGAATACATCATACGATGAGCCAAAGTGCCACATAGTTCTTTTAGGGAAAAGAAACATCGTGGGAGTGGAGGACAAGACAGACTTGTCACAAGATTATGAAAAGTTTCATGAAATTGCTACCTTCACAGTGAACACTGACCCAAGCATCCTGTTAAATGATGAAGATTGTCCATGGTTACGGCACAATGGGACACACGCGAAGAAAAAGTTTTATACCCCAAGATCTCACTCTGGGATGTGACCGGCTTCACCGTCATCACTTTCTTCTTTAGTGAGTTTCCGGACTTATCTGGAAAGTCCCACTTCGCACAAATCAGAGGGAATCTTTGTAATAGTTAGGGTATATATGTGTTTTGGCATTTGAAACGTGAAGAAATATTATGTCCAAACAAAATATTTCATGCATTATGTAGGACTTCATTTGCTATTTTTTTGAGCTAAATGACCCCGAAATTGAAAAGCACTACAAATGAACTCTGAAAAGGTTGAAAGTTGGCATGGTATCAGCATTTCACCCACATAGTATGTGCTAAAAAGTTGAGAGGGTTACGGCAAAAACTGGATGCACTTCGTGTACAAAATGGACAATCTCTTTCGAAGTATCACAGTTTCGGACGAAAACTCATCTGTTACAAAGGCATTTCATTTTTTAAACTTATTTCAACTCTAGACTTTTTGTGCATTCAACATGCACCATTCAAAGCCACATCATCAATTTTCAACCCTTTCTGACTTCATTTGCTATTTTTCATGCATTTACTAATTTTTTTTGAGCTAAATGATCCTGAAATTGAAAAGCACTACAAATGAACTCTGAAAAGGTTGAAAGTTGGCATGGTATCCTCATTTCACCCACATAGCATGTGCTAAAAAGTTGAGAGGGTTACGGCAAAAACTGTATGCACTTCGTGTACAAAATGGACAATCTCTTTCGCAGTATCAGGGTTTCGGACGAAAACTCATCTGTTACAAAGGCATTTCATTTTTTAAACTTATTTCAACTCTAGACTTTTTGTGCATTCAAAATGCACCATTCAAAACCACATCATCAATTTTCAACCCTTTTTGACTTCATTTGCTATTTTTCATGTATTTACTATTTTTTTAGCTAAATGACCCTGAAATTGAAAAGCACTACAAATGAGCTCTGAAGTTATTCACAAACTAGTGATTCACACAATTAAACAGCAGGAAAAAGAATCACTCAAAAATCTATTTTTAAGGTAAAGTTATTCAACAACTAGTGATTCACACAAATTTCAAAAAATTCAAAATTAAATTATTCAAATTTGAAAACTACTGACACTAACAGAAAGTTTATAATTTTTGTGACCTAAACCAAAAAGATTCACTCAAAAAGTCTAAATATTTTGCTATAAGTAGAAATAAAAAAAATAAAGCAAAAAACAAAAAAAAATGGAAAATAAATAAATTAAAAAATGCCCGCCTACTGGGCCGCCACGGCCTGCATACGACTAGAAACCCAACTACTAGTTGGGCTAGGATGCAGGCCCGCAGGGCAAGTAGGCCCCACAAGGGAGTGACAGGTTTGTTAGGCCCACACAGGGCTGCTTTATAGAGGATCTCGACAGGGAAGCCGCGGCGGGGCTTATAAACTGCTGCGAGCTCCTCTCAACTAGCGAGGTGGGACTAAACTTCCGACACCGGGATGCACAAACCTTTAGTCCCGGTTGGTGGCTCCAACCGGGACTATTGGCCCCCCTTTAGTCCCAGTGCGGGCCACCAACCGGGACTAAAGGCCTGGGCTTCCCGCTGCTTGGCCTGGTGAAATTTACCTTTAGTCCCGGCTGGTGGCTCGCACTGGTACTAAAGGAGGGCCTTTAATCTCGGTTGGAGCTACCAACCGGGTCTAAAGGTGTTTGTATATAAGCGGCACTTTGCAAATTTCCAATCCCCACTCTCCCCATTCTCTCGATCGATGCCGCCAGGCTGCTGCGCCGTCGCCTCCCCTGATGGACGCCGGAGATCATCCCTGCCCCCGACGCCGGCGCTCGCGCCTCCTCCCCCGGCTGAGCCCGTCGACGCCGCCCGTGCCCTCTACCCCGAGTCTCGCCGGTCTCGACCTCACCGTCGCCTACCTCGCCGTCGTCTACCTCGCCCGCTATGAGCTCGCCGCCCCCTCGATCTCCGGCGATTTTTTTTTCACTAGATGTTTTAGATGTTAATTAGTATATATATGCATGCATGTATTAGATTTCATTATATTTTTTCACTAGATGCTTATTAATTAGTATAAATGTATATATGTATGTATGTTTTAAATTATTTTTTTTCACTAGATTTTTTTATACAATGTATGTATATATGTATATGTAGATGAACGGTAGAATTTGCATAGATTTTTGTTTTTTAGTTTTTGATACTTTTAATGTTGTATCATAGTATATAAAAAATTTGCATAGAAAAAAGTTGCATAGGAAATAGTTGACCATATGTATAGTATAGAAAAAATTTGCATCGAAAAAAGTTGCATAGAAAACATTTGAGGAATTTTTACCAAGCATAGAAAAAATTTGCATAGAAAAAAGTTGCATATTTTAATGTTAATATATTAATGTTGTATTTGCAAAAGTTTGTCATGTATTTGCAAAATCAAGTGAACAAGAATTGCAAAAATCATAATCAAGCATTTAAAAAATGTTAAATTTGCATAGAAACATTTTTGGCGTCGACGATGTCGGCCCGCATCCTCGTCATTGACTCGGTGGCGACAACCTGCTTGAGCGGCACCATGTCCGGGACTGGGCTGCGCCGGGCTGGCACTGGGAGGTGCTACCTTCCGGGGCGCGCAGCTTGGTGAGGAACCGGGCTCCTGTCGTCGACCCGGAGTTTCTTTGGTAGCGGTCGTGTGAGCCACTTTCGGTGTGGAGGCAGCCGGCCCCCGCGGAGGTTGTACGTCACCGTGTCAGGGAGGAGGATAAGCACGTCTATCGCTACATGGTTGCGTTGGATGTCAGGTTCTCCAATACCTGGCAGGTTATTCAAGGATCTCACTCGAGCTATGATCCTGTGATGGTTCCTTCTCTTTGGGTGTCCACCGCCCGCTCTTCAGGAACCGCGAGTGAACTAGATTATTCGATAATATTTGATCTGTATTAGCTAGTGATGTTATATGATAATATTCGAGATGTATTAGTGATAATACTCAAGATGTATTCGAGATTATATTCGATAATATTCGATGATGCATTAACTTGATTATTCGAGATGTATTAGTGATAATATTCGAGATGTATTTGAGATTATATTCGATGATGCATGTATTAGTGATATTATTCGAGATGCATTCTAATTTGAATATTAAATTGTTTTATCTTTCTTCTGGATTAGTTAAGCTATGGACGCTAGCGGTAGAGACAACGATGATCAAAACAAGATCTTGTTCGGCATGATCTGAAACCCAGCTGAGGTGAACCTGAATTCGAAGATGACGGTTCACAATATCTGAACAATTCTGGTGAGGGAATATTTAGGAAGAACAAACAGACGAAGGCCACACAGACAATGATGGCGAAGGAAATGATCTTCAATTAACAAAGACCGGTGAGGTATATATAAGGCCTCTGGTGATCATTATGTGTATTAATTGATTTGTATATACACACACACACACACACACACACATATATATATATATATATATATATATATATATATATATATATATATTAACGAATCGATCTTTCTTCTTTTTGCCCCCCTGATCGAGCAAATCTTCTACAACCAGGGCAGTACGAGGCCCGGCCAAAAGGTTGCCGGCTGGCATAAAGTACAACATCGATGCGGTCAAACCATGCGGCGAAACGCTTGCTCCTAAATCGAATACGGACAAATTTAAACGTCAGTGCGGAGTTATTGTCAGGGACCAAATCCCGATCTTCGTTCAAGAATGGAATAAGCCAGCAAAGGGAGATCGAGGAGTTAGTTTTGTCTCCGACAAAGCAAAAGATCTGCTTTGGGAATCGGTCATTTCACATTTCACCCTACCAGATCATTTCATAGATGCACAATGGGAGGAAGTCAAGAAGAGTGCTCTTAAGAAGAAGGCCACACAATTCTACAACCACAAGAAAAGATTATGGGCCGGCTACATCGAAGGAGGAAAGCAGACTCCAGCATTCACTCGACCACTGGAGAAGGCAAAAGATCACTGGGACTCTTTCGTGAAGTTCAAGGAATCGGAAGCAGCTAATTAAGGAACGGTCAAGGAAAAACAAGATTAATGCTGCGAAAAAAAAGCACCACCGTGTTCTTGGGCCAGGTGGCTACCAGGTCGGCTGACCTAAGTGGGATCAATCTGAGGAACAGATGATTGCTACAGGGGTCACTCCAAAAACATTGGGTTGGCCCGACAGGTGCATGACTTGGTTTTATGCGCATGGGGGAAAGTTGGACCCAAAGACAGCGGAGATTGTGGAGCGGGCAAGTCTTAAAGCAACCTCCGATGCTTTACTTGTTGCAATAGAAGAGGCTCGAACGGGGGCGTTCAAGCTCGAGAGAGAGAACGACGAGCTTACGCGCGCCCTGAAGAATCCTGAACACCCGGGACGAGCACAAAGAAAAGGCGTTGTTCCATGGTTTGAGGGGTTTGCGGATTGAAACTCCACTTACTGAAGCCGTGCGAGAAAGAAGAAGCAGGAGGAGGAGCAAAAGATGCAAGAAGCAGACCGCCTTCAATTGGTAGAATTGAAGCACGTGGAGTTGGAACGCGCTTTCATGCGGCAGCAGGAGCAGATCGACTCACTTAGCTAGGAAAGGGTGTCTAAGCGATAGCAGCAAGCAGATCCAACATTGGATAAAACCGTCCCATCTATGCCGAAAAGCAGCATGGGTTCCACCCCAGCCGATGATGCACTGCTGGCTAGATACCCCGTGGATGATATTAAAGCTACGACACCTTGTGAGATACACATGAAACTGAAGAACATATCCATGAAGGTGGCGGATGGCTATACTTTACCAAATCCCCCTGAAGCAACCTTCCATGGCAATCCGATTCCAGCTGGCTATGCTCGTGTCGGGGTGGATGAAGTGATGTCGGGATATGATGAGCTAGAGTTTGACATTCCTGGAGGTGAGGAGGAGCGCACACTGGGAGATGCCATATGTCGTATCATTATATGGAGAAAGGATTGCATTGTCTTTCCAAGGCCACCGACTCGTCCTCCAAGTCCGCCGCATCAGCCGACTCCTCCTCCAAATCCGCCGCGTCAGCCGAATCCAACTCACCCCGAGACGGAGCGCGCCGCTAGTCCGCCACCGTGTCAGCCGACTCCAACGCACCCCGAGACGGAGCACGACGCTTGTCCACCACCGCGTCAGCCGACTCCACCCCACCCCGAGAGAGAGCCTATCAGTGCGAGTCTGCCATATCGATCTCGGGCGCGTCAGCCTTCTCCAAAGCGGAAGAGAGCACCAAGCAAGAAAGCATCTCCTCCTACCAAAAAGAAGTTGGCTTATGACATGACCATCGAGGAAAACAACGCCAAAGTGGATGCCCAAGTGAAGTCCTTTTTGGCAAAGAAACCGCCCCCGCTGCCAAAGGAGAAAATACCTGAGAAAGTCATAGAACACTTTGTGGATATGGCTCAACCGGCTGTGAAGAGAATGGACTCAGACTATGAGCGCTCTATTAAGAAGTCATGTTGTGCACAAAAAGATAAGGAGTCGAGCTCGAGCCAAGCAGGTAGTAATAAAAGCGGGATAACTGTTCCCCAGCTAGGAGAACAGGCAGTGCAATCGATCCCCCCGCTCATTGTTGAATCACATGTGAGTATCGCTGGTCAGCCGGTAATAACCGACGCTCAAAGATAGATGGCTAGAGAGGTCGGTGTCACAACAAGAAATATGTCAACTTGCAACCATCACTATTGGTGGCTGAATGGTCATTGTTTTTCATTTGCGACCTTTTTGTGACAAAAAACGGATGGTCAAAAGCTAACCGTCTTTAATGGAAATTAATGACCTTCTTTGTGATTAGGTCGTAGAAGGCAACGACCAAAACAAAAGGTCGTTGAACCAACGACCAATTTCTTTGGTTGCTGGTTGTCTGCCCAGGCCACGTCGGATCCAACGTGGCAAGCTGATGTGGCAAAATTGCGACCAAATGAAAAGGTTGTTGACAAGAATCAGCCCGATCTGATTAGGTGTCTATGTGGGCCGAGCCCATTAATTCAACACATTTATTATATTTTTTCCATGTTAATTCTGGTCGGTTTCATGGGCCAAGCCCAACATTGCAGCCTTTTTATTTTTGGGCTGTGGGCTTTTTGTCTCAACAGTTTCAGTTTTCTTTTTTTATAAGATGGGTTCACTAGTCAGGTAGGTCCCCATTGTCAGGTTCTGGTACTGGGTCCTAGCTGTCAGGGCCATATTCTTAATTTTCTAATTTGACGTAAATAAATAACTAGTATTTAAATTGGCACACAGAAAACACATGAAATACTTCAAATATTATCAACCAAATTCAGTACAGAACTCCTGCTGTACAAATAACACGTAATAAGGTCTAACATACAAGCTCCACAAGTTCAATAACTAGATACAATACTTTACAAGCTCTACAAGTGTTATGTTCTTCAGCATGGAGCTCTTCTTGCCATTGTGAGGAGGTGGATGATGTCCATGGTGTGCTTTAGATGCACACATCCGTGAGCTTCTTGCCGCTGTTGCATCCGTTCGTTTGATGATGGGGGTATCAATGCATCCAAGTAGAAGAAAATCACCATCATTAACCCACAGCTTCAAGTACAAGCTAAGTATGTATCAAGTGACAGTGAAAACAAGTTGAGAAAGACGATGTAAATATCTATTTCATGTCATGCAGAGTTCAAACTGAATAAACCTATGCATACGAAGGTGAAATATTACAAAGAAAGCACTCATCAGGTAGCAGTGCATACAAAATCTCTGTGTTAGCAGTAGTAAATACTCTCTGTGTTAGCAGTAGTAAAACTCATGCAGTACCAAGTTAACAACTTTGAGTCAGAAAAGCTAGAAGTGTCTCTTAAGAGAGACCAGAACTTAGAATTAAGGCACATATCATATTCTGAACATTATCAGCACCATGGTAGTAACAATTAACAGTAGTAGGACATCAATGGGGCACAACTTAGTTAACTGCAGACGGACGAACGGACAGATAGGCAATTACCTTCTCGATGCAGGGGCGGGCGTCCTTGAAGTCGAGGAAGATGAGCGTGAGGGTGGCGGTAATGGCACTCCAGGACATGTTGAGGCTGAGCAGCAGCGCCACGACCATGCCCAAGGTGATGGCGTACATGCCGAAGGTGATTTTCTCCCCGGATTCGGTGCATGGATCAGCTCCCTTCCATTCCCAACAGCAGCAAGGAACTGGTGCTGCTGCCGTGCAAAGAAAAATATTGTAATCATGATAGAAGGCTGGGATGGCAGGAAGTGAAAATCCTGTCTTACAACATGAGCAGAGCACTAGTTACAAGCATGATAGAAGGCTGGGTGAAGAATATACGAAACTGAACCAATCAATTCAATTCAAAGGGTGTATCTTGTGTAAATGATGCTAGCAATCTCAGTTTCATGCATATATATATAGCAGAAATTTTATTAGATAATCCTAACTCCGTACTTAACAGATCTTCATTCCTCAAAATACTCAACAGAGAGTATTCCCTACCACAAGCAGCAAGATGAGCGGGGTTTGGGCGAGATCCAGCGAGGTGCATGGCTGCTCATTGGGTAACTAGTACCTGGATGTATGGAGTGAGGAGGGAGAGCTGCAGCATACTAATCTTGGGCGTGAAGAGTGGAAACTACCATATATTGCCCAAGAATTGAACCCAACTTTGACATGCATGCTGCAATTCGACTCCATTGGTTGTCACAGAGATAAGATGCAAATCAGCATTGTTTTGTTTGCCCCTGATTGATGAAGCTACTAATCAGGATTAAATGCAGACAGTAGTAGTAGCATAGCAGTATATATATTAATCTGACTAAACTGAACCAACACCACAAGTCTGCATATAATGAAGTTACTAGGTAGGGATCATATAACATGAGGCAGATGGATGATTAGCAAACATGCTGGGTGGCCAAGAAATGAACAACATATAAAATACTCCTACTACAATAGTAGTTAAGATGATGAGACAAAGGACAGCAGCATGCAGAGTTCTTGATGCACTATCACAGATAGGAGTATTAACCAACCAGCATGTCCATCATGCATTCTCCCATATCCATGATTAAAACCAGCAGCATGTTTTCACAAAGATAAGATAAATACCCCTAATTGATGAAGCTACAGTACTAGTCAAGATAACATCACCAGTCCAATCTTAACCAAAATCAGTGCATAATTGATGAAGTAGTAGCCTAGTAGCAGTAGATAAGTGCAAACTGAAGCAAACATTGATGAACTTGTAAGATTCCTTCCCACCACTGGACTGCTTGTCATCGATCCATCACCCTGCAGTGAAATGAAATCATATGTGAGTCTTGCATGATGAGACACATCATAGATGCAAGAATCAATGCAACATAGAAAAAGGGCAGTTGGTCGAGCAGGGATGGATGTTCATCTTCTGACGGAAGAACCCTAGACCTACGAATCCAATGGCGTCGTTCATCCGAGTGGTTCTAGATAGAAAATCTCAACTCCTCATGCGACAGCTCTAGAAATTTTTTATTTACCAAAAGATAGGCCTCCCTCTCTGATGTCATTAAGGCAACGCCATGAGAAAAACCATGACAAGTGGTACACACACTTCAATTCAATGTGAAAAACCATGACAAGTGGTACACACACTTCAATTCAATGTGATGCGATGAAAAACACATCTGTTTTGGGTTCTTCTATTTTGATCTGATGATATTGCCATCTTTTTCTAGCACTAATCAATATAGTCAGCACGGAAGAGTAGTTCAACACTCTAGCATGCTGAGGCGCGCATCTCTTTGGATGCAATTTTAGACACATACTGTAACCATAAGATTACCAACGCGTCACCAGCACCAGCACCAGCAATCCATAAAATCCCAAACTTATCCATTTCTGCTAGCTAGTATATGGATGGATGTGCAGTGCAGAACCCAGGAATATATGGATGGATCGATCATGGGTGGATGGATGGATGGAAAAAGGGCAGTTGGTCGAGCAATATAATGATAGCAAATTACAGGGAGGGCAATATCACCTTGGGCGTGAAGAGCGGCTCGGTGAAGAGGATCTGGCCCTCGTTCCCCAACTCCCAGCCAATGTTCCTCTAGAGGACGTAGGTGAGCAGGTCCTCCATGGTGTCCTAGTCCATGACGAAGCAGCGCACCACCTCCTCCACCACCGCCGCCGCGCCGTCGGCTAGCTCGCTCTCCTCCACCCCCGTCTTCATCTTCGAGGGCATCACTTGACCACAAACACACACATCGAATAAGGAGGGTCACGCATACGCAGAATGCCCCACGAAATGTCGAGTGAACCGAACGGGAGCAGAGGAGATCTGGCGACTCACTAGCCCGGGACCTGGTTGGCAGCGCGATGCCGGCCTTCAGCAGCTTGGACCCCGCGTCGATGACCAACGCCTCCACCGCCTTCAGCAGCAGCGGCAGCCTCTACAGATCCGCGGTCGCCATGGCCGGAGATGGGCGTCGTGGAGTTCGTCGGCATTGAGGGCCACCACAGAAGGACGCTCCGATGGGTGCGAGTGCGGATCCACCCTTCCCCGTCCCCACCCATCCGTCAATCTGAAGAGTGAGGGAGTGAGGTCGCCGGTGGAGATGGGGTTTCGCCGGTGTGGGTTGCCGACGGTGAGATTTGGAGAGGAATCGGGAGGGTGGGTGGAGCTCGAGTGGATCTCTGGCCAGGAAGGGGAGGTGGCGCTGGCGGTGGAGTGGAGGCCGTGGTCGGGGTCGGCGGCGGCGGGTCGTGGGGAGAGGAGTGGTGTGCGGGGGAGAGGGGGAGAGGAGTGGTGTGCGGGGGAGAGGAGCTCGCAGTGGGTGAGTGGTGTGCGGGGGAGAGGGTGCCATTCGGCCACTGACAGGTGGGCCCGCCAGGAATTAGGCCCACATGTCAGTGCCCTCGGTGGCATGTGGTGTAGGTCAGGGGAGCTGCTTCTGGGTGGGTGTGGGTGGCTGAGAGGGTGAGGGGATGTGGGTCGTTGGATCTGGCAGTATTTGACGGTTTATGATGCTTGATCCGCATGACATGCTCGTAGACCAATTAGAATGAAGTACAGGCTTTGATGACGTTATGACCATTCAAATTGGTCGTAATCGATTAACAATAGGCGGCTGCTATGAGTCAGTCAGATGATTTTGTTTAGAAAATATCTGCCTAGCTAGCCTCCCGATCTACACATTTGTTGTCATTCGATCACAACAATATGTCACGACAGCATCGAGTGTGAAAAAACTTCAACGCAGCACCGATGACATCCCCACGAAGCTCCATTGCAGCTCTCAACGGCGCGCCAAGAGCTCCAACGCAGCACCACGGTGCCCGGCGAAGCTCAATTGCAGTGTCGGGGAGCTCCAATGCAGCACCACGACGCTTGGCGGTAAGTTCCCTTCTCTTCTTATGACAATGTTTAAGTACGGTTCCCTCAGATAACTAGAGGTAGTTTCATACTAGGTGGGATTTCCGTCGATTCACTAGGAAGCGGGTCAAATTTTAACTACAACTGCCTCATAGTTTGTTGAAATGATTCCATATTTCACACAAGTTTGCATCTTGGAATTACAAACAATGTTGCCAAAGGGATTTTTTATTTTATTTTCAGGAAAAATCAATTTTTCATTTTTTGAGTGCCCAAAATGAGTTTTTTTGTGAAGGACCTACCATATATTTGTTGCAAAATTGGACCAAATCAATTTTATAAAATATTAGGCCATGTTTAATGCACAATTGATCAAATGGTTGGGTGTCAAAAGTTTTGACCCACGTCTGGTGAAAAAGACAAATTTCCGCCGATCCAGTTGGAAGCGGGTCAAGTTTGAACTACAGCAGCCTTATAGTTTGCTCTTTATTTTTTCCAAAAATCATTTCTAGGTACATAAGTATTTATTTAATTAGAGAAACACTAAAAGTTTTCCAAGATTCAACCACTAGCTATGAACGGTCATGCCCGCCGTTTTGACCGCATTTTGAAACGGGCATAAAAAATTCAAAAAAAAATCAAAAAAATAGAAAACCTTCGCATTGTGTCATTATATGTGACCAAGTTACGAGAAAAAATAATAAACTTGTAATATGGTAATTATTTTTAAAAAAGTGTGCTCAGAAATGAGCTATCATGTGTGAAGATTCATGGCTTTCAAGCCAAATGATCAATCTTATGGCCACATTCACGACAAAGTTTGTTCAAATGATTTCATATCGTGCACAAGGGTGCATCTTGGGATGGCAAGCAATGTTGCCTAAGGAAGTTTTCATTTTCTTTGGACGAAAAATTCATTTTCCATTTTTTCGAGTGCCCAAAATGAGTTTTTTTGTGAAGGACCTACCATATATTTGTTGCAAAACTGGGCCAAATAAATTTTATAAAATATTAGGCCATGTCGAATGCACAATTGACCAAATGGTTGGGTGTCAAAAGTTTTGATCCACCTCTGGTGAAAAAGACAAATTTCCGCCGATCTAGTTGGAAGCGGGTCAAGTTTGAACTGCAGCTGCCTTATAATTTGCTCTTTATTTTTTCCAAAAATCATTTCTAGGTACATAAGTATCTATTTAATCACAGAAACACCAAAAGTTTTCCAAGATTCAACCACTAGCTAGGAACGGTCATGCCCGCCGTTTTGACCGCATTTCAAAACGGGCATAAAAAATAAAAAAAATTAAAAAATTGGAAAAATTTGGCATTGTGTAATTATTTGTGACCAAGTTACTAGAAAAAATAATAAACTTGTAATACGGCAATTCTTTTAAAAAAGTGTTCTCAGAAATGGGCTATCATGTGTGAAGATTCATGGCTTTCAAGCCAAATGATCAATCTTATGGCCACATTCATGTCATAGTTTGTTCAAATGATCTCATATTCTGCACAAGGGTACATCTTGGAATGGCAAACAATGTTGCCTAAGGGAGTTTTCATTTTCTTTGGACGAAAAATTTATTTTCCATTTTTTGAGTGCCCAAACTGAGTTTTTTTTTGTGAAGGATCTACCATATATTTGTTGCAAAATTGGACCAAATCAATTTTATAAAATATTAGGACATATTTAATGCATAATTGACCAAATAGTTGGCTATCAAAAGTTTCGACCCACCTGTGGTGAAAAAGACAAATTTCCGCCGATCCAGGTGGAACCGGGTCAAGTTTGAACTGCAGCTTCCTTATAGTTTGCTCTTTATTTTTTTCAAAAATCATTTCTAGGTACATAAATATCTATTTAATAAGAGAAACATCAAAAGTTTTCCAAGATTCAACGACTAGCTAGGAACGATGATGCCCGCCGTTTTGACCGCATTTTGAAACGGGCATAAAAAATAAAAAACAAATCAAAAAAATGGAAATCTTCGCATTGTGTCATTATATGTGACCAAGTTACCAGAAAAAATAATAAAATTGTAATGCGGTAATTCTTTTAAAAAAGTGTTCTCAGAAATGAGCTATCATGTGTGAAGATTCATGGCTTTGAAGCTAAATGATCAATCTTATGGCCACATTCATGACATAGTTTGTTCAAATGATCTCATATTGTGCACAAGGGTGCATCTTGGAATGCGAAACATTGTTGCCTAAGGAAGTTTTCATTTTCTTTGGACGAAAAATTCATTTTCCATTTTTTCGAGTGCCTAAAATGAGTTTTTTTGTGAAGGACCTGCCATATATTTGTTGCAAAATTGTACCAAATCATTTTTATAAAATACTAGGCCATATTTAATGCACAATTAACAAAAATGGCTGGGTGTCCAAAGCTTCTATCCACCTCTCGTGAAAAAGACAAATTTCCGCCGATTCAGTAGGAAACGGGTCAAATTTGAACTGCAGCTGCTTTATAGTTTACTCTTTATTTTTTCCAAAAATCATTTCTAGTTACATAAGTATCTATTTTAGCAGAAATAATTGGTTTGGTAGCGATACGTCGAGGTTTGGACGGTGGCCGAGGGCCCCAACTCCAGAGCGCGTAAACTCGCATGCTCGCCGCGTGGTCATCGCATGACCGTGGTGTTGCCATGCGTTCTAGGCGGCCTAGTCATCTCTAGTGGGTTGGGCACTACACAGGTTGGTGCTAGGAAGAAAATGACAACAGAAGAATCTCATGAGGAGACCGAACTATGCTCAAACATGAATTAGCAGCCAAGTGTTTGATTAGCGGTACGGGAAATGCACATGGCCAATGGGCCAGAGTTTTGGCTGAGGATGATCATCTACTAGGGAGACTGTCTTGGCCAATTTTCAGCTCAAATGGAGGAGCTTAGATGGAACTTGCTTTGCAAAGTACCACATCGGGCAGAAATATGGATGTTGAAGTTGGGCTCAAATGAATAAATGGATTGAGCTGAAATTTTGTGGATTATGGTCATTTGGGCATAGAAAAGCGCTGTATTTTTATTTTTTACGTTTACTTTGTTTCTTTCATTTTGATTCTACATTTTTTTGTATATATCAATAACATTTTTCAAATAGACGTTTAATATTTTCCCATTACAAATTTAACATTTTTAATACATGGTCAACACTTTTTCTATACATATTTTAACATTTCTTAAATGGTTGATTGACATTTTTCAAATACAAGATTAACATTTTTGAATACATGGTCAACAACTTTCCTATACACACTTTTAAACTTTTTTAAGTGCTTGATTAACATTTTTAAAATACAACATTAACTTTTTCTAATATGTGGTCAACATTTTTTCAATCCGGGTGCGCGCAGGCCACTAATCGGGCTTTCATTGGCAGCGCGCCTTGCAGCCTACTCCACGTGCCACGCATTCTCACATGGCTCACCACCCATCGATTCTCTCTCTTACCATTATCTTCCTTTTCCCATATCATCTTCCTCCTCTCCTTCTCCTTGGGACCACCCCCCCCCCCCGATTATTGTCCATCCATGGAAGCAAGCGCGCTTCTTCCTTACATGGGAGGAAGCCATCACGCATGGGGCTACCACCCGACACCTCCAAACCCCGTGCTGGTAGCGTCCGCGACGACTTGTCCCGCCTACTCTGTCTGCCACCCGTCGATTTTCATGACTGGACCATGGGGCCACGACAGAGCTGCAACGGCGATGCGACGGGCTCTATATCATGACCACGGGGATGGGGCGACCATGCCTGTGGCTTGCTGGAACCGTGCGCCCGGCGAGCTGGTACATCGATCGCTATTTGCTGTGATGGCTCCGTCAGCGAGCTACAATTAGCAATATCTGGTGCTACGATTAGCACCACTAGTAGAAAAACGTCCTTACGTTCGGGTCATTAGTCCCGGTTTGATTACGGCCCGGTTCCAACGGCTAGGGCACGGTCATCATTAGTCCCGGTTTGTGTTGTACCTCTAGTCCCGGTTTGTGTCACAAACCGGGACTAAAGGGGTTGTGGCAGGCTGGCGTCAGGCTGGGGCCCCAACGAGCCCATTTAGTCCTGGTACGTATCACAAACCAGGACTAGAGGTATACCTTTAGTCCCGGTTTGTATAACCAACTGGGACTAAAGATGCCCCTATATAAACCCTTCGTCCAGCCCGAGCCCATTCTCTCTGTTTTCTTCTGTCATTCCTCTCCTCTGTTCTTCCCCTTTGCTCGAGCTCATCCTCCATTTTTGCCAAAATTTGTCAAGATTTGAAGGCACCCCATCCATCCAAGTGTTCACAAAGGTTACCAACTCTGTCCTTTCATCTCTCATTGCTAGATTAGCTCATGCAATGCTCTATAAGTATAGTGATTTGTGGGTTTTAGTTTGGGAGTAATTATATGTGGGACTTATATTTGATTTATATGCAATTTGAGCTCAAATTAACCTCTTAGTTTGCATATGTAGGTGTGGTGTACTTGGTGCCTTCCTGTCCCCGTCCTAACCACCGTCAATCGCTCGCACCGTCCCATCCCTGGCACCACCTTGGTGAGCCTCTTGTTCTTATCCTTTTTATAAAAAAATCATGTTTGTATGATTATATAGTTACTTGTATAATTTTCTTACCTGTATGGTAGTTTGTTATACATAGTGGCATAGTTTTGATATCCGTCCCCATCGGCCCTCGTCCGGTTTATGATTCGGATGTGGTACATATATTCTCTTTTATAACTATTTGTTGCATTTCGTGAATATGACAATTATGCCCATCAAGTTGACATAGATATTTTTATCTCGGAGGTATGTGAACCGGAAATTGCAACTGACCTTCTTGTCGAGAAGTTAAATTTAGTTGAAAAAGAAAACGAGTATTTGAAAGGAAAATTGAAAAGAATTGAAGGAGAAGATGAAACTGGAGTTGTATGTTGCCGATGTCGTCGATGATCACAAGATAAGGATGGATGCAATGTGCTCGAAGATTAGAAAGATTAGAAAATATGCCGTTAATAAAGAGGCTTGGTATCACTATGCTGGTGGATCAATTGTTACCTTAGTTGCGATCTTGATCGCATTTGTTGTTGCGTTTAAATGGTTTAGCTAGATAGTTTGTATGTTGTTTTATGAGAATAAGTGTGTATGAACTTGTATTAATTTTGTCTTTTCGGTGTTGTGTAATGAAGATGAACCAGCAATGGATGTACGATGACCGACGCTCTCCCCAGTTCATCGATGGCGTGCGTACTTTTCTGCTTGCGGCTGAGGCAAACAAGCGGCCGGATGGTTTTATGTGTTGTCCATGTGTTGTCTGTAAGAATGATCACAGTTACTCTAACTCAAGAACCATTCACGTCCACATGTTTACGTCCGGTTTCATGTTCGGCTATAACTGTTGGACCAAGCACGGAGAAAGAGGGGTTCTAATGGAAGAGAATGAAGAAGAAGAGGATGATGACAGCTATCCTGGCCATGGGTTCCCTGAATACGATGGTACTACAATGGGGGAAGAAGCTGAAGAAGAGGCATCAGATGAGCCCGCTGATGATCTTGGTCGGGCCATTGCTGATGCAAAGAGAAACTGCGCAAGTGAAAAGGAGAAGTTGAAGTTGCAGCGCATGTTAGACGATCACAAGAAATTGTTGTACCCAAATTGCAAAGATGACAATAAAAAGCTGGGTACCACATTGGAATTGCTGCAATGGAAGGCAGAGAATGGTGTATCTGACAAGGGATTTGAAAAGTTGCTGATAATATTGAAGAAGATGCTTCCAAAGGACAATGAATTGCCCGACAGTACATACGAAGCAAAGAAGGCTGCCTGCCCTCTAGGATTAGAGGTGCAGAAGATACATGCATGCCCTAATGACTGCATCCTCTACCGCGGTGAGTATGAGAATTTGAATGCATGCCCGATATGCGGTGCATTGCGCTATAAGATCAGCCGCGATGACCCTGGTGATGTTGAGGGTTGATATGTCTCCAACGTATCTATAATTTATGAAGTATTCATGCTGCTATATTATCATTCTTAGATGTTTTACAATCATTTTATAGCAACTTTATATCATTTTTTGGGACTAACTTATTGACATAGTGCCAAGTGCCAGTTGCTGTTTTCTGCTTGTTTTTTACATCGCAGAAAATCAATACCAAACGGAGTCCAAACGCAGCGAAACTTTTTGTGGATTTTTTATGGACCAGAAGACATCCAATGGGCCAGAGCAGCACCTGGGGGGTGCCCCGAGGGCGGCACAACCCACCAGGGCGCGCCTGGGCCCCCAGGCGCGCCCCGGTGGGTTGTGCCCACCTTGGTGGCCTCCCGCACCGCCTATTTGCCCTATAAATTGCCAAATATTCCAAAAACTCTTGCGGAGACCCTAGATCAGAAGTTCCACCTCTGCAAGCCTCTGTAGCCATGAGAAACCAATCTAGACCCTGTTCCGGCACCCTGCCGGAGGGGGAAGTCATCACCGGTGGCCATCTTCATCATCCCGGCGGCCACCATGATGAGGAAGGAGTAGTCCACCCTCGGGGCTGAGGGTTTGTACCAGTAGCTATGTGTTTAATCTCTCTCTCTCATGTTCTTGAGATGCACAATCTTGATGTATCGTGGGCTTTGTTAATATAGTCGGATCATTTGTGTTTTCCCCTCTCTATCTTGTTGTGATGAATTGAGTTTTCCCTTTGAGATTTTGTTTTATCGGATTGAATACTTTTATGGATTTAAGAGCACTTGATATATGTCTTGCATACGAATACCCGTGGTGACAATGCGGTATTATATTGATTCACTTGATATATGTTTTGGCACTCAACTCGCGGATTCCCGAGGTGACATTGGGGTAAACTATGCATAGGGGTTGATGCACGTTCTTGTCTTTGTTTCTCCGGTAGAAATCTTGGGGCACTCTTTGAGGTTATTTGTGTTGGATTGAGCATTACGAATCTGAATTTGGTTTGGTGTTATTTTAGTACGAACTCTTGGATAGATCGATCGGAAAGAATAGCTTTGAGGTGGTTTCGTACCCTACAAACAATTTATTCTTATGTTCTCCGCTAGATAGGAACTTTGGAGTGATTCTTCATCGCACGTTGAGGGATGGTTATATGATCCAATTATATTAGCATTGTTGAGAGATTGCACTAGCGAAAGTATGGACCCTAGGCCTTGTTTTCAAGCATTGCAATACCGTTTGTGCTCACTTTTGTCACTTGCTACCTTGCTGTTTTTATTTATTCAGAATATGAAAATATATTTCTACCATCCATATTACACTTCTATCACCATCTCTTCGCCGAACTAGTGCACCTATACAATTTTCCATTGTATTGGGTGTGTTGGGGAAACAAGAGATTTCTTGTATTTGGTTGCAGGGTTGTTTGAGAGAGACCATCTTCATCCTACGCCTCCCACGGATTGATAAACCTTAGGTCATCCACTTGAGGGAAAATTGCTACTGTCCTACAAAACTCTGCGCTTGGAGGCCCAACACGAATCTACAAGAATAAAGTTGCGTAGTAGACATCAAGCTCTTTTCTGGCGCCGTTGCCGGGGAGGTGAGTGCATGAAGGTATATCTTTAGATCTTGCAATTGAATCTTTTAGTTTCTTGTTTTATCACTAGTTTCGTTTATAAAAAGAAAACTACAAAAAATTATGGAGTTGAGGTTGCATCATATTGTTCATCTTTATAATGTCTTTCATGAAAATGATGGAAAGGAAAATTGTGCTCAATTGATAAAATAAGAATTCGATAAAATGTTCGGCAATTTTTTTTTGAATGATGAGCATGATTGCAATGTTATTAGTATGAATTCTTTGAATATCCATGATGCTAATGATATGCAAAGCTACAGGCTTGGGGATGCTATGTTTGATGAAGATGATATTTTTAGTCCCTCAAGTTTTGATGTGCAAATTTGTTATAATGGCAGCATGCCTCCTATTTATGACGATTATATTGATGAAAGTGGATTTGGAGAGGTCATGACTTTATTTAGTGATGAATCCACTATTTTGGAAGAGGTTTCAATTGATTATGACAACAAAGTTGCTATCTATGATGATTATGGTGATGAAATGTGTGCTATAAAGAATAATGATAACCATGAAACTTGTCATCATAATTTTAATGTTCAATTTGATTATGCCAATCAAGAATCACATGATAGTTATTTTGTTGAGTTTGCTCCCACTACTATTCATGAGAATAAATTTGCTTATGTGGAGAGTAATAATTTTTTTATGTATGTGGATCATGAAAAGAATGCTTTATGTGATAGTTATATTGTTGAATTCATTCATGATGCTACTGAAAATTATTATGAGATAGGAATATATGCTTCTACATATTTCAATAATATCAAGTTTCCTCTCTATGTGTTGAAAGTTTTGAAGTTGCACTTGTCTTGCCTTCCTATGCTAGTTGATTTTTGTTCCTATAAATTGTTTGCTCACAAAATCCCTATGCATAGGAAGTGGGTTAGACTTAAATGTGCTAGTCATATGCTTCATGATGCTCTCTTTATGTCTCAATTCTTATCTTTTATGCGAGCATCATTGAAATCATCATGCCTAGCTAAAAGGCATTAAATAAAAGCGCTTGTTGGAAGACAACCCAACACTTTTACCTACTGTTTTTGTGTGTTCACATGGTTAGGCTACTTCAATGATCTTGTTTTATAGCTTTTGTTTCAATAAAGTGCCAAGTAAAACCTTTGGGATAGTGTGGATGATAGTTCACTTGATTCTGTGCAAAAACAGAAACTTTTGTATCCAATGCAGAAATTCCTGTCTTTAACTGGAAAGCGGAAAAATCCTGATTTTTTTACAGTTGAAGGTAATAGAAATTTACTACGTTTTCCTAATGTTTCAGAATTTCTGAAGGTACAGAAGTATGACCTTAATTCAGATCTTTAAGTGCTGTTCTGTTTTTGACAGATTCTGTTTTCAATGCATAGTTTGCTTGTTTTCTAGTTTCTATGGCTTATATTGCTCAATATAAATTGTGGAAATGATATGATACAGTAGTATATGTGTGGAAACAATTATGAATCTTGTATTTGACAGTACCAAAGTGAAATGGTTTGCTCTTTATCATACTAACCCATCTCACGAAGTTCCGTTAAGTTTTGTGTGATTGAAGTTTTCATGTTTTGGGTGAGATATCGATATGAGGAGAATAAGAAGTGACAAGACCCTAAGCTTGGGTATGCCCAAGGCACCCCAAGGTAATATTCAAGGAAGATCGAAGCAACTAAGCTTGGGGATTCCCCGGAAGGCTTCCCCTCTTTCGTCTTCAACATTATCGGTAACCTCACTTGGAGCTATATTTTCATTTGTCACATGATATGAGATTTGCTTGGAGCATCATTGTCTTGTTAGGATTTGCTTGCTGTTATTTATAATAATGTTTTGCATCTTTCTTTTCAATAAAAATGTCAAGGATAGCCTTTACCATGCTTATTTTGCAGGTATATGAGTTGCTGTTTCAAAACAATAAGTTTATTGATGTTGCAAAAATTCCGGAGAAAATTCAGAATGTGATAAAATGTTGAAACTTTCTGCACAATAAGCTCTGATAAATTTTCTACAGTGTGGTAAATTTTTATAATTTTTGGAGTTAAAGACGTATTGATACTCTTGCATTCTTTACAGACTATACTGTTTTGGCAGATTGCTGTTATGTTTGCTTGTTTAATGATTCTATTTGAGGATAGTAGTATTAAATATGCAGAGGCATTTAGTATGAAATGTTGAATAATAATTTTTGTGATTTGCTACAGTAGAGAATGATAAGGTTTTTTCATTGGTTTATACTAACTTATCTCATGAGTTCTTGTTGAGTTTTGTATGTATGAAGTTTTTAAGATTTAGGGAAACCGTGATATAAAAGGAATTAAGGAGACGCAAAAGCTCAAGCTTGGGGATGCCCAAGGCACCCCAAGATAATATTTCAAGAAGTCTCAAGCATCTAAGCTTGGGGATGCCCCGCTAGGCATCCCACCTTTCTTCATCAACAATTATCGGTTAGTATCGGTTGAGCCTAAGTTTTTGCTTCTTCACTTGAGTTTTGCTATTCTTGGAATGTCATTTTGTTTTGTTTTACTTGCTGTTTTAATAAAATACTTAGATCTGAAATTTTTTAAATAAGAGAGAGTTCTCAATTAGCTACCCCTTTACTTAACTACTCGCTTGATCTTCACTTATATCGTTTTGGAGTAGTTTGTCATTTACTCTCGTGCTTCACTTATATCCTATGAGTAAATTGTTGAATGAATTGAATATCATGAAGTTGAAATTATATGTTCATATCATGCCCAGTGGTAGCTTCACATTGGGTTTAGAAAGTGAAATCTTTTGAAGCTTGACCATCACAATATTGGTCATACAAGCAATTCATCAATGATTACTATAAGGAAGGGAACTTTCACATGCAAATACACTATCTTGCAAATATTTTGTGATTGTGAGCCCCCATCAAAATATTATATGCCAAAATTGTTGACGTTGGACAAGGAAGACAATGTAATGATTTATGTTTGTTCATATTCACATAGAAGTTATATTGTCATAGATCCTTCAACATGTGGTGCTTGTCCCCCATCTTTACTAGCCAAAAATTCCGCACCAAGTAGAGATACTACTTGTGCATCCAAAAACCCTTAAACCCAAATCTTATTTTCAAGAGTCTACCATACCTACCTAAGGATTGAGTAAGATCCTTCAAGTAAGTTGTCATTGGTGCAATAAGGCAATAAAAATTGCTTCTATAAGTGTTAGATCATGTAGTGTAAGAGAAAATTGAGCGTTGTACGAACTTGTGATGGCAAAGAATAAAAGCGACAGACTGCATAATAAAGGTTGCCATCATAAGGGGCAATATAACATGACGTTCTTTTTCACTAAGGGATTGAGCATACAAACAAAAAGCGCATGGCAACCTCTGCTTCCCTCTGCGAAGGGCCTACCTTTTACTTTTATGTATTTACTTTCATGCAAGAGTCAAAGTTTTTCTCTCTATTCCTTTTTAGTTTTCTCTTTTGGCAAGCATCAAGTGGTGGGGAAAGATCTAGGCACATATATCCAGTAGGATATGGGTAGCATGAGTTATTATTGTTGACATCACCCTTGAGGTGAATACGTTGGGAGGCGAAATTATAAGCCCCTATCTTTCTATGTGTCCGGTTGAAACGTTTTCCTCATGTGTATGCGGTGAGTGTTAGCAATCAAAGAAGGCTATATGATGGTTGAGTATGTGGAGGTCTTACTTACACTCTGTTGAATAAGTTGAATTGTAATTGTTTGGTGACTAAGAATATAGGTTGTTGAGTTTCAAGAGAATTCATTGTTTGAACCTTAACATGTGAATTGGTTGCTACTTTAACATGATGAGTTTTATGAGAAAGAGTTGCTGTTATGATTCTAGGAGAAGTGATTGAAATTACTATTGATCAAACTTATGCACTTTGCTAGCATTCATACTTCATAAATTATTTCTTTTATCATTTACCTACTCGAGGACGAGTAGGAATTAAGCTTGGGGATGCTGATATGTCTCCAATGTATCTATAATTTATGAAGTATTCATGCTGCTATATTATCATTCTTAGATGTTTTACAATCATTTTATAGCAACTTTATATCATTTTTTGGGACTAACTTATTGACATAGTGCCCAGTGCCAGTTGCTGTTTTTTGCTTGTTTTTTACATCGCAGAAAATCAATACCAAACGGAGTCCAAACACAGCGAAACTTTTTGTGGATTTTTTATGGACCAGAAGACATCCAATGGGACAGAGCAGTACCTGGGGGGTGCCCCGAGGGGGGAACAACCCACCAGGGCGCGCTTGGGCCCCCAGGCGCGCCCCAGTGGCTTGTGCCCACCTTGGTGGCCTCCCGCACAGCCTCTTCGCCCTATAAATTGCCAAATATTCCAAAAACCCTCGCGGAGACCGTAGATCAGAAGTTCCGCCACCGCAAGCCTCTGTAGCCACGAGAAAACAATCAAGAACCCGTTCTGGCACCCTGCCGGAGAGGGAAATCATCACCGGTGGCCATCTTCATCATCCTGGCGGCCACCATGATGAGGAAGGAGTAGTTAACCCTCGGGGCTGAGGGTTTGTACTAGTAGCTATGTTTTTAATCTCTCTCTCTCTCTCGTGTTCTTGAGATGCACAATCTTGATGTATCGCGGGCTTTGTTAATATAGTCGGATCATATGGTGTTTTCCCCTCTCTATCTTGTTGTGATGAATTGAGTTTTCCCTTTGAGATTTTGTTTTATCGGATTGAATACTTTTATGGATTTGAGAGCACTTGATATATGTCTTGCATGCGAATACCCATGGTGACAATGGGGTATTATATTGATTCACTTGATATATGTTTTGGCACTCAACTCGCGGATTCCCGAGGTGACATTGGGGTAATCTATGCATAGGGGTTGATGCACGTTCTTGTCTTTGTTTCTCCAGTAGAAATCTTGGAGCACTCTTTGAGGTTATTTGTGTTGGATTGAGCATTACGAATCTGAATTTGGTTTGGTGTTATTTTAGTACGAACTCTTGGATAGATCGATCGGAAAGAATAGCTTTGAGGTGGTTTCGTACCCTACAAACAATTTATTCTTCTGTTCTCCGCTAGATAGGAACTTTGGAGTGATTCTTCATCGCACGTTGAGGGATGGTTATATGATCCAATTATATTAGCATTGTTGAGAGATTGCACTAGCGAAAGTACGGACCCTAGGCCTTGTTTTCAAGCATTGCAATACCGTTTGTGCTCACTTTTGTCACTTGCTACCTTGCTGTTTTTATTTATTCAGAATATGAAAATATATTTCTACCATCCATATTACACTTCTATCACCATCTCTTCGCCGAACTAGTGCACCTATACAATTTTCCATTGTATTGGGTGTGTTGGGGAAACAAGAGATTTCTTGTATTTGGTTGCAGGGTTGTTTGAGAGAGACCATCTTCATCCTACGCCTCCCACGGATTGATAAACCTTAGGTCATCCACTTGAGGGAAAATTGCTACTGTCCTACAAAACTCTGCGCTTGGAGGCCCAACACGAGTCTACAAGAATAAAGTTGCATAGTAGACATCAAGGGCGAGCGCCCCAGGAAGAGGATTCCTGCCAAAGTGATGTGGTATGCTCCTATAATACCATGGTTGAAACGTTTGTTCCAAAACAAACAGCATGCCAAGTTGATGCGATGGCACAAAGAAGACCGTAAGAAAGACAGGAAGTTGAGAGTACCCGCTGACGGGTCGAAGTGGAGAAAAATCGAGAGAAAGTGTGGGGGGGGGGGACATTGCAGATGACTAAAGGAACGTATGGTTTGGTTTAAGTGCAGATGACATTAATCCTTTGGGGAGCAAAGCAGCAATCATAGCACCTGGCCCGTGACTCTATGTATCTATAACTTTCCTCCTTGGTTGTGCATGAAGCGGAAGTTCATTATGATGTCAGTGCTCGTCCAAGGCCCTAAGCAACCCGGCAACGACATTGATGTGTACCTAAGGCCATTAGTTGAAGAACTTTTACAGCTGTGGAATGGAAAAGGTGTACGTGTGTGGGATGAGCACGACCAGGAGGAATTTGACCTACATGCATTGTTGTTTATGACCATCAATGATTCGCCTGCTCTTAGTAACCTTTCACGACAGACAAACAAGGGATACCACGCATGCACGCATTGCTTAGATGATACTGAAAGTATATATTTGGATAAATGTAAGAAGAATGTGTACCAGGGACATCGTTGAATTCTTCCGATCAAGCATCTCTTAAGAAAGAAAGGCAAGCATTTCAAACGTGAGGCAGATCACCGGAAGAAGCCTCGCCACCGTACTGGTCGTGATATACTTGATATGGTCAAGGATTTAAAAGTAATCTTTGGAAAGGGTCGTGACGGACAATCTATTCTGAATGACGCTGACGGACACGCACCCATGTGGAAGAAGAAATCTATATTTCGGGACCTACCCTATGGGAAAGAACTAGAGGTCCGCTCTGCAATCGACGTGGTGCACATGACGAAGAATCTTTGTGTGAACCTGCTAGACTTCTCGGGCGTGTATGGGAAGACAAAAGATACACCGGAGGCTCGGGAGGACCAGCAACGTATGCATGAAAAAGACGGCATGCATCCAAAGCAGTATCAGGGTCATGCCAGCTACGCTCTTACCAAAGAAGAGAAGGAAATATTCTTTGAATGCCTGCTCAGTATGAAGGTCCCGTCTGGCTTTTCGTCGAATATAAAGGGAATCATAAATATGGCAGAGAAAAAGTTCCAGAACCTAAAGTCTCATGACTGCCACATGATTATGACGCAATTGCTTCTGGTTGCATTAAGGGGGCTTCTACCGGAAAATGTTCGATTAGCCATTGAGAAGCTATGTGCATTCCTCAATGCAATCTCTTAGAAGGTAATCGATCCAGAAATCCTACTAAGGTTACAGAATGATTTGGTGCAATGTCTTGTCTGTTTTGAGTTGGTGTTCCCACCATCCTTCTTTAATATCCTGATGCACGTCCTAGTTCACCTAGTTGACGAGATTGCCATTCTGGGTCCTGTATTTCTACACAATATGTTCCCCTTTGAGAGGTTCATGGGAGTCTTAAAGAAATATGTTCATAACCGTGCTAGGCTAGAAGGAAGCATCTCCAAGGGCCATGAAACAGAGGAGGTCATTGTGTTTTGTGTTTGACTTTATTCCTAACCTTAAGCCGATTGGTGTTCCTGAATCGTGGCATGAGGGCAGACTGTGTGGAAAAGGCATGCTAGGAAAGGACCAAGTAATATGTATGGACGGGCATTCTTGGGCGCAAGCACACTACACAGTTCTACAAAATTCCGCCTTGGTGGCTCCGTATATCGAGGAACACAAGAATATTCTACGCTCCAAACACCCGGAGCAGTCTGACGACTGGATTACACGTGAACACACGGGGACTTTTGGCGGTAGGTTGCAGACACGTCTCATGCATGACGACACTGTTGCAGATGAGTTGTACTTGCTGCCAAGTTACCATGTTCGACTATATTGACTTTCAAAGGGTACGAGATAAATGGGAATACATTTTACACGATCGCCCAAGATAAAAATAGCACCAACAAAAACAGTGGTGTCCGCTTTGATGTAGCAAACACCAATAGGCCAAAGGACACATATTATGGTTACATAGAGGAGATATGGGAACTTGACAATGGACGTGAATTGAAGGTCCCTTTGTTTTGGTGCAAATGAGTCAATCTGACAGGAGGCGGGGTAAAGGAAGACCCGTGGTACGAAATGACAACAGTGGATCTCAACAATCTAGGGTACGCAGACGAACCATTCGTCCTAGCCAATGATGTGGCGCAGGTTTTCTATGTGAAGAACATGTCTACCAAGCCGAGAAAAAGAAAAGATAAGGAAGCGAATATATCATACGATGAGACATAGTTCTTTCAGGGAAAAGAAACATCGTGGGAGTGGAGGACAAGATAGACTTGTCAGAAGATTATGAAAAGTTTCATGAAATTGCTACCTTCACAGTGAACACTGACCCAAGCATCCTGTTTAATGATGAAGATTGTCCATGGTTACGACGCAAAGGGACACACGCGAAGAAAAAGTTTTATACCCCAAGATCTCACTCTAGGATGTGACCGGCTTCACCGTCATCACTTTCTTCTCTAGTGAGTTTCCGGACTTATCTGGAATGTCCCACTTCGGACAAATCGGAGGGAATCTTTGTAATAGTTAGGCTATATATGTGTTTTGGCATTTGAAACGTGAAGAAATATTATGTCCAAAGAAAATATTTCATGCATTATGTAGGACTTCATTTGCTATTTTTTTGAGCTAAATGACCCTGAAATTGAAAACTACTACAAATGAACTCTGAAAAGGTTGAAAGTTGGCATGGTATTAGCATTTCACCCACATAGTATGTGCTAAAAAGTTGAGAGGGTTAGGGTAAAAACTGGATGCACTTCGTGTACAAAATGGACAATCTCTTTCGAAGTATAACAGTTTCGGACGAAAACTCATCTGTTACAAAGGCATTTCATTTTTTAAACTTATTTCAACTCCAGACTTTTTGTGCATTCAACATGCACCATTCAAAGCCACAACATCAATTTTCAACCCTTTCTGACTTCATTTGCTATTTTTCATGCATTTACTGATATATTTTTTAGCTAAATGACCCTGAAATTGAAAAACACTACAAATGAACTCTGAAAAGGTTGAAAGTTGGCATGGTATCATCATTTCAGCCACATAGCATGTGCTAAAAAGTTGAGAGGGTTACGGCAAAAACTGTATGCACTTCGTGTACAAAATGGACAATCTCTTTCGAAGTATCAGGGTTTCGGACGAAAACTCATCTGTTACAAAGGCATTTCATTTTTTAAACTTATTTCAACTCCAGACTTTTTGTGCATTGAACATGCACCATTCAAAGCGACATCATCAATTTTCAACCCTTTTTGACTTCATTTGCTATTTTTCATGTATTTACTATTTTTTTTAGCTAAATGACCCTGAAATTGAAAAGCACTACAAATGAACTCTGAAGTTATTCACAAACTAGTCATTCACACAATTAAACAGCAGGAAAAACAATAACTCAAAAATCTATTTTTAAGGTAAAGTTATTCACAAACTAGTGATTCACACAAATTTCAAAAAATTCAAAATTAAATTATTCAAATTTGAAAACTGCTGACACTAAAAGAAAGTTTATAATTTTTGTGACCTAAAGCAAAAATATTCTCTCAAAAACTATAAATATTTTGCTGTAAGTAGAGACAAAAAAATAAATAAAGAGAAAAACAAAAAAAATGGAAAATAAATTAATTAAAAAATGCCCGCCTACTAGGCCGCCACGGCCTGCATACGACTAGAAACCCAACTACTAGTTGGGCCAGGATGCAGGCCCGCAGGGCAAGTAGGCCCCACAAGGGAATGACAGGTTTGTTAGGCCCACACAGGCCTCCTTTATAGAGGATCTCGACAGGGAAGCCGCGGCGGGGCTTATAAACTGCTGCGAGCTCCTCTCAACTAGCGAGGTGGGACTAACCTTCCGACAACGGGATGCACAACCCTTTAGTCCCGGTTGGTTGCTCCAACCGGGACTATTGGCCCCCCTTTAGTCCGAGTGCGAGCCACCAACCGGGACTAAAGGCCTGGGCTTCCCGCCGATTGGCCTGGTGAAATTCACCTTTAGTCCCGGTTGGTGGCTCGCACTGGGACTAAAGGGGGGCCTTTAGTCCCGGTTGGAGCCACCAACCGGGACTAAAGGTGTTTGTATATAAGCGGCACTTTGCAAATTTCCAATCCCCACTCTCTCCATTCTCTCGATCGATGCCGCCAGGCTGCTGCGCCGTCGCCTCCCCCGATCGACGCCGGAGATCGTCGCCGCCCCCGACGCCGGCGCCCGCGCCTCCTCCCCCGGCCGAGCCCGTCGACGCCGCCCGCGCCCTCTTCCCCGAGCCTCGCCGGTCTCGACCTCGCCGTCGCCTACCTCGCCGTCGTCTACCTCGCCCGCTGTGAGCTCGCCGCCCCCTCGATCTCCGGCGATTTTTTTTCACTAGATGTTTTAGATGTTAATTAGTATATATATGCATGCATGTACTAGATTTCATTAGATTTTTTTCACTAGATGCTTATTAAATAGTATAAATGTATGTTTTAAAAAAAAATCACTAGATTTTTTTATACATTGTATGTATATATGTATATGTAGCTGAACGGTGGAATTTGCATAGATTTTTTGTTTTTTTTTATACTTTTAATGTTGTATCATAGTATAGAAAAAATTTGCATAGAAAAAAGTTGCATAGGAAAAAGTTGACCATATGTATAGTATAGAAAAAATTTGCATAGAAAAAAGTTGCATAGAAAACATTTGAGGAATTTTGACCAAGCATAGAAAAAATTTGCATAGAAAAAAGTTGCATATTTTAATGTTAATATCTTAATGTTGTATTTGCAAAAGTTTGTCATGTATTTGCGAAATCAAGTGAACAAGAATTACAAAAATCGTAATCAAGCATTTAAAAAATGTTAAATTTGCATAGAAACATTTTTGGCGTCGACGATGTCGGCCTGCATCCTCATCGTCGACTCGGTGGTGACAACCTGCTTGAGAGGCGCCATATCCGGGACTGGGCTCCGCCGGGCTGGCACTGGGAGGTGCTACCTTCCGGGGCGCGCAGCTTGGTGAGGAACCGGGCTCCTGTCGTCGACCCGGAGTTTCTTTGGTGGTTGTCGTGTGAGCCACTTTCGATGTGGAGGCAGCCGGCCCCCGCGGAGGTTGTACGTCGCCGTGTCAGGGAGGAGGATCAGCACATCCATCGCTACATGGTTGCCTTGGACGTCAGGTTCTCCAATACCTGGCAGGTTCTTCAAGGATCTCATCCGAGCTATGATCCTGTGATGGTTCCTTCTCTTTGGGTGTTCACCGCCCGCACTTCAGGAACCGCGAGTGAACTAGATTATTCGATAATATTCGATCTGTATTAGCTAGTGATGTTATATGATAATATTCGAGATGTACTAGTGATAATACTCGATATGTATTCGAGATTATATTCCATAATATTCGATGATGAATTAACTGGATTATTCGAGATGTATTAGTGATAATATTCGAGATGTATTTGAGATTATATTCAATAATATTCGATGATGCATGTATTAGTGATAATATTCGAGATGCATTCTAATTCGAATACTAAATTGTTTATCTTTCTTCTAGATTAGTTAAGCTATGGACGCTAGCGGCAGAGACGACGATGATCAAAACGAGATCTTGTTCGACATGATCCAAAACCTAGCTGAGGGTGAACCTGAATTCGAAGATAACGATTCACAATATCTGAACAATACCGTTGAGGGAATATTTCAGGAAGAACAAACAGACGAAGGCCACACAGACAATGATGGCGAAGGAAATGATCTTCAATTAACAAAGACCGGTGAGGTATATATAAGGCCTCTGGTGATCATTACGTGTATTAATTGATTTGTATATATATACATACATATATATATATATATATATATATATATATATATATATATATATATATATATATACGTACATATATATATATATTAACTAATCGATCTTTCTTCTTTTAGCCCCCCGGATCGAGCAAATCTTCTACAACCAGGGCAGTACGAGGCCCGGCCAAAAGGTTGCCGGCTAGCATAAAGTACAACATCAATGCGGCCAAACCATGCGGCCAAACGCTTGCTCCTAAATCGAATGCGGACAAATTTAAACGTCAGTGCGGAGTTATTGTCAGGGACCAAATCCCGATCTCCGTTCAAGAATGGAATAAGCCAGCAAAGGGAGATCGAGGAGTTAGTTTTGTCTCCGACAGAGCAAAAGATCTGCTTTGGGAATCGGTCATGTCACATTTGACCCTACCAGATCATTTCACAGATGCACAACGGGAGGAAGTCAAGAAGAGTGCTCTTAAGAAGATGGCCACACAATTCTGCAACCACAAGAAAAGATTATGGGCCGGCTACGTCGAAGGAGGAAAGCAGACTCCTGCATTCACTCGACCACTGGAGAAGGCAAAAGATCACTCGGACTATTTCGTGAAGTTCAAGGAATTGGAAGGAGCTAATTAAGGAACGGTCGAAGAAAAACAAGATTAATGCTGTGAAAAAAAAGCACCACCATGTTCTGGGGCCAGGTGGCTACCAGGTCGGCCGACCTAAGAGGGATCAATCTGAGGAATAGATGATTGCTGCAGGGGTCACTCCAAAAACATTGGGTTGGCCCGACAGGTGCAGGACTTGGTTTTATGCGCATGGGGCAAAGTTGGACCCAAAGACAGGGGAGATTGTGGAGCGGGCAAGTTTTAAAGTAGCCTCCGATGCTTTACTTGTTGCAATAGAAGAGGCTCGAACGGGGGCGTTCAAGCCCGAGAGAGAGAACGACGAGCTTACGCGCGCCCTGAAGAATCCTGAACACCCGGGACGAGCACGAGGAAAAGGCGTTGTTCCGTGGTTTGACGGGTTTGCGGATTGAAACTCCACTTACAGAAGCCGTGCGAGAAAGAAGAAGCAGGAGGAGGAGCAGAAGAAGCAGGAAGCAGACCGCCTTCAATAGGTAGAATCAAAGCACGTGGAGTTGGAACGCGCTTTCATGCGGCAGCAGGAGCAGATCGACTCACTTAGCCAGGAAAGGGTGTCTAAGCAGTAGCAGCAAGCAGATCCAGCATTGGATAGCACCATCCCATCTATGCCAAAAAGCAGCGTGGGTTCCACCCCGGCCGATGATGCACTGCTGGCTAGATACCCCGTGGATGATATTAAAGCTACGATACCTTGTGAGATACACATGAAACTGAAGAACATATCCATGAAGGTGACGGACGGCTATGCTTTACCAAATCCCCCTGAAGCAACCTTCCATGACAATCCGATTCCAGCTGGCTATGCTCGTGTCAGGGTGGATGAAGTGATGTCGGGATATGATGAGCTAGAGTTTGACATTCCTGGAGGTGAGGAGGAGCGCACACTGGGAGACGCCATATGTCGTATCATTATATGGAGAAAGGATTGCATTGTCTTTCCAAGGCCACCGACTCCTCCTCCAAGTCCGCCGCAGCAGCCGACTCCTAGTCCAAGTCCGCCGCGTCAGCCGACTCCAACTCACCCCGAGACGGAGCGCGGCGCTAGTCCGCCACCGCGTCAGCCGACTCCAACGCACCCCGAGATGGAGAGCGGCGCTAGTCCGCCACCGCGTCAGCCGACTCCACCCCACCCCGAGACGGAGCCCATCAGCGTGAGTCTGCCATATCGATCTCAGGCGTGTCAGCCTTCTCCAAAGCGGAAGAGAGCACCAAGCAAGAAAGCCTCTCCTCCTGCCAAAAAGAAGTTGGCTTACGACATGACCATTGAGGAAAACAACACCAAAGTAGATGCCCAAGTGATGGCCTTTTTGGCGAAGAAACCACCCCCGCCGCCAAAGGAGAAAATACCTGAGAAAGTCATAGAACACTTTGTGGATATGGCTCAACCGGCTGTGAAGAGAATGCACTCAGACTATGAGCGCTCTATTAAGAAGTCATGTTGTGCACAAAAAGATAAGGAGTCAAGCTCAAGCCAAGCAGATAGTAATAAAAGCGGGAAAACTATTCCCCAGCTGGGAGAACAGGCCGTGCAATCGATCCCCCCGCTCATTGTCAAATCACATGTGAGTACCGCCGGTCAGCCGGTAATAACCGATGCTCATAGATAGATGGCTAGAGAGGCCGGTGTCACAACAAGAAATATGTCAACTTGCGACCATCACTATTGGTCGCTGAATGGTCATTGTTTTTCATTTGTGACCTTTTTGTGACCAAAAAACGGATGGTCAAAAGCTGACCGTCTTTAATGGAAATTAACGACCTTCGTTGTGATAAGGTCGTAGAAGGCAACGACCAAAACAAAAGGTCGTTTGAACCAAGGACCAATTGCTTTGGTTGCTGGTTGTCTGCCCAGGCCACGTCGGATCCGACGTGGCAAGCTGACGTGGCAACATTGCGACCAAATGAAAAGGTCGTTGACAAGAACCAGCCCGGTCCGATTAGGTGTCTATGTGGGTCGAGCCCATTTATTATATTTTTTCCTTGTTAATTCTGGTCGGTTTCATGGGCCAAGCCCAACATTGCAGCCTTTTTATTTTTGGCCCATGGGCTTTTTGTCTCAACAGTTTCAGTTTTCTTTTTTATAAAATGGGTTCACTAGTCAGGTGGGTCCCCATTGTCAATTCTGGTACTGGGTCCTAGCTGTCAGGGCCATATTCTTAATTTTCTAATTTGACGTAAATAAATACCTAGTATTTAAATTGGCACACAGAAAACACATGAAATACTTCAAATATTATCAACCAAATTCAGTACAGAGCTCCTGCTGTACAAATAACACGTAATAAGCTCTAACATACAGGCTCCACAAGTTCAATAACTAGATACAATACTTCACAAGCTCTACAAGTGTTATGTTCTTCAGCATGGAGCTCTTCTTGCCACTGTGAGGAGGTGGATGATGTGCATGGTGTGCTTTAGATGCACACATCCGTGAGCTTCTTGCCGATGTTGCATCCGTTCGCTCGATGATGGGGGTACCAATGCATCCAAGTAGAACAAAATCACCATCATTAACCCACAGCTTCAAGTACATGCTAAATATGTATCAAGTGATAGTGAAAACAAGTTGAGAAAAACAATGTAAATATCTATTTCTTGTCATGCAGAGTTCAAACCGAATAAACCTATGCATACGAAGGTGAAATATTACAAAGAAAGCACTCATCAGGTAGCAGTGCATACAAAATCTCTGTGTTAGCAGTAGTAAATACTCTCTGTGTTAGCAGTAGTAAAACTCATGCAGTACCAAGTTAACAACTTTGAGTCAGAAAAGCTAGAAGTGTCTCTTAAGAGAGACCAGAACTTAGAATTAAGGCACATATCATATTCTGAACATCATCATCACCATGGTAGTAACAATTAACAGTAGTAGGACATCAATGGGGCACAACTTAGTTAACTGCAGACGGATGGACAGACAGGCAATTACCTTCTCGAGGCAGGGGCGGGCGTCCTTGAAGTTAAGGAAGATGAGCGTGAGGGCGGCGGTAATGGCACTCCAGGACATGTTGAGGCCGAGCAGCAGCACCACGAGCATGCCAAAGGTGATGGCGTACATGCCGAAGGTGATTTTCTCCCCGGATTCGGTGCATGGAATAGCTCCCTTCCGTTCCCAACAGCAGCAAGGTACTGGTGCTGCTGCCGTGCAAAGAAAAATCTTGTAATCATGATAGAAGGCTGGGATGGCAGGAAGTGAAAATCCTGTCTTACAACATGAGCAGAGCACTAGTTACAAGCATGATAGAAGGCTGTGTTAAGAATATACGAAACTGAACCAATCAATTCAATTCAAAGGGTGTATCTTGTGTAAATGATGCTAGCAATCTCAGTTTCATGCATATATATATAGCAGAAATTTTATTAGATAATCCTAACTCCATACTTAACAGATCTTCATTCGTCGAAATACTCAACAAAGAGTATTCCCTGCCACAAGCAGCAAGATGAGCGGGGTTTGGGCGAGATCCTGCGAGGTGCAGGGCTGCTCGTTGGGTAACTAGTACCTGGAAGTATGGAGTGAGGAGGGAGAGCTGCATCATACTAATCTTGGGCGGGAAGAGTGGAAACTACCATATATTGCCCAAGAATTGAACCCAGCTTTGACATGCATGCTGCAATTCGACTCCATTGGTTGTCACAGAGATAAGATGCAAATCAGCATTGTTTTGTTTGCCACTGATTGATGAAGCTACTAATCAGTATTAAATGCAGACAGTAGTAGTAGGAGCATAGCAGTATATATATTAATCTGACTAAACTGAACCAACACCACAAGTCTGCATATAATGAAGTTACTAGGTAGGGATCATATAACATGAGGCAGATGGATGATTAGCAAACATGCTAGGTGGCCAAGAAATGAACAACATATAAAATACTCCTACTATTGTAGTAGTTAAGATGATGAGACAAAGGACAGCAGCATGCAGAGTTCCTGATGCACTATCACAGATAGGAGTATTAACCAACCAGCATGTCCATCATGCATTCTCCCATATCCATGATTAAAACCAGCAGCATGTTTTCACAGAGATAAGATAAATACCCCTAATTGATGAAGCTACAGTACTAGTCAAGATAACATCACCAGTCCAATCTTAACCAAAATCAGTGCATAATTGATGAAGTAGTAGCCTAGTAGGAGTAGATAAGTGCAAACTGAAGCAAACATTGATGAACTTGGAAGATCCCTTCCCACCACTGGACTGCTTGTCATCGATCCATCACCCTGCAGTGAAATGAAATCATATGTGAGTCTTGCATGATGAGACACATCATAGATGCAAGAATCAATGCAACATAGAAAAAGGGCAGTTGGTCGAGCATGGATGGATGTTCATCTTCTCATGGAAGAACCCTAGACCTAACAATCCAATGGCGTCGTTCATCCGAGTGGTTCTAGATAGAAAATCTCAACTCCTCAGGCGACTGCTCTAGAAATTTTTTATTTATCAAAAGAGAGGCCTCCCTCTCTGATGTCATTAAGGCAACGCCATGAGAAAAACCATGACAAGTGGTACACACACTTCAATTCAATGTGATGCGATGAAAAACACATCTGTTTTGGGTTCTTCTATTTTGATCTGATGATATTGCCATCTTTTTCTAGCACTAATCAATATAGTCAGCACGGAAGAGTAGTTCAACACTCTAGCATGCTGAGGCGCGCATCTCTTTGGATGCAATTTTAGACACATACTGTAACCATAAGATTACCAACGCGTCACCAGCACCAGCACCAGCAATCCATAAAATCCCAAACTTATCCATTTCTGCTAGCTAGTATATGGATGGATGTGCAGTGCAGAACCCAGGAATATATGGATGGATCAATCATGGATGGATGGATGGATGGATGGAAAAAGGGCAGTTGGTCGAGCAATATAATGATAGAAAATTACAGGGAGCGCAATATCACCTTGGGCGTGAAGAGCGGCTCGGTGAAGAGGATCTGGCCCTCGTCCCCATCTCCCAGCCGATGTTCCTCTAGAGGATGTAGTGATAACCCACAGGTATAGGGGATCGTTTGTAGCCATCTTCGATAAATAAGTGTGTCGAACCCAACGAGGAGCTAAAGGCAGAACAAATATTCCCTCAAGTTCTATCGACGACCGATACAACTCTACGCACACTTGATGTTTGCTTTATCTAGAACAAGTATGAAACTAATTTGCAAGAATAAAACTACGAGTACTTTGCGAGAATAAAACTATGAATAAATTGCAAGAGAATAAAAGTGGATAGCTTTTGTCAACAAGAAAGTCATTTATCCATAGGCAATCGATAACAAGTACCGGTAATCATTCTTGTAATTTTATATGAGGGAGAGGCATGAGCTAACATACTTTCTCTACTTGGATCATATGCACTTATGATTGGACCCCTAGCAAGAATTCGCAACTACTAAAGATCATTAAGGTCGTGAAACCCAACCATAGCATTAAGTATCAAGTCCTCTTTATCCCATACGCAACAACCCACTTATCTGCGTTTGGGCTGCTGTCATCCCCCGCAACACTGACAATAAGCAAACCATGAACATATTGCAACACCCTACAGCGGGGGCCCCTCACATTTGCGTGAGACGGAGGGCACCGTAGGACAGCACCATAAATAAAATATACAATCATACCAACCAAGATCACGATTAACCCACAGGACAAAACATATCTACTCAAACATCATAGGATAGCCAAATATCATTGGGAAATAATATATGGAGTTGGGCACCATGTTTAGGTAGAGATTACAGCGGGGAGAAGGGGTGTTACACCGCTGCATAGAGTGGGAGAGAGTTGGTGTTGACGGTAGCAAGATTGTTGATGTAGATCGCCGTCCCGATCCTTGCCCCGGCGGCACTCCGGCGCCACCGGGAGAGAGGGGGAGAGAGTCCCCCTCCTTATTCTTCTTCCTTGGCCTCCCCCCTAGATGGGAGGTGAGTTCCCCCTCTGGTCCATGGCCTCCATGGCGGCGGAGGGGCGGGAGCCCCTCTGAGATTAGATCTCCCTCTCTGTTCTCTTATGTTTCGCGCTCTCCAGATCTGGCCCTTCACCGTTTCTTATATTCCCGGAGATCCGTAACTCCGATTGCGCTGAGATTTTAACACGATTTTTTCCATAAAATATCTTTCTTGCGCCAGAAGAAGGGCTCCAACCGATGTTCGAGGAGGGCACAAGACAGCAGGGCGCGCCCTGGTGGGTTGTGGGCACTGTGGGCCCCCGTTTGCATTGATTCCACCTCCCAAAAATCACATAAATTCCAAAATAATTCTCCGTAAATTTTTATCGCGTTTGGACTATGTTTGATATGGATTTTCTGCGATACAAAAAACATTCAAAAAACAGGAACTGGCACTGGGCACTTGATCAATAGGTTAGTCCAATAAATCATATAAAAAGTTGCCAAAAATATGTGAAAGTTGTATAATATTGGCATGAAACAATCAAAAATTATAGATACGATGGAGATGAGGAGGTCCTCCATGGCATCCCAGTCCTTGACGAAGCAGCGCACCACCGGCTGCACCACCTCCTCAACCACCGCCGCCGCACCATCGGCTAGCTCTCTCTCCTCCACCTCCGTCTTCATCTTCGAGGACATCACCTGACCACGTACACACACATCGAACAGGGAGGGTCACGCATACGCAGAACGCCCCACGAAATCTTGAGCGAATCGAACGGGAGCAGAGGAGATCTGGTGACTCACCAGCCCGAGGCCTGGTCGGGCAGCGCGATGCCGGCCTTCAGCAGCTTGGACCCCGCGTCGACGACCACCGCCTCCACCGCCTTCAGCAACAGCGGCAGCCTCTACAGATCTGCGGTCGCCAGGCCGGAGATGGGCGTCGTGGAGTTCGTCGGCGTCGAGGGCCACCACGGCAGGACGCTCCGGTGGGTGCGAGTGCGGATCCTCCCCTCCCCGTCCCCACCCATCCGTCAATCTGAAGAGGGAGGGAGGGAGGTCGCCGGTGGTGATGGGGTTTCGCCGGTGGGGGTTGCCGACAGCGAGATTTGGAGAGGAATCAGGAGGGGGGTGGAGCTCGAGTGGATCTCCGGCCAGGAAGGGGAGGTGGCGGTGGAGTGGAGGCCGTGGTGGGGGTCGGCGGCGGCGGGTCGCGGGGAGAGGAGTGGTGTGCGTGGGAGAGGAGCTCGCGGTGGGTGAGTGGTGTGCGGGGGAGAGGGTGCCATTCAGCCACTGACAGGTGGGCCACCAGGAATTAGGCCTACATGTCAGTGCCCTCCGTAGCATGTGGTGTAGGTCAGGGGAGCTGCTTCCGGGTGGGTGTGGGTGGCTGAGAGGGTGAGGGGGTGTGGGCCGTTGGATCTGGCAGTATCCGACGGTTTATGATGCTTGATCCGCATGACATGCTCGTAGACCAATCAGAATGAAGTACAGGCTTTGATGACGTTATGACCATTCAAATTGGTCGTAATCGATTAACAATAGGCGGCTGCTACGAGTCAGTCAGATGATTTTGTCTATAAAATGTCCGCCTAGCTAGCCTCCCGATCTACACATTTGTGGTCGTTCGATCACATCAATATGCCACGACAGCATCGAGTGTGAAAAAACTTCAACGCAGCACCGATGACATCCCCACGAAGCTCCATTGCAGCTCTCAACGGCCCGCCAAGAGCTCCAACACAGCACCACGGGGCCCGGCAAAGCTCCATTGCAGCATTGGGGAGCTCCAACGCAGCACCACGATGCCTGGCGGAAAGTTCCCTTCTCTTCTTATGACAATGTTTAAGTACGGTTCCCTCAAATAACTAGAGGTAGTTTCATACTAGGTGGTATTTTCGTCGATTCACTAGGAAGCGGGTCAAATTTTAACTACAACTGCCTCATAGTTTGTTCAAATGATTCCATATTTCGCACAAGTTTGCATCTTGGAATTACAAACAATGTTACCATAGGAATTTTTTATTTTATTTTCATGAAAAATCAATTTTCCATTTTTTGATTGCCCAAAATGAGTTTTTTTGTGAAGGACCTACCATATATTTGTTGCAAAATTGGACCAAATCAATTTTATAAAATAGTAGGCCATGTTTAATGCACAATTGATCAAATGGTTGGGTGTCAAAAGTTTCGACCCACCTCTGGTGAAAAAGACAAATTTCCGCCGATCTAGTTGGAAGCGGGTCAAGTTTGAACTGCAGCTGCCTTATAGTTTGCTCTTTATTTTTTACAAAAATCATTTCTAGGTACATAAGTATCTATTTAATCAGAGAAACACCAAAAGTTTTCCAATATTCAACGACTAGCTACAAACGGTCATGCCCGTCGTTTTGACCGCATTTTGAAACGGGCATAAAAAATTCAAAAAAATCAAAAAATTGGAAAGCCTTCGCATTGTGTCATTATATGTGACCAAGTTACCAGAAAAATAATAAACTTGTAATACGGTAATTATTTTAAAAAAAATGTTCTCAGAAATGAGCTATCATGTGTGAAGATTCATGACTTTCAAGTCAGATGATCAATCTTATGGCCACATTCACGACATAGTTTGTTCAAATGATTTCATATCGTGCACAAGGGTTCATCTTGGAATGGCAAACAATGTTTCCTAAGGAAGTTTTCATTTTCTTTGGACGAAAAATTCATTTTCCATTTTTTTGAGTGCCCAAAATGAGTTTTTTGGTGAAGGACCTACCATATATTTGTTGCAAAATTGGACCAAATAAATTTTATAAAATATTAGGCCATGTTTGATGCACAATTGACCAAATTGTTGGGTGACAAAAGTTTTGATCCACCTCTGGTGAAAAAGACAAATTTTCGCCGATCCAGTTGGAAGCGGGTCAAGTTTGAACTGCAGCTGCCTTATAGTTTGCTCTTTATTTTTTCCAAAAATCATTTATAGGTACATAAGTATCTATTTAATCAGAGAAACACCAAAAGTTTTCCAAGATTCAACCACTAGCTAGGAACGGTCATGCCTGCCGTTTTGACCGCATTTCGAAACGGGCATAAAAAATTAAAAAAAATTACAAAATTGGAAAACCTTCGCATTGTGTCATTATATGTGACCAAGTTACCATAAAAAATAATAAACTTGTAATACGGCAATTCTTTTAAAAAAGTGTTCTCAGAAATGGGCTATCATGTGTGAAGATTCATGGCTTTCAAGCCAAATAATCAATCTTATGGACACATTCATTGCCTAGTTTGTTCAAACGATCTCATAGTGTGCACAAGGGTGCATCTTGGAATGGCAAACAATGTTGCCTAAGGAAGTTTTCACTTTCTTTGGACGAAAAATTCATTTTCCATTTTTTGAGTGCACAAAATGAGTTTTTTTTTGTGAAGGATCTACCATAGATTTGTTGCAAAATTGGACCAAATCAATTTTTTAAAATATTAGGACATATTTAATGCACAATTGACCAAATAGTTGTGTGTCAAAAGTTTCGACCCACCTGTGGTGAAAAAGACAAATTTCCGCTGATCCAGGTGGAAGCGGGTCAAGTTTGAACTGCAGCTGCCTTATAGTTTGCTCTTTATTTTTTTTTCAAAAATCATTTCTAGGTACATAAATATCTATTTAATAAGAGAAATACCAAAATTTTTCCAAGATTCAACGACTAGCTAGGAACGGTCATGCCCGCCGTTTTGACCGCATTTTGAAACGGGCATAAAAAATTAAAAAAAATCAAAAAAATGGAAATCTTCGCATTGTGTCATTATATGTGACCAAGTTACCAGAAAAAATAATAAAATTGTAATACAGTAATTCTTTTAAAAAAGTGTTCTCAGAAATGAGCTATCATGTGTGAAGATTCATGGCTTTCAAGCCAAATGATCAATCTTATGGCCACATTCATGATATAATTTGTTCAAATGATCTCATATCGTGCACAAGGGTGCATCTTGGAATGGGAAACAATGTTGCCTAAGGAAGTTTTTATTTTCTTTGGACGAAAAATTCATTTTCCATTTTTTCGTGTGCCCAAAATGAGTTTTTTTTTGTGAAGGACCTACCATATATTTGTTGCAAAATTGTACCAAATCATTTTTATAAAATACTAGGCCATATTTAATGCACAATTGACAAAATGGTTGGGTGTCCAAAGCTTTTATCCATATCTCGTGAAAAAGACAAATTTCCGCCGATTCAGTAGGAAATGGGTCAAATTTGAACTGCAGCTGCTTTATAGTTTGCTCTTTATTTTTTCCAAAAATCATTTCTAGTTACATAAGTATCTATTTAAGCAGAAATACATGGTTTGGTGGCGATACGTCGAGGTTTGGACGGTGGCCGAGGGCCCCAACTCCAGAGCGTGTAAACTCGCATGCCCGCCGCATGGTCACCGCGTGACCGTGATGTTGCCATGCGTTCTGGGTGGCCTAGGCATGTCTAGTAGGTTGGGCACTACCCAGGTAGGTGCTAGGAAGAAAATGACAACAGAAGAATCTCATGAGGAGACCGAACTATGCTCAAACATGAATTAGCAGCCAAGTGTTTAATTAGCAGTACGGGAAATGCACATGGCCAATGGGCCTGAGTTTTGGCTAAGGAATGTCATCTACTAGGGAGACTGTCTTGGCCAATTTTCAGCTCAAATGGAGGAGCTTAGATGGCACTTGCTTTGCAAAGTACCTCATCAGGCAGAAATATGGATGTTGAAGCTGGGCTCAAATAAATAAATGGATTGAGCTAAAATTTTGTGGATTATGGTAATTTGGTCTTAGCAAAGCGCTGTAAATTTTTTATACCATTTGGATAAATAAAAATGGTACTTCCTTCAAAGTGCTCTCCACTGAACAGAAAATTTGGAAATTGGATAGATTAAATGAGCTAAAATTTGGTGGAGGGAGGTTATATGGGTAGGGTCATGTCCTGGTAAATTTTCAACAATTATAAATTAACATAAAATATAGTTGCTTCACAAACTGAAAATATTGCCAGAAACAAAGATTGGATGGTGAATTCACATGGATTGTTAGATGGAGCTAAAATTTTGTGGAGAGTTATGATTTGGGAATATAGAAGATGTGGCAAAAATTCAGCTCATTAGGATATGCCTAGCTAGTACTTTCTTCACAACGGATCTAGCTGAACAGAAACTTTGGAAATTTGCCGAGGAAGATTTACCAGGCAAATGGAGCTGAATATTGTCATGAGGCAATGATTTGGATAGTAAAGAATGCCCAATTTTTTTAGGAATGACAGAAATATAGGCTGCTTCACAACCTAGGGCAAAAATTGACACATAGACATGACACATAGGCAAAACTGATGAGGTGGCGCCAAGTCATAGCAATGCACCACAATTTACAAGGCTATGACCATCTATATTGGTCATTATCAGCTAGAAATAAGGCAGCGGACCAGTGCTGTTTGCTTTACGATCATTTCGTGTATGGAAATTACGACCTTTTTGACCAAAATGTTCGTTATAGTTTAGGGTTTGGAGCCCCCCGAACAGCTTTTGACCAATTGGTCTCAAATGGTCATAGATTTATGACCAATTCTTCCAGGGTCACTGATAGAAGGTCACAAGTTGACATATTTCTTGTAGTGTGTCACTGTTGAACAACTCCTAGACATCGAGAAACTCCCCAAGATTCAAGAGGTGGAAGTAGCATGGAAATATGTCCCCGGCCAACCTCTGGTCAGGCCTGAGGAGGTCCCAGTTCTATCAACGAAAATGTGCAGATTGCATGACTGGTACCTGAGAGAAATAAAGAACAGGCGAGAGAGCCTCATGGTGAAAGTCAAGGCAGAGCATTACTTCCATGAAAAAGATTTGTGGGTTGAGTTTCAAGAAATGTTTCAGTTATTCAATCAAGACGCACTCGACAAATCTCTCGTCAGTTGCTATTGTCTGTAAGTAATTTCTTTCTGTAATTTAAGTCTCTAGCTGTGCTCGTTCATTGCCTGTAATTATCCGCATTATATTCTTTTCTGTGGTATTATTCAGAATAAAGATTTATGAAATGAAAAGAGATGGAGTCTATGGCATTGGGTTCATTGACCCAAATACCATTAATGAATGTGTGTGGGCAGTCAGCAAAAAAGACACATAGAGAAGCTTGCTAGAGTTTTTGAAACAACTAAATACCCAACTAGAAATACTACTTCCTTACAACTTCGGGTGAGTGTTACTGTCTTGTACTACAAATTTTATTTTGCTTACTAGATGTTAATAAGTGTAGTTGATGAGTTATGCACATGCCCGCTTAATTATACAAACGTGTGCGCATGCAGTTTCCATTGGATCCTGCTAATCATTGAAGTTAACGAGGGAAAAGTTAAAGTACTAGACTCACTACTTAAATAACATAAAGACTACTTAATCGTGAAGGGGATGCTCGACAGGTAATTTCAATCATTGTCGCACTATGTCGGCCTCTTTAGTTCAGTTCCTAATATCAACTAATTAATAACTCCTTTATTCATTTTCTTTGTCGGGCAGGGTTTGGCAAAAGTTCATCAAAGAGGTTGTCGGCCCATGGAAATAAGAGCTGCAATGGGTGCGACCGAGGGTAATTAACTAGTACTAGCTACGTCCGCGCATCTCTTTAATTCTAGTTTCAATACCATTATCATGCTTGATTAATTATTATCTGATTGAATTATATTCTCGTAAAGTGCATGAGGCAGGCGTCGAGGAATAATTTATATGCATACTACGCTTGCGAGAACATTCGCTTTATGACAGAAAGGAGCAAAGGTGCAAGAGATGTTTTGGTACGTAAACACAATTCACAATTCTTTTTATCATGATCTAATATATATACACACAGCTAATATATTCATATTGATCTCATTCTTTAAAGATGACGGAGATGCGGGATCAGCTCCTACCAACGGATCGCATATGAGCACCGCAAGAGGAAATTGCGGGATTTTTGCTTGACCTGGTCATAGATCCCGAAGGAGAATACCATTTCACCTAATGCTTGCATGTAATGATCTGCAAATTGTAAGAGAAATTATATATATATATATACCATGTTGGGCAATAAGCCATATATGTATATGCATGGTCGTACGAGAAATTCTATGATATATATATACATATATATGATTGGTTCTACGAAAAATGCTATTTATATATGCATAACGTGTATAGTATGTAGTAGTGTAAAATTTGTTTGAAAGGAAAAAGAATTAAATAGAAAACACAAAATTAAAAGGAAAAATAAACCATAAACCCCTAAACATTTTAGTCCCGGTTGGTGTCACAAACCGGGACTAAAGGACCCCCAGCCCCCGGCGCGGGCTTGTGCCACGTGGTGGGCCTTTGGTCCCGGGTCGAGACGAACCGGGACTAAAGGGGGGAGGGGCTTTAGTCTCGACCCTTTAGTCCCGGTTGATGAAACGGGACTAAAGGCCCTTACGAACCGGGACTAATGGCCAATTCTGTACTAGTGTGACGAACCGGGACTAAAGGGGGGGGGGGTGGGGAGGGCTTTAGTCCCGACCCTTTAGTCCAGGTTGGTGAACCGGGACTAAAGGCCCTTACGAACCAGTACTAATGGCCAATTCTGCACTAGTGACCATGGGATGCTGGAACCGGTTCTCTACTTTGCAGCAACTGGCGGGGGTGGTGCCATGGCGGCAAACTATGGTGCAAAATAGTTGCAACCAGCAACAGCAGAAGTTGGGGCTAGCTAATTTTTTTGCTACAACCGATGGGAGTAGTTTGTTAGGGAAGATCCCTGGCTCTTCTCTCTCCGCAGCTCTCTCTCTCTCCCTCTGCACACCTCTCTCTCTCTCTCTCTCTCTCTCTCTCTTGCAAAGAACCGAGGAAGAAGAAGAAAGTGCAGGGACACGGTGGTTTCCGGCACGCATACGTCACCTGCTCGAACAACTTTCACTAGAGCTCAAACTCCCCACCACGGTGGTTACAATTATCAGCACAGAATTTTTATACCAGGGCCCGCCTGGGCACGACCCACACGCTCCCTACCCAACCGGGCGCCCCAATCGGCCCTCTCCGCCCACGGCCACCACGTGCACAGATGCGCACCGCTCGCGGTGAGCGCGCTGCGATCACGCCCACCCGCGATCCCCTAACCACCTGGACCTAATCCTACTCCCACCCGATGGATGCGCACACACATGCACACCCTCGAGCTATTACACGCACGCACACACGCACGCCCGAACACTATCTGGACACGCCCCAGATAATGGCCGCACACAAGTCAGACATACACCACACTATGCCTAGACACAGGTTCGACGCGTCCACGGACCGCACCCGACACACCCAGCGAGCGCACACACGCAAGCAGGCCATGCTCACCGTGGCTTATTGCCCAACATTCACCCCCTAAGCCACTGCTAAGAGGAGCGCCGGCCCGACGTCGTCGACCTCGGCGATGAGAGCCTATTCCTCCACTGTTCCCTTCCTCGGCTTCGTGAAATCGCGTCGAAAATACCCGCGCTGGCTGCTGTTGTAAGACGGGCCGCGCCGCTTTCCTCCGATGCCCGATGACGTGCTGCTGTGATACGTCTCCAACGTATCTAATTTTTTTGATTGTTCCATGCTGTTATATTATCATTCTTCGATGTTTTACAATTATTTTATAGCAATTTTATATCATTTTTTCGGACTAACCTATTGACATAGTGCCCAGTGCCAGTTGCTGTTTTTTGCTTGTTTTTTACTTCGCAGGATATTAGTACCAAACGGAGTCCAAACGCAGCGAAATTTTTTGGAGAATTTTTTTGGACCAGTAGGAACAACATGGGCCAAAGAAGTACCAGAGGGGTCCCCCGAGGGGGGGCACAACCCACCTGGGCACCCCCAGGCGCGCCCAGGTGGGTTGTGCCCACCTCAGTGGCCTCCCGCACCGCCTCTTCGCTCTATAAATACCCCGATATTCCAGAAACCCTAGGGGAGTAGACGAAACACAATTCCAGCCATTGCAAGTTCCAGAACAACGAGATTCAATCTAGACACCATCACGGAGGGGTTCATCATCCTCATTGGTGCCTCTTCGATGATACGTGAGTAGTTCATTGTAGACCTACGGGTCCGTAGGCAGTAGCTAGATGGCTTCTTCTCTTTTTTTTATTCTCAATATAATTGTCTCTTAGAGATACATTTGATGTAATTCTTTTTGTGGTGTGTTTATTGGGATCCGATGAACTTTGAGTTTACGATCATATCTATTTATCCATGAAAGTTATTTGAGTTTCTTTGATCTCTTATATGCATGATTACTTATAGCCTCATATTTCTTCTTCGAATCTTTGGTTCAGTTAGGCCGATTAGATTGATTTTTCTTGCCATGGGAAGAGGTGCTTTGTGATGGGTTCGATCGTACGGTGTTCTTTTCCAGTGACAGAAGGGGCAGCAAGACACATATGTATCGTTGCTATTAAGAATAACAAGATGGGGGCTATTCCTACGTGAATAGATCTCGTCTACATCATGTCATCATTCTTATTGCATTACTCCGTTTCTCCATGAACTTAACACACTAGATGCATGCTGGATAGCGGTCGATGTGTGGATTAATAGTAGTAGATGCAGGCAGGAGTCGGTCTACTAATCTTGGACGTGATGCATATATAATGATCATTGCGTGGATATCATCATAATTATTTGAAATTTTATCAATTGTCCAACAGTAGTTTGTTTACACACTGTATGCTATTTTCTTGAGAGGAGCCACTAGTGAAATCTACGGCACCCGGGTCTATTTTCTCATCATATATCTTCAGATCTATATTGCTATTTGCCTTTTTCTTTATTTGCATCTTTTATTTTCAGATCTATATTATCAAAAACCCAAAAATACCTCGCTAAATTTTATTTGCCGTTATTCTATTTGCATCTACCAAATTATATCTTTATCAATCTTTTACCCGGGAGGGATTGACAACCCCTCTTACGCGTCGGGTTGCAAATATTTGTTCTTCGTGTGCAGGTACCGTTTACATAGTGTTGCTTGGTTCTCCTACTGGTTCGATAACCTTCGTTTCATCACTGAGAAAAATACCTAGCGTAGCTATGCTGCATCATCCCTTCCTCTTCGGGGAAAAACTGACGCGGACACGAGCCATCATGCTGCCGCCGTTGTCATCGTCGAACCCGCCTCCTTGTTGTCGCCGCCGCGCCACCCACTGTGCCGTCGTGAGCATGAGCTAATCATCCGCCCGCTCACCACCGGCCTGCATGCGCCGCCGTGACCTCTCATCGAAGGCCTTTAGCTGCCCAAGCGCTTCCTCGAACGATGTTGTGTTGATGTCGCAAAACTGCTCCATGCCGGCGAATGCGGCGTAAATGCGATCAGGGACCGAACCCAGGAGCATCTTGACCTTCGCCACATCGTCCAGCATCGATCATAGCCACGCGTAGCGTGCCGCCATGCCCTCGATCTTCCCGCTGAATCCATCCAGCGACTTTCCGTCCACCATGCGTAGTCGCTCAAACTCGCCGCAGAGAGTGGCTAGCCGCGCCGCCCTGACCCGACCAGCTCCGATGAAGCGTATCTTCAAGCTGGCCCACACTTCCGCCGCCGTCTTCTTCGTCGATACCTGCATCCGCAGGTCTTCGGAGAGCGCACCAAACAGCAACGCCTTCGCCGCCGGCTTGTTCTTCCCCGCATCGATCGCGGCGTCACTCAGAGGCTCTGGGCGTCGAGAATGGCCTCGGCCTTGATCGCCCACACCGTGTAGTTGTCCGGTGTGGCATCGGCATCACCATCGACACCGTGCTCCTGCCTGCGCCGTGCGGGACGAGTGCCATAGCCGCCGGCAGGACCCCTCTCAAAGCTCTGATGCCAAATGTTAGGGAGGAGCCCTAGCTCTGCTCTCTCCGCAGCTCTCTCTCCCCCTCTGCATATCTCTCTCTCTCTCTCTCTCTCTCTCTCTCTCTCTCTTGCAAAGAACCGAGGAAGAAGAAGAAAGAACAGGGACACGATTGTTTCCGGCGGCATACGCCTGCTGCTCGAACATCTTTCACCAGAGCTCTAACTCCTCGCACGCTCCCTACCCAGCCGGGCGCGCCGATCGGCCCGCTCCGCCCGCGGCCACCATGCGCATAGACGAGCACGGCTCTCGGCAAGCCCGCTGCGATCACGCCCACCCCGTGATCCCCTAACCACCTGGACCTAGTCCTACTATCACCCGATGGATGCGCACGCACACGCACACCCCCGAGCTACTACACGCAGGCACACATGCACGCCCTGACACACACCAGACTATGCCTAGACACAGGCTCGACGCTGTCATCGACCGCACCTGACACGCCCAGTGAGTGCACGCACGCACAAAAGCCGTGCTCACCATGGCTTATTGCCCAACATGGTCTGCGGACAACGGGGGCTGGCAAATGTTTTTCGCTGCATCTAACAACCACAAAAGCTATAAACGGTGATCTTTTTGCTGCGATGGCGAAGGGGCAGCAGCAGCGAGCTTTTTTTTTTCCTGGAATCGGCACCTTTTTTGCTACGATTGGTGGACAGTTTTGCTGCTACCGTCAACCCAAGGGAGAGTATATTTTTGCAAGCTCGTTGTCGGAGGTGCTGCGACCAGCGACCTTCGCCATCGGAGGTACGACTGTCACCACGGGGAGCTGCAACCACGAGCGCATGCAGCAGCATGCGCGGAGGCAACGACAAACACAGGTGGTGACCGGCGGCGACGGCGGCGACAAGCGAGGCGCGCCGGATGGTGCTTTGAAATCAGGCGTGCCGCTCGTCCATGGCGGCACAACGGGAGCTGTTTCTCAGAGAAGAAGGCACCAACAAGGCGAGCAAGGAAGGAGATTGTGCTATTCCAAATCGGGTTATTGTATGCTGTGGGTGCGACCGGCGGCTAGCGTTGCCCTTACGGTTTTGAATAAGAAATTGAGTTTTTTAATAATGTACAGACGCTACACACATACAATCAACCATATGAACACACGAACGCATACCCTCCCCTGTGAGCATCTCCGAGAGACTGAGCCGGCACATCATCTTGAGATTGACAAAGACACCTTCATAGTCGATAAGAACGTCTCCTCCCAATGAACACACATCGCTGAAAATCCTGTAATAAATCCAGGAAAATGCGAGCGCCAGTATCAAGTCTAGGAATTGAACCCTGATGGACTTTGGATACCATTATCCTCCTAACCATCGGACCACAAGTTTGTTAAAAAATTGAGTTGATAAGTTTATAGTTAGTTACCCCATGCAGATTTTTTTAAGATGACAGTCACTCTCTGGGTGGTTTGGACAACACGCAGAAAAGCAATACATGAGTCGATTTACCAATGTCCAATGTCAACACATCTTTTTGTAGCAAGATTTATTTCAGAGTTGGATAGCCTAAAGAGGATTACGAGAACAACGACACTGCAGAAGCGTGCACGCGATAACGATTTCTAACATATGGTATCCCCCCTCCCACCCCCCCCCACCCCCCCCCCCCCCCCCCCCCCCCCCCCCCCCCGCAAACTCCCAAGTGGCCATGCAAAGATCTCTGTCGATGGAGGTATGTTTAACGATGGCGATGTGGTTGAGGCAGACGCGGTATGTAGAGACGAATATGGAAAATATCTCGGATCCTCGACAATTGTTCTCTCGGGAGTGAATGATCCGTTAATCGTTGAAGCTATAGCATGTCGCGAGGTATTGCCTTTAGCTGATGATTTTTCTTTGAACCATTTGATGATCGCGTGCGATTGCAAACCAGTGGTGGAGAATATCAACAAAGGACCGTGAGGCTCTCATATTACAGTGGTGAAGGAACTAGAAAAAAAAAAGAAGGGCCACTTCCGAGAGATGCAATTTTATGTTCGAAGGTCATGATTCGAATCAGGAGGAACACAACTTGGTAAAATTTTCAGTAGCGCTCCCACATAATCGCTATTTGTGGCCAAAGATACAAGCCCAGAAAAGCAAGGGTGGTTTGGGATTCAGAGATTTCTGCCTTTTCAACCAGGCACTCCTAGCGAGACAGGCCTGACGTCTGCTAACTAATCCCACCAGCTTGTGTGTGCAGGTTCTCAAGGCACGGTACTTTCAGGACGGGTTTCTCGAAGACACAGTCTTCTCGGGAATTCTTCTCCAACTTGCCAGGCGATTCAGCACTGCCTCGAGCTCTTGAAAAGGGCATCATATGGTGCATCTGGGATGGACAGGACATCCGCAGATGGCGGGACCGATGGCTGCCTAGGGAGCCATCACGCTAGCCCATATCACCGCAGGGTACGTGACGCCTAAGGAGAGTGGCGGAGCTCCTGGATGGAGAGGGGTCCTGGCGCATGGACCTGCTCCGCCGCTACTTCCTCTTGGCGGATGTCGACGTCCTCACCAGCATCCGCATGTCGCCCCGCGTCACTGACGATATTATTGCATGGGCACCGGAGATGAACAGTATCTTCACTTTTCAGTCCACCTATCGCCTGGCCATGGATGAGCGCGAGCGTCCTTCTGCTTCCGCCACGAGCAGGGCACTGGATGGTCGCCGTGCCATCTGGAAGATCATATGGGGGTGCCCTGTTCCCTCTATGGTACGTGTGTTCGCTTGGAGAGTCGTCACCAACTCACTTGCTACTTGGGCCAACAAAGCCTCCCGGCACCTCGAGCTTACTGACATTTGCCCCCTGTGTGGTGTGGAACGCGAGGATGGATTCCATGTGCTTTGTAGGTGTCCCCTAGCAAGAGAGCTCTGATGCATTATGGCCTTGGACTGGAACATCCCCAAGGTGGAGACCATGATTAACACTGGCCCAGAGTGGATCTTTACACTACTGGACCACGTTCGATGAGACGGCGAGACTGGTGATGCTCATGACCATGTGGAGAGTATGGCATGTCCGGAACAAGATTACACACGACAAGGCGCCGCCCACTACCGAAGCCTCTCGGCGTTTTTTGCACAGATACATCATTTCGCTCCTGTGCATACAACAACATCCTAATGGTGACCTAGAGAAAGGGAAGATGGTTGTCCTACCTTCACCACCACGTGCTCCAGCAAGCATGGCGCTCAAGATGAGTGCGCGTTGGGTACCCCCCGAGCCGGGCTGGGCAAAGTTGAACATGGATGGGAGTTTCATAGGGGTCATGGGTGCGGCGGGAGGAGGAATGATCCTGCGAGGTGACAGAGGCGAGATCATCTACAACACATGCAGGGAGCTCCGCACATGTGGTAATGATTTGAAGGCGGAGCTAACGACGTGCAGAGAAGGCTTAGAGCTGGCCTTACATCGGACTGACCTAGCTATTTTGGTTGAGATGGATAACACGGAGGCAGTGTCGATGCTAACAGCGCACGAGATGGATAGATCGTCACACGGTGCACTCATAGAGGAGATCCGCTGGTTGGTTGATCTTTGATGCTAGGGAGATTTCTTTTACTCATTGTAGCCGTTTGCAAAATATTGTTAGTCATGAACTGGTTGCCTATTGCTGTAGCACTCCACGCATAGAAGTCTGGCTTACCGCCGGAATTGACTTTGTTATAAACCTGGCTTTCGCTGAGAAGCCTCCGTGACTAATGAGAATCCTGTTTCCACCCGCAAAAAATAAAATAAAAATAAAGTTTGCTATTCGCATAAGAAAATATTAATAAAGTTTGAAGTTTGAGATCCCTAAAAAAAGTTTATAGTCAGTTACTACCTTGGACTTGGTCCCACGACTGATATGATACAGGGGTGGACGTGCCACGGCCGGATACCGAGGGGAGGAAGGAAACGTAACCATGTTGTGGGGGCATAAAAAAGACGAGATACACGAAGCTACGTACGTAGGCCGCTCCATCCAAACTCCAAGCCCTAACACGTACATTAGTTTTTTTTTTTAGAACAACACGTACATTAGTTTTTTTTTAGAACAAGACGTACATTAGTTAATCCACGGACATATCGATTAATCCATAGGCATCTACGACCAATGTCGTCTCTGCTGTGGCGTTCTGCCGCCGCCGCCGCCCGATGGCAGCTCGGCCGGCCGCCCTCCGCGAGGACGACGATTCACTCCATGGCTTCCTCCTCCACCTCCTCCTCCTCATCGCAGAACACGAAGGTTCGCTTGCTTCTAGCATCTACCTCTCCAACCGACCAATCGATTTGATTTGGCTTACTGCTTCCATCTGCATGGTTAATGAACGATGACGATCCACATATGACAGGGAACAAGCTGGCTCATCATTGCCAACATCGTTGTATTTAATGCGTGGATCTATAGCCTGAACAACAAGACCAAAGCGCACACGGAGGAGATGAGGAGCGTCCGGCAGGAGATTCAGAGGCTGCAGGCGTCCAACACCGAGCTGCAGCACCAGCTGAAGCGCGATCTCACGAGCAGGCGGCGCGCCACAAACCGAGCATATTGAGAGATATTTGCGCGCTACTTGCCGCGTAGGTGCATTGCACGCGCATAATTGCTAGTTATTAATATTATGTGCTTGTCCTCGTCTAATAAATTGATCAGTAGTGTACATCATGTTTTTCCTAATGATTTGTTTTGCGTGTTCGTCGGATGTTAGTTAAGACCCTTTTTGTAACATGGATGTTACTTAAGACTTTAATTATGCACCAAGCTAGGTGTCTGTGTGTGACTGACATAGAAGATGCTGTATTTGGCGGTGGATTGTTGTTCGGTGAGGAATATGTTGTATGAACTTAACCAAATTGATAGTACTGCCCGCGGTACCAAACAAAACTATGAGCATACGCACAGAGGCAGAGGCCTCTCCTACAGAGATGCCCGTTTCTATTTGACGGTGGACTTGTTGTTTGATGGGGATTGCATTGTATGAACCAATAAACAAATTCACCAATGATACCTAACAACAAGCATATTTACAATAAAGGTCTGTCTAGGCAACGTTATTGCACATCTAAGTGACTCAATCAAACTAAAAAGGAAAAAAAAAACAGAAAAATGTCTGCACGAATCTTCATGTAAAATCGATGATATAAGACTTAGTTAAGCAATACTTAGGGCACATCAAGATATATTTTAGCAAAACTGTTACAACAAACTAGAGAGATGGTTTTCTCTCCTCCTGAGCTGTCGGTGTCTCTTTGGCTTACTTGTGGAGATGGGGCTTCTTCTCTCTTGTCCAAGTCGGGGTGTTTCTTTCGTGTGCTGTGAGTGGACAACATGGCGTGCATGGGCTCCCCGGAGAGAAAGATGGTGATTTTGGGCGGAACCGTAAATTGATAGGACGACAAGCACCAAAGGACGATATGCTTCTAACTTGATCTAGTGCTGAGATTATGTGACTGCAGCCAAAAGATGTTTTGAAAACTAAAATTAGTGAAAAATTATTTGAGGTCGACTATATCACCAGAAAGGCTCAATGGTTTGCTAATATGTTGTATTCAGCAGAATGAGTTGCATAGTATTGATCTTGACACTCTCATCAATAATTCTGCATAAAAAACGTACGAAGGAGTTGATCATTGGATGCTAGAGGTGCATGAAATTTCTCTTTCAATGTGCTTTGTTACTTCTAGGAGACTGAATTGTTACTAAATATTATTTCACAAGAAATATCATTGTTTAGCTTGAGAAGGTTCTTTTTTTTCTGCCCCCCTGCACCCCCCCCCCCCCCCCCCCCCCCCACACACACACAAAAAAAAGAAGGATGGCTAGCTAGTAGTAAAAATAAAACCTAAAATATAAACAATGTGTACGCACTATTTGGGCGAACAGAGCGGCCGGCTCCTGGCCACTGCATGTATGTGGGCTAGGTGCCACCTTGTGGGAACCACATGGCTTGCTTTTGGACTATTGCTCTCTCATATGATGGACAGGGAATATAATTTGGAAGGAAAAGCAATACGTGTTGTGCATTCTCTCTTTGCATGTTACTGAGTTAATTATTTTCAGAAAAATTAAAAAAGGCCATATCTTTGAAACCGCGCGTCAGAATTTTGATCCGTTTTTAACATTGGAATTCTCGCGACGGTATCTTTGAAACTAGAACCCGCATGGGTACGTTTTGATGAATTTTTTCGATGCCAACTTTGGTGTTATATAGTGCAACTTTACATTGTGCGACTTTCTTCAAAACCAATTTTTGGAGCTGCATGATCCAAGTTCCTGAGGTTGCAACCTAGTAACCATAATAATATGATGTGCAACTAGTCTACTGCCCCGACGAACTACCTAGTAGTAGATTTGCAACCCTTTATTTTTCTAATATGGATCAAGGAGTACAAACTATTTTTATTTGTAGATTATTATGGTACGAAATATTTCCTTTTTCAGTCGTCTACTCTGGCCAACGGGCAACCGCTAGACGGGTCTAAAATAAAAACAGCTTCTTCTCTGTCTATGCTTTTCTTTTTGAGAACCAATACGTAGAGACTGCTACTAGCAATTAACCCACCGTGAATTAGCGTGAAGGGGAGAAGAAACCTTGTTGGGTCCGTGTGACGAGTCTCGGACGGACACTGCTAGCTAGGTTGATTTAAGAAAACCAAATAGTACCATACAGGCATTGTTTGAGTTCTTCTCGGAGAGGGAATCCGCAGGCTTTTACTCAACATCGGTCAACGATACACAGGTACATATATATTCGATCGATGTCAGAACGATCGATAGTAAATCGCAAGCTAGCTCCATCGAGACTCCAAGCCCCAACACGCTAAGTTCATATACATAGACTGATTCATTGCTAGTTGTCGACGTATAGGGTCGGAACGATGTCTCAGCTGCTGCGTGCTGCCTCTGTAGCCGGGCGACGGCTGGTTCGGCCGCCCACCTCCTCTGCCGCCGCGACGATGGTCCACGGCCTCCGCCGATCCATGGCCTCCTCCTCCGCCACCAAGAGGACGGTCCATAGCCTCCGCCGCTCCATGGCCTCCTCCCCCGGCTTCACGAGGACGGTCCATAGCCTCCGCCCCTCCATGGCCTCCTCCTGCCGCTGCCGTGAGACCATGGAGGTTCGCTCGCCCTACCAGCTCTTCAATCTAATTACCACCTGCACCGCATTGCATTTGCATTCTTATTGACGATAATGTTGATTTATATGTGAATGCATGCATGACATGAGTACATGACGGACGACGTGCTGTTCGATGATGCAGGGACGCTGGTTGATCACTCTGGCCAAGTGGGGGCTCATCTGCACAGTCGGCAATGCGGTGGTTGATATGAAGGTTGAGAAGGAGGCCACCAGCATCCGGGAGGAGATGTTGTCGCTTGAGGAAGATACAATCTGCATGCAGCACGAGATGTTGTTGCTTCATGCGTCAAACGCCGAGCTGCAGGCGTCCAACGCCGAGCTGCAGGAGCTCATGGAGCCCTGTATTGCCAGGTGGCGTGCCAACAAGGAAGAAAATTAAGAGATCATTTATTGAGTATAGTATGTAAGATATATTCAGATTTTCCTGTTAGGCTAGCCATAGTGGGAGTAACTTACTAGCTAGTAACATAACATATAGTGAGACCTTTTACAGTACATCTAAGTAATATAAGCCGTCCATTTTAGATCAACCAGTGGACTAGATCCACCAATACTACTAGACAAAATCAGTAGTATATTTTGTTCAAGGGGTAAAATTGGAAGACACAGAACAAATGCCAAAACTTTACATGCATTCAGAAGCCCGTGTGTTTTCTTCTCCTCTGATCGGACGCCGCAGACTGGGCCGAATCTGGCCGAGTACTTTTCAGCGGAGATGAGATGCACCGAAGACGGTTGTATGTAGTCGATTCTTGCCGGCTGGTTCTTTTGGCGGAGGAAATCACCATGTACAAAACTAGCCAAGCTAGCCTCCTAGATTGATTGATCGTGTCCAGATACACTGGCACGTACGTAATCAGTCGATTGTTTGCGGGCGAGGCAAGCCGTCGGCTGCATCCGCTGCACACAACCATCGCCGGAACAAGTCAACTTGACCTCGTTTCGCGACGCGCATCCCGGTGATGCTGAGCCGTCGACATGGGAAGCGGCAGCTCGTCGCATACATATCTGAGTTCTACCATCTCACGGTGTATTGTGCCGGCGTCAAAGCAGCCATGGCACTCGCGTGGCCGCTGGACGCAGCAGGGCAGAGGCGCCGAGGGGCAGCGGGAGCCTTCGAGAAAGCTGCAGCGGCGATGGAGCCCGGGATGGCGGCGTCCTGAACCACGACAGCTCCTTCCTCAACGCCATTAGAGCCACAGATGTTTATTGGACAGGAGCCGAAGATGACTGGCGACGGCAATCACATGAGGCCTGACGAGGACGGTCGTGGTGAGGGAATTTACAAATTATGACATTAAAATGACCAAAGTACCCAGCTAATCAACGGCTGAGGTGATTCAGTACTACCCGGTCCGAGAAGTAGTATGATGCACCGTAAAAAAACTCAACATATATATCCTAAGACACATTTGCTTATGTGGTAAAGAGTTAATGATGAGAGAGGTGTTTGTAATATGTCTACAACCTAATTAATGTAGGGCTTACATGACACTGTACTTATGTTATTACCCACTATAAAGTTAGTAACATAGGCTAGTAACATGCATGTTACTAGTCTAAGTTACTTTCCACTATGGCTAGCCTTAGTGGATACTTGCATTCACGTGCATGATATATTGCTACTGGTTATATGCTACTACGGCCTGTCCTTACGAACTTGATTGATTAGTGCCACATCATGTTCACTTAATGTGGCACGGGAATAAGAAAGTCTTAACCGGCATTGGATGAAGGCATGCAAAATACACTTTAGTTTTGGAAGAGGATGTCGTATTTTGTCCGTGGATTGTTGTTCAATCAGGACTCAATTGTATGAACCAAACAACACACCACCAACCATACCTAGCAAAGCAACAAGCATATGCACGAGGGCATAATGGGTCAGAGGTCTTTTCTCTTCTCTTGAGATGCCGGTGTCTCTTTTCTGTTCTACCTTGTGAGGCGTTGGTTCCTTTGCAAGGCAGAGATATTCTTCCTCCTTCCCATTGGCAGCGGGTGGTGGGTTTTTTTAATGACAAAGATCACACACCGATCCATGGACCTTTCGTTGCGGCCAATGGGTGCATCGTTATCACATCATGGACAGCCTTGGTTGTCCAAGCGGATTCAAAAATCTCAAGGAGAATCCCTCAGTGGAATCCTTGTGGTCACACCGATGGTTCCTTGCTACAACAAAGTTCCTTCCGGCAGGGGTGGTTCTCGTTGACGTCAACTCATCTGAGTTAGGGGTTGTTGTTCTTCTATCTAGATGAGTTTTTTTTACGTAAAACTGTAGTTATACAATTCTCATGTCAACATAGAAGCATTTGTTTTAAGAAAGACATATGGAGCCAGATAAAGAGCGAAGAAGCAAAGTAAAATTGGTAACATCCCACAACGTAGGAATTCTAAGCAACAGGGAGATTGTATATGAAGGTAACACGCTCCTTCATCATGCCCCGCTTCTTTATTTTGGGTTTTGAGATTAAGAACATTCTACAGAACATCTACTCGATGTGTCTCAACATAATATTCATGTGTGCAATTAGTCTAACAGTACTCGGTGTATAGAATTAGTAGAATGTAAAAAATAGCATGCGAGAATGAACAACCAACCAGAAAATCTCAGTTTAATATAATTGGTGTATACTCAGTGTATATGAAGTTTAATATTCTTCAGAAGCAAATAACACCTTATGCAACACTTCGGAAAACAATGTCAATCATAGTCTGAATTCACTTATTCAAGCTTAGAGGACCAAAATCAAAGTGAAGTGTTCTGAAATGCAGGTACGTTAAAGACATATCAGCTACTCATTGTTTATTCTATAATTGGTGTGTATGTCATAATAAAAATAAAAATATTTTAAGTACAAATTACCAAACGTGTGTATGAAATTATACTTTTTATGGTCAACATACACTTTTATAATAGTTAACTTTAGTTTTCTTTATTAAAACACACATGAATGTTTCCAAAGCAGTAACATCGCCTCACTACATTTGTCTTCTCCTAAATTTACTAATCTCCTATCTAAATTTTGTCTAACACAACTGATCCTGATTCAGTTCATACCTATAGCTGAATATGCATTGTCTGGCACAAGGGAACCCTAACGGGGTTGCCATCAAACAGCCCAAAATTGATGATGAGTATGATGACAAACATAGAAAAAAATGCTGACTTCACGTGTCTTGAAGGGTTTTATTTTTAGTTAGATGTGTGTTAATATAATGACCATGTTCGTCTATGTAACCCGACTCGCCGCCACCCATGAACCTCTAATCACCGCCCAGATAAAATTGGTTGTTAGTTAAATAAATGACACTTTACCTCATACTTGTACCCCTACTTGTTAGCATTTTGCTCAGTTGTTGCACAAATCAAGCCTACTATTCTTGGGGTTTGGCAATTGGTGGAGACATAGATGCGCACTAACTTATTACAATGACAACGTAGGTTCAAAATTTTACAATTCAGGATAAGGTAGTATCACCTTTTATTCTACACAAAGAGAATCGGTATAGTTTGTCTAACCAGTGGTAAACAACCCTTAAACACAAGAAATTAGTCTTGCCTCCTTCCATCGATCCCGGCTAGAAACCAATCGTACTCACCAAGATTTAAGTATACATTCCTGATTTGGTGAAATATCTATGGGCGGGAGCATGTGCCACACCATCATGTTACTCCACTTTAAGTTGTGTTGAATATCTCACCTAAAACCCCATTTACTCGTATGCCGACCAACCTTGTTAGTGTGCGGTATTTTAGTTTGCTGCATCGATCAAGATGTGCTTTCCTACTTTCATATGGTCTTTTTTATGAGGAGGTGTAGCCACCATGCAAAGTACCATGGACAATTGCCAAGCCATCATGATTTTATGGTCTAGTCTAGTCATATGGATATGCACCATTGAAAAACAGAATGAATGAAAATACCTCTAACTAGACAAGTGCAAAAATCGAAGACTTGTGCCTTCCTTGCGTGATTCCGCATGGTTTTAAGCAAGGCAAAATATATTGATCTTGGAATCGTGACAACTGTAGGCTGCGGGTGCAACTTCAAAACACAAGCAAAGTTGAGGATTAATTAGATCAATATATACTTTGAAACACAAGTACTCCTGGCAGAGGTGAAGTACTCCTGTTATTGAATCGAATATATACTTCAAAACACAAGCAGAGTAGTGAGAGCTCATGCCCGCCAAAACCAAATCGATCACACCGTGCATGTCTTGCCAGAAATGATTCTATTGCACTTGCTCGTCTTTTTTTCTATTGAACGTCTAGTGCTATTATGATATGCTTTGTCATATTAGCAACTTGTTTGGGAACGACATGTTGCGTGCGTGTGACTGTCACGGCCGGACACCGGCCGGAGAGAGAGGAGACCCATAGTCGAAACAAAACAGCCGGCGCACGTACGTACGTGTCCATGTCAAATCCGGGCACTGCATGCACGCTAAGATTGATTATTAACGAATCAAGGACTTTTGGACCTTGTTGGGTCTTCTTCTCCAAGGCACCCGGCCAATATCTATCGACGATGCACGTACCATATATATCTGTTTGATCGATCACAACCTTAGATGTCTGAATCGCATCATCGAAACTCCAAGCTATAACACCTATGTCAATTCATCGACCGAAGCTCACAAAGTCCGCCGAGATCATGGAGGTAGGTTCGCTCGCTCAATTGATCGCTCGATTTGATTTACTTACTTATACGGCATGCCTTCATGGAGGCTAACGACGACGACGATGATCTGCAGGGACCTGGGTGCTCTGGGTGGGTGGCTACCTATACCTCCGCGAGAAGCTCCTCGCCGCCGCCGAGAAGAGGGTCTGCAGGACAATGGGTCCGGAGGTGGGCAAGAGGCTCCGCGCCACCGACGACGCCCACAAGGAAGATATGAGGAGCCTCTGGCAGGAGGTGAAGGAACTGCGGGAGCTGCTGGGCAATGGATCAACAACACGCACGCACCAGCGTGCCGAATAGATTAATTAAGAGTGTTTACCTAGTTGTATATATATGTTCTGCGTGGGTTTGTAGTATATCAGTCAAGACTTTTTGGTTTGCCTATGGCGACTAAGATAGTAGCACTATCGTATTTGACTGGATGGATTGATGTTCGTTTGAATCCAAATTACCAATTGTTGTGTTTGTAGTACAAAGTTATACTAAGTCTACAACACTTATTTTGAGACAAATGAGTACGAGCTTATTAATAATATATTAGACACTTCCTAAGAAGAACTAATCGAACCTACAAAGCATAAATAGGAAAATCACAAACATGGCTCTGGGAATGCAATTTAGCTCGATATCATCAGCAATTGACAACACCAAGAAATTCATCCACCCCGCAAAACACAAACCTCGTTGGATCACCACAACAATAGAGCATGACATACGATGAAGGTGGCAACCACGGCAATCACATCAGCGAGGGCACCACAAGGTAGACAGTCGTGCCCTGTGTTTTGATTTTCGGCCGAAAAAATCAATTTTCGGCCGAATTCCGTCCATCTCGCTTGGGCCCGGTAAATGCCTGTACCGGCCAAAATTTTCGGCCCAGTTTGAACTCTTTTTGGCCCAATCCAACTTATGGAGCCTCCCCACGCTTTGCCCAAGAGAAAACGATCGAACCAAACGCCCTAACCCTAAACAAATCACGACCCCGTGGTCGACCTGTGTGTGCGGCGGCGGCGCTACGCCCAGACGCGGCTCCTCCGCTCGTCGCCGCCTGCCTTCCCGCTCGAGCCTGTCGCTGCTGCTCCGTTCACTTAGGAGCCGTGCGAGATGAAAGTCTCATGCACGGTTTTGCATGAGAGAGTTCGCGCCTTCCCGACGGCCCAGCCCCTGCTGCCGACCTCTGCCGGATGCGGGCTGCGGGCTGCACGCTGCTCGCTGTGCACTGCGGCTGAATCCATGGGCAACTCCTCCTCAACTCTGAAGCACCTCTCCCTGTCCAGGTTTCAATCTTTTTCTTTTGGAGCTGATGATGATGTTGGACTGATGCACAGTTTTTAATCCCCAAAGCTTTTGGTCTGCCATACTCCTCAGTGTTGTTTGACTGCCATACTTTTGCTCTGCTTGTTTTCAAAAATTCCGGCCGAATTTCGGCCAATTTTTTGTTAAATTTCGTTTAAAATTCAAATTTTGGTTTTGTAATTTCGTCCGAGATTTTACCGAAAATTTTAAAATGACTGAATTTCGGCCATCTCGTTCAGGAGCGAAAAAAAATGCAAACCGAAAGCCAAAACACAGGTCGTGCCAGCATAGCTAGACAAGGACCGACGAGCTTGCACATTGCAGGGTCAAAAATGAGGGCTTGCTGAAGAAGACGACACTACCGCGTCGATAGATAACAGCAAGAACCAACCAATCATCCATAAAGATCGGTAGAGATGAAAAAAAAAACCCCAAGTTCAAGTGCTCCAAGACAGTAAATAAGCCAGAGAACTTTTTATTCAGGGCAACACTGCATCAAACCAGGTATCAGTGCAATACGAATACGAAAACTTACTTATGCAAAGGCTCTTCCTACACACCTTAGATAGAGGCATGATGTGAACCAACGTGTGATTGGATAGTTAGGAGGACTATAGTCTCCCAGGCCACCAAGGTTACGGACCCAGATTTGGCACTAGTGTTCGCATTTTTCCAGACTTATTTCAGACTTTCCGACGATGTTTCCTGCAGTGGGAGGAGACGTTCCCGCCGACTACGAGACGCCTGTGGTGACTTCGAAAAATCTCAAGATGTTATGGGAGCTCAGTTTCTCGGAGGTGCTCATAGGGGTCTGTGTGCGCGCATGAGTTCATAGGGGTGAGTGTATGCTCGTTTACGTGAGCGACTTCGATTGTACTATGTTCGAAAAGAAATAAAGGCATGAGGTTACTCCACCCTTGTGGCTCCATCAGTCGTCGGAGAGAGGACTTCTGAAATCGCTGGCGAAAGCCCCTCCTTTTTTAAAGCCTTACCCTAGATATACTTAGGAAGTACGCTACAATATTGCTCAAAACGAAATACCCCTCAAAAATAAATTTGCTCAAAATGAAAGCATGATGCGTGTCATCCCTATCTCCTATTTTCCGGGGAACATTGCTACCTGCATTGTGCCTACCGGTTAAATTATCATGGACCATACATGCCCTATATAGGTCGCTCGCACCAGGAGAGGCCTTGGTTAAAGCCCTAATTAACTCGACCAATCGCTCCTAAATTCCTACACCTCACGTACCGAACGTGTTGTGCGGCGGCTCGCATCAACAGATCGCGCTGCCGTGGCGTGCTGCCGCCGCCGCCGCTCGACGGCTACTCGCCAGCCGGCGATCCGTCTCGACGACCATCCATGGACGTCGCTTTTCCTCCTCCTCCGGGAGCGAGACCACAAAGGTACGTAATCTGCTCGCTGCAACTTGCAGCCCTTAAAGGCCTTACTGATCGCCAGTTGATGATCAATGTTGGATGCGTCCATGCATGCATGCAGCCGCGCAGCAGGCCGGTCCTTGCGGCCATCGTGGGTCTTGGTATTGGGCTCCTAGTTCAGAATGGTGTGGAAAGGACCGCGGAAAAGGTCACCAAGGAGGTTGTCATCAGCCTCCGGCATGAGCTGCAGATGGTGCAGGCAGCCAACGCTGAGCTCTCCCGCCGCCTCCTTCATCTTCAAAAGCAGCAGGAGCAGGTGCTCGTCGCGGCCAACGTCGCCGTCAAAGACCGCCCACCGCCGCCGCACGGAACGGATGGCGAGCAGGTGGGCCGTGGCGGTGATTTCAGAACTAGCTAGCTAGGGTTCAGAACTAGCTAGACCAAGCCAACTGAGAAAATAAATTCCCCCACACAGAAGAAAAAACTTAGAAAACAGGTCGGTGATTTCAGAACTAGCGAGCTAGGGTTCTACCGAGTGAGGGCTTTTGGTGCTCGGCCTACAGGCAGGCCGAAATCTGGTGCGTATGTTTGGGCCTTGGGATTCGGAAGCAGTCAATTCGTGGCAGCGGCGTGCCAGGCCTAGCGGGGGGAAATACGGTCCATGATACTCCTATGCATGTGTAGGGGTATTGTGTTCGGCCCATCGCTTGTACGTGTTCCCGAGCCTGGAAAAGGCTTCGTGGCCTGCACCGGAAAACTGGGACATGTTTGGTCGTTCGAAACCGCACATGTGAGAGAATCCGATGCCACTCCATGACACACCCCCACCCGCCCGGGTGGAGCAGATAGAGCCACGCGACAGGTTTCAGTCCCCAATCCCCTTCTTTTCGTGCAGCGCGGCGGCGGCTCTGCTCCGGCGATATGTCCACCGACGGCCTCGAGCTCGACGGGTAACAATTTTTTGCTCCGCTGTTTTCCTTCTTCCATCTCTTGCTTGCCAAATTAGCGGTCTGGATTTGAAAACTTCTCGCTCACATGGCTAGATTTGATTACCAGGGTCCAGGGGCGTCGCTGTGCCGGCTGGATCGATTGGTTCTGTCCTCCCAGTTGAGTCCCAGGCCATGAGTGCAGCAGATGTCGAGATCGACAAGGAAGGCAAAGCCCGGCCAGATGTAGATGCAACCAGATGTCGAGATCGACAAGGAAGGCAAAACATGGCCAGATGTAGATGTAGCAAGATACGAGGTGTGCTCAGAAGCCACGAGTGGCTGCACACGAAGGTTAGTAAGAAACGGCTGTAACTTTCTTTGTGATTTTGCATCTGTTCATCAAGTTTTTTTGAATCCTAGGTGTATAAATTAGTTGACGTTTGGCTAGCTAGTATAGAAGTTGATCCCCACAAAGAGAATTTCACCTATGACGCAGTTTAGTTTCAGAATTTTTTTGGGGGTGCCGATGCGTTTGGATGGCAGTGTGATTGTTTTTGGATTTGTGCTCTGGGCCACAGGGAGCATGCGTCTGTTTATTTTTTTTGTGAACAAGAGTAAATGGTTATTGGGGCAGGTGTGTGGCCTGCTTAATTTGTTTTGTTTAGTTGAGCTAGATACCTGACACATTGAACACATTAATTTTGGGGGATTGTTGATTTTTCGATTAAGTATCTAGATGCACTGAAAAGACGCTTGGTTTGTTTTGGATTTCAGTACATATCATATGATGATTATCTATTTTGGGTCTTCTTAATTTGTTTTATTTAGTTGAACTAGATACCTGACACATTGAACACAGTAATTTTGGGGGGTTATTGATTTGTCGATTAAGTATCTAGATGTAGTGAAAATATGCTTGGTTGGTTTTGGATTTTGGTACATATCACGCGATGATTATCTGATGAGATCTGTTTCGGTGAAAGGCACGGGTTTTATTATAAGTGTTGGAATACTTGTTATTTGGAAATTTCGGATGATGGATGTGTGTGGACAAGCAATTTAGCACAAAAATGCAGCCTGGCCAATTTCCCCCCACGCAACGCCTCGTTTAGTGGATTTCCAGGCATCAGCTAGGTGTGTTGGGTGTAGTTTGATATGACACTGGATGGGCTACTTGTTAGCCATTAACCCTAAGCGTTGCATCGCATGTAGCTTAGTACATTTTTTGTTTTCTTCACACACTGACACTTTTTTCTCTGTATTATTTGGAGTCACTGTTTTCAGGGTTAGGCTTGGGAAAGCACCCGATGAGAGGGAGATGAACCCTGATAGGAAGAAATCACTTGGATTGTCTGTGCTCGTTTACGCAGAGAAGGGGGGTGGCCATGTTGTCAATCCAACAATTGGCACAAGTTTTGACTCATTGGACGAGGCTTACGAGTTCTACATCCTTTACTCATGGGAAACTGGGTTTGGGATTCGACGAGCAAAGAGCAACTTGAATGTTCAACGAAAGAGATGCATGCAAGAGATTGTGTGCGCCTGTGCAGTATGTTCCTGAAAAAAAACCATGTCATCATGTATACCTTTTCAAACATGAAATCAGATTGCATTGAGTCCTGACAAAATCTAAATTTTTGATTTGTAGGGTACCCCTTTGAAGAGGTTTCGGTTTTGTACGATCTGCAGGGTGCAGGGCCACACATGTACAACATGCCGTATAATTTTGTTTCCATGAATTGGCTTGCCTGGATTGTTTGGTGGTCAAGCCAAACTTCATCTATATCACTCTGGTTGATTTAGAGGGTTTACCTAGTCAGCCTTCCCACTGTTTTCATGTAATTGTTTTACTTTATGCTGCATCCGTCTTATTTGTTGGCACTAATTACTCTGCCTGAACTGACTGGCATGGTCTAGCTTGTTTTTGTTTGCTTCTTCTAGTGTAAAACTCATGGCAAGACAATGTATTGATCTAGATTCAAGAAGTGTAGTTGTTGCTGTAAAGACCATTTCGGTTGTTTTTGCTCGTTGCGAGTGTGATCAGGCTGATGCCATGTGGATTCAAACTTAGGCTTATTGTTCTGTTTCTTCATGAGTGTATTGGTCCGTTTCTTGTGAAAAATGTTGCTTACTAAGTGGCCAATATTTTCCAGTACAATTGGGATTTGAACTAACGAAGGAGAAGCTGTTACATAAATTGTTTTGGCATGCTTAGCCGTGTCATCATGTATTCATGCGAACTGATTCATCTCCACTTATCCAAGGTATGGCATGGCAAACAGATTCATGCCAGCTGATTCTTCTTCACTTATCCAGCCATGGCATGGCAATCCAGGTTCATTTTTTTAAACCAGGGCCTTGCTGTTTGGGCATGAAGAAATGACAGGGCAATGCCATAGCTTGCCTAGGGTGCTCCATTGCACTGTGGACCGGCTGGCAAGGGTGAGCATGCCTCTGTCGCATAGATGAAGAACAGAGAGACCTGGCGGTGAGTTCGTTGGGTGGAGGTAGATGACAACAGCGGCTACGTTGACGTGAGGGCGTAGTAAATTGGGAGAGGTGACAAGACGGGGAAAAGTGAAGCACAGTACGTGGCGCATAGCTGTACCACTGAGCATGGGCATCTTTCCTCATGCATATTAAGCTGATTCCTCGAACAGTTGTACATGAACATGACGATGTGGCGTGATTAGTAAATGGTAACAGTGCTTGATCTACCCGATTCTCTATCGGTTTTGATTACACCCGTGGACAATTTTCTGGTGAAATCAAACATCATATTAAACATCACCAAAGATACTGTTGCTTGCTTAGTAAAACGCAATGGTGAACGCTCCTGTGTGTTTCGCTGGACGCAAACGGTCCACGTACGCCTTTTGCCAGCCGGTGCTCTCCGCTGGCGAGCAATGGTCCACGCCATGCATGCACAGGTACGTACAGCGGCCCATGCTCTGCGTGCATGTCAGATGCCTGTAAGATGACTAGGTGCTTTTGCATGTGCGTGGGCCCTCGCTGGTTCAATACAGGCTGAAAATAATTCGAATACATGCCGTATACACCAACCACGCGCATCCCCATGGTGGTCCTGCGGGCAGGATTCCGGCCTGCCTGTAGGCCGAGCACCATTCGCATTTTTCGGGGTTCTACCACCATATACTTGCTTCTCATTGAACAAATTATATTATGGTTGCTCATCATATAAGTATTAGACTAACAAACATGCCCGTGCGTTGCAACGGGAGAAAAAATAATCAAACCTCTAGTCCAACAAGCATGGCTCAAAACTTTCACTAACCCATGCATCCTCCTCTTGCTAGCACCAACACCAGCATGGGTGCACGCTATCAAATTTTCAACATAAACACAGAGGCCAATTTCAGCGTCTCCATTTCTAAATTATTTTACGTTATTATCAGTTCCATTCGATGTCATCGTTTCCACAACTATGGGTTAACCGAGAACTGCTTCATTTGGTTAATTTATGCTATCTTGAGTGCCTCTATTTTTATTTTGCAGAACAACTTGGGATTTATTAAGTACATCTCTTTTGGGCATGGCTAAATGCATGAATCTTCTGATGGTGCTACTTAAGAATTATGTATTATACAAAAAAAAAATACAGGAAAAAATGGAAGGGATGCAAAAGGTACTATAAAATAAAGGATGTATGATACATTCTGCTATGTAGCGGTCTTTCAAGTTAAATTGATAATACAAACTTGCGCATCCATCAAAAGCAGTTCACACCAAAAAATGTAGACAATCCATGCTAATTCGTCAAACCTTTGCTTTTACTTTTCTTTGTTTTGCAGGGTTGCTTTTACTTTTGATAGTGTGTTGCATGTCATTCATAAGTAATCCATCATGTTAGTCCTTAACTGGCAGCTGCCAAGGGGCCAATTGGAGCTAATAGAATGTATAAAGACGACCAAGTCATATGTTAGTCTAGCTTGACCTGACAACGAATATCCAGTCATATCTGCAATCCATACTTGAATGGTTGAGACATTTGTTAGCAGCTTCTGTGAACTGCTTTGGATTAGCATGGATTAGCAGGACGAACACCCCAAAGCTGAGATCTGGCAGGCCAGGACGCCGGAGCGCGTTGGCAAAGTGACGTCCGATCATTTGATTTCACCGAAGCAAACTACATCATCTTCAGCTATGCTCACGTGCCTCAAAAATTGATGGTGTGGTGTTCAAATTTTTTTTGATGCTGTGGTCTTGGAGGATAATTATAAATGTTTAACCCGGCTTGTTAGTTATTACTAATCTCCTCGCTCGTTCTCAATTCCTTCCATTAAATTCATCATTGTAGTATCACGAATCCATTGTACTAATTCCTAATCCTGGGTATTAATTCTTTCCTTCTTTGCACAAGATGCCTCACGAATGAATTAATTCCTTCCTTCTTTTTGAGGAGTCTGTTTATCTCCTAATCCCGGGTATTAATTATTGGCAACATATCTCGTGAATCCGTGATCTTTCGTGTATCCTTGTGTCCCCTCTTTTCCAGCCCCACGATTTTAATCTCGCGCCTCACGTGGAGTGAACCAAATATTTACATTTAACCGCCCGCGCTGTAACTTAACTTACATTTTTCGTTTGCAAAAAAACCCCTAAAGCCTCTGATCCAAGATCCCTAACCAGAGGCCTCGAGTCGTCCGTCCTTCCCCAAATCGTCCTTGCCAAATCCCTTGCATCGGCTCCCGAATCAAATCCCAATCTAGACGGCTGCTACCATGGCAACCACGACCTGGACGATTCCCTCGAAGTCCTGCAGGTAGCAGCAGCACACGAGTACCCGGAGGGCGACGGCCACCATATACGGCGACTAAGCCCAGGATGGTCGTCTTGGCGGCGAAACCATGAAGAACCGACGACATGCCGCCGCGGTGACGAAGCATCTGAGATGAGGCCCCCCTCCCATGGATGGCCTCCCCCGATAGCGATGATTCAGCTGTACCCCCTCGTATGGAGAAAGCTGTAGGGATGCAGGTTGTAGCCGGTAGCAGATGTACTAGTGCAAATATTGTCCTTCTTTATTCAGCCAAGAGATATGCAGATTATCAATGTGAATGCTTGTATCAGCAGATTGTATCTATATTTGCAGTATAATGAATGACAATGGCTTGTTCAGATCAGAGGCTTTGGTTGAGTTTTCCCTGTTATTTGCTTGGCATTTGGCAAGAAAGTATCCTCTTTGCTGTTGCCAAAAAATTCAGTGACTAATTCAGTTATGCGTTGTAAAAATAAGTGACCTTCTCAGTCATGTGGTGAAAGCATATATGTTCAGTAAAGCTTTTGAACTACAGAAGTGGACTGAGATGGCTATGCCCAGTTTTTAGATGAAAGCTATAATGAAAAGTCGCTGTCATAAGTTTCCTGAACATCTACAAACTTCATTGTGTTCTCCCTGACAATGCAGGTCTGACCACAAATAAAGGGGCAACAAACCTGCATGTTTGTTACTAAACAGCATTACAAGTTACAGAGAAACCGGAAATTTGTACATGCTTGCATAGATAGAAAAAAAAGTGTGAATTCAGTACATGACACAAACATAATGTTCAGAAGTTTGACAAGCATCAAACTTTTCAGAAATAAAGTAGAATTTAATTCGACATCACACAAATTCTCATCCATTACAAGAATTCAGTACATCAAAGTGTACATGATAACATAGATAAAATCAATCTTTACTTGGACGACCTTATTTTTTTATCAGGAAGCACCATTTGCCTGAATATCTTGCACAGTCACACTCTCTTTCCCTTTTTTGCCAGGACAGTTACGACTATCGTGAAATACCATTTGATTGCAGGTCTTGCACAAGCGTGCGACCTTTACCTTTCCGCCTTTGTCCTTATTTTTTCGATCCCCCTCCTTTATCTCCTTTCCCAGCTTTATTCTTTTGCATCTCCCCACAGTACGAACATCAGTTGGCGGATGTATATGAACTTCGGAGGGAATATTGCAACCAATAAAAGCCTCATATTCATCTTGCCTAGTGCTTTGGGTAGCTGCAGGGACAATTTGGTCCAAAGGCGCCTCAATGTTCAACACACTTGTTGTTAAGAAGTCCATGCCTTCATCTGAGTGTTTCGCCTTTTGAATCAGCTCTTCCATCTTATCGCGCACAGTTGAAATCTTATTTCTCATGGCCACATCCAATGAATCAGTGGGCTTCTCTTCTAGTAGGTTCCCGTGTTCATCATAAACATTCTCCCTGCAAAGCAAAAACTGTTGTTAGTCATATAATTTCGGAATAACAAAGATAAACCTGTTGGCATGCATTATATTTTACCTTTTGCACCTTTTCTGCCATCTTTTCATAATGTAGTAGATGGGAAGCTCATTTTGGTTTTCGATCCTCAACACTTGGATAATATGGCGACATGGAATACCAACTGACTCAAACAACTTGCACGAACAATTTGCTGCCATGCTTGTACTGTCATAGCATACCTCCCTAACCTTACCAGACCGACCTCTCAAGGTGACATTTTTACCCCCGCATCTTGTGCAATACTCTGAACACAACAATGGTCTCTAGCAGCGATAACTTAGAACTGAAATTTCTCGAACACCTCATATGTGAATACTTCACTACCTTGTTTCTCCATTGTCCATGGCGTAAATAGTTCTGGGGTGGTATGTATGCTTCTGTTGTCTGACATTAATTCTTCCTCGCATTGGCATTCTAAAGCTGTGTCAAACCTAAGCCAAAACTCAACAAAAGTGAGCCTCCGTTGAATGAAGTGGTTAAAAAAAGAATTTGCACTTTCTGATCTTGAAGTGGTTCGGAGAATGCCCGCTAGAGATACATCCATAAAGTACGCCGGTATCCATTTATCTCGAATGCTAAACCTCTAAGTCAACCAATCGTTTCCCTCCAACCCAAAATCTGTAATGATGGAATTCCATTGTGACACAAACTCAGTTGAAGTTTCCGAACCCCAAACACATGAGTTCAATCTCGTCCAAAATTGAGTATCTTGATTAATCAAAGGTCCAACCTTTTCATGCACCTTTTCCATTATATGCCACATGCACAACCTATGCACAGTGGTTGGAAGAACTTTGTCAATACCATTCTTGATGCTAGTGGCTTCATCGGTTATGATGAGTCTAGGTGCTACCCCTCCCATTGCTCTTAGGAAAGTCTCAAATAGCCAAATGTATGACTCATCCTTCTCATTTGATAAGAATGCAGCACCAAAAAATACACGTTGTAAGTGATGATTAACCCCTGTAAATGGTGCAAAAATCATGTTGTACTGGTTCGTGGTGTATGTAGAATCAAAGGATATCACATCACCAAAGTGACTATAGTTCTTCCTGCCTGTGGCATCAGCCCAGAACACACGCACAAGCTCCCCCTCGTCATTGACCTCAAAATCATAGAAAAATGCTGAATTCACTTCCTTCTTTCTAGCTAATTGGGCCACAAACATTTGAGCATCAGCATCTCTGATTTTATACCTGAGTCCGCGGTAGTAATTCTGCAAGTCCCTCTTCGTACACCCAGCATTCGGAATTCCACCCTCGCTAACTTGCAGGAGCCTGTATGCCTGGGAGGTTCCAATGCTTACCTTATGACATGTGTATAAAGTATTTTTTGCTCTCTCACTAACTCTACGATTTGATCTAATCAAATGACGCTTATTAGGCGATACAAGACCATGAATATGGTGCTCAACCCATGAGTCTATCTTGTAGGTGTTCTCCCCACAAAGTCTAACAAAGATATGGGCATCACAACCGCATCGAGTGTTTGTTTGCTTACGCCTTTTCCTCAAGGGGTCATTACTCTCCTTACTATCTTTTGACTTGAATCCTTCCCTATTACACATGAAACGCTTAGTTCGGACCACCTTATTCTCAATCTTTTTCTGTTGTCCGATACGAACACCAAAACTTGATTGATGTGCATATTCCTTGTAGAACTTCTCCACAGCCTCGAGTCCTTCAAATGACATACCCACTTTAGGCTTCAAGTGCTCATCGCATTCAGGTGTAAAGGACGAAGACTGCAACATTAAGAATGAACCGGAATTAACATCTTCATGCATAGTTTCAGACATTCAGTTGTTAGTGCAAACTGAACTTACAAAGAGATGTTTGTCCGTGCTCTTTTTGGGTGTACTAAATTCTCCCTGGCTGCTATGCATTTGAACGTTATTGATTAGATCCATACTGCTGCAAACAAGGCTACATGCTCAGCCTTTCAAACTGCAGTGACGCACGTATACACAAGAACTGAATATGTCCGTGTTTTACCTCATACTTTTGATGTCCTCGTGTTTATGATTGCAAGTGATGGCGGGGTACTTGCTAGTTGCTCGTCTGTAGTCGCCGCTGCAGCAAAGTACTAGTACTAGTTATAAAGGAAATAGATCCAGATCGGGGATGCACATGCATGGGACTCTTGCCGGTGCTTGCTGTCAACGTGGGAGCAGAGGAGCTTGTAAAGGATTGGGACGCTACCTGCATGGCCTGGGTGCCGGTGGACGTCGGGATCGAGTCGACAGAAATCGGCGGCACCTGTAGTTTGACGGCGGCGGCGCACGAACAAACACAAGCAGTTGGGGTATTCTTGCAAAATCAAGTTGTTTTTTAGTTGGAGGGTGGGCGTGTTAGTGTAAAATTACCACAAACTTTGCTAATTCGCAGGATTAAGATCGTGGGGCTGGAAAAAAGGGGATACACGGATACACGAAACATCACGGATTCACGAGATATGTTGCCTTAATTATTTCCTTCTTCGTTGGTCTCTTATCTCCAAGAGATCCTTCATTTGATCCAGGTATTGATTCCTTCCAATTTAGATCTATTTCCTTCCATATTTCTTTTCTCTCGTCACCTCTTGTCCGTTTAGGACAGCCCACCACCACGAAGGTTAATTGGCCTCTCTTTCCTTCTTATTTTCCTGTGATGATCTTTGAGACCGCTTCCTGATACCCAAAAAATTTAGGAAAAAACTAACGCCCACACGTGTGGCATCTTGCACATCGCCCACACGCCTCCATTACCACTCATTTTGCCACGTGTGAACAGATGACATCAGCAGGAATCTTTTTGGTTTTCGGCTTAAAAATGTTTTATCTCCTAATTAAAAAATCAAATTAAAAATCTGTTTTCACCATTAAATCCGTCTCGGCGAGATCTTCAAAACTAGACCCCATGTTGATATGTTTCGATGAAATTTTTTTTTGCCCAAAAGTTGCCATGATGTTTACATTGTAGTTGCCATAGTGCTTAAACTAAAGTTGCCATGTGGCAATTTTAGTTTGTAGAGCATGTCAATTTTAGTATTTTGATGATGGCAATTACAGTACTTTGACCATGAAAATTATTTTTTGTATGAACCATGGCAATTTTAAGTGCATGTATCATGGCAATTTTAGTTTATGGTTCATGGCAAGTCTAGTTTCTTAATTCCCCATTTTATAATATGTCAAAATTTACTTTTAAATGTAGAAGAAAATAGCTGAAACATATCATGGCAACTTCAGTGTAAACACCATGGCATTTCATGTGCAATAGACATGGCAACTTTTAACCCAAATTTTTTTTTGTCGAAATATATTGATATGAGATCTAGTTTTGAAGATCTCGTCACGAGGGATTTAATGGTGAAAACGAATCTTCAATCGGATTTTTCATTTAAGAGATAAAACATTTTAAAAACTGAAAATCTAAAAAGATTTCCACATGCATGCATGCGGTGATGTGGCGCAGTCTGTGTGTTATAGGGCGTGTGGGCGGATTTCGCTCCCACCACACGTGTGGGCGTTAGCGTTGTCCAAAATTTAAAGACCTATATAAATTTGGTAGATTGGTTGTAAGACAGTGATGTGGGACTATTTAAGAATAGAATCAATCTTTGATCCTACGAATAACCCAAGCTAGCTCGTTTGGCTGAGCCTTTGTGTGCTGGTCGTTAGGTGCTGGGTTTGACTCCTCTCACCAGCATGTATTTTTGGCTAACACTAGAATAGATTGGCTGGATTCATTGGGCCACCACGCGAAGAAACGAAAATAAAAATATGAGCAGCGATTGTGACTGTTCATCAGTAAGAGAACCCTCAAATTCAACCAAATGTTTGGGCTAGCTCGGTTGGTTGTGCCCCAAGTGCCCCAAGGGATGAAAAGCGGAGGTTGCGGGTTCGATACTTGACAAGAGCAATACTCAAATTAATTATGTTTTCTCGTACTAGTAACTTGTTTAATGCTTGCATGTATGTAGTCATAATGACACTATGCTACTTTCTTCCCATTCCTTCCTTACATGCATGCGGGCGTATTAATGATTTCGGTTAACGCAAGGAAAAATTGACTTGCAAAGTAGTCATTAAATTAACGAAAGGAAAAGTTGGCTTGCAGCGTCCTTGGAAAAAAGAGTAGGTCATCTCGGCAGCGTCCTTGAAAAACAATTCAATCTCAGCAGAGTCGTCCAACAAACAACGAACACAGCGGATCCACGGTTTAAAACACACAACATGCCAAGTACAAACTAAACAACAGGTCAAAGCAAACACACAACACACAACATGCCACCCAAAATAAAAACCGGCAAATGAACTCGGTAAGACAGGGGTTCATGGTGTACGTGCGTATCTTGCTGATCATCGACGAGATGACATGTCTCCAATGCTGCAGAAGTGCAACCATGTTGAACAAGCAATTTGCAAGCGAGTGGCAGCTGAGATGCATGAGACCGAGAAGGAGGCAGCAGAGTGAGCTACGAGGCTCGGACCGCCGGTCTGGCACGGCAAAAACGTTGTTTTTTGCACGATTTGTCGAACTGGATCTTTTGTGATCGGACACATGTAAAAATTATTGACATCCTCCGCGTTTTGGTTCTGATCCGCTGCTATGAACACCACACTTTAATTTGATCCATATTGGTATCCATTTGATATGAAAATTGATTCGATCCAAGCGCCGCTAGTCTGTTCCAGCCCTATTGGTGCAACGTGGCTGCTAGCAGGTTACGGTGGCATGCTTCGGCTCGTCGCCACTGATGTCTGAACAGGGCAAAGTGAGCGTCGTGACTGGGGCCGGCGTTATCAGCGCGGTTGTCCTCCGGTGGCGGCACGACGGTGTGTTGCCGTTGAAGGGTGGCCACGTGGCGTGTTGTGGAGGTGGAGGTGGTGGCGCAGAGGGCGTAGTGGTGCGTCCAGCAAATTCTTGGCTGATGTTCAACGACTTGGCTGTGGGTGATTGTGGTGGCGCTAGTCATATATGGGGAAGCAATCTCCTCAATCTCGTGGTGGTGGCAAGCGGACTTTCTGAGCTTTTGTGGTCTGTTGATGATTCCAGCTTGATCGTGTTCACGAGTAGTTCGGGAGATCGTCAATGGCTGAACCTCCTCTTACGAGGCTCGTCAAGATGGTGGGTACTGAACTCTGGGCGAAAGCCTTGGGCAACAGGGGTTAGTACTGGCCGGGGATAGTTCCCTTTATGAGGGGGAAATCGAATCCATCGTCATCACCAACAACTCTCTCATCATGGGAGGATCAATCTTCATCAACATCTGAAAGAAATATGCCCTAGAGGCAATAATAAAGTTGTTATTTTATATTTCCTTATTCATGATAAAGGTTTATTATTCATGCTAGAATTGTATTGATCAAAAACCTAAATACATGTGTGAATACATAAACAAACACCGTATCCCTAGTGATCCTCTACTTGACTAGCTCGTTGATCAAAGATGGTTATGGTTTCCTAACCATGGACATGAGTTGTCATTTGATAATGGGATCACATCATTAGGAGAATGATGTGATGGACAACACCCATCCGTTAGCATAGCATAATGATCGTTCAGTTTTATTGCTATTGCTTTCTTCATGTCAAATACATATTCCTTCGACTATGAGATTATGCAACTCCCGGATACCGGAGGAATACCTTGTGTGCTATCAAACGTCACAACGTAACTGGGTGATTAGATGCTCTACAGGTATCTTCGAAGGTATTTGTTGAGTTGGCATAGATCGAGATTAGGATTTGTCACTCCGAGTTTCGAAGAGGTATCTATGGGCCCTCTTGGTAATACACATCATAAGCTTGCAAGCAAACGACTAAGGAGTTGGTCACAAGGTGATGTTTTACGGAACGAGTAAATACACTTGCCGGTAACGAGATTGAACTAGGTATGAAGATACCGACGATCGAATCTCGGGCAAGTAACATACCGATGGACAAAGGGAATTACGTATGTAGTCATAACGGTTCGACCGATAATGATCTTCGTAGAATATGTAGGAGCAAATATGGGCATCCAGGTTCCGCTATTGGTTATTGACTGGAGAGGTGTCTCGGACATGTCTACATAGTTCTCGAACCCGTAGGGTCCGCACGCTTAACGTTCGATGACGATATAGTATTATATGAGTTATGTGTTTTGGTCACCGAATGTTGTTCGGAGTCCCGGATGAGATCACGGACATGACGAGGATTCTAGAAATGGTTGAGAGGTAAAGATTGATATATAGGACGATGGTATTCGGACACCGGAAGTGTTTCGGGGGGTACCGGGTACTTATTGGGTCACCGGAAGGGGTTCAGGGCACCCCCGGCAAAAGATATGGGCCTTATGGGCCAAGAGGAGAAACACACCAGCCACAAAGGGCTGGTGCGCCCCCCATATGGGCCGGCCAATGTGGAGAAGGAAAGGGGAAGAAGGAAAGGAAAGAAAGGGAATAGGATTCCCCCTTCCTTCCTCCTCCCCCCTCTTTCCTTCCCCTTCCGATATATATGGCAGGGGGCGCGCGGCTTGGGAGGAGCCCAAGTAGGATTCGGTCCTACTTGGGGCGCCTCCTGGGCTCTTCCCTCCCCCTACCACCTATATATATGTGGGAGGGGGTGCCCTAACACATACCAGGAATTTTTTTAGCCGTGTGCGGCGCCCCCCTCCACCGTTTACACCCCGGTCATATTTTCGTAGTGCATAGGCGAAGCCCTGCAGAGATCACTTCACCATCACCGCCACCACGCCATCGTGCTGACGGAACTCATCTACTACCTCAACATCTTGCTGGATCAAGAAGACGAGGACGTCACCGAGCTGAACGTGTGCAGAACACGGAGGTGCCGTATGTTCGGTACTTGATCGGTTGGAGCGCGAAGAAGTTTGACTACATCAACCGCGTTGTTAAACGCTTCCGCTTACGGTCTATGCGGGTACATAGACACACTCTCCCCCTCATTGCTATGCATCTCCATGGATAGATCATTGCGTGTGCGTAGAAAAAAATTTGTTTTCCATGCAACATTTCCCAACAGTGGCATCAAGAGCCAGGTCTATGCGTAGATGATATGCACGAGTAGAACACAAAGAGTTGTGGGCAATGATAGTCATACTGCTTACCACCAACATCTTATTTTGATTCGGCGGTATTGTGGGATGAAGTGGCCCAGACCAACCTTACATGTCCACGTACATGAGACCGGTTCCACCGACAGACATGCAACTAGTTTTGCATAAAGGTGGCTGGCGGGTGTCTGTTTCTCCTACTTTAGTTGCATCGAATTTGACTGCGGCCGGTCCTTGAAGAAGGTTAAAACAACAAATTTGACGAATCACCATTGTGGTTTTTGCCGTAGGTAAGAACGGTTCGTGCTAGAAGCCCGTAGCAGCCACGTAAAACTTGCAACAACAAAGTAGAGGACGTCTAACTTGTTTTTGCAGGGCATGTTGTGATGTGATATGGTCAAGACATGATGTGATATACGTTGTTGTATGAGATGATCATGTTTTGTAAGTTATCGGCAACTGGCAGGAGCCTTATGGTTGTCACTTTATTGTACGAAATGCAAACACCATGTAATTGCTTTACTTTATCACTATGCGTTAGCGATAGTTGTAGAAGCAATAGTTGGCGAGACGACCACGACGCAACGATGGAGATCAAGGTGTCGAGCCGGAGACAATCGAGATCATGACGATGCTTTGAAGATGGAGATCAAAAGCACAAGATGATGGCTGATGACCCACAAGTATAGGGGATCTATCATAGTCCTTTCGATAAGTAAGAGTGTCGAACCCAACGAGGAGCAGAAGGAAATGACAAGCGGTTTTCAGCAAGGTATTCTCTGCAAGCACTGAAATTATCGGTAATAGATAGTTGTGTGATAAGATAATTCGTAACGGGTAACAAGTAACAAAAGTAACTAAGGTGCAGCAAGGTGGACCAATCCTTTTTGTAGCAAAGGACAAGCCTGGACGAACTCTTATATAAAGCAAAGCGCTCCCGAGGACACATGGGAATTGTTGTCAAGCTAGTTTTCATCATGCTCATATGATTCGCGTTCGTTACTTTGATAATTTGATATGTGGGTGGATCGGTGCTTGGGTGCTGCCTTCCTTGTACAAGCCTCCCACTTATGATTAACCCTTCTCGTAAGCATCCGCAACTACGAAAGAATAGTTAAGATAAATCTAACCATAACATGAAACATATGGATCCAAATCAGCCCCTTACGAAGCAACGCATAACCTAGGGTTTAAGCTTCTGTCACTCTAGCAACCCATCATCTACTTATTACTTCCCAATGCCTTCCCCTAGGCCCAAATCATGGTGAAGTGTCATGTAGTCGACGTTCACATAACACCACTAGAGGAAAGACAGCATACATCTCATCAAAATATCGAACGAATACCAAATTCACATGATTACTTATAACAAGACTTCTCCCATGTCCTCAGGAACAAACGTAACTACTCACAAAGCATATTCATGTTCATAATCAGAGGAGTATTAATTATCATTAAGGATCTGAACATATGATCTTCCACCGAATAAACCAACTAGCATCAACTACAAGGAGTAATCAACACTACAAGCAACCCACAGGTGCCAATCTGAGGTTTTGAGACAAAGATCGGATACAAGAGATGAACTAGGGTTTGAGAGGAGATGGTGCTGGGGAAGATGTTGACGGAGATTGACCCCCTCTCGATGAGAGGATCGATGGTGATGACGATGGCTTCGATTTCCCCCTCCCGGAGGGATGTTTCCCCGGCAGAACAGCTCCGCCGGAGCCCTAGATTGGTTCTGCCCAGGTTCCTTCTTGATTTTTTAAGGGCAAAAGACACCATATAGCAGAAGATGGGCATCAGGGGCCTTCCAGGTGGCCCACAAGGCAGGGGGCGCGCCCAGGGGGGTAGGGCGCGCCATCTACCCTTCTGGATGGCTGGTGGCCCCCCTCTGGTGCTTTCTTCGCCCAATATTTTTTATTAATTCCAAAATGACTCTCCGTGAAGTTTCAGGACTTTTGGAGTTGTGCAGAATAGGTCTCTAATATTTGCTCCTTTTCCAGCCCAGAATTCCAGCTGCCGGCTTTCTCCCTCTTCATGTGAACCTTGTAAAATAAGAGAGAAAAGGCATAAGTATTGTGCTATAATGTGTAATAACAGCCCATAATGCAATAAATATCAACATAAAAGCATGATGCAAAATGGACGTATCAACTCCCCCAAGCTTAGACCTCGCTTGTCCTCAAGCGAAAGCCGAAATCGAAAAATATGTCCACATGTTTAGAGATAGAGGTGTCGATAAAATAAAATACGGACATGAAGGCATCATGATCATCTTTAGAACAGCAACATATAATGTCATATAATTACTTATGCTAGAGTGACAATTCATTCACAAGGTAAAGTATGAATCAGAAACTTTATTGAAAACTAACAAACTATGATCTCAGTCATTGAGGCAAATGCAATTTATCATAACATCGGCAAGAGTCAATTCAAGAGCTTTTCAGCAAGTCCACATACTCAACTATCATTTAGTCTTTCACAATTGGTAACACTCACACGATACTTATGGGTTTCAAAGCTTCAGTCGGACACAGAGAAAGATAGGGGCTTATAGTTTCGCCTCCCAACCTTTTACCTCAAGGGTAATGTCAACAATAATACTTTATGATAACCTACATCCGAGTGGATATATATATTTCTGGATCTCTCCAACACATAGTGTTTGCCAAAAGGAAAAAGTGTAAAAAGGAAAGGTGAAGATCACCATGACTCTTGTATAAGGGTAGAAGATAAAAGTAAAAAGATAGGTCCTTCGCAGAGGGAAGCAGAGGTTGCCATGCGCTTTTATGGTTGGATGTACAAAATCTTAATGCAAAAGAACGTCACTTTATATTGCCGCTTGTGATAAAGAACTTTATTATGCAGTCTGTCACTTTTATTTCTTCCATATCACAAGTTCGTATAAAGCTTATTTTCTTCACACTAATAGATCATACATATTTAGAGAGCAATTTTTATTGCTTGCACCGATGACAACTTACTTGAAGGATCTTACTCAATCCATAGGTAGGTATGGTGGACTCTCATGGCAAAACTGGGTTTAGGGATGTTTGGAAGCACAAGTAGTATCTTTACTTGGTGCAAAGAATTTGGCTAGCATGAGAGGGAAAAGCAAGCTCAACATATTGGGGGATCCATTACAATATAACTTCTATTCGAATATAAGAAAACATAACTCATTATGTTGTCTTCCTTGTCCAACATCAACTTTTTAGCATGTCATATTTTAATGAGTGCTCACAATCACAAAAGATGTCCAAGATAGTATATTTATATGTGAAACCTCTCTTTCTTTATTACTTCCTATTAATTGCAACAATGACCAAAACTATGTTTGTCAACTCCCAACAAATTTTATTCATCATACTCTTTATATGTGAAGTCATTACTCTCCATAAGATCAATATATGATCTCTTTGTTTCCTTTTATTTCTTTCTTTTATTTTATTCCCTCAAGATCATAGCAAGAAAGCAAAGCCCTCAACTCAAAACTACTCTTTATTATATATATAACTCAAGGACTCGATTACATAGATAGATCTCAAAACAAAACTCAAAGCTAGATCATACTAAAAACTTTATTCTACTAGATCAAGATATAACTAAGAGGATCGAACTAAGAAAAATGATAAAAGTAAAGGTGTGATGGTGATACGATACCGGGGCACCTCCCCCAAGCTTGGCAGTTGCCAAGGGGAGTGCCCATACCCATGTATTTATGTCTCTTTCTTCGGAGGTGGTGATGATGGAGTTGTTGATGTAGTAGGCTTGTCATCCATCTTCCAAGGCATAGGCTCACCATCATAGAAAGATGAACGAGTCTCCGGGATCCTCAAATCTGCAGCCAAACTCATCCTCTTAAATCTGTAATCATACTCACAGTTTTGGTTTTGTAGGTCATAGATCCGGGCTTGGAGATGCTCGATTTTCTCATGAAGCTTGAAGATGGCCTCCTCAATGTTCTTGGCATCCAGCTTGTGATTGTTGGTGAACTCCGTGGTCATCATGTGATTGGCGTTGAGTCCATGTTCCTGAAGGAAATATGCCCTAGAGATAATAATAAAGTTGTTATTTATATTTCCTTATATCATGATAAACGTTTATTATTCATGCTAGAATTGTATTAACCGGAAACTTGATACATGTGTGAATACATAGACAAAACACCGAGTCCCTAGTAAGCCTCTACTAGACTAGCTCGTTGATCAAAGATGGTTAAGTTTCCTAACCATAGACATGTGTTGTCATTTGATGAACGGTATCATATCATTAGGAGAATGATGTGATGGACAAGACCCATCCGTTAGCTTAGCATAATGATCGTTAAGTTTTATTGCTATTGCTTTCTTCATGACTTATACATATTCCTTTGACTATGAGATTATGCAACTCCCGAATACCGGAGGAACACCTTGTGTGCTATGAAACGTCACAACGTAACTGGGTGATTATAAAGATGCTCTACAGGTGTTTCTGAAGGTGTTTGTTGGGTTGGCATAGATCGAGATTAGGATTTGTCACTCCAAGTATCGGAGAGGTATCTCTGGGCCCTCTCAGTAATGCACATCATGATAAGCCTTGCAAGCAATGTGACTAATGAGTTAGTTACGGGATGATACATTACGGAATGAGTAAAGAGACTTGCCGGTAATGAGATTGAACTAGGTACGGAGATACCAACGATCGAATCTCGGGCAAGTAACATACCGATGACAAAGCGAATGACGTATGTTGTCATTGCGGTTTGACCGATAAAGATCTTCGTAGAATATGTAGGAACCAATATGAGCATCCAGGTTCCGCTGTTGGTTATTGACCGGAGATGTGTCTCGGTCATGTCTACATAGTTCTCGAACCCGTATGGTCCGCACACTTAACGTTCGATGACGATTTGTATTATGATTTATGTGTTTTGGTGACCGAAGATTGTTCGGAGTCCCGGATGAGATCACGGACATGATCAAAATGGTCGAGAGGTAAAGATTGATATATTGGACGATAGTATTCAGACACCGGAAGTGTTTCGGAATGTATCGGGTACGTATCGGAGTACCGGGGTGGTTACCAGAACCCCCGGGGGAAAGATATGGGCCATATGGGCAATGGGAGGGAGGCTAGGCAGCCCACAAGGGGTGGCCGCGCCCCCCCCCATGGGGAGTCCAAATTGGACAAGGGAAGGGGGCGGCGCCCCCCTTTCCTTCTCCTCCTTCCTCTCCTTCCCCCTTTCCCCTTCCGGTAAAAGGAAAGGGGGGGCCGAATCCTACTAGGAGCCCAAGTGGGACTCCTCCCTCTTGGGGCACCCCTAGGCCGGCCTCCTCCCCTCTCCCTCCTTTATATATGGGGGCGGGGGGCGCCTCCAAGGACACACCAATTGTTCTTAGCCGTGTGCGGCGCTCCCCTCCACCGTTTACTCCTCTAGTCATATTGTCGTAGTGCTTAGGCGAAGCCCTGCGCGGATCACTTCACCATCACCGTCACCACGCAGTCGTGCTGACAAAACTCTCCCTCGACACTTTGTTGGATCAAGAGTTCGAGGGAAGTCATCGAGCTGAACGTGTGCAGAACTCGGAGGTGCCGTACGTTCGGTGCTTGATTGGTTGAATCGAGAAGACGTTCGACTACATCAACCGCGTTAAGCTAACGCTTCCGCTTTCGGTCTACGAGGGTATGTGGACACACTCTCTCCCTCCCGTTGCTATGCATCTCCTAGATAGATCTTGCGTGAGCGTAGAAATTTTTAGAAATTGCATGCTACGTTTCCCAACAGTTCCACCATCCCATGGCACTTGAAAACTTGCTGCTCCATTGCTTCGAGTCTTGTCTCCACGCTTTTGGTCTTCTTCGGCCCCCCAACATCGCGGATGTGCAGCACCCCCGCAAGCGTCTCAATGGCTTGAGGGTGTCGCAGCACCTCCGCAAGGTAGGGGTTGATGACCTTCTCGAAAAACTTGTCCTTGGGGGTGCTTGGAGATGTCATGGTGATCTAGATCTGTCAGAAAAACAGCTCGAAACAAAAACAGAAGATTTTGTCATGGTACGGTGGTCAAAACCTTCGGGAGATTATATAATGAATTTTTACCGACCAAAAGAAGTATTGTGCAAGAAAACGGAGTCCGGAGGGCACACGAGGTGGCCACAAGGCAGGGGGCGTGCCCTCCACCCTTGTGGTCTCCTCGTGCAACTTTCGAACTACTTTTAATTTTCCTAATTCTTTAAATATTCCAAAACAGAGAAAAATTATCATTGGAAATGTTTTGGTGTCGGTTTACTTACTGTACCACATACCTATTCCTTTTCGGAGTCTAAAACATTCTGGAAAGTGTCCCTTATGTACTCCTCTGGTGTTACGGTGTCAATTATATTGGTCTCAACATTTATGGGATTACCTGAGATATAATGTTTGATTCTTTGACCGTTTACCACCTTCAGATTTGTGCCTTCGGCGTTGTTGATTTTTATATCACCGGAATGATAGACCTCCTCAATAAGGTAAGGACCTTCCCATTTAGAAAGAAGCTTTCCTGCAAAAAATCTTAAACGAGAGTTGTATAGGAAAACATGATCACCTACATTAAACTCACGCTTTTGTATCCTTTTGTCATGCCATCTTTCAACTTTTTCTTTAAACAACTTGGCATTCTCATAGGCTTGGGTTCTCCATTCATCAAGCGAGCTTATGTCAAATAACCTCTTCTCACCGGCAAGTTTAAAATCATAGTTGAGCTCTTTGATTGCCCAATAAGCTTTGTGTTCTAGTTCAAGAGGTAAGTGACAAGCCTTCCCATAAACCATTTTATATGGAGACATACCCATAGGGTTTTTATAAGCAGTTCTATAAGCCCATAATGCATCATCAAGTTTCTTAGACCAATTCTTTCTAGATCTATTAACAGTCTTTTGCAAGATCAATTTAATCTCTCTATTGCTCAATTCTACTTGACCGCTAGAATGGGGATGATAAGAAGATGCAATTCTATGGTTAACATCATACTTAGCAAGCAATTTACGGAAAGCACCATGAATAAAATGTGAACCACCATCAGTCATTAAATATCTAGGGACTCCAAACCTCAGGAAAATAACTTCTTTAAGCATCTTAATAGAAGTGTTATGATCAGCACTACTAGTTGGAATAGCTTCTACCCACTTAGTAAAGTAATCAACAGCAACTAAAATATGTGTATACCCATTAAAGGAAGGAAAAGGTCCCATATAATCAAAGCCCCAAACATCGAATGGTTCAATAACAAGTGAATAATTCATAGGCATTTCCTAACGTCTACTAATATTACCAATTCTTTGACATTCATCACAAGACAAGACAAACTTACGAGCATCCTTCAAGAGAGTAGGCCAATAAAACCGGATTGTAATACCTTGTGTGCAGTTCTCCGTAAGACTCAGAGTGGCACTTGCGTAGGATCCGTTCCTGTTCATGCTCAGGTACACAACGTCTAATAACACCATCTACTCCTTCTTTATAAAGGTGTGGGTCATCCCAAAAGTAATGTCTTAAATCATGGAAAAACTTTTTCTTTTGCTAGTATGTGAAACTAGGTGGTATAAATTTAGAAACAATGTAATTAGCACAATCAGCATACCACGGAGTATTACGAGAAGCATTTATGACAGCTAATTGTTCATCAGGAAAGCTATCATCAATAGGCAGTGGGTCATCAAGAACATTTTCTAACCTAGACAAGTTGTCTGCAACAGGGTTCTCAGCTCCCTTTCTATCAATAATATGCAAATCAAATTCTTGTAACAAGAGAACCCATCTAATAAGTCTAGGCTTAGCATCTTTCTTTTCCATAAGATATTTAATAGCAGCAAGATCATTGCGAACAGTAACTTTGGAATCAACAATATAAGATCTGAACTTATCACAAGCAACAACTGCTAAAAATTGTTTTTCAGTAGTACCATAATTTCTCTGGGCACTGTCTAGGGTTTTACTAGCATAATGAATAACATTCAATTTCTTATCAACTCTTTGCCCTAGAACAGAACCAACAGCATAATCACTAGCATCACACATAATTTCAAAGGGTAAATTCCAATCAGGTGGTTGAACAATAGGTGCAGAGATCAAGGCTTTCTTAAGTATTTCAAATGCTTCTACACAATCATCATCAAAAACAAAAGGAACCTCTTTTTGCAAGAGATTAGTCAGAGGCCTAGAAATTTTAGAGAAGTCTTTAATAAACCTCCTATAGAAACCAGCATGACCAAGGAAACTTCTTATACCTTTGATATCTTTACGACACGGCATCTTTTCAATAGCATCTACTTTAGCTTTATCAACTTCAATACCTCTTTCTGAAATTTTATGCCCCAAGACAATACCTTCATTAACCATAAAGTGGCACTTCTCCCAATTCAAGACAAGATTAGTTTGTTCACATCTCTGCAAAACTCGATCAAGGTTGCTTAAGCAATCATCAAATAAAGTTCCGTAAACGGAGAAATCATCCATGAAAACCTCAACAATCTTTTGACAAAAGTCAGAGAATATAGCAGTCATACATCTTTGAAAGGTAGCAGGTGCATTGCATAAACCAAAATGCATACGTCTATAAGCAAAGGTACCGAAAGGGCAAGTAAAAGTAGTCTTTTCCTGATCATCTTTTAACACAGGTATTTGAGAGAAACCAGAATAACCATCTAGGAAGCAAAAATATGTATGTTTGGATAGTCTTTCTAGCATTTGATCAATAAAAGGTAGAGGGTAATGATCTTTTCTAGTAGCTTTATTTAATTTGCGAAAATCAATTACCATTCTATAACCTGTAACAATTCTTTGTGGAATCAATTCATTCTTATCATTAGGAACAACAGTAATACCTCCCTTCTTAGGGACACAATGAATAGGACTTACCCATTTACTATCAGCAATAGGATAAATTATACCTGCCTCCAGAAGCTTTAGTATTTCATTTCTTACCACTTCTTTCATCTTAGGATTTAACCGTCGTTGGTGATCAACAACTGGTTTAGCATCGTGCTCCAAATTAATTAAGTGCTGACATAGAGTGGGACTAATGCCCTTAAGATCATCAAGAGTATATCCAATAGCGGCACGGTGCTTCTTCAGAGTTTTCAATAATTTCTTTTCTTCTTGCTCTGAAAGGTTAGCACTAATAATAACAGGATATATCTTCTTTTCATCAAGATAAGCATATTTCAAAGTATCAGATAATTGTTTAAGCTCTAACACGGAATCACCCTTGGGTGGAGGAGGATCCCCAAGGATTTCAACAGGCAAGTTGTGTTTCAAGATAGGCCCTTGATTAAAGAATATTTCATCTATTTCCCTTCTTTCATTCATAAACATATCATTTTCATGGTCTAGCAAATATTGTTCTAAAGGATCAGTAGGAGGCACAGCAATACAAGCAAGACCAATAATTTCATCCTTACTAGACAGTTCTTTATCATGGGGTTGTCTATGAAATTTAGAGAAATTAAAATCATGAGACATATGCCCTAAACCAATAGTAACAATATCTTTCTCGCAGTCTATCTTAGCATTAACAGTATTCAAGAAAGGTCTTTCAAATATAATGGGACAAAAGTCATCTTGTGGGGAAGCAAGAAAAAGAAAATCAGTAGGGTATTTCATTTTCCCACACAAGACTTCAACATCTCTAACAATCCCAATTGGTGATATAGTATCTCTATTGGCAAGCTTAATAGTAACATCAATATCCTCTATCTCAGCAGGTGCAATATCATTCATAATTTCTTTATATAAAGTAAAAGGAATTGCACTCACGCTAGCACCCACATCACATAAGCCATGATAACAACGATCTCCTATTTTAACAGAAACAACAGGCATGCCAACAACAGGTCTATGTTTATTTTTAATATCGGGTTTAGCAATTCTAGTAGCTTCATCACAGAAGTAAATAACATGCCCATCAATATTATAAACCAAGAGATCTTTAACCATAGCAATACTAGGTTCAACTTTAATTTGTTCAGGGGGTGTAGGTGTTCTAGTATAGCTCTTATGAACCAAAGTTGAAGCTTTTGCACGATCCTTTATTCTAACAGGAAAAGGTGGTTTCTCAATATAAGAAGTAGGAACAATAGGATCAACATTATAAGTAATAGTTTCTTCTTCAACTTTAATAGGTTCAACTACTTTTGCTTCAATGGGAGGATAATATTTAAACCACTTATCCTTAGGGAGATCAACATGAGTAGCAAATGATTCACAGAAAGAAGCTACTATCTCAGAGTCAAGTCCATATTTAGTGCTAAAATCATGAAAAGCATCGGTATCCATAAAAGATTTAACACAATCAAACTTAAGGTTTATACCTGACTCATTACCTTTGTCGAGTTCTCAATCTTCAGAATTGCATTTAATTCTTTCCAATAAACCCCATTTGAATTCAATATCCTTCTTCATAAAAGAACCAGTACAAGAAGTATCGAGCATGGATTGATCATTATGAGAAAGCCGAGTATAAAAATTTTGAATAATAATTTCTCTTGAGAGCTCATGATTGGGGCATGAATATTTAATTGACTTAAGCCTCCCCCAAGCTTGAGCGATAATTTCTCCTTCACGAGGCCAAAAATTATATATATAATTCCGATCACGATGAACCAGATGCATAGGATAAAACTTCTGATGAAATTCGAATTTCAATCGGTTGTAGTTCCAAGTCCCAATATCATCGCATAGCCTATACCATGTCAATGCCTTCTCCTTCAAAGATAAAGGTAAGACCTTCTTCTTGACTTCATCCTCAGGCAAACCTGCAAGCTTAAATAATCCAAAAACTTCATCCACATAGATTAGATGCATAACAGGATGTAGTGTCCCATCTCCTGTATAAGGATGAGCTAGCAGTTTCTCTATCATACCCGAAGGAATTTCGTAATAAATATTTTCAGTAGGTGCAGTAGGTTGAGGGGCAACTCTTTGCTCTTCCTGTCGGGGTGAAGATACCACAAACAAACCCCTTAAAGGATAATTTTCCATTGTAACAAGTGACAGTAAATTTCAGCACACTATATAAATGTTTCCTTACCCAATTCCACTTACCAAAGGCGCTTCACTCCCCGGCAATGGCGCCAAAAAAGAGTCTTGATGACCCACAAGTATAGGGGATCTATCGTAGTCCTTTCGATAAGTAAGAGTGTCGAACCCAACGAGGAGCCGAAGGAAATGACAAGCGGTTTTCAGCAAGGTATTCTCTGCAAGCACTGAAATTATCGGTAACAGATAGTTGTGTGATAAGATAATTCGTAACGGGTAACAAGTAAAAAAAGTAACTAAGGTGCAGCAAGGTGGCCCAATCCTTTTTGTAGTAAAGGACAAGCCTGGACGAACTCTTATATAAAGCAAAGCGCTCCCGAGGACACATGGGAATTATTGTCAAGCTAGTTTTCATCATGCTCATATGATTCGTGTTCGTTACTTTGATAATTTGATACGTGGGTGGACCGGCGCTTGGGTGCTGTCCTTCCTTGGACAAGCCTCCCACTTATGATTAACCCTTCTCGCAAGCATCCGCAACTACGAAAGAAGAATTGAGATAAATCTAACCATAGCATGAAACATATGGATCCAAATTAGCCCCTTACGAAGCAACGCATAAACTAGGGTTTAAGCTTCTGTCACTCTCGCAACCCATCATCTACTTATTACTTCCCAATGCCTTCCCCTAGGCCCAAATCATGGTGAAGTGTCATGTAGTCGACGTTCACATAACACCACTAGAGGAAACACAACATACATCTCATCAAAATATCGAACGAATACCAAATTCACATGATTACTTATAACAAGACTTCTCCCATGTCCTCAGGAACAAACGTAACTACTCACAAAGCATATTCATGTTCATAATCAGAGGAGTATTAATTATCATTAAGGATTTGAACATATGATCTTCCACCGAATAAACCAACTAGCATCAACTACAAGGAGTAATCAACACTCCTAGCAACCCACAGGTACCAATCTGAGGTTTTGAGACAAAGATTGGATACAAGAGATGAACTAGGGTTTGAGAGGAGATGGTGATGGTGAAGATGTTGATGGAGATTGACCCCCTCTCGATGAGAGGACAATGGTGATGATGATGGCTTCGATTTCCCCCTCCCGGAGGGATGTTTCCCAGCAGAACAGCTCCGCCGGAGCCTTAGATTGGTTCTGCCCAGGTTCCACCTCAAGACAGCGGCGCTTCGTCCCGAAAGCTTCCTTCTTGATTTTTTTAGGGCAAAAGACACCATATAGGAGAAGATCGGCATCGGGGCCTGCCAAGTGGCCCACAAGGCAGGGGGCGCGCCCAGGGGGGTAGGGCGTGCCCCCCACCCTTGAGGATGGCTGGTGGCCCCCCTCTGGTGCTTTCTTCGCCCAATATTTTTATTAATTCCAAAATGACTCTCCGTGAAGTTTCAGTACTTTGGAGTTGTGCAGAATAGGTCTCTAATATTTTCTCCTTTTCCAGCTCAGAATTCCAGCTGCCGGCATTCTCCCTCTTCATGTGAACCTTGTAAAATAAGAGAGAAAAGGCATAAGTATTGTGCTATAATGTGTAATAACAACCCATAATGCAATAAATATCAACATAAAAGTATGATGCAAAATGGACGTATCAATGGCCATATCATGTCACATATTTTGATTGCATGTGATGTTTATCCTCTATGCATTTTATTTTGCTTAGAATGGCGGTAGCATTATAAGATGATCCCTTCACTTAATTTCAAGATAAAAGTGTTCTCCCTGAGTATGGACCGTTGCTACAGTTCGTCGTGTTGATAACCACGTGATGATCGGGTGTGATAGACTCTACGTTCACATACAACGAGTGCAAGACAGTTTTGCACATGCGGAATACTTGGGTTAAACTTGATGAGCCTAGCCTGTACAGACACGGCCTCGGAACACTGGAGACCGAAAGGTCGAACGTGAATCATATAGTAGATATGATCAACATAGAGATGTTCACCATTGATGACTACCCCATCTCACGTGATGATCGGACATGGGTTAGTTGATTTGGATCATGTATCACTTAGATGACTTGAGGGATGTCTATTTAAGTGGGAGTTCTTAAGTAAATTGATTAATTGAACTTAATTTATCATGAAATTAGTCTTGATAGTTTTTGCATATCTATGTTGTAGATCAATAGCTCGCATATAACTCCCCTGTTTTATTTTGATATGTTCCTAGAGAATACTAAGTTGAAAGATGATAGTAGCAATGATGCGGACTGGTTCCGTGATCTGAGGATTATCCTCATTGCTGCACAGAAGAATTATGTCCTTGATGCATGATACGTCTCCAACGTATCTATAATTTTTGATTGTCCCATGTTGTTACATTATCATTCTTGGATGTTTTACAATCATTTTATAGCAACTTTGTATCATTTTTTGGGACTAACCTATTGACATAGTGCCCAGTACCAGTTGCTGTTTTTTGCTTGTTTTTTAGTTCGCAGGAAATCAATACCAAACGGAGTCCAAACGCAGCAAAACTTTTTGGTGATTTTTTCTCGACTAGAAGACACAAGTTGGGCCAAGAAAGTACCTGAGGGGGGCTCCGAGGGGAGCACAACCCACCAGGGCGCGCCTGGGGGCCCAGGCGCGCCCAGGTGGGTTGTGCCCACCTCGGCCACCTCCCGCACCACCTCTTTGCTCTATAAATACCCCAATATTCCAGAATCCCAAGGGGAGTCGACGAAAATCAATTTCAGCCGCCGCAAGTTCCAAAAACCACAGATCCAATCTAGACACCATCACGGAGGGGTTCATCATCCTCATTGGTGCCTCTCCGATGATGCGTGAGTAGTTCATTGTAGACCTATGGGTCCATAGGCAGTAGCTAGATGGCTTCCTCTCTCTCTTTTGATTCTCAATACAATGGTCTCTTGGAGATCTATTTGATGTAACTCTTTTTTGCGGTGTGTTTGTTGGGATCCGATGAACTTTGAGTTTATGATCAGATCTATGTTTTTATCCATGAAAGTTATTTGAGTCTTTTGATATCTTATATGCATGATTGCTTATAGCCTCGTATTTCTTCTTTGAATCTTTGGTTTAGTTAGGCTAACTAGATCGATTTTTCTTGCCATGGGAAGAGGTGCTTTGTGATGGGTTCGATCTTACGGTGCTTGATCCCAGTGACAGAAGGGGAAACGACACGTATGTATCGTTGCTATTAAGGATAACAAGATGGGGTCTATTTCTACATAAATAGATCTTGTCTACATCATGTCATCGTTCTTATTGCATTACTCCGTTTCTCCATGAACTTAATACACTAGATGCTTGCTGGATAGCGGTCGATGTGTGGAGTAATAGTAGTAGATGCAGGCAGGAGTCGGTCTACTAATCTTGGCTGTGATGCCTATATAATGATCATTGCCTGGATATCGTCATAATTATTTGAAGTTCTATCAATTGCCCAACAGTAATTTGTTTACCCACCGTATGCTATTTTTCTCGAGAGAAGCCACTTGTGAAATCTACGGCCCCCGGGTCTATTTTCTCATCATATATTTTCGGATCTATTTTGCAATTTACCTTTTTATTTATTTGCCACTTTTATTTTTAGATCTATATTTCCAAAAACCCAAAAATATTTTGCTTCACTTTATTTTATTCGCGATCTATTTATCCAACCTACTACAATTTATCTCACGTCCGTTTGCCAATTTCTGGCGCCGTTACCCGAAAGGGATTGACAACCCCTTTAACACGTCGGGTTGCAATTATTTGTTCTTTGTGTGCAGGTGTTGTTTACGTAGTGTTGCTTGGTTCTCCTACTGGTTCGATAACCTTGGTCTCATCACTGAGGGAAATACCTACCGTTGCTGTGCTGCATCATCCCTTCCTCTTTGGGGAAATAGCGACGTAGTTCAAGCCAACATCAAAAGGAATTTCTGGCGCCGTTGCCGGGGAGGCATCATCAACATCTACCAGGTTCCTAATCACAAATCTCATCTCCTTACAATTTACATTATTTGCCATTTGCCTCTCGTTTCCTCTCCCCCACTTCACAAAAAAATTGCCGTTTTATTCGCCCTCTTTGTCGTTCGCCATTTTCTCGTCAGATATGTTTTGAGTGCAATCTTGTTGCGTAGTCACGATGACTCAAGAGAACACCAAGTTGTGTGATTTCTCCAATACCAACAACAATGATTTTATTAGCACTCCGATTGCTCCTCCCGCCACTAGTGCGGAGTCTTGTGATATTAATGCCGCTTTGTTGAATCTTGTTATGAAAGATCAATTTTCCGGTACTCCTAGTGAGGATGCCGCGTCCCATCTTAACACATTCATGGAATTATGCGATATGCAAAAGAAAAAAGATGTGGACAATGTTATTGTGAAGTTGAAATTATTCCCATTTTCTTTGCGAGATCGTGCAAAAATTTGGTTTTCTTCTTTGCCTCGCAATAGTATCAATTCTTGGGATAAGTGCAAAGATGCTTTTATTACTAAGTATTTTCCGCCCGCAAAAATTATTTCCCTTAGGACACAAATCATGAATTTTAAGCAACTTGAGCATGAACACGTTACACAATCTTGGGAAAGAATGAAATTAATGCTAAGAAATTGTCCTACTCATGGTTTAAATCTTTAGATGATCATACAAAATTTTTATGCGGGATTGAATTTTGTTTCTAGAAATCTTTTAGATTCCGTCGTGGGTGGTACTTTTATGGGAATTACTTTGGGTGAAGCTACTAAATTGCTAGACAATATTCTGGCAAATTATTCACAATGGCATACCGAAAGAGCTCCTACTAGTAAAAAGGTTAATTCGGTAGAAGAAATTTCTTCTTTGAGTGAAAAAGTTGATGCTCTTATGAAATTGGTTGCTAATAAAAGTGCTCCTATTGATTTTAGTGATGTGCCATTGTCTACTTTGATTGAGCAAAATAGTGATGCCGTAGATGTGAATTTTATCTCTCAAAACAATTTCAATAACAATAGAGGTAATTTTAATCCTAGGCCTTTTCCTAGTAATTCCTCTAATAATTATGGTAATTCCTATGGTAATCCTTCTTATAATATTAATAGGAACACCTCTGATTTTGAGAATAATATTAAAGAATTTATCAATGCTCAAAAGAATTTTAATACTACGATGGAAGAAAAATTGAGTAAGATTGATGATTTGTCTAGAAGCGTTGATAGAATTTCTCATGATGTAGAAAATCTCAAGATGAAATTTTTTGTGCCTAAGGTTGAAGAATCAATTAAAGCTTTATATGTTTCTATGGATGAAAGTAAGAAAAGAACCGCTATGCTTCGAGCTAGAAGAGAATTTTTAGAAAAAGCGTTTTCCAGTGATTGCTTTCATAAAAATGATGAAGATCTTAAAGTGATTGGTGTTTCTTCTATTGATTCCTTGTTTAGTAAAATTAAAATTGATGAAAAAGGGATTGAAGAAGAGTCAACTTTAGCTAGAAGGCGTCCCGATAATTTGGAGGGTGAAAATCTTGTTGAGAAAACTGATAAAAGTGGGTTTGGAGAGTTCAAAACTTTAACTAGTGATGTGCCCACTCTTTTGGATTACAAAGACTTTAATTATGATAATTGCTCTTTGATTGATTCTATTTCTTTGTTGCAATCCATGTTACATTCACCCCATGCCTATGAACAAAATAAAGCTTTTACTAAACATATTGTTGATGCTATGATGAAAGCTTTGGAAGAAAAGTTGGAATTAGAGATTGCAATTCCTAGAGAATTACATGATGAATGGGAACCTACTATCAAATTCAAGATTAAAAATTATGAGTGTTTTGCTTTATGTGATTTGGGTGCTAGTGTTTCTACAATTCCGAAATCTTTATGTGATGTGCTTGGTCTTACAGATATTGAAGAATGTTCTTTAAATTTGCACTTGGCGGATTCTACTATTAAAAAGCCTATGGGAATAATTAATGATGTTCTTATTCTTGAAAATAGGAATTATGTGCCCATAGATTTTATTGTTCTTGATATTGATTGCAATCCATCTTGTCCAATTATTCTTGGTAGACCGTTTTTGCGCACTATAGGTGCCGTGATTGATATGAAAGAAGGGAACATCAAATTCCAATTTCCTTTGAGAAAGGACATGGAACACTTCCCTAGAACAAGAATTAAGAAACCATATGAATCAATCATGAGGGCATCTTATGGATCTAGAAACAAAGATGACAACACTTAGATCTTCGCATTATGCCTAGCTAGGGGCATAAAACGATAGCGCTTGTTGGGAGGCTACCCAATGAATAAAATTTATTTTTATCTTTTTCCTTCTGTTCTTGAGTGTTTGCACAATTATTCTACTGTTATGATTGTATTTTTTTTGTTTTAGTTAGTGTTTGTGCCAAGTAAAGCCTTTGGGATAGCTTTGGTGATAGTTGATTTGATCTTGTTGAAAAACAGAATCTTTTGCGTCCAGTAAAACAATTTTGAAAATTCACAAAAGCGACGAAACATTCTGAAATTTTTACACAAGATTTATATACAAATTTCCTCTGTGTTCCTAATTTTTCACAATTTTTCGAGTTAGACAAGTATGAGAACAATTCGCATCTTTACAGACTGTTCTGTTTTTAACAGATTCTTTTTTCTTTGCATTGTGCGCTTATTTTGATGAATCTATGGTTTTTATCGGGGGGTATGAGCAATGGTAAAGTTAGAATACAGTAGATATAATGAAATAACAAAATCTGAATGGGTTTTCTACAGTAATTAAAGTAAAGATTGGTTTTCTTATACTAACGGATCTCACGAAGGTTTTGTTAAGTTTTGTGTGATTGAAGTTTTCAAGTTTTGGGTGAGATCACGATGGATGAAGGATTGTGACGCCCCCGGTTCAATCGTACACTAGTCATACACGCAAACGTGTACGATCAAGCCCAGGGACTCACGGGAAGATATCACAACACAACTCTAAACACAAATAAACGGAGGTCCACAATATTACAGACCAGGGATCCGAAGATCCGAATACATAAGTCAGTCATACAAATAATATCTGGGTACAGACATAGTTAGACAAGTTCTGCCTTAAGAAGGCTAGCACAAACAGCGACACTAGATCGAAAGGCGTTGGCCTCCTGCCTGGGAGCCTCCGATCCTACTCCTGGTCAGCTGGCTCGATCCAGTAGTACGTGCCCTCTGGACCCGCCTGGTAGTAGGCTCCGGTGGTGGCGTCTGGCTCCTGGACTCCATCGTCTGGTGTATCATCAAGGTGGGGTATATGGGGGAAAAGAGAAAATAAAGCAACCGTGAGTACTCATCCGAAGTACTTAGCAAGCAAGGATCTATACTACATATGCAACATTATCAATGGAGAAAAGGCTGTATATGTGGACTGGGCTGCAGAAATGCCAGAATAGAGAGAAAGGCCTAGTCCTATCGAAGACTAGCATCTTCAAACATCTTCTCAAAGCCATCATCTTGCAGCAGTAGAAGAGAGTAGAATAGCATTTTATTTAGCAAACATGTTGAAGTACAGCTCAAAGATCCTTCCTCGACTCCCAGCGAGAAAGTAATCCCGAAGCTTCAATTAAGTAACAAGTATCAAGTTTAAGTAGTAGATCGGGATACACAAACTGAGCGTCCTTTACCGTAGGACCGGCTATCGATAGAAGATTCATCCCTGCAGGGGTGCACTACTGTTACCCAACACGCTCGATCAACTCTGGCCGGACATACTTGCTGGGTAATGCCCGTCCTCGGAAGATCAACACGAAGCAGCGCTCTACCTAGGCTCAGCAGAGAGGTCAGCACGCCGGACTAACCTATGCACCCAGGGGTCTCGGGCCATCGCCCTGGGCACCCTGCGCGTTGCGTGGCTGGCCGGGGTGCAGGCGCGACACTGAACTCGCCAGTGAAGTATCCAGCCCAATCCCGACGATCAGCCCGCACGGTGAATCGTGACGTCTGATAAGCTTTCGGAGAAACGTACATCGCAAAGGGCCCCATAACCATAATCCCGCGTGGTGGTAGTGCGTATAGGGCACGTCGACCCACTCAGATCACACACCCAAATCCGATCAGCTCATTTTGTAACAAGCGGAAACATTCAGAATTTCTGAAGCTCCGCCACAGTACCACACTCGAGTGCCCTTCCGGCACACCCGAAATCATAGATCCCCAGCGGGTACCCACCAGGGTGGACCCGCCTGTGACAAAGGTCAAGTAACCGTGTGGTCATAATCATCAGGGTGAACGTATGAGGTATCACCCTCGAGGTTCACACTGAGGGGTTGCACGACAGAGTCGTATCGGACATGGAGAAGGAGGAATCACCCTCGATGACCACGACCGAACAGCTATACTGCAGAGTATTCATCGTGAGTGCGTTACGAGGTATCACCCTCGGCACTCGATAGTTACTACGCAGAGTCGTACAACTTAGGGGGGGTGTGAAGTGAGGTGTCGGTCTCTGGTCGACGATCACGTTGATCGAGTCGTCGATGATCAAGCAGGGGCAACAAGGGTAAGGTGGTGGGGTCACAGATGGTTCATACCAACCTATACTAAACAGTTTATCATAGGCAGGTAAGGTAGCAATGAACAGGTTACAACAGCAGGCTATGCATTAGAATAGGAGCATACATTAACAGTAGCGAAATCTAATGCAAGCAGGAGAATAGAATGGGCGATATCTGGAATGCTCAAGGGGGGGGCTTGCCTGGTTGCTCTGGCAAGAGAGGGAGGTCGTCAACGGGCTGCTCGTCGGTAGAGTAGTCGTAACCTGGTGCAGCGTCGTCGGTCTCGGCGTCTATCGAGAGAGAAGGAGGGGGAGAGAAACAATAAATTTCATGGCAATAATGCAAACAATATGTATGACATGCCTAAATGATATGCCGGGGTGTTCTACTGCCTAACTAAACGATTTAGTTAATTTAGGAATTTATTCGGATATATTTAATTAGGGTTGGACACTATTCATTTATCGAAATCGGTCTAATTGTTCAACGTTCTTATAGTTGCGGGCGTCTGACGGGAATACAGAGGGCGTATCCGGGTTCGTATCGTCGTTCTGAGCAAGTTTCATGTATAAAATATTTTCATCGGAGTTACGGTTTATTTAATATGATTTTCTAAAGTTTTTATTAATTTCTGAAATTTAATTAATTATTTAATTCAACATTATCCGAAACAGTGCTGATGATGACATCAGCATGACCTCATGCTGATGTCAGCGGTTAATTAAGTTAATTACTAATTACTGTTTATTTAACACTAATTAGTTAATTAGATTAACCTAATCAGGATTAATTAACTAATTAATTAGTTAATTATTTTAATTATTTATTTTTATTTCTTTCTTTCTTAAACATTTTTGGGGGTGGGCCCCCTTTGTCATAGGCCCTGGGGGGGTGGGGGCTGGCCGTCAGTGGCCCTGGGCCACAGCGGGCGCAGGGCGCGGCGGGCGCTGGGCGCCGGGCGCGGGCGCAGGCGAGCGCAAGCAGGGCCGGAGGCGGGGCGGCGCGGCGCGGTGGCCGGAGCGGCAACGGGCGGCGGCGCGCGGTGCAGGGCGCGCGGAGGCGAGGCAGGGGCCGGAGCGGGCATGGGCGAGGCGCTGGCGACGGGGCTCGGCCGATGCGCGGCGCGGCAACAGAAGCAGGGGCGAGCGGAAGGAACGGCAGGCGCGCGCGCGCGTGCGGCTCGGGAGGGGCGAGCGCGGCGAGCGGCTGGAGCGGGCCTGGTGCGGGTGCGGTGCAGGGCCGAGCGCGGGCGCGAGGCAGCACGCGAGCGGCAGCGGCGAGGCGGGGCCAATGGGTGAGGGGCGACGACGGCGACAGAGAGAGAGGGAGGGCGTGGCCCTCATCGCGGGTGCAGGGTCAGGGCAATGGGCTCGAGGAGGCGGCCGGGGATGACGGCGACGGGGTCCGGCGAGGCGTCGGAGACGAGGCGGAGACGGGGCGCGGTCGGGCGCGGTCGGCGCGGTCGGCGCAGTCGGGGCGAGCGCGCGGGGCTCGGGGAGGAAGACGGGGAGGCGGCGGTGCGCGGCTGGTCTGACGAGGGGGGCTGGGAGGGGCGGTGGGGGCGGGGCGTCGAGCGCGTCGGGGCGACGGGGCGACGGGATCGGGGGATCCCGATCCAGATGGGGGGGGGGAGGAAAGCGAGGGGGGGAGTCGGCTAGGTTCGGCCGGCTGGGGGGGGTAGGTATAGGCCGGGGGGCGCAGGTGGGCCGGCCGGCTGGGCTTCGGCCCAGTTGGCGTGGGGGGGGGGGGGTTGCTCTTTTTTTTCTCTTCTCTGTTTTCTATTTCTTTTCCTTTTTCTTTCTTTTTATTCCCTTTACTCGTCTAGTAAATACTAGGCCTCAAAATGGTTTTTGTAAAACTGAGACCTAGGTCATAAATACCAGTGCATTATTCCCTAACACCTAAAATTAGTTGGACAAAATATAATTCCATATTTTTCAGATTTATAAATGGTTATTAAATATTATCTTTCCACTGTTTGAGGTTGTTCGAGTCACTTATCCAATTCCAATGATGTTGGTTTCAATTTTAGAATAGCCTCTGGAATATTTGTTATTTTCTAACATTTTAGTTTCTACGTTGGACAACTTTTATATTTCACTTTCATTTAAATTTGAATTTGACTTAGGAGCTGAAATGCAATATGATGCTAATGATGATAATGCACTATTAGCCTTGCTGACATGTCATTATCAAAAGTGATTACTGTTGCTAATCACCGGGGGTGTTACAATTCTCCTCATCTATTAAGAATTCTCGTCCCGAGAATTAAGAGGAAGACTGAAAGAAAGAGGGGTATTCTTCGCGAAGACGATCCTCGCGTTCCCAAGTGGCCTCATCTTCAGAATGATTTGACCACTGAACCTTGAGGAACTTGATTGACTTTTGACGTGTTCGACGCTCAGCTTGATCAAGAATACGGATGGGATATTCTGGATATGACAGATCTTCCCGTAATTCAAGCACTTCATGATCCACAGCTCGAATAGGATCCTTGAAGCAACGACGGAGTTGGGATACATGAAAGACATCATGTACTTGTGAAAGATTTGGCGGCAATTCCAATTGATATGCCACTTCTCCTCGACGGGCAAGAATACGGAACGGGCCAATGTAGCGTGGAGCTAACTTGCCTTTGATTCCGAACCGATGAGTGCCTTTCAATGGAGTGACACGAAGGTAAGCTTGTTCGCCAGGTTGATAGACCATTTCCTGGTGCTTACGGTCATAGTTGCTCTTCTGACGAGACTGAGCAGCTTTTAAATGTTCACGCACAATGCGGACTTGATCTTCTGCTTGATGAATAATGTCCGGTCCGACGAGTGAGCGTTCCCCAGTTTCTGACCAATTCAGAGGGGTTCGACACTTACGACCGTATAGAACTTCAAACGGTGCCATCTTCAGACTAGCTTGATAGCTATTGTTGTAAGAGAATTCGGCATACGGGAGAGATTCCTCCCATTTCTTACCGAAGGAGATGACGCAAGCTCGAAGCATATCTTCGAGCACTTGATTAACTCGTTCAACTTGACCCTGTGACTGAGGGTGAAAAGCGGTGCTGAAAGACAGATGAGTTCCCATAGCTTCTTGGAAACTATTCCAGAATCTGGAGGTGAAGAGGCTGCCACGATCAGAACTGATCTCCAACAGAACACCGTGGAGTGACACAATTCGGGAAACATACAAGTCTGCTAACTGGCTAGCAGTGATTGTCTCCTTAACAGGCAGAAAGTGAGCAACCTTGGAGAATCGGTCAATGACGACAAATATAGCATCATTACCCTTCTGGGATTTGGGAAAACCAGTAATGAAATCCATTTGGACCTTGTCCCATTTCCATTCAGGAATTGTAAGGGGTTGCAGAGTTCCTGCGGGCCTTTGATGTTGAGCTTTAACGCGGCGGCAAACGTCACACTCAGAAACATAACGAGCAATGTCTCGCTTCATATTAGGCCACCAGTATCTCTGACAAATGTCACGGTACATCTTCGTGCTACCAGGATGAATCGACAGAGGAGTGTCATGAGCTTCCTTCATAACGTTTTCCCTCTCATTCTTGAACTTGGGTACGAAGAGACGGTGTTGGAAAAATAGGATCCCATCATTATCAAGATGGAATTCCGACGGCTTTCCTTTCTCGAGGTATCGCTTGATCTTTTCAACTTCAGTGTCATACCTTTGCATAACCTTAATGCTGTGTTCTAAATCTGGTTCGACAACCAGGGTATTGAGATAACCCTGTGGAACAATATGGAGGTTCAATTTGCAAAGCTCTTCATGGAGAAGAGGTTGTGTTTCTTGAACCATAAGATTGTTGCTATAGGACTTGCGACTCAAAGCATCGGCCATTACATTAGCCTTGCCGGGGGTATATGAAATATTCATATCATAATCGGCAATTGTTTCGAGCCATCTTTGTTGACGAAGGTTCAGATCTGGTTGAGTATATAAATACTTCAAGCTTTGGTGATCCGTGTATATCTCGCAACGGTTACCGAGAAGGTAATGTCGCCATAGCTTCAAGGCATAGATAACCGCAGAAAGTTCAAGATCATGCACGGGATAATTTTCTTCATGAGGACGCAATTGTCGGGAGGCATAAGCAATCACTTTGCACTCTTGCATTAGGACACAGCCTAATCCTTGACGAGATGCATCACAGTATATCACGAAATCCTTTTGGGAATCCGGGGGTGCTAATACTGGGGCAGATGTCAATTTATCTTTTAGTGTCTGAAAGCTTTCTTGACATTTTTCTGTCCACTCAAATTTAACACCTTTGTGAAGCAGATATGTCAATGGTTTTGCAATCTAGGAAAAGTTCTCAACGAATCGACGGCAATAACTAGCAAGTCCGAGAAAACTTCTGACTTGCTTAACATTCTTTGGGGGAGTCCAGTCGAGAATAGCCTGAACTCGTTCGGGGTTAACAGTAATCCCATCCTTGGAAATCACATGTCCAAGGTAAGTTACTTCAGGAAGCCAAAATTCGCATTTGGAATACTTGGCATACAACTGGTGTTCTCGGAGCCTTTCTAGAACAAGGCAGAGATGTTCAGCATGTTCCTCTTTATTCTTAGAATAGACCAGAATATCATCTAGATATACCACGACGAATTTGTCGAGGTAATCCATGAATATATAATTCATCAGACGGGAGAATGTAGCTGGGGCATTCGTTAGGCCAAATGACATGACGGTGTATTCATAGGAGCCATAACGAGTGACGAATGCAGTCTTGGGAATGTCTTCTTCACGAACACGGATCTGGTGATAACCCAACCTCAAGTCGAGTTTAGAGAACACCGATGATCCGGCAAGTTGATCATAAAGATCATTGATACGGGGCAGTGGGTATTTATTCTGGATTGTGGCTTGGTTAATGGGCCGGTAATCCTGAACCAATCGGTTAGTTCCATCCTTCTTCTTAACGAAGAGTGAAGGTGCTCCCCAAGCAGAGGAACTGGGGCAGATGAAACCACTCTTAAGTGACTTGTCGATTTCTTCCTTAAGCTCAAGAAGGTGATGCGGAGGCATCTTATAAGGTCGCTTGGCAATAGGAACGGTGCCAGGCTTCAAGTCAATGACAAACTCGACAGCTCTAGCCGGGGGTATGCCTGGAAGTTCTTCGGGAAAGACGTCTGGAAAATCTCGAACGACAGGAACGTTCTCGATTCCTTCCAGAGGTGAGGCGTTCAAAGCATTCATAACATATATCTCAGCTTCAGCATCTCGAGTAATTCGGGCAGTGTAGTTCACTATCTCATCGGAGGGGTGAAGAAGTTGGATAACTTTAGTGGCACAATTGATCGAAGCAATGTGAGCTTTCAACCAATCCATTCCGAGTATGAGGTCTATGGTGGAAGACTTCAGGATAATAGGGGAAGCTTCAACGGTCTTATTGCCCTGGGTGAGGTTACGGAACTGGGTCTTCATGCGTTCCATAATTGCTTGAGGGATGTAACGTGTACGGAAAGCAGCCTGGAACTCATACCAGGTGATGACTGTTCCAATAGGCAGAGTACGCTTGTGTGTGTCCCACCATTGAGCAGCGGGGCCCTTTAAGAAAAAGGCCGCGAAGTTGACATAGTTGGCAGGGACGACATTAGCTGACTCCATCTCGTGAGTGATGTCGCGGAGCCAGTCATCGGCATCCAGGGGCTTGTCAGAGTTGCGAAACTACGTTGGGTTGAGTCGCGTAAACTCTGTCAAAGTTATTGAAGCTGGGTTCTGGTTCTGGTTGTTCTGATGCGGAAACTGAGCCATGATTCCAACCATGAACTGGCGGTTAAGCTCAAACTGTTGCATCATAGCCGCCATATAGTCTGGCGGTGGTGGACGTTCAGGGGCACGACCACGACCACGACCACCTGGTCTAACCATCCTGCTAAGTATCAACAGGGGGTAGTTTAGTAAAAGCAATTGCGAGTGTTTAGCGACAAGTATGATGTAACACGACAATACTTTAAGTAGTGCAATAGATACATAACAGTAGTCGATTAAGACATACAGATCCATACACAAAGTCGGGTACATGCGGACAGCATAACAGCGCAAATTAAAAGCTAGACATACTAGGCGGCGCGCAGGCACGCGGTAAGGAAGTACACAACGAGACATAGCAAAGGCTACATCAACGTCGGAGAAAACCACTGTAACGGGGTAACTGCGAGTGCGGACGACGAATATTCGTCGCAGAAGGATCCTGTGCTCCATGTGCACTCTGATGCAGAACCTGGTCTCGAGCTGTAAGAAGAGGTCCATGTGTAGGTGTGTGACCTCCAACAGCAGGCCAGTCAATACCAGCATACATCTGAGTCCTGCGCGGGTAAAGGATGTGCTCCGGATGTATCCCTGCACGAACAGCGGGCATCAACTGCGTCATAGCATCGTAGAGACGTGCTCGAGTGGCAACCAACTCGACGGCAAGAGCCCGAACAGTGCGATCCAGAGCCTGAGTGCACTGAATCAGAATGCGGTGGTCATATCGGCGAGGCTCGTATGGGGCACAGATAACTGCGTAGTATCCGGTAGCATCTCCAGCAGGGGCATACGGAATGTATCGGAACTCAGAGTCATCCAAGATATCACTGAACTGTCCTCGAAGACGTGCGACAGCAGAGTAGGCGGCATCATGTACTGCCATTTCAATCGTCACGCCGATACCGTGGAAAAGGTGCAGCTCGGTGTCTGAGTCATTCTGCCGATCATAGATACGAACATCAGCATGGTACTGCTCCTGATTAAACTCGCGGTAATCCTCGTAAACCATGTACTCAGGGTACCAGCGGTAGCCAAGTCTGGTCATGAGAGCGATCAGGACAGCTGGAAAACCAGGGGCATTACGAGCCCAAGTGCGAAGCACAAGCTGTGTCGTAGGACGCGGTGGAAACAAACGGTCCATCTGAAACAGAGGAAATTCAGGTTCGTCAAACGACAATAAGAAGTTTAACACAACTCGGAGAGAAAGGTTAAACAAAACAATGGAAAGGAAAATGATTATCAGACTAATCAGATCAACGGCAGGGAAATCGCACAGATATCCAGCTCTCCGGGTAGACAGAATTTACGAGATCCTAAGTGTCGGCGTTAGTAAACTTTATTTAACCCGAATAGAAGAGATATTAGAGTCCCAGAGTATAGACGAGGAATAAAAGATCCTAATACCACCCAGTTGGCCACGTGGGCCCGTAAGCCACACAGCCAAGTTAGTAATTTAGTTTCGCGGTTTCTAGACTCGACTTCGGCCAAGGAATTTGGAGGGGGGCTTCCTACAGGCAGTCGGCTCTGATACCAACTTGTGACGCCCCCGGTTCAATCGTACACTAGTCATACACGCAAACGTGTACGATCAAGCCCAGGGACTCACGGGAAGATATCACAACACAACTCTAAACACAAATAAACGGAGGTCCACAATATTACAGACCAGGGATCCGAAGATCCGAATACATAAGTCAGTCATACAAATAATATCTGGGTACAGACATAGTTAGACAAGTTCTGCCTTAAGAAGGCTAGCACAAACAGCGACACTAGATCGAAAGGCGTTGGCCTCCTGCCTGGGAGCCTCCGATCCTACTCCTGGTTAGCTGGCTCGATCCAGTAGTACGTGCCCTCTGGACCCGCCTGGTAGTAGGCTCCGGTGGTGGCGTCTGGCTCCTGGACTCCATCGTCTGGTGTATCATCAAGGTGGGGTATATGGGGGAAAAGAGAAAATAAAGCAACCGTGAGTACTCATCCGAAGTACTCAGCAAGCAAGGATCTATACTACATATGCAACATTATCAATGGAGAAAAGGCTGTATATGTGGACTGGGTTGCAGAAATGCCAGAATAGAGAGAAAGGCCTAGTCCTATCGAAGACTAGCATCTTCAAACATCTTCTCAAAGCCATCATCTTGCAGCAGTAGAAGAGAGTAGAATAGCATTTTATTTAGCAAACATGTTGAAGTACAGCTCAAAGATCCTTCCTCGACTCCCAGCGAGAAAGTAATCCCGAAGCTTCAATTAAGTAACAAGTATCCAGTTTAAGTAGTAGATCGGGATACACAAACTGAGCGTCCTTTACCGTAGGACCGGCTATCGATAGAAGATTCATCCCTGCAGGGGTGCACTACTGTTACCCAACACGCTCGATCAACTCTGGCCGGACATACTTGCTGGGTAATGCCCGTCCTCGGAAGATCAACACGAAGCAGCGCTCTACCTAGGCTCAGCAGAGAGGTCAGCACGCCGGACTAACCTATGCACCCAGGGGTCTCGGGCCATCGCCCTGGGCAGCCTGCGCGTTGCATGGCTGGCCGGGGTGCAGGCGCGACACTGAACTCGCCAGTGAAGTATCCAGCCCAATCCCGACCATCAGCCCGCACGGTGAATCGTGACGTCTGATAAGCTTTCGGAGAAACGTACATCGCAGAGGGCCCCATAACCATAATCCCGCGTGGTGGTAGTGCGTATAGGGCACGTCGACCCACTCAGATCACACACCCAAATCCGATCAGCTCATTTTGTAACAAGCGGAAACATTCAGAGTTTCTGAAGCTCCGCCACAGTACCACACTCGAGTGCCCTTCCGGCACACCCGAAATCATAGATCCCCAGCGGGTACCCACCAGGGTGGACCCGCCTGTGACAAAGGTCAAGTAACCGTGTGGTCATAATCATCAGGGTGAACGTATGAGGTATCACCCTCGAGGTTCACACTGAGGGGTTGCACGACAGAGTCGTATCGGACATGGAGAAGGAGGAATCACCCTCGATGACCACGACCGAACAGCTATACTGCAGAGTATTCATCGTGAGTGCGTTACGAGGTATCACCCTCGGCACTCGATAGTTACTACGCAGAGTCGTACAACTTAGGGGGCGTGCGAAGTGAGGTGTCGGTCTCTGGTCGACGATCAAGTTGATCGAGTCGTCGATGATCAAGCAGGGGCAACAAGGGTAAGGTGGTGGGGTCACAGATGGTTCATACCAACCTATACTAAACAGTTTATCATAGGCAGGTAAGGTAGCAATGAACAGGTTACAACAGCAGGCTATGCATCAGAATAGGAGCATACATTAATAGTAGCGAAATCTAATGCAAGCAGGAGAATAGAATGGGCGATATCTGGAATGCTCAAGGGGGGGGGGCTTGCCTAGTTGCTCTGGCAAGAGAGGGAGGTCGTCAACGGGCTGCTCGTCGGTAGAGTAGTCGTAACCTGGTGCAGCGTCGTCGGTCTCGGCATCTATCGAGAGAGAAGGAGGGGGAGACAAACAATAAATTTCACGGCAATAATGCAAACAATATGTATGACATGCCTAAATGATATGCCGGGGTGTTCTACTGCCTGACTAAACGATTTAGTTAATTTAGGAATTTATTCGGATTTATTTAATTAGGGTTGGACACTATTCATTTATCGAAATCGGTCTAATTGTTCAACGTTCTTATAGTTGCGGGCGTCTGACGGGAATACAGAGGGCGTATCCGGGTTCGTATCGTCGTTCTGAGCAAGTTTCATGTATAAAATATTTTCATCGGAGTTACGGTTTATTTAATATGATTTTCTAAAGTTTTTATTAATTTCTGAAATTTAATTAATAATTTAATTCAACATTATCCGAAACAGTGCTGATGATGACATCAGCATGACCTCATGCTGATGTCAGCGGTTAATTAAGTTAATTACTAATTACTGTTTAATTAACACTAATTAGTTAATTAGATTAACCTAATCAGGATTAATTAACTAATTAATTAGTTAATTATTTTAATTATTTTAATTATTTATTTTTATTTCTTTCTTTCTTAAACATTTTTGGGGGTGGGCCCCCTTTGTCATAGGCCCTGGGGGGGGTGGGGGCTGGCCGTCAGTGGCCCTGGGCCACAGCGGGCGCAGGGCGCGGCGGGCGCTGGGCGCCGGGCGCGGGCGCAGGCGAGCGCAAGCAGGGCCGGAGGCGGGGCGGCGCAGCGCGGTGGCCGGAGCGGCAACGGGCGGCGGCGCGCGGTGCAGGGCGCGCGGAGGCGAGGCAGGGGCCGGAGCGGGCATGGGCGAGGCGCTGGCGACGGGGCTCGGCCGATGCGCGGCGCGGCAACAGCAGCAGGGGCGAGCGGAAGGAACGGCAGGCACGCGCGCGCGTGCGGCTCGGGAGGGGCGAGCGCGGCGAGCGGCTGGAGCGGGCCAGGTGCGGGCGCGGTGCAGGGCCGAGCGCGGGCGCGAGGCAGCACGCGAGCGGCAGCGGCGAGGCGGGGCCAGTGGGTGAGGGGTGACGACGGCGATAGAGAGAGAGGGAGGGCGTGGCCCTCACCGCGGGTGCAGGGTCAGGGCAATGGGCTCGAGGAGGCGGCCGGGGATGACGGCGACGGGGTCCGGCGAGGCGTCGGAGACGAGGCGGAGACGGGGCGCGGTCGGGCGCGGTCGGCGCAGTCGGGGCGAGCGCGCGGGGCTCGGGGAGGAAGACGGGGAGGCGGCGGTGCTGCGGCGTGGTCTACGAGGGGGAGGCGGCGACGGGGCGGGCGTCGATCGGCGTCGGCGACGGGGCGGACGGGATCGGGGGATCCCGATCCAGATGGGGGGGGGAGGAGAAAGCGAGGGGGGGGGGTCGGCTAGGGTTCGGCCGGCTGGGGTAGGTATAAGCCCGGGGGGCGCAGGTGGGCGCCCGGCTGGGCTTCGGCCTAGTTGGGCCGTGGGGGGGGGGGTTGCTCTTTTTTTTTCCTTCTCTATTTTCTATTTCTTTTCCTTTTTTTCTTTTCTTTATTTTTTCCCTTTACTCTGCTAGTAAATACCTAGGCTCAAAATGGTTTTGTAAAACATGAGACCTAGGTCATAAATACCAGTGCATTATTCCCTAACACCTAAAATTAGTTTGGACAAAATATAATTCCATATTTATTTTAGATTTAATAAATGGATTAAAATATATCTTTATCCACTGTTTGAGGTTTTTCGAGTCACTTATCCAATTCCAATGATGTTGGTTTCAATTTTGAATAGCCTCTGGAATATTTGTTATTTATCTGACATTTTAGTTTCTACGTTGGACAACTTTTATATTTCACTTTCATTTAATTTAAATTTACTTAGGAGCTGAAATGCAATATGATGCTAATGATGATTATGCACTAAAGCTTGCTGACATGTCATTATACAAAGTGATTACTGTTGCTAATCACCGGGGGTGTTACAAGGATTGAAGTTTTCAAGCTTGGGGATGCCCCATGGCACCCCAAGCCATTATCCAAAGAGAAACACACACTAAGCTTGGGATGCCCGAGTGGCACCCCTCTTTCTTCTAACGACCATCGGTATTTACTTGGAGCTATATTTTTATTTGTCACATATCATGAGTTCTTTGCTTGTTTGCTTTTTATTTTTAGTCATGAATCCTTGCTGGACACACCTATTTGGGAGAGCCAAATTTGCTATGACTTGTTAGAATTGCTCTTTATGCTTCACTTAATCTTTATGAGCTATGGAATTGCTCTAGTGCTTCACTTATACTTTTTGAGCACGTGGTGCTTTAGTTATTTTTGAAGAAATGCTCTCATGCTTCACTTAGATTTATTTGAGAGTTAGTAATTTTTTTTAGAAATTCTCTCTTGCTTCACTTAATTTTTTGAGAGAAGAAAATTTTTATGCTCATGTTCTTCACTAGATTTGTTTGAGCTATCAAAAGCAACACATTGAACTAGTCCCAAAGTGATAGATATTCAAAAGGGATATAATAAAAACTTTCATGAAGATCACTGGACAAAATAAACTTGATCCTTATAATAATTTTGCGAATGTTGAAATAATATGTGAGTCATGTTGATGAGTAATGATGCTTTAGTAAGAATATTGGTGTTAAGGTTTGTGATTCCCTATGCAAGCACGAAAGTCAATAGTTTGCAACAAAATACACATCCTACTTGTGGTGCATTATTCGTGTTAGTTTATGCTTAATGCTCGCTTATGAGATTTTTTGTTTCTTGGTTGTGGATGCTCTCAATCTTTTGCTAGCCTTCATTTGCACTAAGTATGATCACTACTTGTGCATCCAAAATCCTAAACCAGTTCTGCCATATGAGTCTACTATACCTACCTATATGCGGTATTTCCGTGCCGTTCTAAGCAAATTTGTATGTGCCATCTCTAATTTCAAAATAATTTCTCTTTTGTGTGCTCGTACCTCTCAAACAGTAGGGGGTGGCTGATATATTTCCATGCTAATGTGTTATTATCAAGAGGAGTGTTTATTCACTTGTCATTGCACGAGAGTATGGCAAAGGTATTATGGATGCCCAGTCCCGAAATGAAAAATGATTTACTTTATGTTGTCAAATAAAATTCTTGGAAAGTGTTGATATGGAGGGCACCGTGGATACGGCTAGCCATGAAAAGTGAAAGTATGGTGGAAAAAGAATAACTATATTTTTCTGTTGGGAACCGCCTATGATATATCTAGCATGGAAAGTATTGGGAACTACTCGATTGTTTTCGTTGACAGAAAAAGAATGCCACCCAAAATGTTTGATCTCTACTTTTTTCGCTTTGAGCTCTGGCACCTCTACAAATCCCTACTTCCCTCTACGAAGGGCCTTTCTTTTACTTATGCAATTTTTATTTATTTTGAGTCTCCATCTTCTCTTTAAGCACCAACTAAGGGGCACTATGATCGTACTTGAGCATTGGGTGTAGCTAATATGCGAGTGTGTTTCATGAATGCATTAATGATTGAGTATAATGGGCTAGGGTAACTTGCTTAGTGTTGATATTTTGAAAGACATGGTTCCTGTTGATATGCTTGATTATTGATATCTTCATGTTAAAACTGACTATTGCTTTGAATCATGTAAATGTCCAAATGTCCATGCTACAAAGAAAGAATATGTGATGAACATGTTAGGCAGCATTCCACATAAAAAATTCTGTTTTTATCATTTACCTACTCGAGGACGAGCAGGAATTAAGCTTGGGGATGCTGATACGTCTCCAACGTATCTATAACTTTTGATTGTTCCATGCTGTTATATTATCATTCTTGGATGTTTTACAATCATTTTATAGAAACTTTATATCATTTTTTGGGACTAACCTATTGACATAGTGCCCAGTGCCAGTTGCTGTTTTTTGCTTGTTTTTACTTCTTAGGAAATCAAACACAACGGAGTCCAAATGCAGCGAAACTTTTTGGTGATTTTTTTTGGACCAGAAGACAAGTTGGGCCAAGAAAGTACCTGAGGGGGGTTTCGAGGGGAGCACAACCCACCAGGGCTCGCCTGGGGGCCCAAGCGTGCCTAGTGGGTTGTGCCCACCTCGCCCACCTCCCAACCCACCTCTTTGCTCTATAAATACCACAATATTTAGAAACCCTAGGGGAGTCGATGAAAATCAGTTCCACCGCCGCCGCAAGTTCCAGAAACCACGATCCAATCTAGACACCATCACGGAGGGGTTCATCATCCTCATTGGTGCCTCTCCAATGATACGTGAGTAGTTCATTGTACACTACGGGTCCGTAGGCGTAGCTAGATGGCTTCCTCTCTCTCTTTTGATTCTCAATACAATGATCTCTTGGAGATCTATTTGATGTAACTTTTTTTGCGGTGTGTTTGTTGGGATCCGATGAACTTTGAGTTTATGATCAGATCTATGTTTTTATCCATGAAAGTTATTTGAGTCTTTTGATTCCTTATATGCATGATTACTTATAGCCTCATATTTCTTCTCGAATCTTTGGTTTAGTTAGGCCACTGATCAATTTTTCTTGCCATGAAGCGGTGCTTTGTGATGGGTTTGATCTTACGGTGCTTGATCCCGTGACAGAAGGGGAACCGACACGTATGTATCATTGCTATTAAGGATTACAAGATGGGGTCTATTTCTACATAAATAGATCTTGTCTACATCATGTCATCGTTCTTATTCCATTACTCCATTCTCCATGAACTTAATACAATAGATGCATTATGGATAGAGGTCGATATGTGGGGTAATAGTAGTAGATGCAGGCAGGAGTCGGTCTACTAATCTTGGACGTGATGCCTATATAATGATCATTGCCTAGATATCGTCATAATTATTTGAAGTTCTATCAATTGCCCAACTAATTTGTACCCACCCGTATGCTATTTTTCACGAGAGAAGTCACTAGTGAAACTACGGCCCACGGGTCTATTTTCTCATCATATATTTTCGGATCTATTTTGCTATTTGCCTTTTTATTTATTGCCACTTTATTTTCGATCTATATTTCCAAAAACCCAAAAATATTTTGCTTCACTTTATTTTATTCGCGATCTATTTATCCAACCTACTACAATTTATCTCATGTCCTTTGGCCAATTTCTGGCGCCGTTACCCGAAAGGGATTGCCAACCCCTTTAACAAGCCGGGTTGCAAGTATTTGTTCTTTGTGTGTTAGGTGCTGTTTACGTAGTGTTGCTTGGTTCTCCTACTGGTTCGATAACCTTGGTCCTCACTGAGGGAAATACCTACCATTGCTGTGCTGCATCATCCCTTCCTCTTTGGGGATACCGACGTTAATCAAGCCAACATCAATGCACTACTAGTTGACAGACCTATTGCGAGTAGTGCAAACTTATGAACTTTAGCAAGCCGATATGATGACTACTTGATGTTTAGTGCGCCATGCTTTACGTCTTAGAACCGGGACTTCAAAAACGTTTTGAACGACACGGAGCATATGAGATGCTCCAAGAGCTAAATTGGTATTTCAGACTCATGCCTTGTCGAGAGGTATGAGACCTCTGACAAGTACTTTGGCCTACAAGATGGAGGAAATAGCTTAACCAGTGAGCGTGCTTAGAATGTCTGGGTACTACAATCGCTTGAATCAAGTGGGAGTTATCTTCCAGATAAGATAGTGATGACAAAGTTCTCTAGTCACTATCACCAAGCTACTAGAACTCTGATGAACTATATATGCGAGGGATGACGAAAATGATTCCCGAGCTCTTCGCGATGCTGAAATCGGCAATGGTAGAAATCAAGAAGAGCATCAAGTGTTGATGGTTAACAAACCACTAGTTTCAAGAAAAAGGGCAAGGTAAAGAAAGGGAACTTCAAGAAGATGGCAAGCAAGTTGCCGCTCCCATAGAAGCCCAAAACGGACCCAAGCCTGAAACTGAGTGCCTCTACTGCAAAGAATGGTCACTGGAAGCGGACCTGCCCCAAATACTTGGCGGATAAAGGATGGCAAAGTGAACAAAGGTATATTTGATATACATTTATTGATGTGTACTTTACTAGTGTTCATAGTAGCCCCTGAGTATTGATACCGGTTCAGTTGCTCAGATTAGTAACTCAAAACAGGAGTTGCAAATGAAAAGAGACAGTTAAGGACGAGGTGACGATGTGTGTTGGAAGTGATTCCAAGGTTCATAAGATCACCATCGCACACTCCTCTTACCTTCGGGATTAGTGTTGGACATAAATAAATGTTATTTGGTGTTTGCGTTGAGCATGAATATGATTGGATCATGTTTATTTTGATACGGTTATTCATTTAAGTCAGAGAATAATTGTTGTTCGTTTACATGAATAAACCATCTATGGTCATACACCCAATGTAAATGGTTTATTGAATCTCGATCGTAGTGATACACTATTCATAATATTGATGCCAAAAGATGCAAATTTGATAATGATGTGCACATATTTGTGGCACTGCCGTTTAGGTCATACTGGTGTAAACGCATGAAGAAACTCCATGCAGATGGGCTTTTGGAATCACTTGATTATGAATCATTTGATACTTGCGAACCATGCCTCATGGCAAGATGACTAAAACTCCATTCTCGGAACAAGGGAGCGAGCTAATGACTTATTGAAATAATACATACCAATTATGCGGTCCGATGAGTGTTGAGGCATGCGCCAGGTATCGTTATTTTCTAACCTTCACAGATGATTTGAGCAATATGGGTATATCCCTTAATGAAACACAAATCTGAAACATTTGAAAAGTTCAAAGAATTTTAGAGTGAAGTGGAGAATCATCGTAACAAGAAAATAAAGTTTTACATCTGATCGCGGAGGCGAATATTTGAGTTACGAGTTTGGTCTTCATTTAAAACAAGTGGAATAGTTTCACAACTCACGCCACCAGGAACACCATAGCGTAATGGTGTGTCCGAACATTGTAACCGTACTTTATTAGATATGGTGCATTCTATGATCTCTCTTACCGATTTACCACTATCGTTTTGGGGTTATGCTTAGAGACAACCGCATTCTCGTTAATAGGGTACCGTCTAAATCCGTTGAGACGATACCGTATGAACTATGGTTTGGCAAAACCTAAGCTATCGTTTCTTAAAAGTTTGTGGTTGCGACACTTATGTCAAAAGGATTCAGCCTGATAGTTCAAACCCAAATCGGAGAAGTGCTTCTTCATAGGATACCCTAAGTAAACAATTGGGTACACATTCTACCCCAGATCCAAGGCAAGATCTTTGTTGCCAAGAGTGGTCCTTTCTAGAGAAGGAGTTTCTCTCGAAAGAAATGAGTGGGAGGAAAGTAGAACTTATGAGTATATCGTACCTTCTCTCAAATTGGAAAGTAGTTCATCAGAGAAAACCGTTCCCGTGATGCCTACACAAACTAGAGAGGAAGCTATATGATGATCATGAAACTTCGAATCAATTTACACACAAACTCGTAGGTCAACCAGAACACGATCCGCACCAGGTGGTACGGGAATCCTGTACTGGAAGTCCTGTTACTAGACCAAGGCGAACCTACGAACTATGAGAAAGCTATGATGAGCCAAATTCCGACAGATGGCTTGAGGCCATGAAATCTGAGATAGGATCCATGTATGAGAACAAAGTGTGGACTTTGGTGATTTGCCCGATGATCGGCAAGCTATAGAAAATAATGGATCTTCAAGAAGAAGACTGGCGCTGATGGTAATTTTACTATCTATAAAGCTCGACTTGTCGCAAAAGGTTTTCGACAAGTTCAAAGAGTTGACTACGATGACTTCTCTCACCCGTTAGCGATGCTTAAGTCCGTCCGAATCATTTTAGCATTGCCGCATTTTATGATTATGAAATCTGGCAAATGGACGTCAAAACTGCATTCCTTAATGGATTTCTTAAAGAGAATTGTATATGATGCAACCAGAAGGTTTTGTCGATCCTAAAGGTGCTAACAAAGTGTGCAAGCTCCACCGATCCTTCTATGGACTGGTGCAAGCTCTCAGAGTTGGAATATACGCTTTGATGAGGTGATCAAAGCATATGGTTTTATATAGACTTTCGGTGAAGCCTGTATTTACAAGAAGTGAGTGGGAGCGCTGTAGCATTTCTGATATTATATGTGGATGACATATTATTATTGGAAATGATATAGAATTTTGGATAGCATAAAAGGATACTTGAATAAGAATTTTTCAATGAAAGACCTGGTGAAGCTACTTATATATTGGGCATCCAGATCTATAGGGATAGATCGAGACGCTTAATAGACTTTCACAAAGCACATACCTTGATAAGATTTGAAGAAGTTCAAAATGGATCAGTCAAAGAAAGGGTTCTTGCCTGTATTACAAGGTGTGAAGTTGAGTAAGACTCAAAGCCCGACCACGGTGAAGATAGAGAAAGAATGAAAGTCATTCCCTATCATCAGCCATAGGTCGATAAATATGCCGGCTGTGTACCAGACCTGTTGTGTGCATTGCCAATAAGTTTGGCAAGAGGGTAAAAATTGATCTAGGAGTGGACCACTGGACAGCGGTCAAAATTATCCTTAGGTGCCTTAAAGAGGACTAAGGAATTTTTCTCGGTTATGGAGGTAATAAAGAGTTCGTCGTAAAGGGTTATGTCGATGCAAGCTTTAACGCTGATCCGGATTACTCTGAGTCTCAATCTAGATACATATTGAAAGTGGGAGCAATCACAGCTAGAGTAGTTCCATGCAGAGCAGTGTAGACATAGAAATTTGCAAAATACATACGGATCTGAATGTGCACGACCCGTTGACTAAACTTCTCACACAAGCAAAACATGTGATCACACCTTAAACTCTTTGGGTATGGTCACATGACGATGTGAACTATGGGTGTTAATCACATGGTGATGTGAACTAGATTATTGACTCTAGTGCAAGTGGGAGACTGAAGTAAATATGCCCTAGAGCAATAAAAAGTTGTTATTTTATATTTCCTTATTCATGATAAAGTTTATTATTCTGCTAGAATTGTATTGATCGGAAACCTAAATACATGTGTAAATACATAAACAAACACCGTGTCCCTAGTGAGCCTCTACTGACAAGCTCTGATCAAAGATGCTTGACTGAGTTGTCATTTGATAATGGGTGCACATCATTAGGAGAACGATGTGAAGGACAAGACCATCCGTTACTTAGCATAATGATCGTTCAGTTTTATTGGCTATTGCTTTCTTCATGTCAAATACATATTCCTTCGACTATAGATTATGCAACTCCCGGATACGGAGAATTCCTTGTGTGCTATCAACGTCACAACGTAACTGAGTGTTATAAAGATGCTCTACAGGTATCTCCGAAGGTATTGTTTGAGTTGGTATAGATCGGGTTAGGATGTGTCACTCCGAGTTTCAGAGAGGTATCTCTGGGCCCTCTCGGTAATACACATCATAAGCTTGCAAGCAAACGACTAAGGAGTGGTCACGAGTAAATAGACTTGCCGGCAACGAGATTGAACTAGGTATGAAGATACCGACGACGAATCTCGGGCAAGTAACATACCGGTGGACAAAGGGAATTACGTATGTTGTCATAACGGTTCGACCGATAAAGATCTTCGTAGAATATGTATGAGCCAATATGGCATCCAGGTTCCGCTATTTGTTATTAACTGGAGAGGTGTCTCGGTCATGTCTACATAGTTCTCGAACCCGTAGGGTCCGCACGCTTAACGTTCGATGACAATAAGTATATATGAATTATGTGTTTTTGGTGACCGAATGTTGTTCAGAGTCCCGGATGAGATCACAGACATGACAGGAGTCTCAAAATGGTCAGAGGTAAAGATTGATATATAGGGCGATCGTATTCGGACACCGGAAGTGTTTCGGGGGGGTACCGGTACTTATCGGGTCCACGGAAGGGGTTCCGGGCACCCCCGGCAAAAGATATGGGCTTTATGGGCCAAGACGGGAACACACACCAGCCCAAGGGACTGGTGCGCCCCCCATATGGGCCGGCCAATGTGAGAAGGGAAGGGGAAGAAGGAAAGGAAAGAAAGGGAATAGGATTCCCCTTCTTCCTCCTCCCCCCTCCTCTTCCTTCCCCCTCCGAATATATGGCAGGGGGGCCGCGCGGCTTGGGAGGAGCCCAAGTAGGATTCGGTCCTACTTGCGGCGCCTCCTGCCTCTCTCCCCTCCCCTACCACCTATATATAGTGGGAGGGGGCGCCCTAGCACATACCAGACAATTGTTTAGCCGTGTGTGGCGCCCCCCACCATTTACAACCCTCGGTCATATTTTCATATTGCTTAGGCGAAGCCCTGCGGAGATCACTTCACCATCACCGTCACCACGCCATCGTGCTGACGGAACTCATTACCACCTCGACATCTTGCTGGATCAACAAGACGACGGACGTCACCGGGCTGAACGTGGTGCAACGAGAGGTGCCGTACTTTCGTTACTTGATCGGTTGGAGCGCGAAGAAGTTCGACTAACTAACACCGCGTTGTTAACGCTTCCGCTTACGTCTACGAGGGTATTGTAGACACACTCTCCCCCTCGTTGCTATGCATCTCCATGGATAGATCATTGCGTGTGCGTAGAATTTTTTTTGTTTTCCATGCAACGCTTCCCAACAACATCTTCACCAGCACCATCTCATATCAAACCCTAGTTCATCTCTGTGTTCAATCTTTGTGTCAAAACCTCAGATTGTACCTGTGGGTGACTAGTAGTGTTGATACATCTCGTAGTTGATGCTAGTTGGTTATTTGGTGAAAGATTATGTTTCAAATCCATTCTGCTATTAATACTGATCTGAGCATGATTATGATTTTTGAGTGTTTACTTTTGTTCTTGAGGACATGGGAAGTTTGCATAAGTAATCATGTGATATTTGGTATTCGTTCGATATTTTTGTGATATTTATGTTGTGATCCCTTACTGGTATTATGTGAACATCGACTACATGACACTTACCATTTTGGGCCTAAGGGAATGCTTCGGGAGTAGTTTATTAGATGATGGGTTGCTAGAGTGACAAGGCTTAAATCCTAGTTTATGCACTATTCCTTAAGGGAGTGATTTGGATCCATATATTTAATGCTATGGTTAGATTTTATCTTTTCTACTTTTGTATCGCGGATGCTTGCTAGAGGCGTTAATTATAAGTGGGAGGCTTGTTCAGTAAGAATGGCACCCAGCACCGGTCCACCCACATATCAAATTACCAAAATAGCGACGCGAACCAAACAAACATGATGAAAGTGACTAGATGATATTCCTCGTGTGTCCTCAAGAAGCTTTTCTTATTATAAGAGATTGTTCTGGCCTGTCTTTTGCAATAAAAAGGATTGGTGCTACCTTGCTGCACTTATTGTTACTCTTGCTACTTGTCACTTGTTACAAATTATCTTGCTATCAACTACCCATTACCGATAATTTCTGCTGTTGCAGAAAATACCTTGCTGAAATATGCTTGTCATTTCCTTCGCTCCTTGTTGGGTTCGACACTCTTACTTATCGAAAGTACTAAGATTGACCCCTATACTTGAGGGTCATCAAGGCTCTTTTCTGGCGCCGTTGCCAGGAGGGAAGCGCTTTTTGGTGAGTGGAATTTGCCTAAGGAAAATTATATATTAAGTGTTGAAATTTACTGTTACTTTGTTACTATGCAAAATTATCCTTCAGGGGTTTGTTTCGGGGTATCTTCACCTCGCCCAGAAGCACAAAGAGTTGCACCTCAACCTACTGCACCTACTGAAAATATTTATTAGAAATTCCTTTGGGTATGATAGAGAAACTGCTAGCTAAGCCTTATGCAGGAGATGGAACACTACATCCTGATATACACCTAATCTATGTGGATGAAGTTTGGTGGATTATTTAAGCTTGCGTTTCCCCGGAGATGAAGTTATAAGAAGGTTTTCCGTTTATCTTTGGGGTAAGGCATTGACATGTAATGGCTATATGATGATATTGGAGCTTGGGACTAGAATCGATTAAAATTGGAATTTCATCAAAAGTTTTATCCTATGCATCTAGTTCATCGTGATCGGAATTATATTTATATTTTTGGGCCTCGTGATGGAGAAAGTATCGAGAGCAGACAGATATCCGAAATCTTTTGGGAATCCAGGGGGGTGATAATACTGGGGCAGATGTCAATTATCGTTTTCGTGTTCTGAAAGCTTCTTGACATTTTTTTCTGTACCACGTCACAATTTAACACCTTTGTGAAGCAATATGGTCAATGGTTTTGCAATCTAGGAAAGTTCTCAGAACGAATCGACGGCAATAAACTAGCAAGTCCGAAGAAATACTTCTGCACTTAGTTCATTCATCTTGGGGCGTCCGATTCGAGATAGCCTGAACTCGTTCGGGGTTAACAGTAATCCCATCCTTGGAAACACTGCCAAGGTAAGTTACTTCAGGAAGCCAAAATTCGCATGTGGAATATGGCTATCAACTGGTGTTCTCGGAGCCTCTTTCTTAGAACAAGGCAGAGAGGTTCGCAGTTCCTCTTTATTCGTTAGAATAGACCAGAATCATCATCTAATCATACCACGACGAATTGTCGAGGTAATCCATGAATATAATTCATCAGACGGGAAGAATGTAGCTGGGGCATTGTTAGGCAAATACATGACGGTTGTATTCATGAGGAGCCATAACGAGTGACGAATGCAGTCTTGGAAGTCTTCTTCGACTAACACGGATCTGGTGATAACCACACCTCAATCGAGTTTAGAGAACACCGATATACCGGCAAGTTGATCATAAAGATCATTGAACGGCGCAGTGGGTGTATTATTTGGATTGGGCTTGGTTAATGGGTCCGGTATCCTGAACAATCGGTTAGTTTCATCCTTTTCATTAACGAAGAGGTGAAGGTTGCTCCCCACCAAGGAGGAACTGGGCAGATGAAACCACTCTTAAGTGACTTGTCGATTTCTGCCTTAAGCTTCAAGAAGGGATGCGGCAGGCATCTTATAAGGTCGCTTGGCAATAGGAACGGTTGCCACGGCTTCCAAGTCCAATGACAAACCGACAGTCTACCGGGTGGTATGCCTGGAAGTTCTTCGGGAAGACCTCGGAAAATCTCGAAACGAAGGAACGTTCTCGATTCCTTCCAGAGGGGTGAGGCGTTCAAAGCATTCATAAAACATATATCTCAGACTTCAGCATCTCGAGTAATTCGGGCAGTGTAGTCAATATATTCATCGAGGGGTGAAGAAGTTTGGATAACTTTAGTGGCACAATTGATCGAAGCAATGGTTAGCTTTCAACCAATCCATTCCGATAGAGGTCTATGGTGGAAGACTTCAGTAATAGGGGAAGCTTCAACGTCTTATTGCCCTGGGTGAGGGTTACGGAACCTGTTCTTCATGCGTTCCATCAATGCTTGAGGATGTAACGTGTACGGAAAGCAGCTGTAACTATACAGGTGATGAATGTTCCAATAGTCGAGTACGCTTGTGTGTGTCCCCACCATTGAGCAGCGGGGCCTTTAAAGAAAAAAGGGCCGCGAAGTTTTACATGAGTTGGCAGGAGACATTAGCTTTACTGACCACTGTGAGTGATGTCGACGGAGCCAGTCAAATCGGCATCCATGGGGCGTGTCAGAGTTGGAGCGAAACTACGTTGGGTGAGCGCGTAAACTCTGTCAAAGTATATGAACTGGGAGGTTCTGGTTCTGGGTTTGTTCTGAGTTGCGGAAACTGAGTCACATGATATCCAACCCTGAACTGGCGGTAAGCTCAAACTGTTGCATCATTAGACGCGCATATAGTACTGGCGTGGTGGACAGTTCAGGGGCACGACCACGACCACGACCTCACCTGGTCTAACCACCTTGCTAAGTTCAACAGGGGGTAGTAGTAAAACGCATGCGAGTGTTTAGCGACAAGTATGATGTAACACGACAAACTTTTAAGTAGGGCACAAGATACCATAACAGTAGTCGATTAAGACATACAGATCCATACACAAAGTCGGGGTTCCTGCGGCAGCATAACAGCGCCAAACTTAAAAAGCTAGACATACTAGGCGGCGCGCAAGGCACGCGGTAAGGAAGACACAACGAGAATAGCAAAGGCTACTCAACGTCGGAAAAACCATCTGTAACGGGGTAACTGCGGAGTGACGGACGACGAATATTCGCGCAGAAGGCATCCTGTTGCTCCTATGTGCACTCTGATGCAGAACCTGGTCTCGAGCTGTAAAGAAGAGGCCCATGTGTAGTGTGTGACCTCCCACACAGCAGGCCAGTCAATACCAGCATACATCTGGAGTCCTCCAGTCGGGTAAAGGATGTGCTACCGGATGGTATACCCTGCAGAACATCGGGCAATCACAACTGCGTCATAGCATGTAGAGACGTCTGAGTGGCAACCAACTCGACGGCAAAGCCCGAACAGTGCGATCCGAGCCTGAGGTAACGAATCAGAATGCGGTGGTCATATCGGCGAGGCTCGTAATGGGGCCACAGATAACTGCCGTAGTACCCGGTAGCATCTCCAGAGGGCATACGAATGGTATCGGAACTCAAGATCATCCAAGATATGCAATGAATGTCCTGAAGGACGTGCGACAGCAGAGTAGGCGGGCATCATGTACGCCATTACAATGTTCACCGGCAACCGACGGCGATACGTGGAAAAGGGTGCAGCTCGGTGTCTGAGTCATTCTGCCGATCATAGATACAACACACATGGTATGCTCCTGAATAACTCGCGGTAATTCCTCGTAAACCATGTATCAGGTACCAGCGGTAGCCAAGTTCTTGTCATGAGAGCGATCAGGACAGCTGGAAACCAGGGGCTTACAAGGCCAAGTGCGAAGCACAAGCTGTGTGTCGTAGGACGCGGTGGGAAACAAACGTCCCATCTTAAACAGAGGACGGGAAATTCAGGTTCGTCAAAACGACAATAAGACGTTTAACACAACTCGGAGAGAAAGGTTAAAACCAAACAATGGAAAGGAAAATGATCTACAGGGGACTAATCGATCAACGGAGGAAATCTCGCACAGATATCCCGCTCTCGGCGGTAACAGAATTTTACGAGATTCATAATTGTCGGCGTTAGTAAACTTTATTTAACCCGACATGAAGAGAGAATTAGAGTCCCATAGAGAGTATAGACGAGGAATAAAAGATCTAATAACCACCCAGTTCGGACCACGGGGCCCGTAGAGCACACAGCCAAGTTGTAATTTAGTTCGCGTTTCTAACATCGACTTCGGCCAAGGATTTGGAGGGGGGCTTCCTACAGAAGCAGTCGCTCTGATCAACTTGGGTTACGCCCCAGAGTTTAATCGGCCACTAGTCATCAACGCAAACGGTACGATTCAAGCCAGGGACTCACGGGAAGATATCACACAACAACTCTAAAACACAACTTAACCAAATAAAACGGAGGTCCACAATATGTACAGACCGGGATCCAGATCCGATACAAAGTCAGTTCATACAATACATTATCTGGTAAGGGACATTAGTTAGACCAAGTGTCTGCCTTAAGACGGCTAGCACAACAGCGACCTAGATAGAAAGGAGTTGGCCTCCTGGGAGCCTCCGATCCTACTCTCTGGTTAGCTGGTCTCGATTCCAGTAGTAAGTGCCCCTCGGTACCCGCAGCGTGGTATAGGCCCGTGGTGGCTCTGGCTCCTGGACCTCCCGTCTGGTGTATCATACAGGTGGGGTATGGGGAGAAACAGAAAAATAAAGCAACCGTGAGAACTATCCGAAGTTACTCAGCAAGCAGGATGCTATATACATATGCAACATTAGCAATGAGAAAAGGTCTGTGTATATGTGGTATGGGCTGCAGAAATGCCAGGAATAGAGAGAAGGCCTAGTCTAATCGAAACTAGCATCTTCAAACATCTTCCAAAGCTCATCTGTGCGAGATAGAAGAGATAGAATAGCATTTTATTATTCGGGCAAACATGTTGAGTACAGCTCACGAAAGATTCCTTCATACGGCTGCGCAGAAAGTGAACAGTAGTAGAAGGGGGCGAATGCGTGTCAGGATAAGTGCACAGATATCTCCCAGTGTTAATATGGTAGAATCGGGGATACAACAAGAGGGCTGTAGGCGTACCTTTAAGTAGGCCGAGCTATCAGACTAGAAGATTCAGTCCCTGCAGAGGGTGCAAACGTACTAGTTTTCCAAAGGGCCGAAAACAACGCTCAGGAATCAACCTCTGGCCACTGGGGATCATTACAATAGGTGTGGAGTAAGAAAAGGGAGGCCCGTCCTCAGTGAAATGATAAAACAACGAACGGAAGGCTACGCGTCGTCTACCTAGGGCTCAGCAGCAAGAAGTTCAGACACCGACGGAACCTAAACCTAGCACCCAGGGGTCTGGGCCACTCGCCCGGGGCAGCCTGCGACGCGAGTGGGTCATGGTGGGCGGGGGGTGAGTGCCAGCCTCATAGTAAGCTCGCCGATGTGAAGTGAGTGCAAACACGCGCGTCCCACCATCAGCCAGCCACGGTGAATGCGTGCTTCTGATAAGCTTTCGAGAGATAACGTACATCGCATAGGGCCCCATAACATAATCCCGCGTGGTGGTTTAGTGCGTTAGGGGCCAGGTCGACCCACTCAGATCACACACCCAATCCGATCGTCATTTTGGTAACAGCGGAAACATTCAGAGTTTCTGAAGCTGCACGCCCAGTACCAACACGTCGAGTGGCCCTCCGGCACACCACGAAATTCATTAGATCCCCAGTGGGTACCCCACCGTGGTGGACCCGCTGTGACAAAGGTCAAGTAAAGGTGTGGTGCAATTAGCATCAGGGGGTGAACTATGAGGTAACAGTCGAGTTCACCTGAGGGGTTGCAAGACAGAGTCGTATCGGACATGGAGAGGAGGAATCACCCTCGATGACCACGGACCGAAGCTATACGCAGAGTATTCATGTGAGTGCTTAGATGGTATCACAACCCGGCAACTCGATAGTTACTACACAACCGCCATTCGTAAACTTAGGGGGCGTGCGAAAGTGAGGTGTCGGTCCCTCTGGTCGACGGATCAAGACGTTGATCGGAGTGTCACGTCGATGATCAAGCAGGGGCAACCAGGGTTAAGGTGGTGGGGGTCAAAGAGGTTCAGTACCAACCTATACTAACAGTTTAGCATAGGCAGGTAAGGTAGCAATGAACAGGTTACAGAACAGGCGAGGCATCATGAGTCAGGCGTAGAGCCATAACATGAAGTAGAGTGCTTGAGGGTAATCTAACTGCAGCAGGAGACTAGAAGGTTTGGCCCGATATCTGATAAGGGAAGTGGCTCAAGGAGTGGGGGGATGCCGGGGTGCTCCTAGGCAGGTGAGAAAGAGGGGTCGTGGTTGGGGAAAGAGTGGAGTGAGGTCTCGCTCTCGTCGGTAGAGTAGTCGATAACCTCGTGACAAAGCGTCGTCGGTTCTCGGCATCTAGCGTAGAGAGAAGAGGGGGAACAAAACAATAAATTTCAACGGCAACTAATGCAAACATATGTATACTGCCTAAATGATTATTGCGGGTGTGCTACTGCCTGACTAAACATTTAGTTAATTTAGGAATTTATCGGATTAATTTAATTAGGGTTGGACACTAATTAACATGTTATCGAACAAACGGTTCTAAATGATTCAACGTTTCTGTAGTAGTGGTGCGGGTGGGCTTGCCTGACGAGAAAGCGAGGGGTATTAATCCGGGAGCGTATCGTCATGGTTGAGAGCAAAGTTTCAGTTGGTATAGAACATGAAATTCATCGGAGTTAGTATTTATTGGTACGATATGATTTCTAAGTTTTTATCAATAAAGTATTCTGATATACTTAATCATTATTCGGCAATAAGTTCCGAAACAGTGCTCGACTTATGACATCAGCATGACCTCAGAGCTGATGAAAAGGGTGTGGCAATCGTAGTTAAGTTACTAGTGTGGTATCTAATCGTTTTACTTACTAATATGTTAGGATCATTAGAACCCTAATCAGTGATTAATGTCACTAATTAAGAGTTATGTATTTAAGCTTATTTATATAGTTTATTTTTATTCTTCTTTCTAACATTTTTGGGGTTTTGGGGGTGGGCACCCCTGTCATACGCGCCTGGGGGGCGGGTGGGGGCTGGCCGCTCAGTGGACCTGGGAAACAGCAGGGCGCTAAGGGCGAGGCGGGGGCGATGGGCCAGGGAGCGGCGCAAGCGCGAGACGCGCAAGCAGGGCCGGAGTGGTTGGGATCGGCGCAGGCTGGTTGGCGGAGCGGTGAACCGGGAAGAGGAGGCGGTGCAACGGGCGCCAGCGGGGAGGGAGGCAGGGGCGGAGCCGAGGGCATGGGCGAGGAGCTGGGAGACGGGGCTCGGCCGAAGTGGCGGCGCGAACAGCAGAGGGGAGAGCGGAAGGAACGGCAGGACAGAGCGCGCGTGCGGCTCGGTAGGGCCGCGCGTTGAGAGCGGAGAAGCGGCTGGAGCGGGCACTGGTGAGGGATCGGTGCATGCAGTGAAGGGCGAGCGCGGGCGCGAAGGGAAGCCGAGCGAGCCGGAAGCGGCGAGGGGGGCCAGTGTGTGAGGGGGTGACGACGGAGATTAGAGAGAGAGGGAGGGCGTGGCCCTCACCGCGGGGTGCAGGGGTAAGGGCAATGGCCGAGGAGGCGGCCGGGGATGACGGCGGACGGGGTCGGCGAGGCGTCGGAGAAGAGGCGGAGACGGGGCGGATGCGCCCATCCCCCCCCCCCGCCATTGCATCGCCAACATCGCACCCCCCCGGTAGCCTCCTCTTCCTGTCTCTGCCTCCTCCCCGCCTCTCCTCTTCTTCTTTCCCTCACTCTTCCCTACCCTTAACGCCCCCTCTAACACGATCAATCCCCTCTATCTGCCCCTTTCTCTTCACCTCCCCCTTCTTTTTCCCACTCCCCTCCCCCCTACCACGACTCTGCACCCCATAAACCCCAATCCCACCCCCATCCTGCCTACTCCCCCTCCCCCACCCTACTCCTTCTTAACACCCTTTTCAAACCACCTCCCCTCCCCCCACTGACCCCCATTTCCTAACCCTCCGAATACCCTTCTCCCCAACCTCCTCCCCTCCGGACCCCTCCCTCTCCAATCCATACCCTATCCCAACCTCGACTTGATCCCCAAAGACCACACTCCCCCTCGGGACCCCCCTTCTTTCACTTCTCCTATCACCCGCGCTTCATCCCTCTCTCTAGCCTCCTCCCATCCCCGTACCCTCTCTCTCTACAACGCCACCCACCTCGTCCCCCTTCCCCCCATCTCCCCTCTAACTCATTCTGCCTTCCCCTCCCCCCCCCCCCCTTCCCTTCTTAGGCGCCAACCCTCAACCTTTTCTCCCCCCTACTGTTTCCGACAGACCTGTCTCCCCGTACCTACCAATCCCCCCTCCACCCCCCCACCCCGTTACCGATTGCATGCAGATCAGCACTATTCCTTTTTCCTCCCCCGCCCGTATGCCTACCCCCCCCCTACCCTAACCTTGCCGCTTCACTTTAATCTCCTACGCAATACATTCTCCTACTCATATGCACCCCATCACCAGATCTCCCCCCCCCTCACACACTCTTCCGCATTGCGCACCCACATCGCAACTGTCCCTGCGGTCGGGAGCGGGTCGGCGCAGTCGGGGATTGAGGAGCGGGGGCATCGGGGAGGAGGAAGACGGGGATATGGGAAGGGACGAGCGGGAATGCTTGCTGCGGAGTGGGAGGACGAGGGGGGCGGCGACGGGGGGGCGGAGGAAGTCGAGCCTGCGTAGGGGAAGGGGGGACGGGATCGGGGATCCCGATTCGATGGGGGGGGGAGGAAGAAGGAGGAGAAAGCGAGGGGGGGGGGGGAGTCGGCTAGGGTTCCGGCCGGTGGGGGGTAGGTATAGGAACCGGGGGGAGCCAGGTGGGCCGGCGGCTGGGGCTTCGGCCTAGTTGGGCGTGGGGGGGGGGTGGGTTGCTCTTTTTTTTCATTCTCTATTTCTATTCTTTTCTTCTCTCTTTTCGTTATTTATTCCTTTACTCTGGACTAGTAACTATGCTAGGCCTCAACAATGGTTTGTAATTAAACACATGAGACCTAGGGTCATAAATAAGTGCATTATTCCCTAACACCTTAAAACTAGTGGGGACAAAATATAATTTCCAGATGTATTTAGATTTAATAAAGATGGTTATTAAATACTGATCTTGATCCACTGTTGTGAGGTTGTTCGAAGTCACTTATCCAATCCAATGATGTTGGTTTCATTTTAGAATAGCTCTGGAATATTTTATTTATCTGACTTTGTAGTTTCTACGTGGACAACTTTTATATTTCCTTTCATTTAAATTTAAATTTGAACATTAGAGCTGAAAGCAAATGATGCCCAATCGAGATTATGCACTTATTAAGCTTGCTGGACAGGTATTATCAAAAAAGTGAGTGGATTACTGTTGCTAATAACGGGGATGTGTTTACAAGGATTGAAGTTTTTCAAGCTTGGGAGGCCCCATGGCACCCCAAGCCACTTATCCAAAGAGAAACAAGCAAACTAAGGCTTGGGGATTGCCCGGTAGTGGCATCCCCCTCTTTCTAACGGACATCGGTATTTTACTTGTGAGCTATATTTTATTTGTCGACAATCAGGAGTCTTTGCTGTTTTGCTTTTGTATTTTTTTTAGTCAGAATCCTGTGCCTGGACACACTATTTGGGAGAGCCAAAATTCGCATGGAATGTTAGAATTGCTCTTTATGCTTCATCTTAAATTTTTATGAGTATGGAATTGCTCTAGCGCTTTAACTGAATCTTTGTGAGCACAGAGTGTGCTTAAGTATTTTTGAAGAAAGCTCTCATGCTCACTTAGATTTAGTTGAGAGTTAGTAATTGTTTTAGAAATCTCTCTTGCGCTTCACTTAAATTATTTATGAGAGAAGAAAATTTTTATGCTCATGTCTTACAATTAGAGTTGTTGAGCTATAAAAAGCAACACAGAACTAGTCCAAAGTGATTAGTATTCAAAAGGGATATAATAAAAACTTTATGAAGATCCTGGACCCACCAAATAATAAACTTGATTCCTATAATAATTTTGCGGAAGTGAAAAAAATGTGAGACATGTGATGATGTAATGATTGCTTTAGTAAGAATCATGGGTTAAGGTTGAGTGATTCCCTATGCAAGCACGAAACAATAGTTTATGCACAAAAATACATCCCTACTTGTGGGCATTATTCGGTGTTAGTTATGTAATGTCTCGCGTATGAGATTTTTTGTTATTGGTTGGATGCTTACTCAAGATTTTGTAGCTCATGTGCACTAAATTATGATACACTACTTGTGCATCAAAAAATCCTTAAACCAGTTTGCCCATATGCGCTCTAATATACTACCTAAATGCGGGTATCTCCGTCGTTCTAAGCAAATTTGTATGTGCCATCTCTAATTTCAAAATAAATTCTCTTTGTGTGCTAGTACCGCTATAAAACAGTAGGGGGTGGTTAGATATTTTCATGCTAGAGGGTATTATCAGATGAGTGTTTATTCACTTGTCATTGAACGAGAGTATGGGCAAAGGTTTAGGGTGCCAGTCGCCGAAATGAAAAATGGAAATTTACTTATGTTGTCAAATAAAAATTCCTTGCGAAAGTGTTGATAGGGAGGGAGACCCGGGATACGGCTACCATGAAAAGGGAAAAGTATGGTGGCAAAAGGAATAAACTATATTTTCTGCTTTGGGAACGCATAGGATATATCTAAGCATGGAAAGTATTGGGACACTCGATTGTTTCGTTGACAGAAAAAGAATGCCACCCAAAATGTTGATCTCTATTTTTTAGTCGAGCTCTGGCACCCTACAAATCCCTACTTCCCTCTACGAAGGGCCTTTCTTTTAATTTATGCAATTTTTATTTTATTTGCGTCTCCATCTTCTCTTATAAAGCAGCACCAACTAAGGGGCATATGATGACTTGAGCATTGGGTGTAGGCTAATATGCGAGTGGTTCATGAATGCATAGAATTGGTATAATGGGCTCGGATACTTGCTTAGTGTTGATATTTTGAAAAAGACATGGTTGCACTGTTGATATGCTTGCGTATTGATATCGTCATGTTAAAACTAGATATTGCCTTTGAATCATGTAAATGTCCAAATGTCCATGCTACACACAGAAAAGCCTATGTGAGAAACATGTTAGGCAGCATTCCACATAAAAAATTCTGGTTTTCATAATTGTACCTACTCTGAGGGAGAGCAGGAATGAAGCTTGGGGGATGCTGCGCTACGTCCCAAACGTACTCTATAACTTTTGATTTTCCATGATGTATGATTATCATTCCTTGGATGTTTTTACAATCATTTCTAGAAACTTTTATATCTTTGTTGGACTAACCTATTGACATAGGGCCCAAGTGCCAGTTGCGTTTTTTGATGGTTTGGTTTTAATTCTTAGGAAATCAATACAAACGAGTCCAAATGCAGGCGAAAACTTTTTGGTGATTTTTTGGACCAGAGACAAGTTGGCCAAGAAGTACTGAGGGGGTTTCGAGGGAGCAACCCACCAGGGCTCGCCTGGGGGCCAAGCGTGCCTGTGGGTTGTGCCCACCTCGGGCCAACTACCCAACCACCTCTTTGCTCTTATAAAACCCCAATATTTAGAAACCCTAGGGGAGTCGATGAAAATCCGTCCAGCCGCGCAGTCCAGAAAACCACAGATCCAATCGAGACACCATCACGGAGGGGTGCATCATCCTCATGGTGCCTCTCCAATATAAGGGAGTAGTTATTGTCCACCACGGGGTCGTAGGCAGTAGCTAGATGGCCTCCTCTCTCTCGTATTGATTCTCAAGACAATGAGTGAGGCTGGAGAATCATTTGATGTAACTTTTTTTGCGGTGTGTTTGTGGGATACGATGAACTTTCTTTGAGTTTGCAGATCTAGGTTTGATCCATGAAAGTTATTTGATCTTTTGATCGTCTTATATGCATGATATTATAGCCTCAGATTCTTTTCGAATCTTTGGTTTAGTTAGGCAACTAGACATTTTCGTGCCATGGGAACGGAGTGCTTTGTGCTGGTTTGATATTACGGTGCTTGATCCCAGTAGTGACCAGACGGGAACCGAAACGGTATCATGGCTATTAAGGATTACAAGATGGGGTCTATTTCTAAATAAAATAGATCTTGTCTACATCATTGTCATTCGTTCTATTCCCCATTACTCCATTCTCCATGTGAACTAATACACTAGATGACATTATGGATACGAGGGTCGATATGTGGGGTAATAGTCAGTAGATGCACGGCAGGAGGAGTCGGTCTAACTAATTTGGACGTTGATGACTATATAAGATCATTGCCTAGATACCGTCATAATTATTTGAGTTCATCCATTGCCAACAGGAATTTGTTTACACCGATGCTATTTTACCGAAGAGAAGTCACTAGTGAAATTCTACGGCCCACGGGTCTAGTCTAATCATATATTTTCGGATCTATTGCTATTTCATTTATTATTGAATTTTATTTTCAGATTATATTTCCAAAAAACCCAAAAATATTTGCTTCAATTATTGAATTCGCGAGCTATTATCCAACGACACAAGATCTAAGTAGTTTGCCAATTCTGGCGCCGGTACCCGAAAGGGATTGCCAACCCTTTAAAAAGCCGGGATTGCAAAGTAGTATTTGTTTTGTGGTAGGGCTGTTTACGAGTGTTGGTTAGGGTCAGCAATAATCGGGTCGAAAAAACTTGCTGCTTCTCCAACTCTTCATCCCCCCCCGCGCCCACCCCCATGCCTCCTCACACCCCATGCCCTACACCTTCCCTCTCCCCCACCTTTACCCCCCTCCCCCCCTCCCCAACCTCGCCCCCCTTCTCCATCCTGCCCTCCACCCTCCTTACCCCACCCCCCCCCCCCGCTTCCCTCTACCCAATCTTTACGTCCCTACGTGCGACGCCTCCCTTACCCCCTAATCCCTTTTCCGCCTCATCCCTTGTTCCCCTCAACCTATCCCTCCTCTCTCCACCTTTCCCCCCCATATCCTCCTTTCTCCATGAACGTCCCCTTCCCCGCCTAAACCCCCCCCCCTTTCCATCAGCTATCTCCCTCTTCTTCCTCTTCCCCCACGTTCCTTCCCCGGATCCCTTCCCACCCCACCGCCACCTTCCCCCGTCTCTCTCCCGTCTCTCCGCCCCCCTCCTCTACCATTCCCCCTCCCCTTTTCGTACCCAAAATCCCCTATCCACCCCAATGCTACCTCCCACTCAACACCGGGTCTTTGGGTTATCATCACTGAGGGAAAAATACCTACCATTGTGTCTGCTTGCATCATCCCTTCCGATTGGGGGAATACCGACGATTAATGTCAAGGCAACATTCAAGGCACTACTAGTTGACAGACCTATTGCGGAGTAGCTGGCAAACGCTATGAACGCTTTAGCAAGTCGATATGATGACTACTTGTATTTAGTGCGCCATGCTTTACGTCTTAGAACCGGGATCAAAAACGTTTGAACGACACGAGCTATGAGATGTCCAGAAAGCTTAAATTGGTATTCAGACTAGCCTTGTCGAGAGGTATGAGACCTCTGACAAGTACTTTGCCTACAAGATGGAGGAAAGTAGCTTAACACAGTGAGCAGGTGCTTAGAAGTCTGGTATACTACAATCGGCTTGAATCAAGTGGGGAGTTACTTTTCCAGATTCAGATAGTTGATTGACAAGTTCTCTAGTACACTATCACAAGCTACTAGAACTTGGAGACTATATATGCGAGGGATACGAAAAGATTCCCGAGTCTCTCGCGATGCTGAATGGGCAATGGTAGAATATCAAGAAGAGCATCAGTGTGGATGGTTAACAAGTACCCTAGTTTCACAGAAAAGGAGCAAGGTAAAGACAGAGGAACTTCAAGAAGACTGGCAAGCAAGTTGCTGCTCCGCATGCAAGAAGCCCAAAGACGGACCCCAAGCCTGAAACTGCAGTGCCTTTTTACCTGTCAAGGATAATGGTCACTGGAAAGGACTGCCCCAAACTACTTGGCGATAATGCAGTGATGTGCAAAGTGAACAAGGTATATTTGATATACATTTATTGATTGTACTTACTAGGGTTTCATGGTAGCCCCTGAGTATTTGATACCGTTAGCTGCTAGATTAGTAACTCAAAACAGATGCAAATGAAAAGAGAATCCAGTTAAGGACGAGGTGAATGTGTGTTGGAAGTGGATTCCAAGGTTCATAAGATCACCATCGCACACTCTCTTACCTTCGGGTGAGTGTTGGGACATAAATAAATGTTATTTGGTGTTTGCTGTTGAGTCAGAAATATGATTGGATCATGTTTATGTTGATACGGTTTATTCATTTTAAGTCAGAGAAATATTGTTTTGTTCTGTTACTAATCAAGTAAACCATCTATGGTCATACACCCCATGAAATTGGTTTATGATCCGATCGTAGTATACGACTAGTTCATAATATGATGCCAAACAGATGCAAATTTGATAATGATACGTGCACATATTTGTGGGGCACTCGCCGTTAGGTCATACTGTGTGTAAAGTCGCATGAAGAAACTCCCATGCAGATGGGCTTTTGGAATCACTTGATTTGAATCATTTGATACTTGGAACCATGCACCATGTGGCAGCATGACTCAAACTCCATTTCCGGAACAGGGAGCGGAGCTAATGACTTATGGAAAATAATACATACCAATTATGCGTCCGAGGTGTTGAGGCATGCGCCCAGGTAATCGGTTATTGTCTAACCTTCACAGATGATTTGAGCCAATATGGGTATATCGCTTAATGAAACACAAATCTGGAAAATTTGAAAAAGTTTCAAAAAATTTAGAGTGAGTGGAGAATCATCGCAAAAGAAAAAAAGTTTCTACTATCTAGATCGCGGAGGCGAATATTGATTCACAGTTTGTGTCTTCATTTAAACAAGTGGAATAGTCACACTCACGCCCACCAGGAACACCATAGCGTAATGGTGTGTTCCGAACATTGTAACCGTACTTTATTAGATATGGTGCATTCTATGATCTCTTTACGAGTTTACGCACTATCGTTTTGGGGTTATGCTTAGAGACAACCGCTTCGTCGTTTAACATAGGTATCCGTCTAAACCTTGAGACGATCACCGTATGAACTATGGGTTTGGCAAAAAAACCTAAGCTATCGTCTTCTTAAACAGTTTGTGGTTGCGACACTTTGTCAAGGATTAAGCACTGTACGTTCAAACCCAATCGAGAGAAGTGTCTTCCATAGGGATTACCCTAAGTAAAACACATTGGGGGTACACATTCTACCCCAGATCCGAAGCAAGATCTTGTTGTCCAAGAGGTGTGGTCCTTCTACAGAAGGAGTTTCTCTCGAAAGAATCTGAGTGGGAGGAAAGTAGCACTTTAGAGTATACTCGATCCACCTTCTCCTCAAATTGAAAGTAGTTCATCAGAAAAACGTTCACCGTGATGCTACACAAAACTAGAGAGGAAGCTGACTAGATGATCATGAAACTTCGAATAAATTTACAACAACACTCGTAGTCAACCAGAAACGACCCACCAAGTGGTCACGGGAATCCTGTACTGGAAGTCCTGTTTACTAGACCCCAAGGCGAACCTACGAATATGGAAGTAGCCATGATGCCAAATTCCGACAGATGGTCTTGAGGCCATGATCAATTGAGATAGCTCCATGAATGAGAACAAAGTGTGGACTTGGTGTGATTTGCACGATGCTCGCAACTATAGAAAACATAATGGATCTTCTAAGAAGAAGACTGGCCTGATGGTAATTTTACATACTATAAAGCTCGACTGTCGCAAAAGGTTTTCGACAAGTCAAAGAGGGTGACTACGATGGACTTTCTCACCCGTAGCGATGCTATTAAGTCCGTCGAATCATGTTGCATTGCCGCATTTTATGATTATAAATCTGGCAAATGGACGTAAATCGCCTTCCTTAATGGATTTCTTAAAGATGAGAATTGTATATGATGCAATCCAGAAGGTTTTGTCGATCCCTAAAGGTGTAACAAAGTGTGCAAGCTCAGACGATCCTTCTATGGAGCTGGTGCAAAGCATCTCCAGAGGTTGGAATATACGTTTTGATGAGGTGATCAAACAGCATATGGTTTTTAATAGACTTTCGGTGAAGCCTGTGATTTACAAGAAGTGAGTGGGAGCGCTGTGTGTAGCACTTCTGATATTATAGAGTGGGATGAACATATTATGTATTGGAAAATGATATAGAATTTTGGATAGCATAAAAGATTACTGAATAAGAATTTTTTCAATAAAGGGACCTGGTGAAGCTACTTATATATTGGGCATCCAGATCATAAGGATATAGAATCTGAGACGCTAATAGACTCCAAAGCACAACCTTGAAAGATTTGAAGAGTTCAAAATATCAGTCAAAGAAAGGGTTTTGCCTGTATTACAAGGGTGAATTGGTAAGACTCACAAAGCCCGACCACGGTGAAGCTAGAGAAAGAATGAAAGTCATTCTATTCAATCAGCCATAGGTTCTTCATAATTATGCCCAGGCTGTGTACGCAGACCTGTTGTGTGCATTGCAATAAGTTTGGCAAGATGGGAAACAAGTTTGATCTAGGAGTGCCAGGACAGCGGTCAAAATGATCCTTAAGTGCCTTAAAGAGGCTAGTGAAATTTTCTCTTTCGGTTATGGAGTCATAAAGAGTTTCGTCGTAAAGGGTTTATGTCGATGCAAGCTGTAACCTGATCCGGATTACTTGAGTCCAATCTAGATACATATTGAACAGTGGAGCAAGCAATCACAGCTAGAGTAGTTCCCAGGCAGAGCAGTGTAGACATAGAAATTTGCAAAATACAATACGGATCTGAATGTGCACGACCCGTGAACTAAACCTCACACAGCACAACATGTATCACACACTTAAACTCTTTGGGTATGGTCCACATGGACGAGTGAACTATGGGTGTTAATCACATGGTGATGTGGAACTCAGTTATGCTCTAGTGCAAGTGGGAGACTGAAGTAAAATGCCCTAGAGCAATAAAAAGTTGTTATTAATTTCCCTATTCATGATAAGGTTTTATTATTCTCCGCTAGAATTGTAATTGACGCGAGAAACCTAAAGACATGTGTAAGACTATAACTAAACCCACCTGTCCCTAGTGAGCCTCTACTGACAAGCTCGACTGATCAAGATTTGACACTGAGTTGTCATTTGATTATGGGTGTCAATCATTAGGAGAACGATTGAAGGACCAAGACCCATCGTTACTTAGCATAAGATGTAGTTTTATCGATATTGCTTTTCTTAATGTCAAATACATCTTCCTTCGACTATGTAGATATGCCAACTCCCGCTTACCGAGGAAATTCTTGTGTGCTAACAACGTCACAACGTAACTGAGTGTATAAGAGAATGCTCTAACGGTATCTCTCCGAAGGTATCTGTGAGTTGGTTAGATCGGGTTAGGATGGTGCACTCCGAGTTTTCAGGGAGATGGGTATCTCTGGGCCCCATCTCGTAATACACATCATAAGCTTGCAAGCAAACCGACTAAGGAGTTGGTCACGAGTGTAAATAGACTTGCGGGCAACGAGATTGAACTAGGTATGAAGATACACGACGAGCGAATCTCGGGCAAGTAACATACGGTGGACAAGGGAATTAACGTATGTTGTTCCTAACGGTTCGACGATAACGATCTCGTTTAGATCCCGATCCAGATGGGGGGGGGAGGAGAAAGCGAGGGGGGGACCTTGGGGGGCGCAGGGGGCCGGCCGGCTGGGCTTCGGCCAGTTGGCCGTGGGGGGGGGGGGGTTGCTCTTTTTTTTCCTTCTCTGTTTTCTATTTCTTTTCCTTTTTCTTCTTATTTATTCCCTTTACTCTGCTAGTAAATAGCTAGGCCTCAAAATGGTTTTGTATAAACATGAGACCTAGGTCATAAATACCAGTGCATTATTCCCTAAACACTAAAATTAGTTTGGACAAAATATAATTCCATATTTATTTAGATTTAATAAATGGTTATTAAATATTATCTTTATCCACTGTTTGAGGTTGTTCGAGTCACTTATCCAATTCCAATGATGTTGGTTTCAATTTTAGAATAGCCTCTGGAATATTGTTATTATCTAACATTTTAGTTTCTACGTTGGACAACTTTTATATTTCACTTTCATTAAATTTAAATTTGACTTAGGAGCTGAAATGCAATATGATGCTAATGATGATTATGCACTATTAAGCTTGTGACATGTCATTATCAAAAGTGATTACTGTTGCTAATCACGGGGTGGTTACAATTCTCTCATCTATTAAGAATTCTCGTCCCGAGAATTAAGAGGAAGACTGAAAGAAAGAGGGGTATTCTTCGCGAAGACGATCCTCGCGTTCCCAAGTGGCCTCATCTTCAGAATGATTTGACCACTGAACCTTGAGGAACTGATTGACTTTTGACGTGTTCGACGCTCAGCTGATCAAGAATACGGAGGGATATTATGGATATGACAGATCTTCCGTAATTCAGCACTTCATGATCCACAGCATCGAATAGGATCCTTGAAGCAACGACGGAGTTGGGATACATGAAAGACATCATGTACTTGTGAAAGATTTGGCGGCAATTCCAATTGATATGCCACTTCTCCTCGACGGGCAAGAATACGGAACGGCCAATGTAGCGTGGAGCTAACTTGCCTTTGATATCCGAACGATGAGTGCCTTTCAATGGAGTGACACGAAGGTAAGCTTGTTGCCAGGTGATAGACCATTTCCTGGTGCTTACGGTCATAGTTGCTCTTCATGACGAGACTGAGCAGCTTTTAAATGTTCACGCACAATGCGGACTATCTTTGCTTTTGGATGAATAATGTCGGTCCGACAAGTGAGGTTCCCCAGTTTCTGACCAATTCAGAGGGGTTCGACACTTACGACCGTTAGAACTTCAAACGGTGCCATCTTCAGACTAGCTTGATAGCTATGTTGTAAGGAATTCGGCATACGGGAGAGATTCCTCCCATTCTTACGAAGGAGATGACGCAAGCTCGAAGCATATCTCGAGCCACTTGATTAACTCGTTCAACTTGACCTGTGAATGAGGGTGAAAAGCGGTGCTGAAAGACAGATGAGTTCCCATAGCTTCTTGGAAACTATTCCAGAATCTGGAGGTGAAGAGGCTGCCACGATAAGGAACTGATCTCCAACAGAAACACGTGGAGTGACACAATTCGGGAAACATACAAGTCTGCTAACTGGCTAGCAGGGGATTGTCTCCTTTAACAGCAGAAAGTGAGCAACCTGGAGAATCGGTCAATGGACGACCAAATATAGCATCATTACCCTTCTGGGATTTGGGAAAACCAGTAATGAAATCCATTTGGACGTCCCATTTCCATTCAGGAATTGTAAGGGGTTGCAGAGTTAATGCGGGCCTTTGATGTTGAGCTTTAACGCGGGCGGCAAACGTACACTAGAAAAATACGAGCAATGTCTCGCTTCAATTAGGCCACCAGATCTCTGACAAATGTCACGGTACATCTTCGTGCTACCAGGATGAATCGACAGAGGAGGGTCATGAGCTTCCTTATAACGTTTCCCTCTCATTCTTGAACTTGGGTACGAAGAGACGGTGTTGGAAAAATAGGATCCCATCATTATCAAGATGGAATTCCGACGGCTTTCTTTCTCGAGGTATCGCTTGATCTTTTCAACTTCAGTGTCATACCTTTGATAACCTTAATGCCGTGTTCTAAATCTGGTTCGACAACCAGGGTATTGAGATAACCCTGTGGAACAATATGGAGGTTCAATTTGCAAAGCTCTTCATGGAGAAGAGGTTGTGTTTCTTGAACCATAAGATTGTTGCTATAGGACTTGCGACTCAAAGCATCGGCCATACATTAGCCTTGCCGGGGGTATATGAAATATTCTATCATAATCGGCCATTGTTTCGAGCCATCTTTGTTGACGAAGGTTCAGATCTGGTTGAGTATATAAATACTTCAAGCTTTGGTGATCCGTGTATATCTCGCAACGGTTACCGAGAAGGTAATGTCGCCATAGCTTCAAGGCATAGATAACCGAGAAAGTTCAAGATCATGCACGGGATAATTTTCTTCATGAGGACGCAATGTCGGGAGGCATTAGCAATCACTTTGCACTCTTGCATTAGGACACAGCCTAATCCTTGACGGATGCATCACAGTATATCACGAAACCTTTTGGGAATCCGGGGGTGCTAATCTGGGCAGATGTCAATTTATCTTTTGTGTCTGAAAGCTTTCTTGACATTTTTCTGTCCAATCAAAATTAACACCTTTGTGAAGCAGATTAGTCAATGGTTTTGCAATCTAGGAAAAGTTCTCAACGAATCGACGGCAATAAATAGACAGTCCGAGAAAAACTTCTGACTTGCTTAACATTCTTTGGGGAGTCCAGTCGAGAATAGCCTGAACTCGTTCGGGGTTAACAGTAATCCCATCCTTGGAAATCACATGTCCAAGGTAAGTTATTCAGGAGCCAAAATTCGCATTTGGAATACTTGGCTACAACTGGTGTTCTCGGAGCCTTCTAGAACAAGGCAGAGATGTTCAGCAGTTCTCTTTATTCTTAGAATAGACCCGAATATCATCTAGATATACCACGACGAATTTGTGCGAGGTAATCCATGAATATATAATTCATCAGAGGGAGATGTAGCTGGGGCATTCGTTAGGCCAAATGACATGACGGTGTATTCATAGGAGCCATAACGAGTGACGAATGCAGTCTGGGAATGTCTTCTTCACGAACACGGATCTGGTTATAACCCAACCTCAAGTCGAGTTTAGAGAACACACGATGATCCGGCAAGTTGATCATAAAGATCATTGATACGGGGCAGTGGGTATTTATTCTGATTGTGGCTTGTTAATGGGCCGGTAATCTGAACCAATCGGTTAGTTCCATCCTTCTTCTAACGAAGAGTGAAGGTGCTCCCCAAGCAGAGGAACTGGGGCAGATGAAACCACTCTTAAGTGAATTGTCGATTCTTCCTTAACTCAAGAAGGTGAGCGGAGGCATCTTATAAGGTCGCTGGCAATAGGAACGGTGCCAGGCTTCAAGTCAATGCAAAACTCGACAGCTCTAGCCGGGGGTATGCCTGGAAGTTCTCGGGAAAGACGTCTGGAAAATCTCGAACGACAGGAACGTTCCGATTCCTCCAGAGGTGAGGCGTTCAAAGCATTCATAACAATATCCAGCTTCAGCATCTCGAGTATTCGGGCAGTGTAGTTCACTATCTCATCGGAGGGGTGAAGAAGTTGGATACTTTAGTGGCACAATTGATCGAAGCAATGTGAGCTTTCAACCAATCCATTCCGAGTATGAGGTCTATGGTGGAAGACTCAGGATAATAGGGGAAGCTTCAACGGTCTTATTGCCCTGGGTGAGGTTACGGAACTGGGTCTTCATGCGTTCCATAATTGCTTGAGGGATGTAACGTGTACGGAAAGCAGCCTGGAACTCATACCAGGTGATGACTGTTCCAATAGGCAGAGTACGCTGTGTGTGTGTCCACCATTGAGCAGCGGGGCCCTTAAGAAAAAGGCCGCGAAGTTGACATAGTTGGCAGGGACGACATTAGCTGACTCCTACGTTGAGTGATGTCGCGGAGCCAGTCATCGGCATCCAGGGGCTGTCAGTAGTTGCGAAACTACGTTGGGTTGAGTCGCGTAAACTCTGTCAAAGTATTGAAGCTGGGTTCTGGTTCTGGTTGTTCTGATGCGGAAACTGAGCCATGATTCCAACCATGAACTGGCGGTTAAGCTCAAACTTTGCATCATAGCCGCCATATAGTCTGGCGGTGGTGGACGTTCAGGGGCACGACCACGACCACGACACCTGGTCTAACCATCCTGCTAAGTATTCAACAGGGGGTAGTTAGTAAAGCAATGCGAGTGTTTAGCGACAAGTATGATGTAACACGACAAACTAAGTAGTGCATAGATACATAACAGTAGTCGATTAAGACTACAGATCCATACACAAAGTCGGGTACATGCGGACAGCTAACAGGCAAAATTAAAAGCTAGACATACTAGGCGGCGCGCAGGCACGCGGTAAGGAAGTACACAACGAGACATAGCAAAAGCTACATCAACGTCGGAGAAAACCACTGTAACGGGGTAACTGCGAGTGCGGACGACGAATATTCGTCGCAGAAGGATCCTGTGCTCATGTGCACTCTGATGCAGAACCTGGTCTCGAGCTGTAAAGAAGAGGTCCATGTGTAGGTGTGTGACCTCCAACAGCAGGCCAGTCAATACCAGCATACATCTGAGTTGCGGCGGTAAAGGATGTGCTCGGATGGATCCTGCACGAACAGGGGGCATCACTGCGTCATAGCATCGTAGAGACGTGCTCGAGTGGCAACCAACACTCGACGGCAAGAGCCCGAACAGTGCGATCCAGAGCCTGAGTGCACTGAATCAGAATGCGGTGGTCATATCGGCGAGGCTCGAGTAGGGGCACAGATAACTGCGTAGTATCCGGTAGCATCTCCAGCAGGGGCATACGGAATGTATCGGAACTCAGAGTCATCAAGATCACTGAACTGTCCTCGAAGACGTGCGACAGCAGAGTAGGCGGCATCATGTACTGCCATTTCAATCGTCACGCCGATACCGTGGAAAAGGTGCAGCTCGGTGTCTGAGTATTCTGCCGATCATAGATAGAACATCAGCATGGTACTGCTCCTGATTAAACTCGCGGTAATCCTCGTAAACATGTACGGGTACCAGCGTTAGCCAAGTCTGGTCATGAGAGCGATCAGGACAGTGGAAAACCAGGGGCATTACGAGCCCAAGTGCGAAGCACAAGCGTGTCGTAGGACGCGGGTGGAACAAACGTCCATCTGAAACAGAGGAAATTCAGGTTCGTCAAACGACATAAGAAGTTTAACACAACTCGGAGAGAAAGGTTTAAAAACAATGGAAAGGAAAATGATATCAGACTAATCAGATCAACGGCAGGGAAATGCCAGATACCAGCTCTCCGGGTAGACAGAATTTACGAGATCCTAAGTGTCGGGTTAGTAAACTTTATTAACCGAATAGAAGAGATATTAGAGTCCCAGAGTATAGACGAGGAATAAAAGATCCTAATACCACCAGTGGCCACGTGGGCCGTAAGCCACACAGCCAAGTTAGTAATTTAGTTTCGCGGTTTCTAGACATCGACTTCGGCCAAGGAATTGGAGGGGGCTTCCTACAGGCAGTCGGCTCTGATACAACTTGTGACGCCCCCGGTCAATCGTACACTAGTCATACACCCAAACGTGTACGATCAAGCCCAGGGACTCACGGGAAGATATCACAACACAAATCTAAAACACAAATAAACGGAGGTCCACAATATTACAGACCAGGGATCCGAAGATCCGAATACATAAGTCAGTCATACAAATAATATCTGGGTACAGACATAGAGACAAGTTCTGCCTAAGAAGGCTAGCACAAACAGCGACACTAGATCGAAAGGCGTTGGCCTCCTGCTGGGAGCCTCCGATCCTACTCCTGGTTAGCTGGCTCGATCCAGTAGTACGTGCCCTCTGGACCCGCCTGGTAGTAGGCTCCGGTGGTGGCGTTGGCTCCTGGACTCCATCGTCTGGTGTATCTCAAGGTGGGGTATATGGGGGAAAAGAGAAATAAAGCAACCGTGAGTACTCATCCGAAGTACTCAGCAAGCAAGGATCTATACTACATATGCAACCTTATCAATGGAGAAAAGGCTTGTGTATGTGGACTGGGCGGCAGAAATGCCAGAATAGAGAGAAAGGCCTAGTCCTATCGAAGACTAGCATCTTCAAACATCTTCTCAAAGCCATCATCTTGCTGCAGCAGTAGAAGAGAGTAGAATAGCATTTTATTTAGCAAACATGTTGAAGTACAGCTCAAAGATCCTTCCTCGACTCCCAGCGAGAAAGTAATCCCGAAGCTTCAATTAAGTAACAAGTCCAGTTTAAGTAGTAGATCGGGAACACAAACTGAGCGTCCTTTACCGTAGGACCGGCTATCGATAGAAGTTCATCCTGCAGGGGTGCACTACTGTTACCCAACACGCTCGATCAACTCTGGCCGGACATACTTGCTGGGTAATGCCCGTCCTCGGAAGATCAACACGAAGCAGCGCTCTACCTAGGCTCAGCAGAGAGGTCAGCACGCCGGACTAACCTATGCACCCAGGGGTCTCGGGCCATTGCCTGGGCAGCCTGCGCGTTGATGGCGGCGGGGTGCAGGCGCGACACTGAACTCGCCAGTGAAGTATCCAGCCCAATCCCGACCATCAGCCGCACGGTGAATCGTGAAGTCTGATAAGCTTTCGGAGAAGAAAACATCGCAGAGGGCCCCATAAACATAATCCCGCGTGGTGGGAGTGCGTATAGGGCACTGTGACCCACTCAGATCACACACCAAATCGATCAGCTCATTTTGTAACAACGGAAACATTCAGAGTTTCGAAGCCCGCCACAGTACCACACTCGAGTGCCCTTCCGGCACACCCGAAATCATAGATCCCAGCGGGTACCCACCAGGGTGGACCCGCCTGTGGCAAAGGTCAAGTAACCTGTGGTCATAATCATCAGGGTGAACGTATGAGGGATCACCCTCGAGGTTACACTGAGGTTGCACGACAGAGTCGTATCGGACATGGAGAAGGAGGAATCACCCTCGATGACCACGACCGAACAGCTATACTGCAGAGTATTCATCGGGAGTGCGTTACGAGGTATCACCCTCGGCACTCGATAGTTACTACGCAGAGTCGTACAACTTAGGGGGCGTGCGAAGTGAGGTGTCGGTCTCTGGTCGACGATCAAGTTGATCGAGGCGTCGATGATCAAGCAGGGGCAACAAGGGTAAGGTGGTGGGGTCACAGATGGTCATACCAACCTATACTAAACAGTTTATCATAGGCAGGTAAGGTAGCAATGAACAGGTTACAACAGCAGGTATGCATCAGAATAGGAGCATACATTAATAGTAGCGAAATCTAATGCAAGCAGGAGAATAGAATGGGGATATCTGGAATGCTCAAGGGGGGGGGGCTTGCCTAGTTGCTCTGGCAAGAGGGGAGGTCGTAACGGGCTGCTCGTCGGTAGAGTAGTCGTAACCTGTGCAGCGTCGTCGGTCTCGGCATCTATCGAGAGAGAAGGAGGGGGAGACAAACAATAATTTCACGGCAATAATGCAACAAATATGTATGAAATGCCTAAATGATATATGGGGGTGTTCTACTGCCTGACTAAACGATTTAGTTAATTTAGGAATTTATTCGGATTATTAATTAGGGTTGGACACTATTCATTTATCGAAATCGGTCTAATTGTTCAACGTTCTTATAGTTGCGGGCGTCTGACGGGAATACAGAGGCGTATCCGGGTGTATCGTGTTCTGAGCAAGTTTCATGTATAAAATATTTTCATCGGAGTTACGGTTTATTTAATATGATTTTCTAAAGTTTTTATAATTCTGAAATTTAATTAAATTTAATTCAACATTATCCGAAACAGTGTGATGATGACATCAGCATGACCTCATGCTGATGTCAGCGGTTAATAAGTTAATTACTAATTACTGTTTAATTAACACTAATTAGTTAATTATGATTAAACCTATCAGGATTAATTACTAATTAATTAGTAATTATTTTAATATTTTAATTATTTATTTTATTTCTTTCTTTCTTAAACATTTTTGGGGGTGGGGCCCCCTTTGTCATAGGCCCTGGGGGGGGTGGGGGCTGGCGTCAGTGGCCCTGGGCCACAGGGGAGGGGGGAGGGGCTGGGCGCGGGGCGGGGGCAGGAGAGAGCAGCAGGGCAGGACGGAGGGGCGGAGCGAGGGGTGGACGGAGACGGAAGGGCGGGGCGGGTGCAGGGAGCGCGGAGGGAGGCAGGGGGAGCGGGCATGGGCGAGGCGCTGGCGAAGGGGCTCGGCCGATGCGCGCGCGGCGCGGCAACAGCAGCAGGGGCGAGCGGAAGGAACGGCAGGACGAGCGGCGGTGCGGCTCGGGAGGGGCGGAGGAGGCGAGGGAGGGCTGGAGCGGGCCAGGTGCGGGCGCGGTGCAGGGCGAGCGCGGGCGCGAGGCAGCACGCGAGCGGCAGCGGCGAGGCGGGGCCAGTGGGTGAGGGGGTGACGACGCGATAGAGAGAGAGGGAGGCGTGGCCTCACCGCGGGTGCAGGGTCAGGGCAATGGTCGAGGAGGGGGGGGGATGACGGCGACGGGGTCGGCGAGGCGTCGAGGACGAGCGGAGACGGGGCGCGGTCGGGCGCGGTCGGCGCAGTCGGGGCGACGCGCGGGGCTCGGGGAGGAAGACGGGGAGGCGGCGGTGCTGCGGCGTGGTCTGAACGAGGGGAGGCGGCGACGGGGCGGGCGGCGTCGAGCGGGTCGGCGGGACGGGGGGACGGGATCGGGGGATCCCGACAGATGGGGGGGGGAGGAGAAAGCGAGGGGGGGGAGTCGGCTAGGGTTCGGCCGGCTGGGGGGGGGGTAGGTATAGGCCCGGGGGGGCGCAGGTGGGCCGGCGGCTGGGTGGGCTTCGGCCTAGTTGGCGTGGGGGGGGGGGGTTGCTCTTTTTTTTTCCTTCTCTATTTTCTATTCTTTTCCTTTTTCTTTTCTTTATTTATTCCTTTACTCTGGCTAGGAGATAGATAGGACCTCATAAATGGTTTTTGTAAAACATGAGACCTAGGTCATAAATACCAGTGCATTATTCCCTAACACCTAAAATTAGTTTGGACAAAATATAATTCCATATTTATTTTAGATTTAATAAATGGTTATTAAATATTATCTTTATCCACTGTTTGAGGTTGTTCGAGTCACTTATCCAATTCCAATGATGTTGGTTTCAATTTTAGAATAGCCTCTGGAATATTTGTTATTTATCTGACATTTTAGTTTCTACGTTGGACAACTTTTATATTTCACTTTCATTTAAATTTAAATTTGACTTAGGAGCTGAAATGCAATATGATGCTAATGATGATTATGCACTATTAAGCTTGCTGACATGTCATTATCAAAAGTGATTACTGTTGCTAATCACCGGGGGTGTTACAAGGATTGAAGTTTTCAAGCTTGGGGATGCCCCATGGCACCCCAAGCCATTATCCAAAGAGAAACAAGCAACTAAGCTTGGGGATGCCCGAGTGGCATCCCCTCTTTCTTCTAACGACCATCGGTATTTTACTTGGAGCTATATTTTTATTTGTCACATATCATGAGTCTTTGCTTGTTTTGCTTTTTATTTTTAGTCATGAATCCTTGCTGGACACACCTATTTGGGAGAGCCAAAATTATGCTATGACTTGTTAGAATTGCTCTTTATGCTTCACTTAAATCTTTATGAGCTATGGAATTGCTCTAGTGCTTCACTTATATCTTTTTGAGCACGGTGTGCTTTAGTATTTTTGAAGAAATGCTCTCATGCTTCACTTAGATTTATTTGAGAGTTAGTAATTTTTTTTAGAAATTCTCTCTTGCTTCACTTAAATTATTTTGAGAGAAGAAAATTTTTATGCTCATGTTCTTCACTTAGATTTGTTTGAGCTATCAAAAGCAACACATTGAACTAGTCCCAAAGTGATAGATATTCAAAAGGGATATAATAAAAACTTTCATGAAGATCACTGGACAAAATAAACTTGATTCCTTATAATAATTTTGCGATATGTTGAAATAATATGTGAGTCATGTTGATGAGTAATGATGCTTTAGTAAGAATATTGGTGTTAAGGTTTGTGATTCCCTATGCAAGCACGAAAGTCAATAGTTATGCAACAAAATTACATCCTACTTGTGGTGCATTATTCGGTGTTAGTTATGCTTAATGCTCGCTTATGAGATTTTTTGTTTCTTGGTTGGATGCTTCTCAATCTTTTGCTAGCCTTCATTTGCACTAAGTATGATCACTACTTGTGCATCCAAAATCCTTAAACCAGTTCTGCCATATGAGTCTACTATACCTACCTATATGCGGTATTTCCGTGCCGTTCTAAGCAAATTTGTATGTGCCATCTCTAATTTCAAAATAAATTTCTCTTTTGTGTGCTCGTACCGCTCATGAAACAGTAGGGGGTGGCTGATATATTTCCATGCTAGATGTGTTATTATCAAGATGAGTGTTTATTCACTTGTCATTGCACGAGAGTATGGCAAAGGTATTATGGATGCCCAGTCCCGAAATGAAAAATGAATTTACTTTATGTTGTCAAATAATAAATTCCTTGGAAAGTGTTGATATGGAGGGCACCCGTGGATACGGCTAGCCATGAAAAGTGAAAGTATGGTGGAAAAAGGAATAAACTATATTTTCTGTTTGGGAACCGCCTATGATATATCTAGCATGGAAAGTATTGGGAACTACTCGATTGTTTTCGTTGACAGAAAAAGAATGCCACCCAAAATGTTTGATCTCTACTTTTTTCGCTTTGAGCTCTGGCACCTCTACAAATCCCTACTTCCCTCTACGAAGGGCCTTTCTTTTACTTTATGCAATTTTTATTTTATTTTGAGTCTCCATCTTCTCTTATAAAGCACCAACTAAGGGGCACTATGATCGTACTTGAGCATTGGGTGTAGCTAATATGCGAGTGTGTTTCATGAATGCATTAATGATTGAGTATAATGGGCTAGGGATAACTTGCTTTAGTGTTGATATTTTGAAAGACATGGTTGCCTGTTGATATGCTTGAGTATTGATATCTTCATGTTAAAACTAGACTATTGCTTTGAATCATGTAAATGTCCAAATGTCCATGCTACAAAGAAAAGAATATGTGATGAACATGTTAGGCAGCATTCCACATAAAAAATTCTGTTTTTATCATTTACCTACTCGAGGACGAGCAGGAATTAAGCTTGGGGATGCTGATACGTCTCCAACGTATCTATAACTTTTGATTGTTCCATGCTGTTATATTATCATTCTTGGATGTTTTACAATCATTTTATAGAAACTTTATATCATTTTTTGGGACTAACCTATTGACATAGTGCCCAGTGCCAGTTGCTGTTTTTTGCTTGTTTTTTACTTCTTAGGAAATCAATACCAAACGGAGTCCAAATGCAGCGAAACTTTTTGGTGATTTTTTTGGACCAGAAGACAAGTTGGGCCAAGAAAGTACCTGAGGGGGGTTTCGAGGGGAGCACAACCCACCAGGGCTCGCCTGGGGGCCCAAGCGTGCCTAGGTGGGTTGTGCCCACCTCGGCCACCTCCCACACCACCTCTTTGCTCTATAAATACCACAATATTTTAGAAACCCTAGGGGAGTCGATGAAAATCAGTTCCAGCCGCCGCAAGTTCCAGAAACCACAGATCCAATCTAGACACCATCACGGAGGGGTTCATCATCCTCATTGGTGCCTCTCCAATGATACGTGAGTAGTTCATTGTACACCTACGGGTCCGTAGGCAGTAGCTAGATGGCTTCCTCTCTCTCTTTTGATTCTCAATACAATGATCTCTTGGAGATCTATTTGATGTAACTTTTTTTTGCGGTGTGTTTGTTGGGATCCGATGAACTTTGAGTTTATGATCAGATCTATGTTTTTATCCATGAAAGTTATTTGAGTCTTTTGATCTCTTATATGCATGATTACTTATAGCCTCATATTTCTTCTTCGAATCTTTGGTTTAGTTAGGCCAACTAGATCAATTTTTCTTGCCATGGGAAGCGGTGCTTTGTGATGGGTTTGATCTTACGGTGCTTGATCCCAGTGACAGAAGGGGAACCGACACGTATGTATCATTGCTATTAAGGATTACAAGATGGGGTCTATTTCTACATAAATAGATCTTGTCTACATCATGTCATCGTTCTTATTCCATTACTCCATTTCTCCATGAACTTAATACAATAGATGCATTATGGATAGAGGTCGATATGTGGGGTAATAGTAGTAGATGCAGGCAGGAGTCGGTCTACTAATCTTGGACGTGATGCCTATATAATGATCATTGCCTAGATATCGTCATAATTATTTGAAGTTCTATCAATTGCCCAACAGTAATTTGTTTACCCACCGTATGCTATTTTTCACGAGAGAAGTCACTAGTGAAATCTACGGCCCACGGGTCTATTTTCTCATCATATATTTTCGGATCTATTTTGCTATTTGCCTTTTTATTTATTTGCCACTTTTATTTTCAGATCTATATTTCCAAAAACCCAAAAATATTTTGCTTCACTTTATTTTATTCGCGATCTATTTATCCAACCTACTACAATTTATCTCATGTCCGTTTGCCAATTTCTGGCGCCGTTACCCGAAAGGGATTGCCAACCCCTTTAACAAGCCGGGTTGCAAGTATTTGTTCTTTGTGTGTAGGTGCTGTTTACGTAGTGTTGCTTGGTTCTCCTACTGGTTCGATAACCTTGGTCTCATCACTGAGGGAAATACCTACCATTGCTGTGCTGCATCATCCCTTCCTCTTTGGGGAAATACCGACGTAATTCAAGCCAACATCAATGCACTACTAGTTGACAGACCTATTGCAGGAGTAGATGCAAACATTATGAACGTTTAGCAAGCTCGATATGATGACTACTTGATAGTTTAGTGCGCCATGCTTTACGTCTTAGAACCGGGACTTCAAAAACGTTTTGAACGACACGGAGCATATGAGATGCTCCAAGAGCTAAAATTGGTATTTCAGACTCATGCCCGTGTCGAGAGGTATGAGACCTCTGACAAGTACTTTGCCTACAAGATGGAGGAGAATAGCTTAACCAGTGAGCATGTGCTTAGAATGTCTGGGTACTACAATCGCTTGAATCAAGTGGGAGTTAATCTTCCAGATAAGATAGTGATTGACAAAGTTCTCTAGTCACTATCACCAAGCTACTAGAACTTCGTGATGAACTATAATATGCGAGGGATGACGAAAATGATTCCCGAGCTCTTCGCGATGCTGAAATCGGCAATGGTAGAAATCAAGAAAGAGCATCAAGTGTTGATGGTTAACAAGACCACTAGTTTCAAGAAAAAGGGCAAGGTAAAGAAAGGGAACTTCAAGAAGAATGGCAAGCAAGTTGCCGCTCCCATGAAGAAGCCCAAAGACGGACCCAAGCCTGAAACTGAGTGCCTCTACTGCAAAGGAAATGGTCACTGGAAGCGGAACTGCCCCAAATACTTGGCGGATAAGAAGGATGGCAAAGTGAACAAAGGTATATTTGATATACATGTTATTGATGTGTACTTTACTAGTGTTCATAGTAGCCCCTGAGTATTTGATACCGGTTCAGTTGCTCAGATTAGTAACTCAAAACAGGAGTTGCAAAATGAAAAGAGACTAGTTAAGGACGAGGTGACGATGTGTGTTGGAAGTGATTCCAAGGTTCATAAGATCACCATCGCACACTCCCTCTACCTTCGGGATTAGTGTTGGACATAAATAAATGTTATTTGGTGTTTGCGTTGAGCATGAATATGATTGGATCATGTTTATTATGATACGGTTATTCATTTAAGTCAGAGAATAATTGTTGTTCTGTTTACATGAATAAAACCATCTATGGTCATACACCCAATGTAAATGGTTTATTGAATCTCGATCGTAGTGATACACATATTCATAATATTGATGCCAAAAGATGCAAAGTTGATAATGATAGTGCAACATATTTGTGGCACTGCCGTTTAGGTCATACTGGTGTAAAGCGCATGAAGAAACTCCATGCAGATGGGCTTTTGGAATCACTTGATTATGAATCATTTGATACTTGCGAACCATGCCTCATGGGCAAGATGACTAAAACTCCATTCTCCGGAACAAGGGAGCGAGCTAATGACTTATTGGAAATAATACATACCAATGTATGCGGTCCGATGAGTGTTGAGGCATGCGCCAGGTATCGTTATTTTCTAACCTTCACAGATGATTTGAGCAAATATGGGTATATCTCCTTAATGAAACACAAATCTGAAACATTTGAAAAGTTCAAAGAATTTTAGAGTGAAGTGGAGAATCATCGTAACAAGAAAATAAAGTTTTTACGATCTGATCGCGGAGGCGAATATTTGAGTTACGAGTTTGGTCTTCATTTAAAACAATGTGGAATAGTTTCACAACTCACGCCACCAGGAACACCATAGCGTAATGGTGTGTCCGAACATTGTAACCGTACTTTATTAGATATGGTGCATTCTATGATCTCTCTTACCGATTTACCACTATCGTTTTGGGGTTATGCATTAGAGACAACCGCATTCTCGTTAAATAGGGTACCGTCTAAATCCGTTGAGACGATACCGTATGAACTATGGTTTGGCAAGAAACCTAAGCTATCGTTTCTTAAAAGTTTGTGGTTGCGACACTTATGTCAAAAGGATTCAGCCTGATAAGTTCAAACCCAAATCGGAGAAGTGCGTCTTCATAGGATACCCTAAGTAAACAATTGGGTACACATTCTACCCCAGATCCGAAGGCAAGATCTTTGTTGCCAAGAGTGGGTCCTTTCTAGAGAAGGAGTTTCTCTCGAAAGAAATGAGTGGGAGGAAAGTAGAACTTGATGAGGTAATCGTACCTTCTCTCAAATTGGAAAGTAGTTCATCAGAGAAAACCGTTCCCGTGATGCCTACACAAACTAGAGAGGAAGCTAATGATGATGATCATGAAACTTCGAATCAAGTTACAACAGAACCTCGTAGGTCAACCAGAACACGATCCGCACCAGAGTGGTACGGGAATCCTGTACTGGAAGTCCTGTTACTAGACCAAGGCGAACCTACGAACTATGAAGAAGCTATGATGAGCCCAAATTCCGACAGATGGCTTGAGGCCATGAAATCTGAGATAGGATCCATGTATGAGAACAAAGTGTGGACTTTGGTGGATTTGCCCGATGATCGGCAAGCTATAGAAAATAAATGGATCTTCAAGAAGAAGACTGGCGCTGATGGTAATTTTACTATCTATAAAGCTCGACTTGTCGCAAAAGGTTTTCGACAAGTTCAAAGAGTTGACTACGATGAGACTTTCTCACCCGTAGCGATGCTTAAGTCCGTCCGAATCATGTTAGCAATTGCCGCATTTTATGATTATGAAATCTGGCAAATGGACGTCAAAACTGCATTCCTTAATGGATTTCTTAAAGAAGAATTGTATATGATGCAACCAGAAGGTTTTGTCGATCCTAAAGGTGCTAACAAAGTGTGCAAGCTCCAGCGATCCTTCTATGGACTGGTGCAAGCATCTCAGAGTTGGAATATACGCTTTGATGAGGTGATCAAAGCATATGGTTTTATATAGACTTTCGGTGAAGCCTGTATTTACAAGAAAGTGAGTGGGAGCGCTGTAGCATTTCTGATATTATATGTGGATGACATATTATTGATTGGAAATGATATAGAATTTTTGGATAGCATAAAAGGATACTTGAATAAGAATTTTTCAATGAAAGACCTCGGTGAAGCTACTTATATATTGGGCATCCAGATCTATAGGGATAGATCGAGACGCTTAATAGGACTTTCACAAAGCACATACCTTGATAAGATTTTGAAGAAGTTCAAAATGGATCAGTCAAAGAAAGGGTTCTTGCCTGTATTACAAGGTGTGAAGTTGAGTAAGACTCAAAGCCCGACCACGGTAGAAGATAGAGAAAGAATGAAAGTCATTCCCTATGCATCAGCCATAGGTTCGATAAAGTATGCCATGCTGTGTACCAGACCTGTTGTGTGCATTGCCAATAAGTTTGGCAAGAGGGTAAAAAAGTGATCTAGGAGTGGACCACTGGACAGCGGTCAAAATTATCCTTAGGTGCCTTAAAGAGGACTAAGGAAATTTTTCTCGGTTATGGAGGTAATAAAGAGTTCGTCGTAAAGGGTTATGTCGATGCAAGCTTTAACGCTGATCCGGATTACTCTGAGTCTCAATCTAGATACATATTGAAAGTGGGAGCAATCAGCTAGAGTAGTTCCATGCAGAGCAGTGTAGACATAGAAATTTGCAAAATACATACGGATCTGAATGTGGCAGACCCGTTGACTAAACTTCTCACACAAGCAAAACATGATCACACCTTAAACTCTTTGGGTATTGGTCACATGACGATGTGAACTATGGGTGTTAATCACATGGTGATGTGAACTAGATTATTGACTCTAGTGCAAGTGGGAGACTGAAGTAAATATGCCCTAGAGGCAATAATAAAGTTGTTATTTTATATTTCCTTATTCATGATAAAGGTTTATTATTCATGCTAGAATTGTATTGATCGGAAACCTAAATACATGTGTAAATACATAAACAAACACCGTGTCCCTAGTGAGCCTCTACTTGACAAGCTCGTTGATCAAAGATGCTTGACATGAGTTGTCATTTGATAATGGGGTCACATCATTAGGAGAACGATGTGAAGGACAAGACCCATCCGTTAGCTTAGCATAATGATCGTTCAGTTTTATTGCTATTGCTTTCTTCATGTCAAATACATATTCCTTCGACTATGAGATTATGCAACTCCCGGATACCGGAGGAATTCCTTGTGTGCTATCAAACGTCACAACGTAACTGAGTGATTATAAAGATGCTCTACAGGTATCTCCGAAGGTATTTGTTGAGTTGGTATAGATCGGGTTAGGATGTGTCACTCCGAGTTTCAGAGAGGTATCTCTGGGCCCTCTCGGTAATACACATCATAAGCTTGCAAGCAAACGACTAAGGAGTTGGTCACGAGTAAATAGACTTGCCGGCAACGAGATTGAACTAGGTATGAAGATACCGACGATCGAATCTCGGGCAAGTAACATACCGGTGGACAAAGGGAATTACGTATGTTGTCATAACGGTTCGACCGATAAAGATCTTCGTAGAATATGTATGAGCCAATATGGGCATCCAGGTTCCGCTATTTGTTATTAACTGGAGAGGTGTCTCGGTCATGTCTACATAGTTCTCGAACCCGTAGGGTCCGCACGCTTAACGTTCGATGACAATATAGTATTATATGAATTATGTGTTTTGGTGACCGAATGTTGTTCAGAGTCCCGGATGAGATCACAGACATGACGAGGAGTCTCAAAATGGTCGAGAGGTAAAGATTGATATATAGGACGATCGTATTCGGACACCGGAAGTGTTTCGGGGGGTACCGGGTACTTATCGGGTCACCGGAAGGGGTTCCGGGCACCCCCGGCAAAAGATATGGGCTTTATGGGCCAAGACGGGAAACACACCAGCCGCAAGGGACTGGTGCGCCCCCCATATGGGCCGGCCAATGTGGAGAAGGAAAGGGGAAGAAGGAAAGGAAAGAAAGGGAATAGGATTCCCCCTTCCTTCCTCCTCCCCCCTCTTTCCTTCCCCCTCCGATATATATGGCAGGGGGGCCGCGCGGCTTGGGAGGAGCCCAAGTAGGATTCGGTCCTACTTGCGGCGCCTCCTGGCCTCTCCCCTCCCCCTACCACCTATATATATGTGGGAGGGGGGCGCCCTAGCACATACCAGACAATTGTTTAGCCGTGTGTGGCGCCCCCCTCCACCATTTACACCCTCGGTCATATTTTCATATTGCTTAGGCGAAGCCCTGCGGAGATCACTTCACCATCACCGTCACCACGCCATCGTGCTGACGGAACTCATCTACCACCTCGACATCTTGCTGGATCAACAAGACGACGGACGTCACCGAGCTGAACGTGTGCAGAACGAGGAGGTGCCGTACGTTCGGTACTTGATCGGTTGGAGCGCGAAGAAGTTCGACTACATCAACCGCGTTGTTTAACGCTTCCGCTTACGGTCTACGAGGGTATGTAGACACACTCTCCCCCTCGTTGCTATGCATCTCCATGGATAGATCATTGCGTGTGCGTAGAATTTTTTTTTGTTTTCCATGCAACGCTTCCCAACAACATCTTCACCAGCACCATCTCATATCAAACCCTAGTTCATCTCTTGTGTTCAATCTTTGTGTCAAAACCTCAGATTGGTACCTGTGGGTGACTAGTAGTGTTGATTACATCTCGTAGTTGATGCTAGTTGGTTTATTTGGTGAAAGATTATATGTTCAAATCCATTCTGCTATTTAATACTGATCTTGAGCATGATTATGATTTTTGAGTGTTTACTTTTGTTCTTGAGGACATGGGAGAAGTTTTGCCATAAGTAATCATGTGAATTTGGTATTCGTTCGATATTTTGATGATATTTATGTTGTGATTCCCTTACTGGTATTATGTGAACATCGACTACATGACACTTCACCATATTTGGGCCTAAGGGAATGCATTCTGGAGTAGTTATTAGATGATGGGTTGCTAGAGTGACAGAAGCTTAAATCCTAGTTTATGCACTATTCCTTAAGGGAGTGATTTGGATCCATATATTTAATGCTATGGTTAGATTTTATCTTATTTCTACTTTTGTAGTCGCGGATGCTTGCTAGAGGCGTTAATTATAAGTGGGAGGCTTGTTCAAGTAAGAATGGCACCCAAGCACCGGTCCACCCACATATCAAATTACCAAAATAGCGAACGCGAACCAAACAAACATGATGAAAGTGACTAGATGATATTCTCGTGTGTCCTCAAGAACGTTTTACTTATTATAAGAGATTGTTCTGGCCTGTCTTTTGCAATAAAAAGGATTGGGCTACCTTGCTGCACTTATTGTTACTCTTGCTACTTGTCACTTGTTACAAATTATCTTGCTATCAAACTACCCATTACCGATAATTTCAGTGCTTGCAGAAAATACCTTGCTGAAATATGCTTGTCATTTCCTTCTGCTCCTTGTTGGGTTCGACACTCTTACTTATCGAAAGTACTAAGATTGACCCCTATACTTGAGGGTCATCAAGGCTCTTTTCTGGCGCCGTTGCCAGGGAGGGAAGCGCTTTTTGTGAGTGGAATTTGCTAAGGAAAATTATATATTAAGTGTTGAAATTTACTGTTACTTGTTACTATGCAAAATTATCCTTCGAGGGGTTTGTTCGGGGTATCTTCACCTCGACCAGAAGCACAAAGAGTTGCACCTCAACCTACTGCACCTACTGAAAATATTTATTATGAAATTCCTTTGGGTATGATAGAGAAACTGCTAGCTAAGCCTTATGCAGGAGATGGAACACTACATCCTGATATACACCTAATCTATGTGGATGAAGTTTGTGGATTATTTAAGCTTGCAGGTTTACCCGGAGATGAAGTTAAGAAGAAGGTTTTCCGTTTATCTTTGGGGTAAAGGCATTGACATGGTATAGGCTATATGATGATATTGGAGCTTGGGACTAGAATCGATTAAAATTGGAATTTCATCAAAAGTTTTATCCTATGCATCTAGTTCATCGTGATCGGAATTATATTTATAATTTTTGGCCTCGTGATGGAGAAAGTATCGCTCAATCTTGGGGGAGGCTTAAGTATATGATGTATACATGCCCCATGCTCGATTCTTCTTTCACTAGCTCTTTTATGAAGAAAACTATTAAATTCAGATGGGATCTTCTGGAAAGAATTAAACGCAACTCTGAAGATTGGAAACTCGACAAAGGTAATGAGTCAGGTATAACACTTAAGTTCGATTGTGTTAAATCTTTTATGGATGCCGATGCTTTTTACAAGTTTAGCACTAAATATGGACTTGACACTGAGATAGTAGCCTCTTTTCATGAATTATTTGCTACTCATGTTGATCTCCCCAAGGAGAAATGGTTTAAATATTATCCCCCTATTAAAGAAAAGATTGAGAAGCGCGTTATACTTAGAGATGAAACTATCATTTACAATGTTGACCCAGTTGTGCCTACTGCTTACATTGAAAACCCACCTTTTCCTGTTAGAATAAAGGAACATTTATTTTGTCGGGTTTTCAACCAAAACATTGCTGCTATTTTTTGGACCGGTATATTTTAAAAACTAACAAATATATAGAAAATATATTTTACACAATTGTTTGGTATGTGTTATATACAAATTCAGTACATAATAAAAAAGTTTGCCATATATTATTAAAAATTTAGTGTGTATTAGAAAAATGTTAATCATATAATTAAAAAAAGTTTAATTGTATATTAAGGATGTTCAATGTATATCGTATATTACAAAAAAATTGTCCAGTGTGTTTGGAAAATATTCATCGTATACTAAAAGGGTCGGTCTATGTCACATCTAGATGTGAGATAATATCTCACATCTAACATGATGTCAAATTTTGTTTGTGGCTCTTTCATTGACAACTTTGTACAACAGGTTCGTTTATTTTTTGTTTGAGGGTTGTCCAGCCAAGTCTCTCCGTTGGTGCTAAACAAGCTGAGTGCGTCTCGACTAGGACGGAATACACAACTAGGCACCGAAGCTTGTTGGTTTGTAGCACACAGGAAAAAATCCTAAGTGGCTTCTTTCGTCTCAGAAAAAAACAAGAAAAAGTTCCAAGACAAAAGCCACACTTAAGAAGGAATCGAACTACCAAGCTCCAACTAACTAACGCGTGTCTTCTAGCCACTAGAACAAATGGATGTTTGTGATAATTAATCAGTGTGAATATTTAGGAACTCACTATATCATCAAATTTGAAACCTTTTTGAACATTTATTAAAAAATTGTTAACAAATTTATAGATGCAGAATATTTTAATAAAAATGTGAACAATATTTGTAGTTGCAAACATTTTTGAAAACACAAACAATTTTTGAAAACGTGAACAATTTAAATATCACAAAAAGTTTTTAAAATGCAATTAATTTTTTAAAAATTTGAATATTTTCTGAAACACTAACACGGACAAATTTTTTTTGAATTGTTATGTCACATCTAAGTATGACATCATCCCACGTATTGTCTCTTGTTTGTTTGTCCAAAAAAATCACAATAGCGGACGAGTGTGCCTGGGCCAGTCCCTCCGCACACGGACAATTGTGAGTCGATGGTTGACATGTAATTGGGGCCCCTACAAAATATACGCCCCCTAGTTGTGATTCGAAGGTTGACTTGCAATTGGGCCCCTAAAAAAACTACATGCCTCGAGTTGCAAGTCGGGGGTGGACTTGCAACTAGGGTGAAAACAAAACAACACCCCCAAGTTGCGAGTGGAGGGTGGACTTGCAACTGGGCCGACAGAAACCCTAGTTGCAGGTCCAGGGTCTAATTGCAACTACCATGAAACAAGAACAAAAAAACAACACCCCACCCCTACCCCCCCTGAGTTGCGAGTTGAGGGCGGACTTGCAACTAGGGCAACTACAAAATTACATACCCGAGTTGTGAGCATATGGTTGACTTGCAACTTGAGCAATTACAAACTACATCCATCGAGTTGCAAGTCGGGGGTGGACTTTTAACTTTAGTGAATACAAACTACATACCCCAAAGTTGCGAGTTAAGGGTGGACTTGCAACTAGGGCAACTACTAAACTACATCCCCGAGTTGCGAGCACAAGGTTAACTTGCAACTGGGCCGAATACTTAAACTATATCCCTCGAGTTGCAAGTCGGGGGTGGACTTGCAACTGGGCCGACAAAAAACCCTAGTTGCAGGTGGAGGGTCAAATTGCAACTACCATGAAACAAGAAAAAAAAACACCCCCCGAGTTGCGAGTCAAGGGTGGACTTGCTACTAGGGCAACTACAAAAACTATATCTCGAGTTGCGAGCACATGGTTGACTTGCAACAGGGGCGATTACAAACTACATCCCCTCGACTTGCGAGTCGATTGTGGACTTGCAACTGGAGTGAATTGAAACTACATCCCACCAACCCCCCACCCCCCCTCCCGAGTTACGATTTAAGGGTGGACTTGCAACTAGGGTAACTACAAAACTACATCCCCGAGTTGGGAGTCGAGGGTGTACTTGCAATTGGGCCGACAGAAAACCCTAGTTGCAGGTCGAGGGTAAAATTGCAACTACCATGAAACAAGAAAAAAACACTCCCCGAGTTGCGAGTCGAGGGTGGACTTGCAACTAGGGTAACTACAAAAACTACATTCCCGAGTTGCGAGCACATGGTTGACTTGGAACTGGGACGATTACAAACAGCATTCCCTCGAGTTGCGAGTCGATTGTGGACTTGCAACTGGGCCAACAGAAACCCCTAGTGGCTTGTGGAGGGTCTAATTGCAACTACCATGAAACAAGAACAAATGAACCCCCTCCCCCCCTCCCCGAGTTGCGAGTCTAGGGTGGACTTGCAACTAGGTCAACTACAAAACGACATCCCGCGTTGCGAGTACATGGTTGACTTGCAACTTGGGCGATTACAAAAACTACATGCCTCGAGTTGCAAGTCGGGGGGAGGACTTGCAACTGGTGGTGAAAATGAAACAACACCCCCCGAGTTGTGAGTCGAGGGTGGACTTGCAACTGGGCCAACAGAAACCCCTAGTTGTAGGTCGAGGGTCTAATTGCAACTACCATGAAACAAGAACAAAAAACAACACCCCCCCCCCCCCCCGAGTTGTGAGTTGAGGGTGGACTTGCAACTAGGGCACTCACAAAACTACATCCTTGACTTGTGAGCACATGGTTGACTTGCAACTGGGCCGATTACAGACTACATCCCTCGAGAACCAAGTCGGGGCTGGACTTGCAACTGGAGTGAATACAAACTACATCCCCCCCCCCCCCCACGAGTGCGAGTCGGAGGATGGGACTTGCAACTAGGGCAACTACAAAACTACATCCCTGAGTTGCGAGTACATGGTTAACTTGCAACTGGGGCTATTGCAAAAACTACATCCCTTGAGTTGCAAGTCGGGGTGGACTTGCAACTGGGCTGACAGAAAACCCTAGTTGCAGGTCGAGGGTCAAATTTCAACTACCATAAAACAAGAAAAAAAAACCCCGAGTTGCCAGTTGAGGGTGCACTTGCAATTAGGGAAACTACAAAAACTAGATCCCGGAGTTGCGAGCACATCGTTGACTTGCAACTGGGGTGATTACAAACTACATTCCCTCGAGTTGCGAGTCGATTGTGGACTTGCAACTGGGCAGACAGAAACCCCTAGTTGCAGGCCGAGGGCCTAATTGAAATTAGCATGAGAAAGAAACACCCTCGAGTTGCGAGTTGAGGGCGGACTTGCGACTAGCGCAACTACGAAACTACATCCCCAAGTTGCGAGTACATGGTTGACTGGCAATTGGGCCGACTACAAAAACTACATGTCTCGAGTTGTAAGTCGGGGTGGACCTGCAACTAGGGTGAAAAAAAATAACACACCCTGAGTTGCGAGTCAAGGGTGGACTTCCAACTAGGCCGACAGAAAAACCCTAGTTGCGGGTGGAGGGTCAAAATTGCAACTACCATGAAACAAGAAAAAAACAACACCCCCCGAGTTGCGAGTCGAGGGTGGACTTGCAACTAGGGCAACTACAAAAACTACACCCCTGAGCTGTGAGCATATGGTTGGCTTGCAACTGGGGCGATTGCACACTACATTCCCTCGAGTTGCAAGTCAATTGTGCACTTGCAACTAGGCCGACAGAAACCCCTAGTTGCAGGTCGAGAGTCTCAATTGCAACTATGATGAAACAAGAACAAAAAAACTACACCCCCCGAGTTGCAAGTCGGGGGTGGACTTGCAACTAGCGCAACTACAAAACTACATCCCCGAGTTGCGAGTCGAGGGTGGACTTGCAACTGGGGCGATTACAAAAACCGCATGCCTCGAATTGCATGTTGGGGGTGGACTTGCAACTGGGGCAATTACAAACTACATTCCGTTGAGTTGCGAGTAGATTTTGGACTTGCAACTGGGCCGATAGAAAATTCTAGTTGCAGGTCGAGGGTCTAATCGCAACTACCATGAAACAAGAACCAAAAAACACCCCCCGAGTTGCGAGTCGAGGGTGGACTTGCAACTAGGGAAACTACAAAACTACATCCCCGAGTTGCGAGTATATGGTTGGCTTGCAACTGGGGCGATTACAAAAATTACATGACTCGAGTTGCAAGTTGGGGGTGGACTTGCAACTGGGGTGAAAACAAAACAACACACCCGAGTTTCGAGTCGAGAGTGAACTTGCAACTGGGAGAAAAGTGGTCGGGACCCAGTTGCGAGTCGAGGCTGGACTTGCTGCTGAGGCAAAAAGATGTCTAGGCCTAGTTACAAGTCAAGGGAGAGATCACAATTGGGACAAAAAAAAGTCGGGTCCCAGTTGCGAGTCGATGCTGGACTTACAACTGGGACAAAAAGGTGGGGCACAGTTATGCGTCGAGGGTCGACTTGCAAAATGGGACAAAAATAGTTTGGCCCTGGTTGCTAGTCAAGAATGGACTTGTAACTAGGACAAAAAGAAGTGGCCTTTCAATTGTATGTCGGGGTGGAGTTAGAACTCGAAAAATGAAATGGTTGGCCTCCCTGTTGCGTGTCGATAGTGGACATGCAAAGTGGGGAAAAATGAGGCCGGGGCCTGTTTCGTACCATGTGTGGACTTGCAAAATGGGACAAGAAAAAACGGCCCCCAATGTGACCAAAAAGGATCCGTCGAGTTGTGTATCGAAGGTGGACTGGCAAAAAAATTGATCGGACCTAACTGCATATCGACCGCAGGGTAAAGCATGTCTTTTTTACAAAGCTTGTATCGGCGGCATCGAACTTAAAAGAAAATAGAAATAGGCAATGACAACCGACATAACATGTTTCTTCCACTTCTACAACACAGAACAGATAAAATAAGGCCACAAGAGTGCAAGAAAAAAAAAGTCCAACAAAAAAACAGACATGCACTGCGAACAAGTCAACAGGTGGAGAAAACAGAACATGCGACGCATGAATACATTAGCCGACGATGTGAGATCGAGAATTTGCGTTAAAATTATCCAACAGACGGCAACTTTGATGAGACATTGCTGAATCTCATCTTCATGAAGTTTAGAAGGAATGAGGGGACAGTGTCAAAATGATCCGGAAAGACGACAATGACGATAGAGCATATTTTTTCTTGTCTCTTCAAATTCTATGTCACCGACTAAAAACAACACAAGAAACGGATTGCTAGTGGGCTGTGATAATGGGCCGACAAAAGTGAAGCTAAACAGGCCTAGGCCAACTAACAGGATACGCAACAAACAAACAACGACAAGCGAGACGAAAAAGTGGGCTTGCATAAAAATTATGAAAACTAAATCAAGCGATGACAAATTTAGATGAGACATCATTTAAGAAATAGTTGGGAATTTAAAATATGCTTATAAAATTTTAAAAATCATGGATTTTAAATGATAAAAAATAAAAAGAAATTTAAAAACCAAAAGAAAAATTGGGGAAAAAAAAGAACGAAAAAAACAAGAGTCATGTTCCAAAAGACCGACCAAAAAATACTAGTTGGCACCCTAGCGTTCTATAACTCACGGAACTACATTCAAAAATAAAAATCACGGACCTACCAGTAACTTGTCTTGCCTTTCTCCACTCTAAATCACATTGCTTCAAAAAATTATACAGACAACAAATACGCGGACAATCCAGTCCAAAAAATGCGTAAAAAGGAGTCCACACAATCGAGACAAACAACGGCTGCCAGCCTGAGCCCGCGAATTAAAAAGGAACAACAACGGCCCACCTCCACTTGCATGGCCTGGACACAGGCCGCTGCGGCAGACAACGCGAAGCGAACAGGTGCGCCAGGCGAGACGATCATGTTTGCGTGAAAATTAAAGACAAACAATATCAACGGTTCTGGACTTAGATGTGATATAAGTATTTCACATCTAGATGTGAAATAGCAAACCCAATACTAAAAAAGTTCAGCGTGTACTTGAAAAAACAAAGTTCACCGTATATTGAAAAATTAACCATATATTGCAAAACCTATATAAAAATTAAATGTGTAAAGGTATAAAACCTAAAAAATACTCTCTCTAATCCATTTTGCATGTTGTTATTTTAGTACAAATGTACTAAAGTTACACTTAAGCAACGACCACACAGAAAGGTGCGGGTACCCGGACTCAAACCCGCGCCATGCCAGGACAACTAACGAAGTGTTTTGCTAACCACCAAAGCTGCTAAGTGCTAGTGATTGATAGGAATGCGAAAAGTTTAACAACCATTGTATCCGCAATATTCAATAGATTTTTGAATTATCTGAAAACAATTTGGAAAATTTTGATTTTTTATGAAAAAGAGTTCATCAAATTTTGAAAAAAGCTTACCAATTTGAAAAAATAGTTCATCAGTTTTTTTAAAAGTTCATCAAAATTGAAAAAAAGTTCACCATTTTGAAAAAAGTTCATTGAATTCGAAAAAAGTTCATCCATTTGAAAAAGGTTCATCAAATTTGAAAAAAATTCATCCATGTTTTTTTGAAAAAGTTCATTGAATTTGAAAAAAATCATCATTTTGTAAAAATTCATCAAATTTGAAAAAAGTTCATTCATTTTTAAAAAAAGTTCATCGAATTACCAAAAACATTCATCAATTCGGAAACTGTTCATCCTTTTTTTTAAGTACATCGAAACTCAGATGAGTTCATGGATTTAAAAAAAATCCATATTTTTGAAATAGGTTCATCGAATTTGAAAAAAAAAGTTCATTGAATTCACAAAATAATCAATTTTGAGAAAAACAAATTTCATTCATTTTAAGAAAAATTCACGAATTTGAAAGAAATCATCAAACCAGGAAGAAGAAAAAAGAAAAACAGAGAAAATCAAAAAACGAAAAAAGGAAGAAGTGAAAAGGAAAGAAGAAATAAGAAAAGTTGGAAGGAGAGGTTATCACATCGGGCATGTTGGCGTGGTGGTTATTGCCGCGTAGTTTGATCCCTGAGGTCTCGCATTCGATTCTCTTCACTTGCGCAGTTTTTGCGTTTCAAAAAGGAAAACAGTAAAACGAGGGCGAGATGGCCTGGCCCGCGAGTAGCTGCTCCAGGCGCCGGTTAGCAAAAACAGTAGAAACATGCGCCAAATAGGAATTGCCGCATATAGGAGTAGCATTTCCTCCCTGGATTCTTTCACAAACAAAACTATAACATCATCGGGAGAATGCTTCATATTTTAAGCCCATATATCTCTGAACCAACCAAGGTTGCAAGGTCATACAAATATGTATCATGCATGCCATCGATACATACGGTTATTGCGGGCTTGTGAGTTAAGAGAAAGCACATACGTCTATTATTTTCTGAAAAGGATCAAATATATTATAAAATTTCACCGGAAATACGAAAGCATCTATAATATAATAAAAGTTATATCAAGATTCAGAGAACACCAAACGTCCGGTACTGCTGCCTAGAACAAGCCACCGAGGGGCCGCTATTGCCGTTCCCCTATCGGAGCTGGCTTGACCTCGTCAATGAAAGCCGAGAAGTCTTCGTGCACATGCCCCTAAGGACCAGCGCTTTGGAGCCGCAATCGTCACGTTTGAAGCCTTGCATAGATATGTATCACCCAATGTTTTTGAGTCGACGAGTCGCTGAGTCGTTTGGGGGGGGGGGGGGGGGGGGGGGGGGGGGGGGGGGGGGGGGGGGGGGTGGGGGGGGGGGGGGTGGGGGGGGGGGGGGGGGGGGGGGGGGGGGGGGGGGGGGGGGGGGGGGGGGGGACTCTAGACTAGTCGTGACTCATGGTCGACGAGTCGACATGCGACGAGTCGACACGAGTTAAGTAGTAGGTAGTAGGTCCAATAAAATTAACATACAATGTAATACAAACCAGTTCCAAATGCAAGTAAATAAGTTCAACATGAAAACATGAATGGCAGATAGAAACAAGAAGTGAACACCACATGTCCACATCTTCAAGGAAAGCAATCAGGCCTCAAGATCCATGTCTTCAACGTAATCTTGATCATTTGGTGGATCATCATCTTCTTCATCGCTGCTCTCCATGCCTTGATCACATTCTGCCGATTTTAATTCAGCCCTCAACTCTTCATCATGCACAACCAGCCTTGTTCTTGAGTGGTTCCGAGTGTAGGTGATATAAGGGCCTATGGGTCGTGCAGTAGACTCGCTCGGATCACCACGAGATCTCCTAGCAAAGTTGCGACCTTCTAGAGAAGTTGACGCACCCGTAGCTTCATCAACTTGAGACCAAAGTAGTGATGTTTCACCTTCCATCACTTGAGCTTGATTTTCATGGACCATTTCAGCATTGATATCAACCCATTCATTATCCCATTGAAATTCTTCTAGGATAAGTGGGTTAGATTTCTTTGCTTTACAGCCTTGCTCACATAGATTTTGAAACCTAGCTTCCATTTTCCTGTTGTAGGAGACATATGAAAGCTTGTTCAATCTCTTGTACTCTAGACGGTTTCTCCCTTTGGTGTGGATCTGCATGCAGACAAATATGTGAGCAGCTGCTGAAATCAGCCTATCAAACGAGCCAACTAATGGCTACTTACATGAGCAAATACACTCCAATTGCGCTCGCAGCCGGATGCTGAACAACATAAACTAATGATTCGCTTTGCAAAATTTTGGAGGTCAAAAGCAAGGCCACCATAAGCATTCCACCAAAGAACTACAAAATCAGCAAGTCCAACATCAAAGAGAAGGCCAAAATAACCAGCAACTAGTGGAGTAATTGAGTTGAACACGAAGACACAAGCTGCCATCTAATTTATACTTACGAGGGCTCTTTTTGTCGCGGTCTTTAATTGACATTGGCTTCGAAAAACCTTCACCTTCCGAATGCTCATAGTCGTCAGCTTCCCTACTTATAGTTGATAGTAGCACATCAGCGGGCACCATCTTCCATAGCACATCGTTGAACATTGAACGGAGACGAGCAGCTTGTCTTTTGTTGGACGCCTTAATGGCAAAGAATTTATTTGGGTTCAAGAACAATGCAGCCCCATGTAGCTTTTGTTCCATCTGATTATCCCACCTCTTCTCAATAATAGCTAGCACTTGACCTAGGAGGTTTGGCTTATGTGACAAAGCTTCATTTATGTGTGTTTTTGCAACATCCATGGCTGCCCACATTTCTGCCATAGCCGGAGTCTCATCACCATCAGTGATCCTCAAAGCTCTAAGAAGTGGTTGTGAAGCTCTCATGCAACACTCCACCGAATGCCAAAACGACACAGAGATCACAGTTGCTTCAGCCGCCTTCCCTCCTTCGTTGTCCTTTAATTTGTTTGCATACCATTTTGGACTAACAAAGAGGGTTTTTAATGTTTGCCTTTGCTTCCACATGCTGGCCAAAGTAAGGAATGACGTAGCAAAACGAGTTGCTCCAGGCCTCACAATTTCTTGCTTACCATTCAAGCTTCTCATTAAATCAAGAATCTTTCCATGGGAATAAATAAATCTGGTTGTTCTCTTTGCTTTTGATATGCACCGGCTGAAATCTTTGATCTTCCCAATGTCCTCTAGCATAATATCCAAACAATGGGCAGCACAAGGTGTCCAATACAATGTAGGATACTTCTCCATTAGAAGTCTGCCGGCTGCCTTGTAGTTAGATCCATTATCGCTAACTATTTGGACTACCTTCTCAGGGCCAATTGCATCACTTTGCTCACTCAACAATTTTGCCACCAAATTTGCATCAACTGTTTCATAAGAAACATTGGTTGTCCCTAAGAAGAAGGTACCTGCTGGACTATTGACGGGGAAGTTGATCAAGTGCCTCCCAGTCATGTCCGTCCAGCCATCTGACATGAGTGAGCAACCATATTCTTTCCATGAAACTTCATGGTTCTCTCTCAAGTTGTCGGTCTTGATCTTTGCCTTCTCAAGCAATGGTTCCCTCACTTGATGATAAGTAGGAGATATATAATCAGAACCATACTGCCCTACAGATTCCATTAGAATCTCCCAACTCCTTGAATTGACAATATTGAGTGGAAGGCAATTCTCATACAAAAAGTCACCTACATGATCATCTACTTCATCTTTTTGCTCCTTTGTCTTCTTGCTGTAATCTTTCATGGTCTTTTGAGTGCCCTTTGACATATTTCTCTCGGCAACCACCTCTTCCGGTGTCTTCCGAACCTGATCTGCAATGGACTTTCCTTGCTTCTTCCCCACCGTTGACGCCAAATGAGTAGTCCCCTCTGTTTTCCTTTTCTTGGAGGTGTTGGTGCTGTTGGAAGCTTTTGAACTTGCTGCTACTTCACCATTCTCTTGTTCAGCACCATCTTCACCACCTTGACCTTCATCGCCTTCATCTCCATCAAGATTTTTCAAATTGTATGAGTGAATCCTCAAGTAGTCATGCATCTCCTTTCTAATTTCAGGGGTTGTTTTGGTGCACATGCTCACAATTATATACCCCCCAGCAAGGTGCTTCTTCATCCTACAAGGTCCAGAGGTAATTTGCTTGCCACACAAATTACATTGCAGCAACAACCTCTTGTCAAGATCTGGCCAGAATGCATATTTCCATGCTGGATCCTTGCTCGTTGCGGCCTCCTCTTAGGATCTTTAAATGGATCATAGTGATCATCAGCTTCTTCTGCAGCTTGAGCTGATTGAACAACTTGAGATATCTCTGGCTGGGACGACATGGTGCTTGCTGTGAATCTGTGAATCTGTGATAGAAGGAAAGATAGCTCCACTTAGTTATTTTTTTCACCAAATTGATCCCTAAGGTACCTAGCAGAAGGACTTACCAGGGGATGAGCACACCTTCAACAGCAGCAGCAGCCATGGGAGGAGCACACCAACAGCTGCAGCATCCAGGGGAGCAGGGGGAGAGCACACCTTCAGCAGCAGCAGCAGCCAGTGGAGGAGCACACCACCAGCAGCAGCATCCAGGGGAGGAGGGGGAGAGCACACCAGCAGCAACAACCAGGGGAGGAGGAGGGGAGCACACCAGTAGCAGCAGCAACTAGGGGAGGAGGGGAGGAGGAGACCAGCAGCAGCATCAACCAGGGGAGGAGGGGAGGAGCAACCCAGCAGCAGCAGCAACCATGGGAGGAGGAGAGGAGCAGACCAGGGGTGCTGGCGGCTAGGTTTCCAGGAGGAGAGGAGGAGAGGGTTGGATCGGGGTGGGGGGGGGGGGGGGGGGAGAATGAATCGATCTAGGTTTCCAGAAGGGCATGGGCAAGTAGATAAGAGTAAAAAACATATGACAGATGGGCCCCCCAATAATTGAGTCGTTTTGACTCATACACAGCGACTAGTCGCGACTAGTCTGGACTCGTCGCTTGAGTCGCTCGACTCAAGCCAGGAGGCGAGTCGAGGATCCGAGTCGACCTTGAACTAGCGACTCGTCAACTAGTCGCGACTAATCGCTCGACTCGAAAACAGAGGTATCACCTAATACCAAATATCGCCACATGACGAGAAACCCTAGGTGGACGAACAAGAATCTGCGTCGGAGCTCCATCGACTACATCCAGATGGATGAACTCGAGGAGGATCGAAGCCCAGTAGACAAACTTGAAGAAGAAGCTCCCCATCTGCCCTCCACACCTGTGAGGACTAAAAAAGGCCTAATCTAAACTTCTAACTGGAACTGAGGCACTGGGATTCCGCTCCCCACCACCGGCCTTTCGAGTGACAGGCAAAGGGGAGGCGATTTCATAGGCTCACTGAAGTCTAGAGAGGAGAATTTGGCCTAGCCACCAAGGATTAGGGGAGAAACAAGATGAAGTCGTTGTTGTCTATTGAATTACCACTTGTTCCTCCTGTTTGTAATTTGCAACTTGCAAGAAGTCATGGACTAGCAAATTCTTCTGGAGTGATTATATGATTATTACTACTCCCTCTGATCCAAAACAAGTCGTCTGATGCCACATCCCATGAGCTGCGACATGGACGTCAAATCATGAGTCGAGTATATTCCACCAGCACAATAACTCAAGTTGGATCAACTGATGGATGAATCTTTTTCCGCATAAAAAAACCTGATGGATGAATCTTCCGAAAATGGCATTATGTATATTACGGTTGAAGATGTCCGCAAAACAAAGAAACACGGGTGTTTAGTGGTACTTCCCACAAAAAGGAGAGAACTATATTTACCAGTAAGAACATAAATAGATTGTTTGCGCGACGGTCGGCGTGGAAGTGGACAGAGTACGTGTGCCCGCCCTAGCTGAAATTCTGTGGAACTAAACTCATCTACTCTCTCTCCGTTTCTAAATATAAGTCTTTTTAGAGATTTCAAATATGGAGTACATACGGAGCAAAATGAGTGAATCTACATTTTAAAAATATGTCTATATACATCCATATGTTGTTTGTATTGAAATCTCTAAAAAGATTTATAATTAGGAGAGGGAGTAGCTAGCAGTGGATGGATGATGGCTTGCTGATTGAGGCGGCAAATGGATAGGGCATGTACTCTGTCACACAGAGCAGTTGCTTCCATCGTAGACCGTGCGAATTAATCTGACTTAGCCTCCAAATTAACCGATTAGTTAAGACGCCCAGTCATCTCACATTAGTCTATCAGCTGCTCTCTAGCTTGGCAGCATATGTATGACTAGATCCATAAAAAAATAGATCACATAGGTAGATAGATATAGATATAGTAGAGAAATATTTTGAAAACGACAGTTCAAGTTTAATTTGGATCGATTGATGTGGCTGGATGAATTAACGGAAAATGACATGGCATATATAGCTGACTAGTACTATGTTGCTAATCCTGTTTTCTGAAGCCGCAACATTTGACAGTTTGTAGATATCACCTATAATATAGTGTCATGGGGTGCAGGATCTTCGACTGTCCACACAAGGTGGCAGACCTTCATAACCGCGCGCCGCTGTCTTCGGGCAAACCAACCGGTGTAGCACAAGGTGATCTCCAGGATCGCGTCTCCATCAAGAAAATACACTTATTCCATTCCATACCCTTCACATGGTTATTAGGTGCAGGAGAAGTACTCTCAAAACTTTTAAGGCGGATATATAGTAGCTAGGCCAACATGTAAAGAATAAATAAGTTCCTCAGGTCACGTTTCTACAATACAAAACAGGGCCAAAAAACCACTTGGTGAAAAGAAGGCAGACACTTATCGGAAGACAGTTGGCCACAGCTAATGCTGCAGACACATGAAGCAAACAGCTTAAGCCATTTTCCCGGACAGAGCGGACACCTGCAGCGAAAAGGTAGAGTACCCATCTGGGCCGGGACATTAGGCGGCTTCATCCCTTGTGTCCTCCATGCTATTTGTTGCATTTGAGTGGTAACATTCTACTGCAAGAGTAATCCGTTTGTAATATTATATTTCCTCGCGGTGCTTGTTCAAACTCTCTCCTTTGATGGTTAAAAAAGATTGGAGTTTCTTGGCTGCCAAGTTCCTTAGGAACAAGGCATTGACTGGGCGTCTGATTGACTAAGATGTCCACAACCACATCATTACTTGTAGCTGAAGAAACTTAAACAAATGAGCACACAAGACTTACTGTGGCGTCTGATTTACTAAGATGTCCTAGTGATACTAGTATATATTCAGAGTTCTGAATACCAATCCAATCCATTCCAAGTACCTAGAGAGGGAAGCAATGAATCCTCAACCGGTATCGAGTCCAACAGGACTACCATGGGGCTACCTGGCCTGTGGCCTCTTGGCCTTGGTGCTCCTGTGGCCAACCATCCGACTGCTAGACCAGCTGTGGTGGCGGCCGAGGCGGCTGGAGCGGGCTCTTCGCGCCCAAGGCCTTCGTGGGACGTCGTACCGTTTCCTCACCGGCGACATGAGCGACTACGGCAGGCAAAATAAGGAGGCATGGTCGAAGCCCATGCCGCTGCGCTGCCATGACATCTGTGCCCACGTCATGCCTTTCCTCTACAACACCATCCAAGAGCACGGTAAGCAGTGCATCTCCTGGTTCGGTCCGGTTCCCAAGGTGAGCATCACCGATCCTAGCCTAGTCAGGGAGGTGATGTCCAACAAGTTTGGCCACATCCAGAAGCTCAAATTCCCGGCGCTAACGAAGCTCCTCGCTACGGGCGTGGCGACCCACGAGGGCGAGAAATGGGTCAAGCACAGAAGGATACTCAACCCCGCGTTCCATGTCGAGAAGCTCAAGGTACATACCTGCGGTTGCAGCTCTTTTTGATACATTGGTGACTAGTCTGTGACTGATTTACTCAATTTACAGATCATGTTGCCTGCCTTCTCTTCGTGTTGTGAAGATCTTGTTAACAAATGGACACAGTCCCTTGACCCTGGCGGCTCGTGGGAGGTTGATGTTTGCTCAGAGCTCCAAAGCTTCACCGGAGATGTCATATCACGCACCGCATTCGGCAGCAGTTATATGGAAGGAAGAAGGATTTTTCAACTGCAGTCTGAGCAGGTCGGCCGGTTCATGGCAGCCATTCACAAGATCATGATTCCCGGTTACATGTGAGTTACCCTTTTTTTTCCTAGAAGGCCATGTATTATTTACAACCAGAATTGTATCTTATTACCAGTGAGTACTGCCTCCACCTTACCACTGCCGTCCGGGTGCTTTGTGCTGTAGAAACTTTGCTTGTTCTCGTACCTACGACTGGATTAAGTGGATCTATAAATCTAGCAGCCTAACTTCGGATGATTCTTCGAGAACATTGAATACAAGCCAAGTATACATGAATCATGATAGCTTCAAGCGTATAATACCAAACATCCTACGCAGTATCTAACCATTCTTCTTCTTTGGACTTGATACATATCTTAAATCCATTTGGATTCCCTCCCAGCTAAGAATTTGAGTAAAGAGACAGTTCAATGGAGGAAAAGATAACAAATATTGTTTGTTGTTATGAGGAATATTGCCAGACAGTGTGCACTGGAGTTAGTATTTGATTTACAGGAATCCTTAACTATTGAGCTGTTAAGTCTTATTTAGTACTCTTGGGGTCCACTTGACGATGTCGAGGATTAAACAATGTCATTAGTTGATTTCTCTCAAATATCTTAGTATTTGGTAGCCGCTTTGATTAATCAAATTTCAGGTGAAGGAATCCTGTTTGTCCAAAATATATGGAATGAACTGTGTACCAAAACAGATATGGCCATTTCGCTGGATATTTAGACAAGCAAGATTTCTTCAACATATATTTGTAAAACATACATTGCATGTGCTGATTAAGTAGTATACTGACAACCTAACTGCATTTTAGGTCCTTCCCAACTAAAAATAATCGAAGGATGCGTCAAATTAATAACCAGATAGAGTCCATTCTACGAGGTCTAATTGGGAAAAGAATGCAAGATATGCAAGAAGGAGAAAGCACAAAAGATGACTTACTCGGCTTATTGTTGGAGTCAAACAAGACAGACATAAATGAAAATGGCCAGTCCATTCCAGGAATGTCCATAGAAGAAGTAATAGAGGAGTGCAAGTTGTTCTACTTTGCAGGAACGGAGACAACATCAATATTACTCACATGGACAATGGTCGTACTTAGCATGCACCCAGAGTGGCAGGACCGTGCAAGGGAAGAGGTTCTTGGCCTATTTGGAAAACATAAGCTTGACTATGAGGATTTTAACCGACTCAAAACCGTGAGTACTTATTGATATTACTTCGTTGTTGCAAACATAGGATCAGAAGTACAGTATCTTATTAATATATGTCGTGTAGGTGACGATGATTCTTTATGAAGTTCTTCGGTTGTACCCACCGGCTATTGCGTTCACCCGGCAGACATACAAAGAGATTGAGATCGGAGGCATCACGTACCCACCTGGCGTGATTTTAGAGATGTCCGTGTTGTACATCCACCACGACAAGGACATCTGGGGAGACGACGCGCACCAATTCAGGCCCGATAGGTTCGCAGAGGGGATCTCGAAGGCGTCCAAGGACCCGGGAGCATTTTTACCGTTCGGATGGGGGCCACGGATCTGTATCGGTCAGAATTTTGCATTGCTTGAGGCCAAGATGGCATTGTGCATGATTCTTCAGCGCTTTGAGTTTGAGCTCGCACCGTCGTATACTCATGCGCCACATACCGTATTGATGATGGGTCCCATGCATGGTGCTCAAATTAAGCTGCGAGCAATCTCTTCCTAGTAGTATCGCCATACACACATTATTCACTACATATATTACATATACTCTTATCTTGGCCATGTATAAGGTTTTTCACTGCCTTCTGTATTTGGTAATAAAGGTCCAACATTATGCAGGGCCATGATAACTCATCTGTTTGTACGCTTTGACCAAAGGTATCTATAGTGCTAATCATGTGAAGCTATTGTGCAGCGTTCACATGGTGTAACACTGGTGCGCTCTTCAAGTGAATTTTTATCATTTCCTGTGGCCTTTGGCCAGCCGTTGTCCCCTAGAAGAACTACCCATACTAGTGCCTAATGTGCAGGGTGGCGCGCATATGTCTGTCATGGAATGAATGAAATGACAAAAAAAAACACATGTAGGTACACATCAGCCTATGGAATCACCACAGATCAGGAAGATCCCGGCTGATAAAGTTTGGTTTTCACCACACATGGACCAAACAAAGTACCTTAAACTAAAGTCAAAAGTGCTAATACATATGGGTTTAAGAATGCCTGAAGTGTTAGATTTGGCTCATACAGTGTACTATGAATTTAGAATTATAATTTGATCGAAGTTCTCATTTTGTATTTCAATCGAAGCTAAAAAGTCTTTGCGGACATTGAATCGGTATACCTCCCTCGCAAAAAGAAAAGAAAAAAAGAATTGTTCTACCGTGTCTGACCAAATCTTTGCAGCTTGATGTGTATGCCCAAGACTAAGAGCTTTGTCGTACTAGTTAATTGAAGGCTGTACTGTGTTCTATTTATTCTAGGCAAGCAGCTTCAAATCACACACAAAACTAAGTGAATTATTAGCACATTTTTGTGTAGGACAAATAGTGCATTTGCATCAGTCGCATAAAAAATAAAAACTCAATGCACGCACTAACCTGACTGGTCATCCTCTTCTCCTGAAGTTTCTACACAGTACAGTACTCCATCGCCTAGCTGGCTACCGTGGCGCCTTTGGACCTTGGTGAAAAAACTCCCAAAATATTAGGTGAATGCTGATACTGGAAACACTATCTGCATATAACCTTCAACCTTCAATTTCCGGGCTAATAGGCATGAAGCAATGGAACTACCTAATCCAGATGATTGCTGATGGTAGATAAAATGATAAATCCAAGAGGAATGTCTTCGCAATTTAGGCTCAATGCCGGAGTTCACAGGAAGATAACAAAGTGTACATTGAGCCCTTGAACAATGACTGTATTGCACCCAACAATGTATTTTTTTAAATCTGAAGATTAATGAACAAAGTTAGAATGCCAATTCTAATTTAAATACATGTCTGATATTCTGTTGCAGCCCAATAAAGCGCCAAGAATACCTGAACCAATTGCTTTAGCCGCAGCCTTGAACAGAACAATTAAGTACACATCAGCCTATGGAATCACCACAGATCAGGAAGATCCCGGCTGATAAAGTTTGGTTTTGACCACACATGGACCAAACAAAGTACCTTAAACTAAAGTCAAAAGTGCTAATATATATGGGTTTAAGAATGCCTGAAGTGTTAGATTTGGCTCATACGGTGTACGATGAATCAAGAATTATAATTTAATCAAAGTTCTCATTTTGTAATTGAAATTCGACCGAAGCTAAAAAGTCTTTGCGGACATTGAATCGGTATACCTCCCTCGCAAAAAGAAAAGAAAAAAAAAGAATTGTTCTACCGTGTCTGACAAAATCTTTGCAGCTTGATGTGTATGCCCAAGACTAAGAGCTTTGCCTAATACTCCCTCCGTCAAGTTTGTACTAACTTTGTAGTACAAACTTGAGTCACTTATTTTGGGACGGAGGGGGTACTAGTTAATTGAAGGCTGTACTTTGTTCTATTTATTTTAAGCAATAGATTTACATAAGCGGGTAGGACTGACATTGCAAGACAAGACCAAGATTTTCTCAGTACAAAATTAAATAAATGCATTTTATTGATACATGTAAGCAGAATGCAGCACATCTCACAAAAAAGGTGCATGGGCAGATTAGATATATATACCTTGCAGCTGCAATAGCATGTCCAAATTCATGAAAAGCGGTCGACAAGATTGTCGATGTTATGATGATTGTGGTGTCCATTATCAACACCCTGAAGCTGGTGTGAAAGAGAAGCTCTCTTTTGGTAAATGACAGAAAATGGCTTCCGAAAACCATGCACTGATGAACCTGCAGAAATGGACCAGCTCAAATGATTCCAAGGATGACCATCCATGGCCCAGCTTGCCTATATTAATTACTAGATAGTGAGTGTGTTTGAAGAGGCGCCCTGCAGCGAGAGCCAGAAGGGGCAGGGCCGGAGAGGAGGATGGAGTGGCCGAGGGCAAGGAGAGCCGCCGCCACGGAGCTGGGTGGCCGTCTCGCCGCCGGCGAGGACAGCCCATTAGATTAGTCTGAAGCCCACCGAGGACCATGTCCCCGCAGCCCACCAAATAAAATACTAGGTGGGCTCCTTAATTCCCCTTCCCTGTTGGACTGGATTATTATATTGTGTCAGAAACTACGCCTAAGATTGACCCACTCTCTCGCGCGGCCCAGTAGGAAGGAATAGGAGGAGGATGAACGGCGGCAAGAAGAAGTTCTCTTACTGTTCGACCAAATGTCTGCCTGCTTCTGCTTGCGTGCTCTGCTCACCTCTCTCCTATTCTTCTTCTCTTACTTTTGACCCCGCAGACCCTCCCGCCGGTGGACGTCGCCGACGGCAACGGAGCCGGCAGCGATCGCAAGGAGAGCTGAGCTAAATCTGCTCGGGGCTCAAGAGGATGGATAATCCAGTGTCATTATTCGTTTCTTTTATTTCTGGAGACATCAGGAAGGCAGGCAGGCTTGGTGCCATTCTAGCTCGCTACAAACATATGTGGTGATTCTCGTTTTGCTGTGTCTTCAAACATGAACAAAAGTAACACTTGGACCTGTATCTTCAGCACTACTCTCCTTAAGCTGTACTTTGTGATTGATGAGATTGTATTGCTGGGTGCTTGTTAATTTGATTATATTGCTGGGTCGATCGATTAGTCCAAGATGTCTGTCTGGCGACAGGTTAATTTGATCCAAGCAAAGCAAGCTCACTCTTGGTTACCGTTTTCTTTCTTTTTTGAAGAAGAAATTGAGCTGGTAAGATAACTCTTTCTTTTATTTCTCGAGACAGCAGACAAGCGTGGTGCCATTCTGGCCCGCTACAAACATATGTGGAGATCTTCGTTTTGTATCTTCAAACCTGGACAAAGAGAACAGTTGGACCTGTATCTTCAGTACTACTCTTCTTAATCTGTACTTTGTGTGGTGATTGATGAGATCGACAATGCTTGTTAATTTGATTATATTGCTCGATCGGCCGATTACTCCAGAGGATGCCTGGTGACAGGTTTAATTTGATCCAAGTAAGATATTGTTTTGACTTTTGAAGCAGATATTGAGGTGGTAATAATCAGTTAATTTGCATCGGCTTGGACTTTTTTTTTGCATGGTATCGGCTTGGATTTGGTCACACGACTGACATGCATGATGCATGGGGGGCGTGCCACGGCCGGACACTGCGGGAGGAAGGAAACGTATCCATGTACCAGGGGCATAAAATAGACACGATACACCAAGCTACGTACGTAGGCCGCTCCATCCAAACTCCAAGCCCTAACACGTAGAGTACGTTAGTTAATCCACGGACAGATCGATTCATCCATAGGCATCGACGACCAATGTCGTCTCTGCTCTGGCGTTCTGCCGCCGCCGTCGCCCGGCGGCAGCTCGGCCGGCCGCCCTCCGCGAGGATGACGATTCGCTCCATGGCCTCCTCATCATCATCATCATCATCATCATCGGAGAACATGAAGGTTTGCTCGCTTCTACCATCTACCTCCCCAACCGACCAATCGATTCGATTTGGCTTACTGCTTCGATCTGCATGGTTAACGAACGATGATGATCCACATGTGACAGGGAACAAGCTGGCTCATCATTGCCAACATCGTCGTATTGTCGGCGTGGATCACCCGGCTGAACAACAAGACCAAAGCGCACACGGAGGAGATTCAGAGGCTGCAGGCGTCCAACACCGAGCTGCAGGACCAGCTGAAGCGCGATCTCACGAGCAGGCGGCGCGCCACAAACTGAGCAAATTGAGAGATATTTGCGTGCTAGTCGACGCGTACGTGCATTGCACTTTTTCCTAATGGTTTGTTTTGCGTGTCCGACGGATGTTAGTTAAGACTTTAATTATGCACCAAGCTACGTGTCTGTGTGTTTCTGCCATAGAAGATGTTGTATTTGGCGGTGGATTGTTGTTCCGTGAGGAATATGTTGTATGAATGAACTGAACCAAATTGATAGCACAGCCCCGCGGTACCAAACAAAGCAATGAGCATATGCGCAGAGCCAGAGGCCTTTCTGTTAGAGATATATTTGGTAGTAGAGATTGCCCGGGATTAGATAGAGTTATTTTCATCTTATCTCTAGAAGGTGTCTTGCTCTTCAAGTCTTGTACTCAATATATACTCACCCTCGAGGCTCAATAATACATCCATCATATTCCGCAACAATCCCTCTCTCTCTTCTAACATGGTATCAGCCTAATCGATCCAACCCTAGCCGCCGCCGCTTCCGCACCCGTGCACCGCCCTCTGGGCGGTCAGCCTCCATGACTGCCGCCGGGGGCCGCGCCGCCCGTACCTAGGGTTCTTTCGCCGGTCGTGTTGACCGGCTGCTCTAGAGAGTCTTTTTCCCGAGCCCTTGCTCCGGATTTTCTCTCTCTCGCCGGTCTGCTTGATCTGCGTTTTCTTTTTGGTTTTCCGATCTATGTTTGATCGGTTTGCGTCGCCCGCCGCCGCCGTCGACACCAACGCGCCTCTACTCCAACCCTGGCGCGACCGGTCGGCCTCTCCTCCGACCCGGCGGTCACGCGTGCGGAGGCGGCCCGTCAGGGCCAGCCGCCGTCCGCGCGTCAGCCCGCCCGTCGCCCTGTGCCGGCCGTCGCCGCCCTGCTCCGAACGGACCACTGCATCGCCCCAACCCGGCGGCCTCGCGTGATGCGGCGGCCCATCATAGCCGCCGTTTGGGCACCGGCCCGCTCATCGATCTGCACCGTCCATCGCCACCCGCATCCGCCGCGTCTGCACGGCGGCCCTACGGTGTGCCTCGCTGGCCTCGTCCCCGGCTGCGTCGGGCCGGCTGCTTCAGGCTCGTCGGCTGCCTCAGCTCGGGCACCGCTGCTACGCTGGTCGCTCGGGCCTCGCTGCCCGGGCGCCGGCGCTACTTTGGCAGCCCGGGTGCCGGTGCTGACGTGCTCATCCGCACGTCGTCCCACGCCGTCCGTCATCGGCGGCTTCATCTCGGATTCCGCTGCCACTCCGCCTCCACCGAGCGGCGTCCCCGACCTCACGCGCGATCGGCTTGATCACCCGCTCGTCGCCGCGATCCGCCTCATCTATGCCACGCGACCGACCTGGCCCGTTGGTTGCGGGCACCGCCGCAGGTCCCGTGAAGATCATGCCCGAGTTCAGCGCGCCCTTCCACCGATCGAGCAATGGGCTGCCGTTGCGTCGCCCCGTCGGGCCGCATCGCCGCCGCCCCGTGGTTCTCCTCGCGGCCGCATCGACTCGCACGTCGCCGTTGCGTCACCCCTTCGGGTCGTACTGCCGCGACACGCGTTCCCCGCCGCCGCCCAGAGGCCGTCCCCGCGGTTGCACCGACCCGCGCTCCACCGCTACGCCGCCCTTTCGAGTTGTAGCGCCGCGGCCCGCGGTCCCCGCCGCCGCCCCGAGGTCTTCACGCCGTCGCTCCGGCCCGCCTGCTGCCGCTGCGTCGCCCCTTCGGGCCGTAGCGCCGCGGCCCGCGGTCCACTCCACCGTCCCCGCGCGTTGACTTCCCGTGGTTTGCACCGCGCAGCCTCCCTTGGCGCGGGAACGCCACCGTCCGCGCCGATCTTCGTCACGCTGTCGGGTTCTTCATCGCCTACTTCGAGCATCGCCGTCGCACTTCTAACCCAGCCGCCGCCTCCGCCGTCAGGTCACGGCCGCCGCTCTTCTTCGGCGCCGTTGCCGCTTGTTCACCCGATCCGCACCGCCTGTCCACCCCCTTCGTCTTCGTCCAGCACCAGCTCATCGCCAGCGTCGTCGTCATCTTCCTCGACCACTTCATCTACTCCGACAACCGCGACCGACATCGGGACCTTCTACCCCACGTCGACTGGCGTCGCAACCGTCGTTGAGTCCTTCTCTGCTAGCCTCCCTCGACGTGGCGTACAGCTCGTGCAGGTCCCTAATCTACGCATGCCGGGTGCTTGCACCACCGATGCGTGCCTTCGTCCACGACATGTCCCCGGGCCTGGCAAGCCTGGTGCGGCGCTTCGTCAACTTCGTCTTCGTCCATCTTCGCATGCCCGGTGCTGGCAGCACCGACGCGTGCCTTCGTCTACAACGTGTCCCCGGGTTTGGCACTCCCGGTGCGACGCCTCGTCAACACCATCCTCCTTCTGGTGCACCACTACCTTGACACCACTGCGCCCATGACTAACTCGGCGCCTCCTTGCGCCCGCGGCTGCATGACGACTCTCTCGACACCGGCTACCCCGACTCGACATCGGCCACGGCATTCTTCACACGGCTACCTCGACCACGGTTACACCACCCTACGCTCTCGGCTGCCTCGACATCGGCACAAAGGGTTATCATCCACTTGAGCAACTTGTCGGCTTCCTCTACAGTCAACGCGTCCGCAACGCGACACCGTCTGCGCCGCTCCCGCTACGACTGCGGGCGGATGTCAGCCCGTCGGCTGCTATTCTCTCCATTCTTACCGTTCGCGACGCTCCTGTTGTTCGCAACGCTACCGCTATGACTGCGGGGGGATGTTAGGAGGTGTCTTGCCCTCCAAGTCTTGTACTCAATATATACTCGCCCTCGAGGGTCAATAATACATCCATCATATTCCGCAACAATCCTTCTCTCTCCCTTCTTACACTATCCTACAGAGATGCCCGTGTCTATTTGACGGTGGATTTGTTGTTTGATGGAAATTGCATTGTATGAACCAATAAACAAATTCACCAATGATACCTAACAACAAGCATATTTACAACAAGGGTCTGTCTAGGCCACGTTATAGCACATCTAAGAAAAGAAAACAATAGAAAAATGCCTGCATGAATCTTCGTGTAAAATCAATATGATATAAGACTTAGATGTGCAATACTTAGGGCACATCAAGATATATTTTATCAAAACTGTTACAACAAACCAGGGAGATGGTTTTCTCTCCTCCTGAGGTGTTGGTGTCTCTTTGGAGATGGGGCTTCTTCTCTCTTGTCCAAGTCGGGGTGTTTCTTTCGTGTGCTCTGAGTGGACAACGTGGCGTGCATGGGCTCCCCGGAGAGAAAGATGGTGATTTTGGACGGAACCATATAGAGATAGTGCAGTGCTACGCTTCGGCTGGCGGAAAATAAGAAAAGATCCGTTGCCTCGCTGACCCTTCGATGGACAGGCTTATGGCCGTTCGATGTGCCCAGTGAACAGCCACCCCTCTGCAACAAGAATGATGTTGTAGTATTTACTGCAACAGAGGTCTTGTTGCAGAAATTTTCCGCAACCAATGCCTTGTTGCAGAAATTTTTCGCATCAAAGACCTTGTTGCAGAAAAAATGAGGATTTTTGGGAGGCTGAAACAGGGCCCTTTTGCAATAAGAGGCTTGTTGTAATTGCAACATGCCCTTTGTTTCAAGAAAGAAAACCGCCCTCCGACGCCTCGTCGCCTCCGTCCGCTCCACGGGCGTTGCTGCAGGAGCTTGAGATGATGGTGGCCATGGCTGGCCACGACCGAGGAGAGCGTTGGCGCCGGCCTGTGTCGGCGATCATCTGCAGCAGCACTCCTTGCGACCTCGTACAATGCCCCCTGGCAGCGAGTTGGGTTGTGTGGGAAGAGAGAGATTGAGAAAGGCAGAGGAATGGGAACGGTTGGGACAAGACGACTCCATTCGCTCAACTAGATAAGGATGAGCAATTGCATATGAAAAAGAGATTGAGGAAGAGATAAGATGAGGGAGGGAAACATGGATGGTTCAGTAGGCCACGTGGCGAGCAACCAAGGTGGTGAACGCGAGCGTGTAATCCGCTGGTTGATTCTAATTGTTCCCCATATAGATAGGGCGACAAGCACCAAAAGACGATATGCTCCTAACTTGATCTAGTGCTGAGATTATGTGATTGCAGCTAAAAGATGTTTTGAAAACTAAAATTAATGAAAAATTATTTGAGGTCGACTATATCACTAGAAAGGCTCAATAGTTTGCTAATATATTGTATTCAGCAGAATGGGTTGCATAGTATTGATATTGACACTTTCATCAATAATTTTGCATAAAAGATGTACGAAGGAGTTGATCATTGGATGCTAGAGGTGCATGACATTTCTCTTTGAATGTGCTTTGTTACTTCTAGAAGACTAAATTGTTACTTATTATATCACAAAAAATATCATTGTTTAGCTTGAGTTTTTTTCTCCGCCCCCCCCCCCCCCCCCCCCCCCCCCCAACCCAAAAAAAAGGAGGATGGCTAGCTAGCAGTAAAAATAAAACCTAAAATCTTAAAAATGTGTACACACTATTTGGGCGAACAGAGCGGTCGGCTCCTGGCCATCGCCTGTATGTGGGCCAGGTGCCACCTGGTTGAAACCACATGGCTTGCTTTTGGACTATTGCTCTCTCATATGGTGGACAGGGAATATAATTTGGAAGGAAAAGCAATACGTGTTGTGCATTATCTCTTCGCATGTTACTGAGTTAATTACATTTCACAAAAATACAAAAAGACCATATCTATGAAACCGCGTGCCAGAATTCAGATCCGTTTTTACCGTTGGGATCCTCACGACGGGATCTTTGAAACTAGAACCCGCATGGGTATATTTTGATTAATTTTTTTGATGCCAACTTGGATGCTATATGGTGCAACTTTAGTAATGCATTGTGCGACTTTTTTCAAAACCAGTTTTTGCAGCTGCATGATCCAAGTTCCTATGAGGTTGCAACCTAGTAACCATGACAATATGATGTGCAACTAGTCTACTGCCCTGCCGAACTACCTAGTAGTAGATGTGTAACCCTTCATTTTTTTTTAATATGGATTAAGGGGACAAACTATTTTTATCTGTAGATTATTAGGGTACAAAGTATTTCCTTTTTTCAGTCGTCTACTTGAGCCAACGGCCAACCGCTAGACGGGTCTAAAATAAAAACAGCTTCTTCTCTGTCTATGCTTTTCGTTTTGAGAACCAATACGTAGAAACTGCTACTAGCTATTAACCCAGCGTGAATTAGCGTGAACAGGAGAAGAAACCTTGTTGGGTGCGTGTGACGACTGACGAGTCTCGGCTGGACACTGCTAGCTAGGTTGATTTAAGGAAACCATATAGTACCATAAAGGCATTGTTTGAGTCCTTCTCGGAGAGGGAATCCGCAAGCTTTTGCTCAATATCGGTCAAAAATATATGTTCGGTCGATCTCAGAACGATCGATAGTAAATAGCAAGCTAGCTCCATCGAGACTCCAAGCCCCAACACGCTAAGTTCTTATATAGAGTAGTAGAATGCCCGTGCATTGCTACGGGCTACAATGCATATAAATAAATCAAAAAAGTGATTAAAGTTGTCTAAGTGATTAAAGTTGTCTCTAAAGTCAAAGCTCATTTCTTCCTCATACGTATGGGTGTGTTCGGACATCAAACGGGCGCCCAATGGGCCGCCAAATATCCAACCGTCTGGAAAGTTCGGGCTTCCCCAAATCCAGCCCATATGTGGGGGTGAAATGTGTTTGTCTAAGTATCCGACATGTTATCTCCAACACACGATTCAAACACAAAAAGCCCACCCCACGACGCACCCTTCGTTTTCCTAACGGACCCTCCCCTTCCCGCTCAGTTTTCTGTCGTAGCGACATTTCTCACTGAAGCCCTCTCCTTTAAAGCAGGATGATGCCCACCTCACCTTCGCCATGGCGCCCTCTCTCCTTCACACCATACAGTTGAATGTTGTGCATTACCATGAAAAAAATACGATGTTTGGTGTTGGGCAAGATGAAAAACATATTTAATATCAAACTGGTTTCACTTTATTTCGAGCAAAAGGGAAATAATGGACGCATTGTTCAAAAGGATTGATGTTGTTCACTACTATACAACATCTATACAAATGTTCCAAAATAATACTTTTGCTTGCACCAATTGATGATCCTTCTGCACTTTGCAGTCACAACTAATTCTGGATATATTAATAATGCAAACTTGGAAAACGAGTAGAATAGGTTCATAGGAAGGGTAACTAACAAAACAAATCATACTGTACACTAAAAAATATATTTGTTCTCATGAAGAATTACGTAAATTGTGTTAATTACCAAATGAGGAAAATAGTCCATTCATACATTAGAAGCAATGCAATTGAAATTAGAGCACAAAGCACCACCGAAAAGATCATTGCTCCATAGGAGGCGAGTACCTTGTGAAGAATTGCTAGTGCTCCCAGTTTAGTTAAAAGAGCATAAGAGCCTACTCAAAAAACTTTCTTGTTTAGAAGCTCATAGATTGTTCATTGTTCTACATTTTCAGAAATAAAGAGAAATAATGAGCTAATGATAATGATGCCAACAAAAGAGTTAGCCTATTACTTAGCAAACAACCATCGTAGGTAAACTCACCAGGAAACGAAGGAACAGATCAGGGCTCTATAGATCGTAGGTAAACTGACCAGGAAACAAAGGAATAGATGGTAGGTAAACTCACCAGGAAATGAATGAATATATCAGTGCTATATCCAATCTTGCAAATCATTTGGAGATCCAAAGAAGACACATCCAGAATCATATGTATTCAAAGTAACAATCAAAGATCATATATGCTATATACCAAATTTCATTGCAGAGTGTAGATCCATCATAAAAGTTGATTATTTTGTTGAAATTAGAATGCACAAACAAGATTCATCACGAAAAGCCCAACCATCCATATGAATAACACAACAAGGGCAAGCTCAACATACAGCAGTATGGGTGTGAGTCCATTGAACCCGTGGTCACACGCTGGCCCTGCCTGCCACCCCAAGGCCACCGGCTGCTGCTCGAATCACACCTGGCTGCCACCTGGACCGCGCTCATGTCCGAGATAGTTGCTAACGGTTAAAACTAATAAGAGTTGCAGCCTTCTTTTCTGTGCCTGTTGTGTGTTTCTGAACATGGCAAAAATACATGTGTGTTTCTGAACATGGCTCGAAGGCAAGTTAGTGGGTATATAGCAGGAAAGAAAGCAAGAACTTGATAGGGAGCATGATGGTCTCCGGCAGAACTTGTGTGACATTGTCGAGCACCACGTCGTTGTCTCATCTTATTTTGGGATTCTCAAAGATGCTCGGCGGCCAGGGGAGCTTCATGTGGAGATTTGCCTGTTTCGAGCTGCGTTCATCGACGACAGCTGAGGCGTCCCCAATGTTGCCATCCTTTTTCTTTGTCTCCATAGTAGAACCCTCTCGCGTAGCGCAAGTGGTCTGTAAATATATTCACAATACTCTGAAAATGATCAAACACAACATGACATATTACTATTGATGCCTTAAAAAATAGTTGCAACCAAAACAGATGCATGAGGTTTATCTTTTTTATATAAAACGTATGCATTCTAGTCCAATATCAATGCCTTGATGCAACACCCAAGAAGTAGAGATATCTCTTTCATCAAATTATGCCTTATAATTTCATAGACCTTCTGAAGGAAAACCATAAGTTAAATTTACAGTAAATTTCACTTCTAGATTTCCCCCACAAATGCTAGTTATTCTCTAATTTATACTATTTATGAGTGAAACAGCCTTGAAATGCAACATATCAAGATATCAACACATTTATACCAGTTGTGCAATGTGTCGTCTTAGTTTGCCATTCTATAATCCATTGCCATCAAAGCTGCTGGCATAATGCCCTCAAAATCGTTCCCGGGATGATCCATTAACCTAGAGAGAGAACACCAATTCAACTATAAAAAGCAAAACATAAGGTTGAAATGTAATGAAGAACTCAGTTGTAAAATAAAAAAGAGAGAAGCTATCGTATCTAATTAGAAGCAGCAGTGAATGGCATGGTATATACTTATATTATATACATAATTCGATTTTAGAACACCCAAGTAGTCTGACAATGGTAAAACAGTGCTAGTGCCTGCAAAAAGTGTAAAAACAAAATGATGGAATGATAAAAAAACCATTAATAATTGATGTCAACAACATCTACTTTTGTCAAGCTGATGCCCTCAAACTTCCTAATGATCGATATCCCACAAATATTCCTTCAAGTCAAAGAAACGGTTGTATAACTTGACTCGTGGAGACCTCACCAGATTTTTCTTGCGTTTTTGCTTCCAAAAGGATTAATATGTAATGCATTAGAGGTAATAATTTTCTATGTTAGTTTCCAAATCATTTCCTAAATTGAAAACTTGGATAGCTGCCATGTTGAAAAGGAATAGCCTATGACTATGAGATGCCAAGCATGCCTTGTCATCTGGACCGAACTTCTCTGGACTTCTGTGAATCAACTTTTGACTATAGTTTTCAAGCAGAAAGTATCTCACACTTTAGTGTTTGAGCAACTCAGTATTTTGCATCTAAAGTTCCTCCCCTGAATATTTCTCGTGTTCAAAATATGGAGCCGTTATTCATTTTCCGATGAATAAAAGTCCAGGTATGTATTGTTGAATCTAAACCTCTTATTTTTCAGCTCAATCAACCAACAAAAACTCCAATGCCACGAGCTTGGATCTGATACGGATAGGCCTGGAGATGCACCATCAACTAAAGGCTAGTTCCTTTTACCCAAAGCTAATTGTGGTCACTTGTATCTACAGTTGAGTGGACGTGAAAGCACCCCTAATAAATTTGTGGCTCTTTGTACCTCCAGCATCAAGGTCATTCTTCCGTGGCTCAAACTTCAGGAGTAGAAACTACAGTCAAAAACCAACGAGTCAAAGCTTCCATAGATAGCATGCTTTGTTATATGTCAGTAGTCAGCAGAACAAAAATATTCTCCAAACTACAGTCAAAAAATCATTTGCACACATGATAAATTATGACATTGGTTGGTGAGGCAACGACATAAAAAAGTTGCTGCAACAGACTGAGTTAAGTGGATAGAACAAAAGTATCAAATCTAAAACAAAATAAACTGTATAGCCATAAAAATAAATCCAGACCTTGCAGTGCGGCAGCAGCAGTAAAACACCTACATCGAGCACCTTCAGTGAGGAATTGCGATTCAAGGTAATAGCTCTTCAGGCTTTCAACACGAAGGTTTGGGTGAGCAGCAAGCGCTGAGGAGAGCTCCGACATCGGGCGAGATCGGAAGAAGCCCGCCCATGCGATGGAGCTCGGGTGAAGGGGGGACCTTATGCGTGGAGGAGGGCTCCTGACATGACCTACCCACCTCGACGTGGAGCCAGTTCAGGCGGTGAAGAAGAGACACCGTTGCGACTGGTGCGGACCCGGCCAAACCTCGCTACCAACGGGGAGGAGCAGCTATGGCGACTCGATGGCAAGGCCGCGGTGCGCATCGTCCAGCAGGTCGGCGGTGGCGCGCCAGACGTCTCGCCGGTTCTCCATCACCCTCGCCTCTCTGTAACTCACTAACTCTTCTATGGGTCCCCCCGCTGCGGTTAGCCTCGCGAGGATGCAGATTGGGTGAGCGGACCAAACTGGTGGCGGCAAGGGAGGAGAAGTCGCTGTTGATGACATTGGTCGCGGGCCTCGCGGCGCATGGGAGAGATACGGGATCGGGAGCGAGGGAGGAATTCCAGCAAGGGATACGGGAGGATGGTGCGTGGGAGGCTGGGCAGTGCACGGGGATGTTTCCTTTCTTTTATTTTCTTTCCTTTTTACCGTGCGGGCAGAGGTTTCCATCTATCGAAGTCAAACGAAGCGAACGAAAGAGCGAACGACGACCTACATGCTCAGACTTTAGAGTAGAGATAGACTGATACATTGCTAGGTGTCGATGTATAGGGCGGAACGATATCTCAGCTTTTGCGTGCTGCCTCTGTCGTCGGGCGACAGCTGGTCCGGCCGCCCTCGTCCGCCGGCAGGACGATGGTCCACGGCCTCCGCCGCTCCATGGCCTCCTCCTCTGCCAACGTGATGACAGCCCATAGCCTCCGCCGCTCCATGCCCTCCTCCGCCGGCGGGACGATCGTCCACGGCCTCCGCCGCTACATGGCCTCCTCCTCCGCCACTGCGACGACCGGCCATGGTGGCCTCTCCATGCCCTCCTCCTGCCGCTGCCGCGAGACCATGGAGGTTGGCGGTCAATTTAATATGTTTACCGCCTGCACCACATTGCATTGCATCCTAAGCGACGATGATCTTGAGTTATATGTGCTTGACATGAGTACATGACGGACGACGTGCTGTTGGATGCAGGAACGCTGGATGATCATTCTGGCCAAGTGGGGTCTCATCTGCACAGTGGGAAATGCGGTGGTGGACATGAAGGTTGAGAAGGGGCCACCAGCATCCGGGAGGAGATGTTGTCGCTTGAGGAGGATACAATCTGCATGCAGCACGTGATGTTGTTGCTTCATGCGTCCAACGCCGGGCTGCAGGCGTCCACCGCCGAGCTGCAGGAGCTCATGGAGCCCTATATTGCCAGGTGGCGTGCCAACAAGGAAGAAAATTAAGAGATCATTTATTAAGTATAGTATATGTAAGATATATTAGGATTTTCGTGTTAGGCTAGCCATAGTGGGAAACTTAGCTAGTAACATAACACATCCGAAGACACATTTGCTTATGTGGTAAAGTGTTAATGATCAGAGAGGTGTTTGTAGTAACATAATATGTCTACAACCTAATTAATGCAGGGCTTGCATGACAATGTACTTATGATATTCCCCACAATAAAGATAGTAACATAGGCTAGTAACATGCATGTTACTTTTCTAAGTTACTTTCGACTATGGCTAGCCTTAGTGGATACTTGCATTGCACGTGCATGATATATTGCTACTAGTTATATGCTACTACAGCATGTCCTCACGAAATTGATGGATTAGTGCCACATCATGTTCACTTAATTTGTCACGGGAGAAAGAAAGTCTTAACCGGCATTGGATGAAGGCATGCAAAATACACTTAAGTTTTGGAAGAAGATGTCCTATTTTGTCTGTGGATTGTTGTTCAATCAGGACTCAATTTTATGAACGAAACAACACACCACCAACCATACCTAGCAAAGCAACAAGCATATGCACAAGGGCACAATGGGTCAGAGGTCTTTTCTCTTCTCTTGAGATGCCGGTGTCTCTTTTCTCGTCTACCTTGTGAGGTGTTGGTTCCTTTGCAAGGCGGAGATATTCTTCCTCCTTCCCATTGGCAGTGGGTGGTGGGTTTTTTTAATGACAAAGATCACACTGATCCATGGACCTTTCGTTGCGGCCAATGTGTGCATCGTTATCACATCATGGACAGCCTTGGTTGTCCAAGCGGCTTCGAAAATCTCAAGGAGAATCCCTCAGTGGAATCCTTGTGGTCACACAGATGGTTCCTTGCTACAGTAAAGTTCCTTCCGGCATGGGTGGTTCTCGTTGACGTCAACTCGTCCGAGTTAGGGGTTGTTGTTCTTCTATCTGGATGAGTTTTTTTAACGTAAAACTGTAGCTATACAATTCTCATGTCAACACAGAAGCATTTGTTTTAAGAAAGACATATGGGGCCAGATAAAGAACAAAGAAGCAAAGTGAAATTGGTAACCTCCCACAACGTAGGAATTCTAAGTAACATAGAGATTGTATATGAAGGTAACGTGCTCCTTCATCACGCCCCGCTTCTTTATTTTGGGTTTTCAGATTAAGAACATGGTAAATGCATTAACTGATCTACAGAACATCTACTCGATGTGTCTCAACATAATATTCATGCGTGCAATTTGTCTAACAGTACTCAGTGTATAAAATTAGTAGAAAGTAAAAAATAGCATGAGAGAATGAACAACCAACCATAAAATCTCAGTTTAATATAATTGGTGTATACTGAGTGTATACGAAGTTTAATATTCTTCAGAAGCAAATAACACCTTATGCAACACTTCCGAAAACAATGTCAATCATAGCCTGAATTCAGTTATTCAAGCTTAGAGGACAAAAATCATAGTAAAGTGTTCAGAACGCAGGTACGTTAAAGACATATCAGCTACGCACTTTTTATTCTATAATTGGTGTGTACCATAATAAACATACAAATCTTTTAAGTACAAATTACCAAACGTGTGTATGAAATTATATTTTTTTATGGACAACATACACTTTTATAATAGTTAATGTTAACTTCAGTTTTCTTTAGTAAGACACACATGAATGTTTTCAAAGCCTTAACATCGGCTCACTACATTTCTCTTCTCCTAAATTTACTAATCTCCTATCTAAATTTAGTCTAACACAACTGATCTTGATTCAGTTCGTACCTGTAGCTGAATGTGCATTGTCTGGCACAAGGGAACCCCAACGGGGTTGCCATCAAATAGCCCAAAATTGATGGTGAGTATGATGAGAAACATACAAAAATGTTGACTTCACGTGTCTTGTAGGTTTTTATTTTTAGTTAGATGTGTGTTAATGTAATGACTATGTTCGTCTACGTAACTCGACTCGCCGCCACCCGTGAACCTCTAGTCACCGCCCAGATAAAATTGGTTGTTAGTTAAATAAATGACACTTTACCTCATACCGTAATTCTAATTTACTCTATTGATCGATGTTTAACTTTGCTTTGATTTTGTTGTGTAAGCTTATTCTATTTTTCCTGGTTAATTTAAAGAAAATGGTTTTGTTCTAGAACTCCAGTGTCTATCACTTTAAATGCATTTGTGTTGTACTAAAACTGGTTTTGTTATGGAAATTTTGTTATTTTTGACTTTTTTGTTTGGGGCATTTTAAATAAATTTTCATTAAGTATAAGTCTTCTAAAATGTAAGGAAACGAATTATTTTCAATGATAATTAATTAGTGTCATTTGCATGTCATAAATGTGTTAGCACTCATTATAGTATTCTTATATATCTAGATAGAGGGTTGTCGAGTGTATGGATCTAATAAATATCAACTTAAAATTTCTATATGTCATCTTGTAGCATTGATCTAACTATGTTTTTTTTCTTTGAAAAGGAGGTTGAAAGCCCTAACCTCTGCATCAATGTGATGCACACAACCCAACTGGAGTATGATTTTGTGTCTAACTGGTTTTTCATGTGAGAACCCTTCGTTGTACCCCCACTGCTTGTTAGCATTTTGCTCAGTTGTTGCAGAAATCAAGCCAACTATTCTTGGGGTTTGGAAATTGGTGGAGACATAGATGCGCTGTAACTTATTACAACGAGAACATAGGTTCAAAATTTTACAATTCAGGATAAGGTAGTATTACCTTTTATTCTACGCAAAGACAATCGGTATAGTCTGTCTAACCAGTGATAAACAACCCTTAAACACAAGAAATTAGTCTTGCCTCCTTCCATCGATCCCAGCTAGAAACCAATCCTACTCACCAAGATTTAAGTATACATTCCTGATTCAGTGAAATATCTATGGGTGGGCGCATGTGCCGCACCATCATGTTACTCCACTTTAAGTTGTGTTGAATATCTCACCTAAAACCCCATTTACTCGTATGCCGACCAACCTTGTTAGTGTGCGGTATTTTAGTGTGCTGCATCGATCAAGATGTGCTTTCCTACCTTCAATGGTTTTTTTTTTATGAGGAGGTGTAGCCACCATGCAAAGTACCAAGGACAATTGCCAAGCCATCAAGATTTTATCATCTAGTCTAGTCATATGTATATGCACCATTGAAAAACAGAATGAATGAAACGACCTCCAACTAGACAAGTGCAAAAATCGAAGACATGTGCTTCCTTGCGTGATTTCGCATGGTTTTAAGCAAGGCAATATATATTGATCTTGGAATCGTGACAACTGTAGGCTACGGGTGCAACTTCAAAACACAAGCAAAGTTGAGGATTAATTAGATCAATATATACTTCGAAACACAAGTACTCCTGGCATGTCTAAAACACAAGCAAAGGTGAAGTACTCCTGTTATCGAATGGAATATATACTTCAAAACACAAGCAGAGTAGTGAGAGCACATGCCCGCCAAAACCAAATCGATCACACCGTGCACGTCTGGCCAGAAAGGATTCTATTGCACTTGCCCGTCTTTTTTTCTATTGAACGTCTAGTGCTATTATGATATGCTTTGTCATGTTAGCAACTTGTTTGGGAACGACATGTTGCGTGCGTGGGACGTGTCACGGCCGGACACCGGCCGGAGAGAAAAGGGACCCATAGTCGAAACAAAACAGCCGGCGCACGTACGTGCGTGTGCATGTCAAATCCGGACACTGAATGCAAGCTAAGATTATAGTTAAGGAGTCAAGGACTTCCGGACTTTTGTTTTTGAGGTAAACCACGTGCATTTATTCATAAGGAGAGTTACAAACCCACACATAGCCACGATCTTGAGGCACCCAGAAGACAACTGGTACAACACTTTGCAAAAAGGATCCCACTAGAAAAGCAATGGATCCCTTCAGGGACCAAAAAGCAAAACCACCAACAGTCATCGCCTTACGCCGGAGCTTCGCCGGAGAGAAGGGAGACACCAACATGCCCATGACAGAAGAAACGCCATAGCAGACAAAGCTGCATTGTGAGTCGATGAAGGAGGCTGCCATGCAACGTGAGGCCTTGTGGCTCGTTGACCGGGGATCATCCCCACGCTCTTCTACACGCTGCTCGATCGATCTCATCCAACACTGTCGGAGACAAGACTCGAAGCCGCATTCCTGCACCCGCCTAACATGTGTTGAACCGGTTGTTTTCCAGATCGGGTCGCCGCTGCCGCACTCGAAGAAGTAAGCACCAGCGCCCCCGCTGCATCTGGAACATAGCCACCAATCCCCACCACGACATTGCAGCAAACGTCGCCGCGACGGCAGGATTGAAGTACAAAGGGCCTCCACAAAGTCACTGCCGCCACTGCACCGACCAAGCTTGACCACCAAACATACCTGATCCACTGCCCACGACAGATGAAAGCACCAAGCCAGAGAAGGATGAGGAGACACTTTATTCACAGCCGCCATGAACGTCACAGCACTAGTGCAGAAAGGGGCTTTAGCACCGGTTCGTAAGGCCCGTTAGTGCCGGTTCTGTAATTGGCACTAAAGGGTGGAGACTGAAGGCCCCCCCCCCCTCTTTAGTACCGGTTCAACACGAACCGCCACTAAAGGGCCACCACGTGGCACGAGCCAGCGCCGTGGGCTGGGAGACCTTTAGTACCGGTTGGTATTGAAAATTTTTTTTAAAATTTTTTTGAATTTTTTTTTCTGATTTTCAAATTTCTGAATTATTTGACGATTTAATCTCTAATCACCCCTCATCACTGCTCAAGTGTGGAGCACTCATTCCAAATCATCTAACTTCCCGGCCGGTCACCCATCCTCTCACTACTCCAGCCTGAGCACGCTTAACTTCCGAGTTCTATTCCCCCTAGTTTCCAAGTCTGCACTTGTTGTTTTCCTGACAATACTAAGCTGTCAATCCTATTAACCCTCAGGAGTTTCACCGTTTGAGTTTGAAACTATTATTCTAAAAAACAATAATTATTAAGTAACAGTAATATTTCTTGAATAAGTAGTTTGATCATAGTTTGACCACAGTTTGACCAGATTTGACAAAAATTCAAAAAAATGAAATAATTATTTAGTAACGCTAATATTCTTAAATAATTATTTAGTAACACTGATATTTCTTGAATAGGTAGTTTGACCACAGTTTTACCAGATTTAACCAAAATTCAAAAAAACTTAAATTTGAGCATAACTTTTTTTACTTTTAGAATTTGAGGATTCTACAAATTTGCAAAACGGCCTATGGCGGTCAAAATCAGATGCGGATTTTCGTGCTGAACATTTTGATATATTATACGTTTTTTTCCGACATCGTATGCAAAAGATATAGTCATTTTACTTTTTCATAACATTTTTTTGCAAAACATGTCGAAATTTATGTTTTTAAATTTACCTAACTAGTAGATGTAGTGACATAACTACATCTCGAAGAATTTTAATTTTTGAAGTTTTTATCATTTTCTTTTGGTTTTTTTTTTCACAAAACTGAAAAGGCGATGGGGGGGGGGGTGGGGGGGGGGGGCGGGTAGAGTTGAAAATTGCCCTTTAGTGCCGGTTTGTGTCTCAAACCGAGACTAAAGGTTAGACCCCTTTAGTCCCGGTTTGTGACACGAACCGGCACTAAAGGGTAGACATATAGTCCCGGTTTGTGTCATAAACCGGGACTAAAGGGGCTCGTGGGGCCCCGGCCTGACGCCAGCCTGCCACCACCCCTTTAGTCTCGGTTTGTGACACATATGAACCGGGACTAATGCATAGCCGTTCGAACCAGGACTAATGGTACCATTAGTGCCGGTTCATTTACAAACCGGGACTATTGAGCTGAACATTAGGTCATTTTTCTACTAGTGCAGGAGCAGCATCCATGGCCGGTAGAAACACTAAGCAACCTAGTCAAAACTACTGTTGTACACACCACGTGCGGAGTTCGGCGACTCTCCTCCCGCCGACGACCTCCGACTGGAGGTTGTCAGGGGAGGAGAGACGCCGGAGGCGACGCCGGCAAAACGGTTGCTACTACCGCGGTGATTTCGCCACTTCCTCTCCGCACGAAAAGGGAGGGCAGTTAGGGAGGAGTAGTTATGGGCGAGACGCGCTACTTCCGGACTTTGTTGGGTCTTCTTCTCCAAGACACCCGGCCAGTTAACATCGACCGGCAATGCACATGCCATATTTCCCTAATATAATAATCTTTCCCTAATAATAAAGCAGCTATCGCTTCTGCCCGCTCACGGCTGTCATGATGATTTTGTAGAAAAGCCCCTGTGTTTTTAGGAAATCAACCAGCAGTCCATCATTAATCTAGCAGACAGGAGGAAAAAACACCCGTACGCATCTGCCTTCTCTCGCCTTTGCCCAGGCCAAGCTATTCCCCCTCGCCGCCGCCATGCATCAGCGCCCTCGCCGCCGCGGCCGCACCTCAGCCCGCTCGCCGCCCCCGCCGCCGTGGTCGCACCACAGTCTGCTCGCCGCCCCCGTCGCACCCCCACCCCCCAATGGATGCCGCCCTAACCACCTCATCCAATAGGACGCCGGCCGCGGCGTCACGAAGTTGCTGGCGTCGCCCAGTTCGGCGTGGGTGAAGGCGCTCCGGACGCAAGCGGAGGTGGAGCTTCTTCAACATATGCCTCACCATGAGGCTCGCTGTGCTGCTGGCGGACAGCCGCGCCCTCGCTGGTGTGGTGCGAGACTTCCAAATCACTTGGCGGCTGGGGTTGGAGCACTGTGTTGCCACAGCACCGCATCGGACGCGAGCACGGCATGGAGCAGCTGCCTCCTTCCCCGTGATGAGAAAGCCCATAGCCCCCTCAATCAGCATGCTAATCTCTTCTTATTATTCACCTTGAATCTATCATACACGTACAGTACATGCTTATGTATTGTCTCAATGATTATCCTTTTTTTTTTTAGGATTCAACTTGCGTTTTGTGCTATGTCACCAGTTCATGAGGTACAGTATGAATATATCTTGGAATTGATTCAGAGGCATTTTAATTTTGGAGTAGCTTGCATTTTATTCCACAAAAATAGAATTGATGATACTCAATCACCAAATTCTCTTTTTTTGTAGGATTAACAAATTCTTGTTTGATATGTATGTAATCAGTCAATCATTTAGATAGAATGAGGCTGGACCTCATGGCCAACCAGGAATCGCCAACAAAGTTGAACAACTTTATTTTCCAGGAAGGTGTTGGTTAATTTCTTTGAGATGGAGTGGTACAAATGGTGGGGGGGTTGATGGCAGTCAGGCGGCAGGTTGGGCATCGCGGGGTTCAGTGGTTGGAGACGGGACTGTTCGTCCCCGACGAGATCCACGCCGCCATAGCCAGATAGAGCCGGAGGGTACGGACGAGCACCTCTACGACGCCGCCGCCATCACCGCTGCTGCTCGCGCTGTGGAAATTCGGACAGATGTGTCATAGGTTGTAAAGAACATGCCGGTGCAGTCACCCGAGGTGAAGAAGGCCTGTCACCTATCTCTACCTCCTCCACTAGGCTGACAAGCACAACCGCTGACAAGTAACAAAATTACTGGAGTTAATCTCTCTTCTTCGTCAGCTTCCACTCAATACCACTATCACCAGGCATGAAGAGGCCGCATCAAATTCTTTTATATGATTTCAATTTGCTGCATGGTCGCCTCTGTTGTTGGGTACAGTATATTAATTCAATTTCTTTTTAGAGTTGAGAGAAGATACATACAAAATTCGATTCATGTTATTTGTTATCAAAAAATTGCACAGGTTGTTCATTAGTTTCCTTGTAGAATTTACCTTACGATGTTCTGCGGCTCGTCCGCTGGCGCCTGGTGGCTCTCCGGCAGGACCTGCGGGCACTCACCGTACTTTCCCTGCTCCAGCAATAGTCACATATCACAGCACCCAAAATCAGATCAGACCATCCTGATTCCCTGAAACAACAGCCGCAGCAGCAGCAAGAGAAAAAAGCTGATAAGGAAGTGTCCTGGTCCTTTGCCTGCATGTAAGTATATGCACTGATATACCTTCGCATGTCTGTTATGCTTAAGCCCTCTAGAATATTGTTTTCATGGACTCATGTCTGATATACCTTCGCATGCTTTTGCATCACAATTCACAAGTGAGTTTCCATCTGCTTTTAAACGATGATATCAACTTGATGAATTGTTTTGCATTATATTGTGCATCTATATGATGGCAAGCTGATATATGCAGAACACCAGATAATCCTCCAATTATTTTTGCTATTGCTGCCTGCGAAACTCGCAATGAGAGTGTGACAGTCTTGCCTGTTTTGAGTCTTTGCCTTTTCTCCCAACATTGCAGTAGGGGCATGGCTCATTTTTCATACAATTTATCTCTTCATTTATTTTCTTATGTACAATGGTAACATATTTATATTTACGTATCAAGCTAATTAATTTTATTATGTTCCATTTTTCTACCTTCTACTCAGGCTGGCTAATTCAGTTTTAACATCTTTGCTTTCATAACATTGCTGTCATGGATTTGATTTGTGTAGTTGTAAGATAAGCCGTGCCTAGAAGGAGGACTCAGAGTTTGTCGTTTCCGCCGATGCATGGCCAACCATGGTTCTTAGGTAAAGATGTTTTCTCCCGTTGCAACGCACGGGCATGTGTGCTTAAATGTGGTCATTAGGTTGTGGAACAGGAGAAACAATATGGTGTTCTTTAGCAGATGCAAACCTGTGTTCTATTTCATATGAAAACATATTTTTTTGGATGTCACAGAAAAATACCATGCTACTACATAAGTTTGAGTCAAACAAATTAAATTTGGAATAAGATCCCTAAAAATAATAAAGCGCTTCTTGAATGCATGGAAACAAAAAGTTAGATATCTCAGAGGTGCTATGTCATATATTCTGAAAGTGGCGCACATGGATATGTATATTCTTGGTTAGTTTTATGTTCTGCTTCTGTTGTATATGCCGAGTAAATGTGTTATTCTAAAAGGAGATGAAGTGAATTGTCTTGTACTGCAACCAATGGACATTTCGTTCTACACATATATCCTGATATTGTAGTGCCACTTGATTTCCTTTAAAATTGCAGTAACAATTGAGCAATATTGGCCTTTTCTTTTTCCTGTATTACGTAGTGATCATGGAGTCAAAGCTCATCGAGATGGTCTGTTACTGATAGTTGCACCTATAGAGCTCGCTGGTATAATACCTGCTGGTTCATCTAATTTATTTATACTTTATTTTTAGCTGCAACACGAAGTGGAAAATAAGCTTAGTTAGTTCATAAGATTGTATATTTTGTATAATTTCTGCTGGTTCCAGTCGCAACATGCCAGCATCTAATCCTTGCAGCAGCACCAGGACTAGACTTCCGATATTTTCCTATACATTTGACATTAAAGTTGTACCAACTAACATCCATCGATCACTAGCTATTACATGCAGTAGGTAATTATCAGATGTCAATGGAACATCCAAATCATTCAAATACGACCTCTAATTCTAAACTATTGTTTATGCTTAGACAAATCACAAAGTAGAAATCGATTTTAAGATAATCTTTAATAATAATAATAAAACAAGGGATTGTTAAAATGGTTAAATATGAGAATCTGCAGTACTGTAGGTCTTTACCTCTTCTTTTCCAAAGTAGAGAATACAAAAAAAAACCTGATCCCACTAATTGGTACGTGCAGCACAGAGGAACCGAGCAAAAGGGGAGCTTACTGCCTACGGGGTAATGGATAGGTTGTAGGGGGTGCTTGCCTCATATCTTCAATGTGAGCTTATTGATTTCTCTTCTATCAGTTAGTAAGCATTTTCCAAACTGTACGAAGAAATGTTCAGGAGTTAATCTACTTTGCTTACTATTCATGCAGTTCATGCGAGATCGCAGAATACTTTGCTTACTATTCTCTTCAATTATTTCCAGATTACAAGGATGCCAATGTTCAGGAGTTAATCTACTTCAGAAAAAACGACACACTATTGTGAAGTTGGTAGGAAATCAACCTGCTGTATCTGTTTGTTCTTTTGCGTCTGGCATTTTTTCGACTCTGTTAACACCAAACAAAGTAACAAACTTGACAAAACTGAAACTCATCTCCCAGATTTCTCTATGGAGCGCCATATATTCTGATATGTCCATTGTCTTTATGACTTACATTTCGTATGTATCTGGATTCTGGAAGCTAATTCAGCATGACCCACAAGTATTGATTTGTATGTTAGTGTGATGGCATCTCACTGGAAATATTGACAGAGTAAAGAAAAATATATATTAGGTGTGTGTTATAAGAATCAGTAGTCCATGCAGCCATGCAACCAATATGTAGTCAGACTTTAAAACCATTGTCATACAAAAATTACGCTAGCTTTTCGAGTACTTGGGTTATCCAGGTTCTTATATACAGGTTCCCTTTGTTGTAGGATGTGCTTTTCATCTATGGTCAAAATTATATCGGAATACTAATAGAGGCCATTTTGACATGTCTGCAGCTCTGGTTTAGATGAGGATGGAAAAATACATTGAGATACTTGCTTCCGGCTTATGGTAGACACAATCTACATGCCATGCCATGCCAATATTGCACATAGCGGTTGGAGTTGAGGAAGTTATCCTTGCCGCCTTCCGGTACCATCCAAACACTGTCATGCCACATCAGTTTCTGGTTGGACGGTGGTCGAAGTCAAGGAAGGCACAACGAAAGCAATTTTTTTACCCTGATGCAACGCACACTACCACACTGAGCCCCTATGCCGACGGCCAAGGCCGTCAGCATAGCCCTGAATCCTGTCGGTGTAGGTCTATGCCGACGGCCCCGTCGGCATAGGGCCATCGGCAAAATATGCGTCGATGTACCCCATGGCCCGTCGGCATAGAAAGGCCGTCGGCATATATTTCTATGCCGACGGCGCCCGTACATTTATGCCGACGGCCCCGGCCGTCGGCAACGCTCAGCGCCTAACGGTAGCTGCCGTCGCCGTCGTCAAATGTTGTTCGTACAGGAGGAGCCACGTGGCAGAGCTATGCCGACGGCTTAGCCGTAGGCATAGGTCTGGACCTATGCCTACGGCTAAACCGTCGGCATAGCCATGACACGTGGCGCTCGCTGGTAGTTCCTGGGGGCAGGGCTATGCCTACGGCTTAGCCGTAGGCATAGGTCCAGAACTATGCCTACGGCTAAGCCGTCGGCATAGCTCTGACACGTGGCGCTCGCTGGTAGTTCCGGGGCTGGTCTATGCCGACGGCTTAGCCGTGGGCATAGGTCCAGAACTATGCCTACGGCTAAGCCGTCGGCATATCCTGCCACGTGTCGCCCACTGGTAGCTCGTGGCAGCCCTATGCCGATGGCTTAGCCGTAGGCATAGTTTCTATCTGATTTTTTTTTTCTTTTTTCTGTTTGATTTCAATTCAAATTCACAGCAGATATACATATAATGAAATAGACATACACAACATATATAAGTAGCATCCTCACAACCAACACCATCACAACAATATAACTATCATCACAAACATAAGCATCATCACAAAGAACATATAAGTATCTAAACAAGCACACAAGTCATCTAAAGGACCATAAAAAACCACAAGTCATCTAAAGAACACAAAGGCTTAAGCGTCAGGACATCCAACACCACCGCCAAGGTCATCACCGCCAAGTCCGCCGAAGCCCAGGTCGTCACTGCTACCGGCAGCGCTACCGCCAAGACCGCCACCGCCACCGCATTTGTGGATTGGAGTGACCGTGCTCCGTGACCCGTGAGTAATGCCAACACCAGCACCACCACCAACGGTAGATCCACCGGTTCCCTGGATGTTGAAAAGACATGTTAAGGGGATATAAGATTGTGTTGAATAAACGGTTTGCTTTGGGTGAATAGTTTGGGGATGTACTAACCGGCGAGGGGCCCTGGTGCTGTGCCACAAACTCCTCAAAGGTAAGCAGCTCTGGTTGTGGTGGAGGAGGTGGTGCTGCTTGCAATTGAGGAACCCGTCCGGCCGCCATGTCCTCAAGAGCGTGCTGCATCCTGCGATTGTTCTGCTCATGGAATGCAAAAAGGCTCGTGTGCCACGCCACGGTCTCCTGGCGTGTGTACTCCATGTAGGCCTATGGTATGACATGATGGAACTCATAAAACATCTCAATGCGAGAAATAAAGTGAGCAATGAAGATAAGAGGGAAAATACTTACAGATTGCCGCTCCTGAAAGAGGGACTGTGACTGCGCACTGGTCATGGGCGTGCTCGTGCGCTGGCTCAGGCTCGGGTCGGTAGCTCGGAGCTGTGTGTACGAGATAGATGGAGTGATCACAGCATCCAGAACCGGCTCCCGACCGTGCTTCTTGGGCCCCATGCCCACCACCACCCTCTCGTCCAGATCCGCACTAATGGGGTTAGGTGTGCCAGGATGTAACCTCAGATACTCCTCAGAGTAGGCCTGCTTCTTCTCCGCGGTCTTGCCGTAGTACTTGGCCTCGCCAGTCTTAGGGTTCCTCTGCGTATGGGCGATCTCCCACGCCTCCATGTGTGAGAGCGGCTGCTTTAGTTTCTCCTCCTGCACCACGAAACAGAGGTTAGTCATACATAAGAAAGTGATGGTAAATAGAAGAAGATTGTTTAATGAGGTTAGTCATACGTGAAGTGTCTTGTGGAGAAAGTGGTTCCGGTTTCCCTGAGCATGTACTCCCTCCTTCCCTCGGTTAGCTTTGTTTTTTATGCTCGTAGCCGCCCAGGCTCCATCCTGACCACAGCACAGATCCGCCAATGCCGCCCAGGACTCGTCTTTTCCATAACACCAATTTGGACACACCTACATAATGAAAGCATAATGGCATGTCAACACGAAATGATGAAATGTACCACAAACATCGGAATGAAAAATCTTTTATACTTACCGCCAAGTACTCGTGCCTCTCCAAGGTAATGCCCATCCTCCGCGCTTCTTCCTTAGTCATCTTCACACCAAGAGCGTCGTGATAGTATGTCGAGATGGCCACCCGGCGCACCTCGTACTGCATCTGGCGGGCCTTCTTCTTGGCTTGGCGCAGCACGATCTGGTCGGCAGTGGCCTTGTGCTCCTGAAGAACTCGATAGTATTTCTACAATCATTCATGAAACCAAAATGGAAGAAGCCATGAGTTAAATCATTCATGAAACCAAAATGGACTTGCGCTTCTGAAGAGAACTCACCCAAAAATTAGTGATCACGGCCTTGGCATGGGTCTCATGGTCCGCGTGGGGGGCTGCTTCCCAGTGGTCCCAGCTCGTGGCCAAAACCCGACGGTCCGGGTGCCTGACTGGATCCGGACAGTATAGCCCCGGCCAGTGTACTTTCAGCAAGGCGGTGATGAGGCCGATGGGAATACGGGCCCCTTTAGGATATATCCAGTTGCTGCAAAAGAATGAAATATTAGCATGTGACAAGCAAAATAAAGAAAAATATAAGCATGTGACAAGCAAAAGAATGAAAATATTATTAAGTGGCACTTACTCTTTCCCCGTTGGTTCAATGAGCCACTTCTGGTCCTCGGTAGCAGGAATCTGCTTTGGGAGCTTTGCATTACCATGCAGCCACCCCTTGTTGTTGCCAACCCCCTCCCCGCCAGCACCATCATCCCCGCCACCCACCCTCTCCTCGCCTGCCTCCTCCTCATCCTCGTCCCCCTCCCGACCTCCTCCTCCTCCTCGCCCCCATCCCAAACCTCCTCCTCCTCGCCCCCATCCCGAAACTCCTCCTCCTCCTCCTGAACTCTCCTCCTCCTCCTCGTAGAGGGTACTCATAGAGGAGGGTACCTCACTTGAGGAGGGCCTCAAAGACAACACCCCTAAGTCGTGAGGGTACGCTCTTTTTGCGCGGACCCCCTGTAGTGGCTCCCCCACCTCGCCCTCTAGGGGCTCTCCCCCCGCCCCCTCCTCCTCTAGGGGCACCTCTCCCTAGACCTCCCTATGAGGAGTCATCCTCAAGTAGCCAGGGGGTAGGATTACGTGCTCGACCACTCCGACTAGGCATGCCGACGACCTTGCGTAAGAAACCCACGCCGTCGGCCTTCCCCTTGTCCATGTTCCACGAACCTGCATTGAAAAGATAATAAACAATTAGTACATTAATAATGAAGAAAAAAGCATAATAAAAAGCATTAATAATGAAGGAAAAAGCATAATAATAAATAAGAATAAAAAGGCATAATCCTAAACCATAGAAAAAAGACTTGAAACATACATCTGCTAGAACCCATACGAATCATCACTGTTGTAACCTATTTCTCGGTCGGTCTCATCATCACTATCAATCATATCATCTTCGTTGTCTGACGGAGGTGGAGGCTCGTCCTCGTCATTAGTGTCTTCGTTTAACTTTTCTAGCATAAGTATGTCATTTTCATTGACAATGGTCTCACCATCATTCCGTGCATCGTCGTCGTTTGGATCCACATCGTCATCACCCAATGGTCTAGCGTCATCGTTTCTAACCACATCATAATCAGGTTGCTCTTGATAGAACACCTTATATGCCAATTCTGACATTCCCAGCCTCGGCAGCTTCCTCGGGGTATTCTTCATCGAACGACTTCCATGCTTCTGCTTCCGATGGATGTACGATTTTATGCGGATGGTACCTTATACCTTGCTTGTGCCACTTCATCATTTTGGCAGACTCCTCCGTGAGGAAAAAGCGCTGCAGTCTTTCAATGAAATGGAGATACCGAAGAACCTTTGCGAGGATGGCTAGCTGCCTCTTCTCACCATCCTCACCGACCACCTCAAGGTACCGAGACGAACCGCACTCCCTACAGTACTTGTCATCCGCATACTCGTGCCTAAACAAAAGGCAATTCTTCGGACAAACATGTATTTTCTCATAATCCATAGAGAGTGCCTTCATGATTTTCTTTGTAGCGTACATGCTTTTCGGCAGTTCATGACCCTCAGGGAGGCTGTTACCCCATACTCGCAGGAACGCTTCAAAGCATTTCTGGCTACAACCATACTCAGCCTTGACTGCAATCAGTTGCGAGATGGCATCCAACTGAGATATTTTCGCACCCACATAAAGAGGTTTCTTCGACGAGGCCAAGACCTCCAAGAAGGCCTTTGCGGTTGCCTCCGGCTCCTCCGGTTCATTCTCTGAAGGTGTCGCATGTGCCGTTTCGGCATCAATGACATCATCTAGCATGTCTCTGACCCCGTCGTCCGCATAACCACCGATGCATTGTCGCATCACCTCCTCTCTACCACGGTCCCGCTCGGCAATGTTTATCGGTGGCATGTCAAAGTTTGGCATATATCCGTACGTGCGAAGGAGCTCAGTCATTTCCTCTTGATTTCTACGGTGACGTCTGGCACATTTCCCACAGGGGCATGGTGGGATAATTCTCATTGGACGACGGAATATCTCCTTCAAATACACATCGGTTTTCATGACCCACTCTGGTGTTACTCGATTCCGACGAAAAACTACACCCGTCCCGTCTAACCCTGAAACCGTTGACCGGGCGGTCTACACCTTTGACTTTCGCCGGACGCGGTTTGACCGATGGACATTTTCACCTGGGTGCGATAGCCAAGAACATAGGTATACTTCGGATCAAGGTCCAGGCACAACCCACCGCAAGATTCCCTCTGTTACTGCCCGATGTGGCGGTTCTCCCCCTCCGTGCGACGGCGGCGGTGACGTCGGTGAGGGGGGTCACACCACGGAGCCCGTGCTTGCACCCGCCACCGCACTTCCGGACGTGTAGGAGGGCCCGGAGAAAGACCTGGTGTAAGGGCATATTTCTCCTAAGTAGTTTTGGTGATTGATGACAATGCATTTGCGGACTAATCGTGTGCACTGAGCGTTTCAGAGATCTCCCGGTTTGGCACGAGACGATTTGGTGCCCCTCGAAGCTTGTCGAAGACGGCGTTTCTTTTCGGTTCTTTTCGGTGGACTTGAGTCGTAGGAAAGCCGTACTATTAAGAGTGGGTCCGCCTCGGAAAGGTTAGGGAGGAATCAACACGTACACATCTATTCCTTTGCACCACCTTTCTCTTGTTTCGATGGAGCCTTTTCTTGCTATCTTCTCCTTGCCATAAGAAAGGGTGCTGAGTGTAGAAAATCTGTGGCCTGCAGTAGTACCGCTCGAGGGAGAGGTAGTACCTCACACGCCCATGGTAGTACCGCTCCTCAGAGCGGTAGTACCGCTGACGTGCGGAAGTAAGGGACGGATGTAATTTCTTACATCCGCCCCTAGCGCGGTAGTACCGCTCCCGAGGAGCGGTAGTATCGCGATTGTCGGTCCATGTTTTTCCCCACGCGGCAGTAGACGCGGTTGTAATCTTTTAAAAAAATTATACGTAGATATGCCTACGGTTATGCCGTCGGCATAGCTCAATTTAATTAATTATTTTTTTTAAAAATTATTATTAAAAATGGGAAAAAAATAAAAAAAATGAACGTAGATATGCCGACGGTTATGCCGTCGGCATAGCTCCCTGCCACGTCATTTATCCGCGGCACCGTGGGCCCCGAGCTATGCCGACGGCATAACCGTCGGCATAGCCCCGGGCCCACGGTGCCGCAGATCGATGACGTGGCACAGTGAGGTATGCCGACTGCCGACGTTAGGGCTGTCGGCATACGTTTGACGGCGTGAGCCCGCCGGCTGTCCCAGGGCAACCAAGGCCACCTCTATGCCGACGGCCCAACTATGCCTACGGCTGCCATAGACATAGATGTTAGTATGCCGACGGCGTTTCTATGCCTACGGCCCCCGTCGGCATGGATGGAGGTATGCCGACGGCTTGTCTACGCCTACGGTTTTCCCGAAGCCGTTGGCATAGCTCCTTCTATGCCTACGGCAGCCGTCGGCATATATAAGGCCGTATGCATATAAGGTTATTTTGGTAGTGGCACGGGCATGATTGCTAGTTATAATAAAGGGGCTAATGCTTCTGCCCGCTCACCGTCGTTATTGTTTTTTTAGTTGTTTTTCTTACGTTATTTAGTTTTCCACGCGTCTGTAATTGGAGTTCTTACTTAATAGGGCCGAAATAACGTTTCACGCGTTCTATTGGGCCTGGAGCTGCAGACTTGGGTCTTGGGCCTTGGGCTGAAGAACAAGAGAACGCACGCACCTTGACCTTCAAAGAACAACGCACTGCCTTCCCTCAAAAATAAACAACGCACTTCCTGAACGCACGCACACGAACGCACGGCGTACGGCGCCGCCGACACGCGCTGCCGATCTTCATCTCCGACTTCTCTCCTGCGTCGCCCCCGCCGCTACCTTGCTCTCCTTCCCCTCCCCACCCAGCCCCAATTTTCCCCGGTGCCACCCTCAGCCTCCTCCATGGCCAACCTCGGCCGTGTCCGTTTTGGATCAGATCCGCGCAGGAGACCTACTCCAATATGTAGCCATGGGTGTCCGACCTGGACTCCACATAGAATTCGCTGCTATAAGACAAAAGCCTCGATTGAAAATCCAGCTAAATTGCATTGCGAGGAGATTATTCCTACACCACCACTTGCCCCTGAGCTGCATCTTCGGTTCAGCCAGCGCAACACTCATCTTCAGCACATGGATATGGAGGCGAGAGCCACTCACCTGGCCATTGTCAAAAATCTGAAAGGTAACACCAATCCCATCAATCACAATGCTTTTGCTGCCTTGGCTGATTCTGAGATTATTAGTTGTGCAACTAAGATGGGGGTGTTAATTCCGGATAATGACTTTTCTTGTGTTGATATTTTGAGGGAGCTGAAATCTATTAGGGTTAATTTGGTAGATAAAAATACCAGTCCCCATGATGATCAGGGGGGGATGATATGTTTATTACTAATGGGTTGGGTAAGGACACCCCCCTGAACCTAACATGGCTTGATGAGGATGAGATTGTTAATGAGAAGCCAGTGAAATCTAAATCTGCTAAGAAAAATAGAAAGAAAATTGATGTCAGACTTCCTAGGCCGGTGACTAGGAGTCAGAAAAAGAGGAATGATATTGTTGCTGAGATAGGTGGCTCTACCCTGCTCCCTGGTAGGGCCACCACAGCCAGAAAACAAACCAATCGTTCCAAATGAGAGGTCTCATTTGGAATTGCAGAGGGGTGGGCAAGAAAGGAATGGCCACCTGCCTCTCTGACCTTATTAGTGACCATTCCATTGACTTCCTAGGTTTACAAGAGACTTTGAAAAAAGACTTCTCTCCCAATCTTATAAGGAGAATTGACCCCTTTGGTAATTTCCATTGGGAGTGGGTGCCTGCTGTAGGTAGGTCTGGTGGTATCTTGTGTGGTATCCGCACCAACACCCTGGAGGTGCTGGGTTGCATCAAAGGCAAGTATGTCTTGCAGATGAACATCAGAGATTTTAAAACCAAAACTGCATGGAGCCTCTTAGTGGTTTATGGTTCTGCTCATGAGGAGCACAGGGAGGACTTCTTGAGGGAATTAGCTTCCTTTTGCCATAACACAGATTTACCCTACATAGTAGGTGGGGACTTTAACATTCTTAGACATAATGGTGAAAAGAACAAGAAGATGCAGCACTCCAAATCTACTGACTTGTTCAATGCCATTATTAATACTCTTGGTCTTAGAGAGATTTATATGAGTGGGGGCAAATATACCTGGACTAACAATCAATCTCATCCTATGCTCGAGAAGCTGGATAGGGTGCTGATGTCTGACTCCTGGGAACAATTGTTCCCCTTGGTATCTATGAGGAAATTGGTCAGAGAGCTCTCTGACCACAACCCGCTCCTTTTGTATACTGATGAGGATAAGAGGGAACCTTCCAAAACTCGAGAGTTTCGTTTTGATCTCTCCTGGCTTAAAGATGATAGGTTTCTCGATTTGGTTGCTAGAATTTGGAATAGGAAAGTTGCAGCCTCGGACCCCATTGATATACTTAATATTAAACTCAAGAGATTTAAATCTTACTTCAAAGGATGGGGTTCGGATAAATTTGGGCATGCCAAAAGGAGCAAAGAAGATCTGAGGATCGAACTAGAAATGTTGGAGGAGGCAGAAGAGGATGGCCCTTTGCCTCCTGAGCTTTATGGCAGAAAGGTTGATGTGTGTGTCGAGCTATACGAGTTGTTAGCGGCGGAGGAGATATACTGGCTCCAGCAATCCCATGAACGCTGGCTCTTGAGAGGAGACCGCAATACGGACTACTTCCATAAAATAGCTAATGGCCATAAACGAAAAAACACTATCCATGCCCTCAAATGTGGGGAGGTGGAGATCGAAGGCACTGACAACCTTCTTGCCCATGCCACTAACTTCTACAAAGAACTGTTTGGCCCGGCCCCTGGCAATATGTTTCACCTTGACCCTGATACTTGGGCAGACAATGAGAAATTGTCAGCGGAGAATAATGCCAATCTTACTAGGGAATTCTCTGAAGAGGAGGTCAAAGCTGCTCTGTTCGACATGGAAGTCAACAGGGCCCCGGGGCCTGATAATATTCCTGCTGAATTTTATCAGTGCTGTTGGGATATAGTTAAAAATGATATTATGCATATCTTTGATAGCTTTCATAAGGGTACCCTGGATGTGCAGCGCCTTAATTATGGGATTATTACGCTGCTACCCAAGCTATCTGGGGCTGATCGTATTCAGCAATTTCGGCCCATTTGCCTGCTCCGTTGTCCGTACAAGTTAATCACGAAAGTCATGGACAGGAGGGTTGCTAGGTACGCTGACATACTTATCAGTCCTACCCAGAATGCTTTTGTGAAAGGCAGAAGCATTATGGATGAGGTGCTAGCCCTACATGAACTCCTCAACTACACTCATGTCAAAAAAAGGGTTGGGGTAGTGCTCAAACTTGATTTTGAGAAAGCGTACGATAAAGTTAACTGGGATTTCCTATTGGAATGCCACAAACTTCGAGGCTTTGATAAAAAATGGTGCGGTTGGGTCGAGCAGATTCTCCGCAATGGCACGGTTAACATCAAACTTAACAATTGCGTGGGACCGTACTTCCAGAGTGCTAAAGGGGTACGACAAGGGGACCCCCACTCCCCTTTCCTTTTCAACCTTGCTGTTGAGTGCTTGACTAAAATGATAAAAAATGCCCAGAAAAACAACCTTATTGTAGGTTTGGCCCGTGGCTTGATTCCTTATGGGGTCGCGGTCTTGCAATACGCGGATGACACGATCATTTGCTTGGAACATGATTTGAAGAAAGCTGTGAACTTAAAACTGCTCCTGTACACTTTCGAAATGATGTCTGGGCTCAAAGTTAACTTCCATAAAAGCGAGATTCTCACTGTTGGGGGAGATGATCATATTAATAAAGCATATGCAGAACTCTTTAACTGTGACATAGGTCATTTCCCTCTTAAATACTTAGGGATGCCTGTAAGTTTTACTACCCTAAGGAACTCAGACTGGGAGTTCATTGTTGATAAATACCTAGTCAGATTTGATGCTTGGGTTGGTAATGCCGCTTCCATGGGAGGAAGACACACCCTGTTGGACTCGGTGGTCACCCAACTTTCTCTCTACCATATGTCCATGTGGCTGATGAACAAAACCTTTGTGGAAAAGCTTGATAAGCATAGGAGGAGGTTTTTCTGGCAGGGATGCAATAAAAAACGTCGTTACCATCTGGTCAGATGGAGCAGAATTTGTAGGTCCAAAGATAAGGGTGGATTGGGCATTAAAGACTTGCGCAAGCAAAACATTAGCCTTATGCTCAAATGGTGGTGGAAACTTGATACTCAAAATGGGATTTGGCAAGATATCGTGAAAGCTCGATACCTACGTAATCTGACAGTTGCGACTGTCGGGCCTCGCTTCAATGATTCACCCTGCTGGAAAAGTCTTTTAAAAATCAAGGAGCTATATATGATTGGAAGAAAAATCCATACGGGATCTGGTAACCTGACTCGGTTATGGAAAGAATCCATCAACGGGCTGCCCCCATTCATGGATCAATTCCCTCGTCTTTTCAGTATCTGTGTAGAACAGGACTGCACTGTGGACAAACTGGAGTCTGTGGTCTGTACTGATTTCTTTCGTAGAAGACTTGACAACGAGTTAACAGATCAATGGTTGAAGTTGAGAAGCTGTCTTCACAGGATGAATCTGTCAGGCGACAGAGACTCTGTTTACTGGAGTCTGAACAAATCAGGTAAGTTTACAACCAAATCCATGTACAAATGGCTAGAAAAACCTCTCAGTGGGTGCAATTACAAATGGATTTGGAAAGCCAAACTTCCCCTTAAGATACAGATCTTCCTTTGGCAACTCTCTCAAGATGCGGTGCTTACTAGGCATGTTATGCGCCAGCGAAAATGGCCAGGGAACCCTGTGTGTTCCTTTTGCCATCAAATTGAGACATCCCAACACTTGTTCTTTGATTGCTCTGTGGCCAAGGTTGTCTGGCGATTGATTGGGGTCACCCTCGGGACAGATTTATGTCCCCGTAATTACTGGCAGTTCTTTGTTTGGTGTCATTCCTTCCTGCCGGGATGTGACTCGTTCTATACCGTGGCTCTTGGGGCAGTCACTTGGTCCATCTGGCTGGCTCGAAACAAAGCTACCTTTGAGAAAAAAATGATCAAATCTCCTTTTGAGATTGTCTTTACGGCAGTTTCTTTTCTCTTGTATTGGGCAGGTCTGCAGGCTGGAGACGACGTCAAGCAACGTCGAGCGGGTGCTGAGATGATTCGCAACGGGACCCTGCTGCTGATGAGGGCCTGCGACGCGTCCAAGGGTGAAAAGTGAAGTTGCAGCGCTTGTTCTGTCGTCATTCTCTTTTGGCAACTGTTCGCTGGGTGGCTTCGTAGTAGTAGCCGCGCAACAAAAGACTGTTTAGCCCCTGTGCTGTGATGACTTCCCATCCTGTTATTGTAATAGGACTAGTGTTATTCTGGTGCTGCTTAGGTTTTCGCCCCATAGCACTCGTCTCGATGGCGGGCGAGTGCGGTGGGTTTCCTAGCAGCGCGTTGAACTCGCTCTCCCCTTCTCCCTGTTCTTGGACCTTGTTTCAGTCTTTGTATTTCCGTTCTAAGTAATGGAAAGGGGGATAGCCCAGTTCAAAAAAAAAAGTCTGCAAGTTCGGAACGGTCCAATGTCGCCTCCGCCCACTTTGCCAGAAGATCACCCAATGTCGCCTCTGTCGACTTCGCCGGAAGACAATCCGCTGTCCGACAATGTTCCACAGTTCGCCGAAACTTCGTCGGCCGGTTCTCCACTTGAGGTATATAGACAAGGAGGATCAAAATCATGGTCTTTGGTTTTCTGCAACATACAGTTCATTGCTTCAAATATGTCTATGTTCTTATTTTACTACTGGTTGTGATTGTGGTACATAACACTCTGATGTTGAAAGCGTGGATCAGGTCCTGTAGTATAAGTAGCACATATAATGGTTATAGAATGGAAACTTTGTATTATTTTGCCGTCGTCTTTCGTTTGTGAAACTAGCTGCAGCAAGTAGCAATCTGAATTGATGCAAGCAAGTAATTAACACCTTGATTAGAAAAGACAAGGTCAGCTAGCGGCTCGCCGATGTCTTTCATGGGAGCTGAGCAGATAGCAAGCGGCACGGGTGGCATCATTGGCACGAGCGACACCAGAGCACCCGCGTCTGCTAGCTACATCGGTCCGTTGCTTTGCGGCTGGAAGGTCATTCACGGCCAGCGTCAGTGCGTGTGGCTACTTGCAGCCCTGCCGCCGTCTGCGCTTATTGCCCAACGGTGCTCTTCCTCCACTGTCGTGTGCTGCCGCTCCTGCTCCACATAACTCCTTCCTCTCCTCTTCAATAGATGAGATGTCTGAACCTGTGGTAACCTGCTCTTCATTGCCCTTCCATGATGTGAGATCAAAATATTGTTGTTTTCTCTGGTGACTCTGCAGTTCGGCTCAAGCCAAAGAGGGGCTAATCTCTAACAATCTTTAGCAAGAACTCGATCCACTCATCTGGTCTAACTTCCACCGCTGAAATTCTGCATCCACATCTCTCTCTCTCTCTCTCTGTCCGTGAAAACCCTTGCTGAATTTGTATGGTAAGAGTGCTCCCTCCTGTTACATACATTCCATTGAGTACTAAATAAATTATTTTCCGGCTAATTCAATAGAATTTAATTAGGATGGCAAGTAATTATTGGTGATAACTACTTAGTTTATTTTTGTACTCTTAGAGTCTTGTAGGATTTTGTAATTGGGCTGAGATTTGTCCTCTGAATCTAGATTTTTTTTCTTAGAGTCTCTGCCCGTGAACACCATCCGCCGTCCGCCCATACTCCACACTTCGCCAGAACTCCATCTGTCGGTTCTCCACTTGAGGTATGTATGAAGCTAACCTTGGAATTTCCGGATAGTCGTCTACACGCCCATGTTTTGTTTGCACCAGGTCAGGTCAGACTCCTTTAGTAGGGGTGTTTTCTACTTTTTTGGTGGGAGGCTTAGCGATGTAATCGTGACGATATTCTTCAGTCAGCACTACTACAGCATGCTCCTCCCTTTACTTACTTGTGTCTGTAGGGTGCCCAGTAGTTTGTTCTCTACTACTGAAAGTATTTTCTTCAGTTGCGGGAAATGTAAGCTTGGGTACCAATTTTACACCAAATTTGTGTCGAACTGCCGATAGTGAATGTCTAAACTTGAATGCTAGACCTACTTATGGTTAATAAATCTTGTTGTTCTCAAGACTCAACTATGGATGTCGAAATGTAGATACTGAATGTCTAAACTTGAGTGCTAGACCTACTTATGGTTAATAAATCCTGTTGTTCTCAAGACATAACTATGGGTGAACAATTTTGCAAACTTTGTCTGTTGGCATAGACTCAAGCAAGCACCTCTTTGAGTTGTACTTGCCATATTTAGGAGTTAGTTAATCCTCTTTGTTCCTATTGGTGCACACGAATTTGGATAGATGATTATTGATTCATGTTTGATCTATGATATACATGTGAATAGGTCGAGAAGGTGGAGCTATAATTAAGCACCTGTTGTACTGCATCGGTATATGACATATTCTCTATTACCTGAGTCAACACCCACTGCAGAGCATAGGGCTTGAACATGGGTAGCAGGCTGGGTGCGCGCCCATGCATACACCTATAGCAAACTCGACGACCCATTTCTCAACTAATCATAATTCATAAGGAACATGACCTCTTCGAAGCATGCTATTTGCATAGTATCTTGAACGATGTTATGAAAGATAAAATCATAACAGTAAGAACTCAAGTTTGTTCAGTCTCTTTGTGCAACCAGTCATGCCATGGCTTTTCGTAATTTAGGTAACTAAATAGATTAATCATTAGGTAAAATATACTGATATGTATTTGCAATGATTTCATCTTTCTTTTCACCTCCCTGTTCTTCTTGCTGGTGGTTTTGATTTTAATCAAGCAGTCCAAAAGTCTTCTGGTATACAATGTCATGTTATGTTGCGTTTGTATAGTGGGTCTAGAAAAATGATAAAAATCATCGTGTTCCAATCCAATTAGAGGCTTATCCGATACCCATCATATTCTTCGTTCGTTATTCAGCTTGTTGTTGTGTGTATGTAGCAAAATCTCGGACGCTATAGCTGAAGTAGCTTTTGTTCGATGTTGCTCTTCTGTCCATTTTCTTCATTTTTATTATGACAACAACATTGTAGTTTAATTATGGCTGATGTGTATGCCAGAAGTAATTTTGTCATACCGTCACTATGTTTGTGCTGAAGATCAGTACATATGGAATCAGCTGAGCTATTATTTGTCTTTCATTAGTTTATTTTTCTTCTTTCCTTTGGATGAAGTGTAGATTCTTTTCCTGGTCTTTTGATGGTCTGCTAGAGTTTGACAATGCTTTAGGCCATGTTTGGCTGCTCAGTTTTTTAAACCACGGTTTTAAATGCTTTGACGCGTTTGCCATCAAGTAATACAGTAGTTTCATAAACCGAGGTTTCAGTATCGTGGTATTTTTGGAGTATTTGAAAAAGAGCTCAACATCTCTTTTTTCTAAACCAAAACGAGAAAGCTTTGGTATTAGTAACTGAAGTATTCACAGCCCAGGCATTGGAATACTGAGGTATTAAATTACTATAGTTTAGGAAAAACTATGTTATATCTGTTTGGTTATGGCAAGTATCAATGTGAATTTTTAATTCTTGCAGTTGCTAATGCACTGGTATTTTAAGTTCTTTTAATTTCAGAAATAATATTCAATTTAGAGACATGGACATAGCAGAGGCGACCATGTTGTATCCAAGGTGGCATCCCCACATCATTCAAATTCCTTTTCTCTATGATGCATAGATGAACTTAATTTGGCAGGTGTAGAGGATATTACTATTGTGGCATGGGTTCACTTCATATATACAATTGCATGTGTTACCTTTAGAAATTTCATGGAAGTATTTGGTGGTGTTTTCTCGCTCCTGATTGTAATCAATCCTTACCAAGGATGGCGTATGCATCAGGCAACAAAGGATGGTGTATGGACCAGGCAGCCCTCACGTTCAACTCAATGAGATTATTTTTTGAAGTTTTAATCATTGCCTTGCGTAGGTGCGGTTCAATGATAACTCACCTAAGGATTTACCACGTTTGAACGAACTGATGACGTGGATCTGTGGGGTCTTTAGCATGTTTATCAGAAAAATAGCAGTGTGTGATTTGTTTGATCCCGTTGCAACGAACGGGCCCTTTTGCTAGTATATATCTATTCGATCGATCACAACGTTAGATGTCTGGTGAATCGCCTTGTCGAAACTCCAAGCCCTAACACTTACATCAATTCATCGATCGAAGCTCACAAAGCCTAGCAAGTTAGCTCCGTCCGCCAAGACCATGGAGGTAGGTTCGCTCGCTCAACCGATCGCTCGATTTGATTTACTTACTAGTACATGCCTTCAGGGAGGCTAAGAACGACAAAGACGATGATGATCTGCAGGGAACCTTGGTGCTCTGGGTGGGCGGCTATCTATACCTCCGCGAGAAGCTCCTCGTTGACGCCGAGAAGAGGGTCTGCTGGACGTTGGGTCCGGAAATGGGAAAGAGGCTCTGCGCCACCGACGGGCCCACGAGGAGGATATGAGGAGCCTCCGGCAGGAGGTGAAGGAGCTGCGAGAGCTGTTGGCACTAGTAGAAAACAGGGTTTTGGTCCTGGCCAGATAAGAGCATCAGTCCCGGTCGTGTTACGAACCGGGACTAATGGGTGCATCAGTCCTGGTTCGAGTGGCCAGGGCGCCGGCCGGGCCTCGGGGGCCATAGGTCCCGGTTCGTCTGACCCCTTTAGTCCCGGTTCCAGACACGAACCGGGACTAAAGGTCCTCGCTCCTGGCGGAGCCCCTTTAGTCTCGGTTGGTGGCTGGAACCGGGACTAAAGGTCAGTCTTCTGTCCCGGTTCTAGCCATCAACCGGGACTAAAGAGATGCCTATATATATGCTCGCCCCTGCCCGCTCACTCCTCTGTTTTTTGGCCGGCCGGCGTGTGGGACGTGTGTGCTGCTCTGCTCTCACCTCCTATGCACATGATGTGTTCGATGAAATGCCCGAGCCACACTTAAGCTTTCTCCTCTCCAAGCTTGACCTCCAAGCTCTATTTTCCTCAAGATTTGTCTAGATTTGGCGGTGCACGAACTACACAAGTGTTCTAAAAGGTTAGCAACTTCATCCTTTCGTCTCTCACTGCTAGTTTAGCTCATTTTAAATGCTCTAGAAGTAGAGTGATTTTTGGGTTTAGCGGTGGAGTGTATGTGGGAGTTCTTTTGATTTAGATCCATAATTTGAGCTCAAATTAACTTCTTAGAGTCTGCACATGTGTAGGGTGCCGTCCCGTCCCCGTCCTCACCACCGTCGATCGCCCGTGCCGATCTCGTCGCCGGCACCACCGTGGTGAGCCTCTTGTTCTTATCTTCTTTTTAAAAGAAAAAAATTCTTACTTGTATGATTTAGATAGCTACTTGTATAATTTTCTTACTTTTATTATTGTTTGTTATTATATAGTGCCATGGTTTTGGTATCCGCCTCCGTCGGCCCTCGTCCGGTCTATGATTCGGATGTGGTATATTTTTTTATAACTATTTGTTTCATTTAGTGTTTATGACAATTATGCCGACCAATGTGACATAGATGTTTTTATCTAGGAGGTATGTGAACCGGAAATTCCAACCGACCCTCTTGTCAAGAGGTTAAATTTCGTTGAAAAAGAAAACAAATATTTGTAAGAAAAATTGAAAAGAATTGAAGAGGAGAAGATGAAATTGGAGTTGCATGTTGCCGATGTCGTCGATTATCACAAGATCCAGATGGATGCAATGCGCGTGAAGATTAGAAATATTAGAAAATATGCCATTGATAATGAGGCTTGGTATCATTGTGCTGTTGGATCAATTGTTACCTTAGTTACGATTATGATCGCATTTGTTGTTGCATTTAAAAACAGCGTCAGTCCGGGTTAGTTCTAATCAAAACATACCAAAACCATATAAAATTATTGTGAACATGGCATGAATACTTTATAAATTATAAATACGTTGAAGACGTATCAGCATCCCAAGCTTAATTCCTGCTCGTCCTCGAGTAGGTAAATGATAAAAGAAATAATTTATAAAGTGTGAATGCTAGCATAGTGCATAAATTTGATCAATGATAGTTCCAAACACTTTTTCTAGCATCATTATATATCATAAACAGTAGCTCATCTCATAAAACTTCTCATGATCAAGTAACAAGCGATTCACATATTAAAGTATAGACCATAAGTTTCTTGAAAACTAACAAACTATGCTTTCAGTCACCAAACAATTGTAATTCATCTTATTTTCAGGAAGGGTCTATGTAAGAGCTTTGATTTAGCAAATTCCACATACTCAACTATCATATAGTCTTCCATTATTGCTAACACTCAAAGCATATTTTTAGAACAAATAGCATCCGTTGAACACAGAGAAAGATAGGGGCTTAATGTTTCGCATCCCAACTTATTTATCATATAGATAATTGTCAACAATAATAATTCATGATCAAATATATTTGAATGGCCATATATGCTTGGATCTTTCTCTACCACATGATGCTTGCCAACTAAAGAATAATTGAGGTTGAACTAAGAAGGAATACTATTGACTCTTACATAAAAGTAAATACATGAAAGTAAACATGGCATGAATATTTCATAAATTATAGATACGTTGGAGACGTATCAAGGATTTACAAGTAATCTTTGGAAAGGGTCCTGGCGGACAATCTGTTCCGAATGACGCTGAGGGACACGCACCCGTGTGGAAGAAGAAATCTATATTTTGGGACCTACCCTATTGGAAAGACCTAGAGGTCCGCTCTGCAATCGACGTGATGCACGTGACGAAAAATCTTTGCGTGAACCTGCTAGGCTTCTTGGGCGTGTATGGGAAGACAAATGATACACCGGAGGCACGGGAGGACCAGCAATGTGTGCACGAAAAAGACGGCATGAATCCAAAGCAGTATCAAGGTCCTGCCAGCTACGCTCTTATCAAAGAAGAGAAGGAAATCTTCTTTGAATGCCTACTCAGTATGAAGGTCCCGTCTGGCTTCTAGTCGAATATAAAGGGAATAATAAATATGGCAGAGAAAAAGTTTCAGAACCTAAAGTCTCATGACTGCCACGTGATTATGATGCAATTTCTTCTGGTTGCATTGAGTGGGGCTTCTACTGGAAAACGTTCGATTAGCCATGGTGAAGCTATGTGCATTCCTCAATGCAATCTCTCAAAAGGTAATCGATCCAGAAATCCAACAAGGTAACAGAATGATTTGGTGCAATGTCTTGTCAGTTTCAAGTTGGTGTCACTAGTGGAAAACAGGGCATTAAACCCGGTTCCAGAGGGCCTTTAGTTCCAGTTCTTAAAGCGGGACAAAACGAACGGGACTAATACCCAAAACCTTTAGTCCCGGTTGGCTTACGAACCGGGACCAAAGGTGCTCCACGTGGCCGCTGTGGGGCGCCCAGGCAGGAGGACCTTTAGTTCCGGTTGGTAACACCAACCGGGACCAAAAAGCAGCCACGCGTCAGCAGCTCGCAGGCGCTGGGTTTTATTTTTTTTTTTGAAAGGGGGGGGGGGTTTAGGGGTTTTAAGGGTTTCATATTGTGTTAGCTAGCTACTACATATAGAGAGAAGTGACCTCTCTTTCTCCATGCTTGGTCGACGGTAGCTACTACATATAGAGAGCACTCGACGCTAGCTAGTAAGCAAATGAAGGAACCATTAATTACACAAGATCGTCATGAACATATAAAGAGAGAAGTGACCTCTCTTTCTTCGTGCTTGGTCGAACAAAAAGTTTTCGTTTATCTATCCGAAGTTACTACATATATACAATATAACAACTCTTACGATCCCTGACATCATCTACCGAAAATCCATTTGAAGTTCCATATGGTATTCTCCCTTCTCATGTATGACGTGGTCAAGAAAGAATCCCGCCAATTCCTCTTGAATTGCTCGGATGCGATCATGCGGTAGGAGTTCATCCCGCATGTGCCACATCTAATTTAAAGAAGGGGCTCAATACATATATATGAATGAAACTCAACACAATTGATGGTAATAAAATAAAATTATGAATATTGTTTACGTACTTCATATTGTTTGTCAGAGTAGCCCCGCTCAGAGGTCGAGTGGCGCATGAACTCACAAACATTGTATCCACATAAATTATTCTCGCCTTCCTGCCACAAGCACTTTACGAGAATAGAGTTCAATCAAACTGATAATCAAGCATGATAAATGGTATTGATGAAACTAATATCAATGAGAGATGTGCGGAACTAGCTAGTATTACTTGCTTTGGGGCGTGTAAATCGCAGCTCCTTCTGCAGACCCGGAACCATTCTGGTGAATTTTTTCCAAACCCTGCCAGGCAAATAAAATGATTACTTGATATCAGGAAATGAACGAAAATTGCCGATATGGTGCGATAATGATTGAACTTACTTCTGGAAAATTGCAGTCACGTCCGCATAATCCAAGAGATCTTTACGTCTCGAGTCTAAGATAGTTACTACTCCCCTGTCAAGCTTAATGGATAACAGAATAAAGTGGAACCTGCGCACGCATAACTCATCAATTACATTACTTAACCTCGAGTAAGCCAAACGGAATATGCACAAGACAATAACACTCACTTGAAGTTGTAAGGAAAGAGTATTTTCCCTTTGTTTTGATGTCGAAGGAACGATTTAAGCAAGTTTTGCTCAGTATCTTCAACTCTGTTTTGTACCGTCCATTCATTTACAGTATTTTGGCTAATGAACCCAATGTCATGGATTTGTCCTCTTTTGCATTCGACGATCTTCAATCTGCATAATATATATAGTGAGGATGATTATATATACATGCAATGAACGAGCTGAGCTAGAGAATTAATTACAGAAATAATACTTACAGACAGTAGCAAGTCATGAGTTGTTTGTCAAGGGCCTGTTGATTAAATAACTGAAATAATCCCACAAATTCAACAGGCATCAAGTCGACTCCAATGAAGTCGTGCTCATCTTTAATTACCAGCATCAGACTGTCGGTCCCAGACTTCCTGCAGGTTTCCAAGTACCATTCATGCATTCTTTGCATCATTGTTGGTAGATGTGGGAGCTGATCATGTTTGACGAGAGGCTTCCCTTGCTCGTATCTAAATTGCTCTACTACCTCAGCCGTTTCAAACTGTACATCATCACCCACGTAATCACCAAGAGTGGTACCGGGCAGTAGCCCCGGATGATTAGCGACGATATCGCTAGACACCTTCAGCGGGGGGCACGATTTCTTCTCATGTTCGCTGAGCTGGGGATTTTTTTTCCCACTTCTTTGTTTTGCTAGCCTTGCAGCACTGGTAGTACTTCCCGACCGCCGCGCTTCACCATATGTTATTCCAATACAGCGATCATAGTTGGATTGCGGCGGAGACGGTGGTGGTCGCTTAAGGGCATCCAGAGTCCGCTTCGCTTTCACCGGATCTACCGTTTCCTTCGGAGGTGGAGGTTTCCGTTCAAAATGGGCCTGCACTTGGGCTGTCACAATGTCATCGGTTTCCTCGTCAGTCCTCTCATATGGTAACTTTGGAAGAGCCTTGAGGCTTGGACCAGATTTGAATTTCTTCCTGCCTCTTGTACTGCTAGCCGCCAGAGCGGCGACGTCTCTCTTCCGCCGTTGTTTAGGCGGCGGAGTCCGCTGACGCGCCGGAGGAGGAGTCGGAGTGCGCTGACACGCCGGAGGAGGCGGAGTCCGCTGACGCGTCGAAGACAGCTCACGCGCCGGAGATGACTTAGGCACCTGATCAGATGGCTGAGCTGGATTGTGAGGAGTTTGCTGAGGGGCCTCAACCGGCTGAGTCTGCTGAGGCGTCCAGTTTGGAAGCTTGATGTACTCCCTTTTCCATAGACAGGTACTCCTTAAAGCATTTTCCAGATGAATATCCCCTTCACCTGTAGCGTAGTCAAGCTCCAGCTCCTCAAATCCCTCCATTATTTCATCCACCGTCACAATAGCATAGCCATGTGGAATCGGACGATAATGGAAAATTCCTTTAGCTTGAGGAGGTACAATAGAGCCGACCGCCGCCTTCAAGGTCAGGTTCTGGCATTTCGTCATTAGCACACAATGTTCAGCCTCCGTCATACTATCCACAGGGTAGTGAGGAGCCATGAAATTAGGCTGAACGAGCTCCGTGGAAGCCACGCTGCTTCTCCGTTGTGATGGTGGGGTAGCTTCCGTGGCAGCGTCGAAGGAAGGATCTTCGTGCCGCTGAGATGGTTGGCCGGTAGCTCGCTGGCTCTCAAGTTCCTCTAGTTTTGCTAATCTTGCACTGAGCTTCTGCATTTCGGTTGCTTCCTCTTTCTTCTTCATCTCTCGGCTTCTATAACCATCGCTATCGGGAAACCCATGCACCCACGGAATGGAGCCTGATGTGCCTCATGTTCGTCCAGGGTGTTCAGGATTCCCGAGGGCCTCTGTCAGCGCGTCCTTCTCTCTGTCGGGAATGAACGTCCCTTCATGCGCTGCCTTGGTTGCTTTCTCAAGCTTCTTGATGGGTATTGCAAGTTGATCGTTCATCCAAACACATTTTTCTGATTTGGGGTCCAAAGTTCCCCCAACCCCGAAGAACCAAGTCCTTGCCCGATCTGGCCAGTGCAATGTCGCTGGTTGGACCCCTTTAGCAAGCAAGTCTTGCTCAGCTTTGTCCCACAACGGCCGGGCTTTGCTGTAGCCACCTGACCCCGTGGTATGGTGATACTTCTTCTTTGCAGCATTTTGCTTGTTTGTCAGTGACCTTTGCTTACCCTTCTCTGATTTCTTGTAGGCCACAAATGCGGGCCAGTGATCTCTTATCTTCTCATATCGACCGATGAATTCTCGAGTCTCCTCTTTCTCGACAAACTTTTTGTTCAACTCTTTCTTCTAGTTGTTGAATAGTGCTGCCATCTTCTTAAGAGCAAACGCCTTGACCTTTCGCTCTATAACTGGGTTATTCGGATCCTCCTCTGGCGGTAGGCTGAAATTTGTCATCAGCGAGGTCCAAAGATCATCTTTCAGTCTATCCTGGACATAAGAAACTTCAGGGTCCTTCTTCTTATTCCATTCTTGGATGCTGATCGGGACGCTGTCCCTAACAACTCCGCACTGATGTACAAATGTGTCCCTGGTCCGCTTGGGAGCAATCGGTTGGCCATCTTTCGCGACTTCTGTGATCGTGAACCTTTCATCCTGGCGCAACCTTTTCTTCGGGCCTTGTCTCCTTACGGAAGTTTGGCTCGATCCAGGGGGCTAAAACAAGAAAGAAGCGTTAATATATGTACATACAAAACAATTAATGCATCAAGTCAGCATAGGCTTAATTAATATATATATAGAGCCGTGATCATGATCTCCTTCCTCCGCCATTCGGTCACCGGAGCCGTCATGATCTCCTTCCTCCTCCATTGTTGGATCACCGGAGCGGTCATCCTCTCCTTCCTAACCATCTGTGTCGTTGAGAAACGACAAGGGATCACCTCCGTCACGGAATATATTCCTCAACAACTCTTCTTGTTCTAAGTCTCTGTCCATAGTTTCTGCAAATATTACAACATGACAATATACAAACATGAGAGATGGATTAATGGCAAACATGGGGATATAAAAACATGAGAGATGGATTAGTGGTCATCGAGGATACTTTGCGGACCCCCCCCCCTTCATGTCGAAGTTATCGGGGATATGTTGAATTCCCGAGAGAGTTACGACAATCGCTATGCAAGAGATCGAACTATCCATTCTACCCCATTGACCTATGCCGCCTACCGAATAAATCGATATTATTGTTGTAGCATTATATATATGACCCCACCCGCCACCTTCGACAAACGGGTAGGGGCGGGAGGGCGAAGGAGATCGACAACGCTCTTTCTTCCAGGGTTTGGGTGGCCTCGAGAGTTGGTCGGGCGAGCGGACCGGGAGTAAATTTTGAATATAGGAGTTCTTACTCCCTTTCTCCATAATTAACCTTAGTAAATTTTAATCAAGTCTATAGAAAAACAATATCAAACTTAATATGAGTTTTAGCAAGATCATCATGAAAAAAAATTGTATGAACAAAAAATTCGCACTAATTTCTATGAACAAAAAAAACCAATTGGAATATGTTCACATGAGCTAAAGATCGGCGGCCGGCGTCGGGGGCTCGGCGTCGGGGCAGGGAGCAGTGGCCGGCATCGGGGGCTCGGCGTCCCGGCAGGGATGGCGTCGGGGGCGGCGACGAGGAGCTACATCACAATGAACATCAAAATGACCATCCGAATGAACTCTAAATAAATTCAAAATGAACTCTAATTAAATTCTACAGAAAAATGAACATCAAGTTTTCATACATCATCATAATGAAAAAATTCAACAATGAACATCAAAATGAACTCTAAATAAATTCTACATAAAAATCATCTATATATGATCTACAGAAAAATTCTAAAGAAAAAATAATCATCATCATATCATCTACAGAAAAATTCTAAATCATCATAATGAAAAAATTCTACATCATCATAATGAAAAAATTCTACATCATCATATCATCTACAGAAAAATTCTAAAGAAAAATTCTACAAAAATGCATACATCCATGGATCATCCATACATCTGCATATACATACATACGGCATCCATACATTCATCAATGGACAAAAAAATCTATGAAAAAAAAGCAGAGCAGGGGCGGCGGCGTGGCAAGCAGAGCAGCTGGGACGGCGGCGGCGGCGTCGGGGCAGGGCAGGGGCGCAGGGAGCAGCGCCGGCGTCGACGGCGAGGTGGAGCAGCCTAACGGCGAGGGGGTCGACGGCGAGCTCGGGCAGCCTGCCGGCATCGATGTGCTCGGCGTCGTCGGGGGCAACTGTAGATGAACTCTGAAAAATTCCAAAGTCCCTGCTTATATACCCAACCCTTTCGACCCGGTTGGTGGCTCAAACCAGGACCAAAGGCACCCTTTCGTCCCGGTTCGAGCCACCAACCGGGAGCAATAGCCTGGCACAGTGGTGTGGTGGGAGTTTAGTCCCACCTCGCTAGTTGAGAGAGGGCCGCACTGGTTTATAAAGCGCGCTGTGGCTAAGCATTCAAGCTCCTCTCTAATGTAGGTAGTACTTGCCTAACCTTTGTCACTGCCATGTTGGGCCTGTTGGGCCTGCGGGCCTGCATCCTGGCCCATGTACAGATGGGTTTCTAGTCGTATGCAGGCCGTAGTGGCCCAGTAGGCGGCATTTTTTTATTTTTTATGTCATTTTAGTTTTTAACATAAAATACTTTATGAAAATTCTTTTTTCTATTAAAGTTTTTAACAAAAAATACTTTGATAATTTTAGTTGGATAAATGTTATATAATTTTAAGTTAATATTATTTGATAATAACTAGAGGTTTATAAAAAGCTTTTTAGTTGATTCTTTTTGCTATTGAAGAATATTGAAAGGATCGATATGGTTGACTAGAGGGGAGGGGGGGTGAATAGGCAACTACCAATTTTTATCTTTTCTTAACAAATTAGGTTTAGCAACAAATAGGTTGTCTAGATGTGCAACTAGGTGACCAACCTATATGATGCAAACAACAACAACAACAAGTGCAAGCAAAGGATACAACACAACAATAGCTTGCACAAAGTAAAGGGAAGAGATAACCACAAGTGGAGTCGGTGGAGACGAGGATGTGTTAGCGAAGTTCCTTCCCTTTGGGGGACGTACGTCTCCGTTGGAGCGGTGTGGAGGCACAATGCTCCCCAAGAAGCCACTAGGGCCACTGTATTCTCCTCACGCCCTCACACAATGCGAGATGCCGTGATTCCACTAGTGGTGCCCTTGAAGGCGGCAGCCGAACCTTTACAAACAAGGTTGTGGCAATCTCCATAACTTGATTAGAGGCTCCCAACGATACCATGGAATGTGGCTCTGAGGTGACCTCAACCATCTAGGGTGCTCAAACACCCAAGAGTAACAAGATCCGCAAGGGATTAGTGGGGGGAATCAAATTTCTCTTGGTGGAAGTGTAGATCCGGGCCTTCTCAACCAATCCCTAGAAAATCAACAAGTTTGATTGGCTAGGGAGAGAGATCGAGCGAAAATGATCTTTGGAGCAACAATGGAGCTTGGGGGAAAAGAGGTGAGTCTTCTTGGGGAAGAAGACCCCCTTTTATAGTGGGGGAAACAATCCAACCGTTATCCCAACTTCAGCCTGCACAGAGCGGTACTACCGCTGCCTGCAGCGGTACTACCGTGAGCCCCAGTGGTACTACTGCGGAGACTGTGAGCAGGGGCTTCAGAGGCAGAAGGGGCAGGAGAGCGCGAGAGTGGGCGGCACTAGCAGCGGTGGTAGGTGCGGTACTACCGCTTGCGAGCGGTACTACTGCAGCTACTGCCGCTGCACCCAACACGAGACGCACGGGATTCGAGTCGAGGCGGTACCAGCGCGGAGCCGGAGCTGTACTACCGCTTATGGCCATGGGCGGTACTACCGCTGAGGACCAGCGGTACTACCGCCTATGGCTATAAGCGGTACTACCGCTCTGGCCCAGCGGTACTACCACTGGCGCCACTCTTATGCCACTTCCGCGATAAAGGTAAACTCCAAGAGCAAGGGAAGGAGCTAGGGGTGCGAAAGAGATGTGTACGTGTGATTCCACCCAAGCCTTTCCAATACGGACCCCCTCTTGATAGTACGGTGTCTCCTACGACTCAAGTCCACCAAAACCGAAAAGAAGGAGACTACACCGTCTTCACCTTGAGCTCTGAGGGGAAAGAATCGTCTCGTGCCAATGAATGAATATCTGAAATGCTCAATGCACACGATTAGTCCGTAAATGCATTGTCATCCATCACCAAAACCACTTAGAGAGAGACATGCCCTAACAATCTCCCCCTTTTTGGTGGATTGATGACAACACGGGATTTGCATAAAGATATGACAAAAAAATAAGCGAACCCCAGAGACAACAAAATATAGATGGGCTCCCCCTAGATGTGTGCACTTAATTAGGAGTGCCTCTGGAATGCAAAGTACACACATTAGGATCAACACTCCCCCTATATTTGATAGCCTGACAACACTTGCATCTATGATAAGAGAGATATAAGCTAGGATGCAAGGATGTAGTAAGAGAGCAAATTAGAAACAGGATAAGCAAGCAACTCACATACTATCAAAGTACTAGACACACATAAGATAAACATAAGATAAGATAGCATATGTCTCACACCATATGATAGAGTAGCCAGGTCTCATAAGCACAAACCAAACCAAAGAAAATGATAAACGACCGATAAAAGAGTTTGCGAGGGAGAAAGACAAGGCCAATAAAACACACTCGCAACTCGACAAATCCCTAAACTCTCTCCCCCTTTGGCATCGAGACACCAAAAGGGCAAAGAGTGCTGCTACGGTCACAGGTGATAGCAAAGCTGACGATCTCCATCATCACATCCCCGTGTGATCGCCCGTGCCTCCGTCATCGGCAGAAGGCTGCTCGGTGTCTGAATCTGTCCATGGGCAGTGCCGAGAGACCCACTCCTCCTCATCAGTTATCTTGTCCTCTGACCCACTAGCAATCTCTGCACCCAGTTGGCGCAGGAGGACCTTGTGACGGCTGCGAGACTTCTTCTCAGACACATGAGCCATATACTGCCCGTGAGACTCCATGCAGAAGAGCTTCTTCATCTTGCGCTTGATCTTCTTAGCCCAGGAGGGCTCCACACCAGAGGGCTCATAGTCCTCAGCATCATCAGCCTCAGCCTCAGCCTCGTCAGCACCTGTCGGAACGCCAGACTCCAGAATAGGAGTGCCCCAGTGCTCCTTCTGTCTCAGACGCTTAATCTCGTGAGAGACCAAGTCACCGGTCTCCAGCACGACACGAGGATAAGAGTGTGCCCATGCCTTCTCAATGAGCAACATAAGGTAGGGGGCATAGATGGGACACTTGCGCTCAGTGATGGCAGAGAGGAGTTCTGACCACCTGACATGAGAAATATCCAAGGAATCTCCTGTGTTGTTGTCCTTCTCATGCTGGCAAAACAGTAATATATCCACGAGGTACGAATGGACCATATCCAAGTTCCCAATGCGAGGAAAAAGAGTTTCTTTGAAGATGCAATGAAGGATGTCCAGAAAAGGAAACAGCTCATAAGTCTTCTTCCCTGTCTCGGTGTTAACCTTCACTGTGCTGTAGGCCCAGAGAGCTTGCTTGTGAGTAGAGTTTTCATTCTTGTGACGATGAAAGCCAACCAGGTTGTCAAGTCGTTGGTCTTTAACATCCAACAGTACCATGAACGCTTTCCATTTGACTGAGAGAAGTCTGCCATTTGTCATCGAAATCAAAGTCCTGTCCTCATCAGTGCCAAGGTGGACCGTGGCATAAAACTGAGCCACCATCTCCGCATCAAAATCCTTGTTGAACTCCATGTTCTTGAGAATTTTCAACTGAGCACACATATCCAGTGCCTCACCAAAGTAGGCATGATCCTTCTCCAGATAAGCAATGTCGATGGAGCGGACATCAACATAGAGATTCTTCTTTGCCTAGAGCACATCAAAGAAGTCAGAGAACTGAAACCGGTTCTAGAAGGGACGATTGACAAGAGCTGGATCTTCATCTTGATCATACAGGTTGCGGCGACGAGCCACACAGAATTCCTTAGCACACATCTCTGTCACAGACTTGGGCTTTGTCTTGGGCTTCTTTGTAATGCTCTTGGAAGGCAGCTTGGACTGAGTTGGAGGAACACTTGAAGATGCAGCAGCTGCCTCAGAAGTGCGATAGCGCTTTGATCCTCCAGGACGCTCAGGGTTGACATGACGGACAGGGTGCTCCGAAGGACCATCAACTGGAACCACACACATGGACAAAGACAACAAATAGAGAAAACGAGCATAAGCCAGTAGAAAAGCAACAAAGATCAATGGTTGGTACGAGAAGAATGGAGGCTGGCATCCCCAACGGTAGTACTGCCTACTGCCTACAAGCGGTAGTTCCGCTCCTGGGGAGCGGTAGTACCGCCCGAGGCGGAGGAAGGCGGTTTTGACTACTGCAGCGACTAAATCCGGTACTACCGGGGGTGCCAAATTCAAGACTTCTCCTACCAAACATCAATCCAACGAGTCTAGCAGCCTTCAACATCCTACTCAAGCCTCGATTTAGCCAAAATCGATAAATGCTAAGACTATTGCCCCAAAAGCCTAGATCTGAAAACAAGAAGCAACGAGGAGAAGAATGGGGCAATACCAACATCCATGGCAAGAGGAAGGGGTGGGGATCGATTCCACCGGTTGGAAATGCGAAGGATAGCCTGGAGAAGGCGGCCCGGTGGCGGCCTCTCGCGGCGAGTTCGTCTCTGGAGCGAGAGAGGAACAGACGGGGCGAGATGAGTGGGTATGGGGGAGAAAAACTCCCCCTGCCCGATTCATAACCCCCAGTCCCGCCCCACAGCGGTAGTACCGCTCGGGCGGGCGGTAGTACCGCCCGTCCCCAGCGGTAGTACCGCCCAGCACAAACTCGAACAGACTGGCAAGAAAAAGGCCTAGCTTCTACAAAAAGAAACACCGAGACGAGCCGAGGGAGCAACTCAAAGAGCAAAACACAACCAAAACCAGAGATGCACCCACGGAGAGCCTAGAAGCAAAGCACAACAAAAACACAAACCAAACCAACTACAGGAAAAGGAAAACAACACTCCTCTCAAGGAGAGGGCGGTGGCCGAGGCCACCTATGTTTGAGTCAAGTGGTATGGCACCGCAAAGATTTTAACCTTGGGCCCATGACCACAACTCATCTTTGAAGCACAAGTACCATAAAAAATGGCTAATGTGAAAGACATGATCGATTTATGCATAATGGGGGGAGGGAGAGTTCATTGAGAGAACAACACTCCCCCTAAGTCCATGCCTACATATAGAGCAAGATATAATGATGAGTGTGGTGGGGTGTGCCTAGATTCAAGCCACATTGCTCAAATCAATGATATTTTGCTCATGCCTTAACTCGCGAAATCTTGCTTCATCTAGAGGCTTGGTGAAGATATCCGCTAGTTGCTCTTGAGTGTTGATGTAGATGATCTCAATATCTCCACGCTTTATGTGATCCCTAATGAAATGAGGACGAATCTCAATATGTTTTGTCTTGCTATGTTGCACCGGATTGTGAGAGATCTTGATAGCACTTTCATTGTCACATAGAAGAGGCACTTTGTCACAAGTGACACCGTAATCCTTTAAAGTTTGCCTCATCCATAGCAATTGTGCACAACAACTTGCGGCGGCTACATATTCGGCCTCGGTGGACGTGAGAGACACACAATTTTGCTTCTTCGAAGACCAACTTACCAAAGAGCGACCAAGGAATTGGCACCCTCCGGAAGTTGACTTCCTATCCACACAATCTCCAGCCCAATCAGAGTCTGAGTAACCCATGAGATCGAAGCTTGCTCCTTTGGGGTACCATAAGCCAATGTTTGGGGTATGATCCAAATATCGAAAGATTTGCTTGACCACCACATAGTGACTTTCCTTAGGTGCGGCTTGAAACCATGCACAAATTCTCACACTCAATATGATATCCGGTCTAGATTCACAAAGGTAAAGCAAGGATCCAATCATGGAATGATATACCTTTTGATCCACCGCTTTACCATTGGGATCACTGTCAAGCTTGCAATTGGTGGGCATGGGAAACTTGATCGGCTTGACATCATCTAGCTTCAATCTCTTGAGCATGTCTTGGGTATACTTGGCTTGGTTGATGAACGTTCCTTCTCTTCTTTGCTTGACTTCGAACCCAAGAAAGAACTTCAACTCTCCCATCATAGACATCTCAAACTTCTCGGTCATTAGTGTGGAAAAGTCATCATTGAAAGATTTGTTAGGAGAACCAAAAATAATATCATCAACATATAGTTGGCATATGAACAAATCCCCTTTGACCCTCTTAGTAAAAAGAGTGGGATCGATTTTCCCAATTTCAAACCCACGATCTTGCAACAACTCGGTAAGATGCTCATACCACGCACGTGGGGCTTCTTTAAGGCCATAGAGCACCTTTTTGAGTTTTTATACATGAGTGGGGAGCTTGGGATCCTCGAATCTCGGAGGTTGTTTGACATAGACCAACTCATTCAAAGGACCATTAAGAAATGCACTTTTCACATCCATTTGTTGCAATTTAAAATCATGATGAGATGCATATGCAAGCAACATGCGAATAGATTCAAGATGAGCAACGGGGGCAAAGGTTTCACTGTAGTCGATACCCTCGACTTGGGAGTAGCCTTGTGCCACCAATCTCGCCTTGTTTCGAACAACCACACCATTCGCATCTTGCTTGTTCTTGAAGATCCATTTGGTCCTGATGACATTATGTTCCTCCATTGGCCTTTGCATTAATTCCCAAACTTGATTGCGCTCGAAGTTGTTGAGTTCATCATGCATAGCTTCAAGCCAATCCACATCATCAAGTGCCTCATGTACCTTTTGGGGTTCAACACACGAAACAAACACGTGATGCTCACAAAAGTTCGACAATTGTTTACGAGTAGTTACCCCTTTTCTCAAGCTTCCAAGCACATTCTCCATGACATGTTGATGCTTGAGCTTGGAAGCCACCTTAGCGGCACGGCGCTCCAAAAGTTCCTCGATGGGCAGTTGAGGATCATCTTGCACATCTTGAGCACCATCTTGAGTTTGCTCTTGATCTTGAGCACCGTCTTGAGTTTGCTCTTGATCTTGAGCTTGCTCTTGCTCTTGAGCACGGTCTTGAGCTTGCTCTTGACCTTGAGTTAGCTCTTGATCTTGAGCGCGCTCGGAAGCATGAACTTGATCTTGGGCATCATTTGGTGCATCACCATCTCCATGGAGTTGATCTTGCCCATGATCTTGTTCATGGGGTTGAGGGCCTTCATTTTGTTCTTTGGAAGCGTGTGGGTCTAGCGTAGGTAATGGCTCCACTTGAGTAGAGCATTGTCCTTCTCCTTCGGCCACAAGGGGTTCGTCAATGGGGAGTATTTGACCAATCCACATTCTTCTTATGGCTTGAGGAGGAATTTCATCACCTACATCACAAGGACCACTTTGCTCCACTTGGGAGCCGTTATTTTCATCAAACTCCATGTTACACGTCTCCTCAATGAGTCCAGTGGACTTGTTGAGAACACGGTAAGCATGAGAGTTTGTAACATATCCAACAAATATGCCCTCTTGAGCTCTAGGTTCGAATTTAGACAAACAACACCTTTCTTGAGAATGAAACACTTACAACCGAACACCCAGAAGTACTTGAGGTTGGGCTTGTTGCCGATAAGAATCTCATATGGAGACTTGTTCAAGCCTTTGCGGACGTAGAGCCTATTGGAAGCATGACATGCGGTGTTGATGGCTTCGGCCCAAAAGTTGTACGGAGATTTGAATTCCGCCATCATGGTCCTTGCCGCATCCATCAACGTCCGGTTCTTCCTCTCCGCCACACCATTTTGTTGAGGGGTATAGGGTGCGGCATATTGGTGCTTGATCCCCTCGTCACTAAGGAACTCATCCAAGGTGTAGTTCTTGAACTCGGTGCCGTTGTCACTTCTAATCATCAAGATCTTTGCTTCATGTTGACGTTGAGCTTCATTTGCAAAGTTGATGACGGTTTGTTGAGTGTCACTCTTCCTCTTGAAGAAGTATACCCATGTGTATCTAGAGTAGTCATCCACAATCACCAAGCAATACTTTCTTCCACCAAGACTATCAAAGGATGGAGGACCAAAGAGATCCATGTGAATGAGCTCCAAGGGCCTCTTTGAGTAGATGATAGTCGATGGTCGGTGAGCCGTTTCATGAAGCTTTCCTTCGATACAAGCACTGTAAGCATAGTCTTTGGCAAAACTCACATTTGTTAGTCCATGCACGTGGTCCCCTTTGAGGAGACTTTGCAAAGATCTCATATTGACGTGGGCTAGGCGGCGATGCCAAAGCCAACCCACATCAACTTTAGCCATTAGGCAAGTCGCGGTCTTAGTGGGTCGCTCCGAAAAGTTCACCACATAGAGACCGTTCTCAACATGCCCAACAAAGGCTACTTTAAGAGTCTTGCTCCATGAAAGGGCCACGGTATCAAGATCAAAGAATGTTGCAAAGCCCATAAGTGCAAGTTGACGAACGGAAAGTAAATTGTATGCAAGGGACTAAACAAGCATGACCTTCCCAATAGATAAATCTTGAGAGATGACCACCTTGACAAGCCCCAATACCTTAGAAGTTGAAGCATCACCAAATTGGACATGGGTGGGCATAGATGGAATTGGATGCACATCCACCACCAAGTCCTTGCTCCCGGTCATATGATTTGTTGCTCCACTATCGAGCAACCATGACACCCCTCCGGAAGCAAACTCCTACAAGAGATCAATGCTTGGATTTAGGTACCCATTTTTGAATGGGTCCTTTTATGTTAGTAACAAGGGTCTTAGGAACCCAAATAGACCATTCAATGTACTCATAAGAAGAACATACAAATTTAGCATAAACATGCCCATCTCTAGCACGACACAAAACATAAGAGGGGTTAAAGTCGCCGGCTTCGTTGCTAGGGCTGGTTTTGCCCTTCTTGGCGTTACCACCCACTTCCTTGCTCTTCTTCTTCTCATGAGCACCCTCACCCACCTTGACAAAGGTGTCCTTGAGCAGGAGAGATTGCTTGGTCTTGTTCTTCTTCTTCTTCTTCTTTGACTTGGGTACAAACCCAAGTCCTTCCTTTCCTACAACTTTCTTTTGATTGCTCAAAAGGTCATTGAGGTTCTTCTTGCCTTGTATGCAAGTCACAAGGCCCTTCTCAAGTTGCTCTTTCAACTTAGCATTTTCCTCCACGAGATGCACATGCTCGCAACAAGGGTTAGTAGCATGGGCATTATCAATTAGAACGAAGGGAGGACAAGTGGAAATCTCCTTGGTTAGCTTCACTTGGAGTTGATCATGAGACTCTTTGAGAGAAGCATGAACACCCTTCAAGACCTTGTGAGCCTTGTCAAGTGTATCAAATTCTTCCTTGAGTCTATCATGGCCAACCCCAAGTGTTGCTTTCTCGGATTTAAGCACATGAGTAAGAACAATAGCATGATCAAGATCTTTTTGCAATTTAGCATGATCAACATTGTGTGACTCCTCAAGAGTCAAATGAAGATCTTGCTCTTCCTCTAGAGCAATGGAAAGATTCGCAATCTCATCGGCATAGTCACGACTATGCCCCTCCAACTTGGAGATAGTATCCTCATGTGACTCAATGATATTATTGGCCTCACCAAGTTGATCCAAGAGAGCAACAAAGTTCTTCTTGGACTCACCCTTGAGCTTGCTCACAAACTTGGTGAACTCATTCTCATCAAATTTCTCCACCTCACTAACATCTACACAATCTAACAATGAAGGAGTAGTAATGATGGTGGTTTTGATGTTAGGAGTTACCTTGTTGATACCTTTGGCCATGAGACACTTGGCAATGGTGTTTTCGTTGGGGGCGCCGAAGAGAGACACCTTGGAGGAAGAAGATGTAGCAATGGCAATGGTTGCCGTTGCATTCCTTCTCCACTTGTATCTTCCTCATCATCATCTGAGGAGTACTCTTCATGTGCCACCAAGCCCTTTGGAGGAGTCTTCTTGGTGAAGTTGTTCTTGCTAGGGAAGGACTTGGCTTTATCTTTGCGAATGAGTTTGCCACCATTGTCTTCCCTCTTCTCGTAGGGGCAATCCACCACAAAGTGACTCACATTGCCACAATTGTAGCAAGTTCTTACACGTTGCTTGTTCTTTGACCCACTTGAGTTGTTCTTGGTGAAGTTGGGCCTTGAGTTCCTCTTCTTGCTCCAAAATTGCCTTGACGCAAGAGCCATGTTCTCATGGTAAGCATATTTGGTGTCCTCAGGGCCACACTCCTCTTCTTCTTCCTCTTCTTCCAGAATGGCCTTGGCCTTCAAAGCAAGGGTGGGAGTGCTTTTCTTTGACCGGACACAAGCAAGAGCATTGTCGGCGGTCTTGTTCATGATGTTCATGGCAATAAACTCATCCAACACTTCACTTGAGGTTAAGGAGTGAAAGTCCGGCCTTTGACGAATCACGGAAGACATGGCCTTGTTGAATGGCATGATGGTCTTGAGGAACTTGCGCTTGATCCAAGTGTCATCCGTATCCTTGCTTCCATGGTCTTGGAGAGCAACCGCAAGAGTAGTCACACTCCGATAAAGATCACGCGGATCCTCATCTTCAAGCATCACAAATTCATCGGCCTCATCAAGGACCACTTCAAAGTTGGACCATTGGATGCTTGAGCTCACCTTGTACATCAAAACAATGTGCTCCCAACAATCCTTTGCAGGAGTGAAAGGTCGTAGGTGCGATAGATCTTCAGGAGGGACCGCTTCTTGAAGAATGAACAATGCGGAGTGATTGTATTGATTGTCCACTTCTTCTCTTGGGGTGAAGTTGTTTGGATCATGCGGGTAGAAGCCTTGCTCAATGATTCTCCAAAGGTTAGTTGAGCAATGATTCAAATGACACTTAATGCGAAAGACCCAATTAGCAAAATCACCCTTAACATGCTTGGGAGGAGGACCATGAATATTAATGCGAGCTGTGGGGACCGGTCCTCCATAGACCGGGGGAGGGGGAACCGAGGCAAAGGTTCCCGTCCCATTCTTGTCAATGAGGGGAAGGAACATGAGTACCTTTAGCCGCTTCCTTGGCGGAATTGGCCTCCGACTCTGATGACGTGGGATTAACCACAAGCAAGGGATCGGGAGTGGATTTCATCCCCTCAAATAATTCTTTAATCATGGACTTGACTTCGGTCGTCATAGACGTCTTAAGTGAAGCCATAGCTTCATTTAAGTCATCTCGAGTGATCGAAGTCAACTCTACGGCATCGGGCACTTCCTCCTCGGTGTCAACCATACTCTTCGGGTGGTGAAACCCTTAATAAAGAGATGAGGCTCTGATACCAATTGAAAGGATCGATATGGTTGACTAGAGGGGGGGGGTGAATAGGCAACTACCAATTTTTATCTTTTCTTAACAAATTAGGTTTAGCAACAAATAGGTTGTCTAGATGTGCAACTAGGTGAGCAACCTATATGATGCAAACAACAACAACAACAAGTGCAAGCAAAGGATACAACACAACAATAGCTTGCACAAATTAAAGGGAAGAGATAACCACAAGTGGAGTCGATGGAGATGAGGATGTGTTAGCGAAGTTCCTTCCCTTTGGGGGAAGTACGTCTCCGTTGGAGCGGTGTGGAGGCACAATGCTCCCCAAGAAGCCACTAGGGCCACTGTATTCTCCTCACGCCCTCACACAATGCGAGATGCCGTGATTCCACTAGTGGTGCCCTTGAAGGCGGCAACCGAACCTTTACAAACAAGGTTGGGGCAATCTCCACAACTTGATTGGAGGCTCCCAACGATACCACGGAGCTTCACCACAATGGAATGTGGCTCCGAGGTGACCTCAACCATCTAGGGTGCTCAAACACCCAAGAGTAACAAGATCCGCAAGGGATTAGTGGGGGAATCAAATTTCTCTTGGTGGAAGTGTAGATCCGGGCCTTCTCAACCAATCCCTAGAAAATCAACAAGTTTGATTGGCTAGGGAGGGAGATCGGGCGAAAGTGAGCTTTGGAGCAACAATGGAGCTTGGGGGGAAAGAGGTGAGTCTTCTTGGGGAAGAAGACCCCCTTTTATAGTGGGGGAAAAAATCCAACCGTTATCCCCACTTCAGCCCGCACAGAGCGGTACTACCGCTGCCTGCAGCGCTACTACCGTGAGCCCCGGCGGTACTAACGCGGAGACTGTGAGCAGAGGCCTCAGAGGGAGAAGGGGCAGGAGAGCGCGAGCCCGTGCGACACTAGCAGCGGTGGTAGGTGTGGTACTACCGCTTGTGAGCGGTACTACCGCCCCTACTACCGCTGCTACTGCTGCTGAACCTGACACGAGGCGCGCGGGACTCGAGTCAAGGCGGTACCAGCGCAGAGCCGGAGCTGTACTACCGCTTATGGCCATGAGCGGTACTACCGCTGAGGACCAGCGGTACTACCGCCTGTGGCTATAAGCGGTACTACCGCTCTGGCCCAGTGGTACTACCGCTAGCGCCACTCTTATGCCACTTCCGCAATAAAGGTAAACTCCAAGAGCAAGGGAAGGAGATGGGGGTGCGAAAGAGATGTGTACGTGTGATTCCACCCAAGCCTTTCCAATACGGACCCCCTCTTGATAGCACGGTGTCTCCTACGACTCAAGTCCACCAAAACCGAAAAGAAGGAGACTACACCGTCTTCACCTTGAGCTCTGAGGGGAAAGAATCGTCTCGTGCCAATGAATGAATATCTGAAATGCTCAATGCACATGATTAGTCCGTAAATGCATTGTCATCAATCACCAAAACCACTTAGAGAGAGACATGCCATAACAAACATTATAGTTTTGTTTTAGTTGACCATAACAAAATATTTTAATTGATTATATTTAGTTCATTCTTTTTTCTATTAGAGTTTTATAGAAGCTTTTTAGTTCATTCTTTTTGCTATTAGAGTTTTATAAAAGTTTTTTAGTTCTTTCTTTTGAAAAGCACTACAAATGAACTCTGAAAAGGTTGAAAGTTGGCATGGTATCATCATTTCACCCACATAGCATGTGCTAAAAAGTTGAGAGGGTTACGGCAAAAACTGGATGCACTTCGTGTACAAAATGGACAATCTCTTTCGAAGTATCAGGGTTTCGGACGAAAACTCATTTGTTACAAAGGGATTTCATTTTTTTCAACTTATTTCAACTCCAGACTTTTTGTGCATTCAACATGCACCATTCAAAGCCACATCATCAATTTTCAACCCTTTCTGACTTCATTTGGTATTTTTCTTGCATTTACTGATTTTTTTTTAGCTAAATGACCCTGAAATTGAAAAGCACTACAAATGAACTTTGAAAAGGTTGAAAGTTGGCATGGTATCATCATTTCACCCACATAGCATGTGCTAAAAAGTTGAGAGGGTTACGGCAAAAACTGGATGCACTTCGTGTACAAAATGGACAATCTCTTTCGAAGTATCAGGGTTGCGGATGAAAACTCAACTGTTACAAAAGGCATTTCATTTTTTCTTCGCGTAATCAGAGCCATCATCAAAGCCATCATCGTATCCTCCTTCACTTTTTTCTTTGTGTGTGTCCCTTGCTTATTGCACCGTAACCATGGATAATCTTCATCGTTTAATAGGGTGCTTGGGTCAGCCTTCACTTTGAAGTGAGGAATTTCATGAAACTTTTCATAATCTTTAGACATGTCCGTCTTGCCCTCCACTCCCACGATGTCTCTTTTCCCTGAAAGAACTATGTGGCGCTTTGGCTCATCGTATGAAGTATTCGCTTCCTTATCTTTTTTTTTCTCGGTTTGGTAGACATGTCCTTCACATAGAAAACCTGCGCCACATCATTGGCTAGGACGAATGGTCCTTCTGTGTACCCAAGATTATTGAGATCCACCGTTGTCATTCCATACTGCGGGTCTACCTGTACCCCGCCTCCTGACAGATTGACCCATCTGCACCGAAACAAAGGGACCTTAAAATCACGTCCATAGTCAAGTTCCCATATGTCCACTATGTAACCATAATATGTGTCCTTTCCCCTGTTGGTTGCTGCATCAAAGCGGACACCACTATTTTGGTTGGTGCTCTTTTGATCTTGGGCGATCGTGTAAAATGTATTCCCATTTATCTCGTACCCTTTGTAAGTCAATACAGTCGAAGATGGTCCCCTGGCCAACGAGTACAACTCATCTCCAACAATTTTGTCACCCATGAGATGTGTTTGCAACCAACTGCCGAAAGTCCTGATGTGTTCACATGTAATCCAGTCGTCACACTGCTCCGGGTGTTTTGAGCGCAGAATATTCTTGTGTTAATTGACATACGGGGTCACCAAGGTAGAATTCTGTAGAACTGTGTAGTGTGCTTGAGCCCAAGAATGCCCGCCCTACATATTATTGAGTCCGCTCCTAGCATGCCTTTTCCGGTCAGTCTCCCCTCATACCACGATTGAGGGAGACCAATCGGCTTAAGGTCAGGAATGAAGTCAACACAAAACGCAATGACCTCCTCTGTTTGATGGCCCGTGGAGATGCTTCCTTCTGGCCAAGCATGGTTACGGACACATTTCTTTAAGACTCCCGTGAACCTCTCAAAGGGGAACATATTGTGTAGAAATACAAGGCCCAGAATGGTAATCTCATCGACTAGATGAACTAGGACGTGCGTCATGATATTGAAGAAGGATGGTGGGAACACCAGCTCGAAACTGACAAGACATTGCACAAAATCATTCTTTAACCTTGGTAGGATTTCTGGATCAATTACCTTCTGAGAGAATTGCATTGAGGAATGCACATAGCTTCAGAATGGCTAATCGAACGTTTTTCGGTAGAAGCCCCCTCAATGCAACCGGAAGCAGTTGCTTCATAATCACGTGGCAATCATGAGACTTTAGGTTCTGGAACTTTTTCTCTAGGATATTTATTATTCCCTTTACATTGGACGAGAAGCCAGACGGGACCTTCATACTGAGCGGGTATTCAAAGAAGATTTCCTGCTCTTCTTTGGTAAGAGCGTAGCTGGCAGGACCTTCATACTGCTTTGGATGCATGTCGTCTTTTTCGTGCACATGTTGCTGGTCCTCCCGTGCCTCCGGTGTATCTTTTGTCTTCCCATACACGCCCAAGAAGCCTAGCAGTTTCACGCAAAGATTCTTCATCACGTGCATCACGTCGATTGCAGAGCGGACCTCTAGGTCTTTCCAATACGGTAGGTCCGAAAATATAGATTTCTTCTTCCACATGGGTGCGCGTCCCTCAGCGTCATTCGGAACAGATAGTCCGCCAGGACCCTTTCAAAAGATTACTTGTAAATCATTGACCATATGAAGTATGTGATCACCAGTACGGAGGGCGGGCTTCTTCCGGTGATCTGCCTCACCTTTGAAATGCTTGCCTTTCTTTTGACATTGATGGTTGGTCAGAAGAAATCAATGATGTCCCAGGTACACATTCTTCCTGCATTTGTCCAAATATATACTTTCGGTGTCATCTAAGTAGTGCGTGCATGCGTGGTATCCCTTGTTTGTCTGTCCTGAAAGATTACTGAGAGCAGGCCAATCATTGATGGTTACCAACAGCAACGCATGTAGGTCAAATTCCTGTTGTTTGTGCTCATCCCACACACGTACACCTTTTCCATTCCATAACAGTAAAAGTTCTTCAACTAATGTCCTTAGGTACACAACAATGTCGTTGCCGGGTTGCTTAGGGCCTTGGATGAGCACTGGCATCATAATGAACTTTCGCTTCATGCACAACCAAGGAGGAAGGTTATAGATACATAGAGTCACGGGCCAGGTGCTATGATTGCTGCTCTACTCCCCAAAAGGATTAATGCCATCTGAGCTTAAACCAAACCATACGTTCCTTGCGTCACCTACAAAGTCCCCCCACCTTCTCTCGATTTTTCTCCACTGCGACCCGTCAGCGGGTGCTCTCAACTTCCCGTCTTTCTTACTGTCCTCTTTGTGCCATTGCATAAACTTGGCATGCTCTTTGTTTCTGAACAGACATTTCAACCGTGGTATTATAGGAGCATACCACATGACCTTGGCAGGAACCCTCTTCCTGGGGCGCTCGCCCTCAACATCACTAGGGTCATCTCGTCTGATCTTATACCACAATGCACCGCATACCGGGCATGCGTTCAAATCCTCGTACTCACCGCGGTAGAGGATGTAGTCATTAGGGCATGCATGTATCTTCTGCACCTCCAATCCTAGAAGGCATAGAACCTTCTTTGCTTCGTACGTACTGTCAGAAATTCGTTATCCTTTGGAAGCTTCTTCTTCATTATTTTCAGTAGCTTCGCAAATCCGTTGTCAGATACACCATTGTCTGCATTCCATTGCAGCAATTCCAATGTGGTACCGAGCTTTGTGTTGTCATCTTCGCAATTTGGGTACAACCCTTTTTTGTAATCCTGTACCATGCGATCGAACTTCAACTTCTCCCTTTCACTTTGGCATTGTCTCTTTGCATCAACAATGACCCGGCGAAGATCATCATCGGGCACATCGCCTAGTTCCTGTTGATCTTCAGCTTCCCTCTTTACAGTACCACCGTATTCAGGGGGCGGATAGTTGTCATCATCCTCTTCTTCTTCGTTGTCTTCCATCATAACCCCTCTTTCTCCGTGCTTGGTCCAAACATTATAGTGTGGCATGAAACCCTTCTCAAGCAGGTGGATGTGAAGGGTTTTCAATTCAGAGTAATCCTTCGTATTCCCACAGATAGGGCATGGACAATACATAAAACCATTTTGCTTGTTTGCCTCAGCCACTTCGAGAAAATTATGCAGGCCCTCAATGTACTCGGAGGTGCGTCGGTTTCCGTACATCCATTGCCTGTTCATCTGCATGCATTATATAATTAAGTGTATCAAAAACCATTACAGAACATCATGAATAGAGAAGTGACCAAATTAATACAAGTTCATCATCACATTAAAACCAAAGTACAGTAGTGATCAAATGTTATTACTGAAAAAATAAATACATAAAGTTCATACATAGTTCTCATTGAACAAACATATTGCTCTCTAGAGCATCTAATTAAAACATACATTGAAACTATGTAAAACATTTCAATGCAACAACAAATGCGATCATAATCGCAACTAAGGTAACAATTGATCCAACTGCATAATGATACCAAGCCTCAGTATGAATGGCATATTTTGTAATCTTTCGAATCTTCAAGCGCATTGCATCCATCTTGATCTTGTGATCATCGACGACATCCGCAACATGCAACTCCAATTCCATCTTCTCCTCCTCAATTCTTTTCAATTTTTTCTTCAAGTAATTGTTTTCTTTTTCAACTAAATTTAACCTCTCGACAAGAGGGTCGGTTGGAATTTCCGGTTCACATACCTCCTAGATAAAAACATCTATGTCATGTTGGTCGGCATAATTGTCATAAACACTAAATGAAACAAATAGTTATAAAAGATAATATACCACATCGGAATCATAGATAGGACGAGGGCCGACGGGGGCGGATACCAAAACCATGGCACTATATAATAACAAACAATAATAAAAGTTAGAAAACTATACAAGTATCTATCTAAATCATACAAGAATTTTTTTCTTTTAGAAAGAAGATAAGAACAAGAGGCTCACCACACGGTGGTGCCGGCGACGAGGTCGGCGCGGGCGATCGACAGCGGTGAGGACGGGGACGGGACGGGATGGACCGCCAAACCTAGACAAATCTTGAGGAAAATGGAGCTTGGAGGTCGAGCTTGGAGAGGAGAAAGCCTAAGTGTGGCTCAGGCATTTCATCGAACACCTCAAGTGCATGCATAGAAGTGAGAATAGAGCAGCGCATGCACACCTCCCACACGGCCAAAAAATAGAGGAGTGAGCGGGAGGGGCGAGGGTATATATAGGCATCTCTTTAGTCTCGGTTGGTGGCTAGCACTGGGACAGAAGACTGACCTTTAGTCCTAGTTCCTACCACCAACCGGGACTAAAGGTGCTGCGCCAGGAGCGAGGCCCATTGGTCCCGGTTCGTGTCTGGAACCGGGACCAAAGGGGTCAGACAAACTGGGACCAATGGCCCCTGAGGCCCGGCCGGCGCCCTGGCCTCATGAAGCGGGACTGATGCCCCCATTGGTCCCGGTTCGTAGGAGAACCGGGATTAATGCCCTTTTCTGGCCTGGACCAAAGCCCTGTTTTCTACTAGTGTGTTCCCACCATCCTTCTTCAATATCATGACGCACGTCCTAGTTCATCTAGTCGACGAGATTGCCATTCTTGGTCCTGTATTTCTACACAATATGTTCCCCTTTGAGAGGTTGATGTCGCTTGAACTACGTCGGTATTTCCCCAAAGAGGAAGGGATGATGCAGCACAGCTACGGTAGGTATTTCCCTCAGTGATGAGACCAAGGTTATCGAACTAGTAGGAGAACCATGCAACACTATGTGAACAACACCTGCACACAAAGAACAAATACTTGCAACCCGATGTAAAAGAGGGGTTGTCAATCCATCCCGGGTAAAGAGATAGATAAATTTGTAGTAGATTGGATAAATAGATCTCGCGGGAACGCGAGATAAAATAATAACAATAAATTGCAGAAAGATATTTTTGGGTTTTTGGATTAATAGATCTGAAAATAAAAGCAAATAAAAATAGATCTCGAAGGCAAATATGGTAAAGAAGAGACCCGGGGGCCGTAGATTTCACTAGTGGCTTCACTCGAGAAAAAATAGCATACGGTGGGTAAACAAATTACTGTTGGGCAAGTGATAGAACTTCAAATAATTATGACGATATCCAGGCAATGATCATTATATAGGCATCACGTCTAAGATTAGTAGACCGACTCCTCCATGCATCTACTACTATTACTCCACACATCGACCACTATCTAGCATGCATCTAGTGTATTAAGTTCATGGAGAAACAGAGTAATGCAATAAGAACGATGACATGATGTAGACAAGATCTATTCATGTAGGAATAGACCCCATCTTGTTATCCTTAATAGCAATGATACATACGTGTCATTTCCCCTTCTATCATTGGGATTGAGCACCGTAAGATCGAACCCATCACAACGCACCTCTTCCCATGGCAAGAGAAATCGATCTAGTCGGCCTAACTAAAACAAAGATTCGAAGAAGAAATACGAGGCTATAAGTAATCATGCATATAAGAGATCAAAAGACTCAAATAAATTTCATGGATAAAAACATAGATCTGATCATAAACTCAAAGTTCATCGGATCCCAACAAACACACCACAAAAAGAGTTACATCAAATAGATCTCCAAGAGACCATTGTATTGAGAATCAAAAGAGAGAGAGGAAGCCATCTAGCTACTAACTACGGACCCTTAGGTCTACAATGAACTACTCACGCATCATCGGAGAGGCACCAATGAGGATGATGAACCCCTCCGTGATGGTGCCTAGATTGGATCTGTGGTTTCTGGAACTTGCGGCGGTTGGAATTGTATTTTGTCGACTCCCCTAGGGTTTCTGGAATATTGGGGTATTTATAGAGCAAAGAGGCGGTGCAGGAGGCCACCGAGGTGGGCACAACCCACCAGGGCGGGCCTGGGCCCCCAGGCGCGCCCAGGTGGGTTGTGCCCCCCTCGGGGCACCCCTCTGGTACTTCCTTGGCCCAACTTGTGTCTTCTGGTCCAGGAAAAATCACCAAAAAGTTTCGCTGCGTTTGGACTTCATTTGGTATTGATTTTCTGCGAAGTAAAAAACAAGCAAAAAATAGCAACTGGCACTGGGCACTATGTCAATAGGTTAGTCCCAAAAAATGATATAAAGTTGCTATAAAATGATTGTAAAACATCCAAGATTGATAATATAATAGCATGGAACAATAAAAAATTATAGATACGTTGGAGACGTATAAGCATCCCCAAGCTTAATTCCTACTCATCCGAAAGTAGGTAAATGATAAAAACAGAATTTTTGATGTGCAGTGCTGCCTAACATGTTCATCACATAATCTTTTCTTTGTAGCATGGACATTTGGACTTTTATATGATTCAAAGCAATAGTCTAGTTTTGACATGAAGATTTCAATACTCAAGCATATCCACAAGCAACCATGTCTTTCAAAATATCAACACTAAAGCAAGTTGTCCCTAGCCCATTATGTTCAATCATTGATCCATTCATGAAACACACTCGCATATTAGTTACACCCAATGCTCAAGTACGATCATAGTGCCCCTTAGTTGGTGCTTTATAAGAGAAGATGGAGACTCAAAAATAAAAATTGCATAAAGTAAATAGAAAGGCCCTTCGCAGAGGGAAGTAGGGATTTGTAGAGGTGCCAGAGCTCAAAGCGAATAAGATAGAGATAAAAACATTTTGGGTGGCATGCTTTTCCTGCCAACGAAAACGATCGAGTAGTTCCCAATACTTTCCAAGCTAGATATATCATAGTCGGTTCCCAAACAGAAAATAAAGTTTATTCCTTTTTCCACCATACTTTCACATTCCACAGCTAACCAAATCGACGGGTGCCGTCCATACCAACACTTTCCAAGGAATTTATTATTTGACAACATAAAGTAAATTCAATTTTAATTTCGGGACTGGGCATCCCTAATACCTTTGCCGTACTCTCATGCAATGACAACTGAATAAAACTCATCTTGAGAATAACACATCTAGCATGGAAAAATATCAGCCACCCCCTACCTTTTCATTAGCGGTATGAGCACACAAAAGAGAAATTTATTTTGAAAATTAGAGATGGCACATACAAATTTGCTTAGAATGGCACAGAAATACCTCATATAGGTAGGTATAGTGGACTCATATGGCAAAAATGGTTTAAGGATGTTGGATGCACAAGTAGTGATCATACTTAGTGCAAATGAAGGCTAGCAAAAGATTGAGAAGCATCCAACCAAGAAACGAAAAATCTCATAAGCGAGCATTAAGCATAACTAACACCGAATAATGCACCACAAGTAGGATATAATTTCATTGCATAACTATTGACTTTCGTGCTTGCATAGGGAATCACAAACCTTAACATCAATATTCTTACTAAAGCATAATTACTCATCAACATGACTCACATATTATATCATCATATCGCAAAACTATTACAAGGAATCAAGTTTATTTTGTCCAATGATCTTCATGAATTTTTTTATTATATCCCTCTTGAATATCTATCACTTTGGGACTAGTTTAATGTGTTCCTTTTGATAGCTCAAACAAATCTAAGTGAAGAACATGAGCATAAAAATTTCCTTCTCCCAAAATAATTTAAGTGAAGCATGAGAGAATTTCTTCAAAATTACTACTCTCAAATAAATCTAAGTGAAGCATGAGAGCTTTTCTTCAAAAATATTAAAGCACACCATGCTCAAAAAGATATAAGTGAAGCACTAGAGCGATTCCATAGCTCATAAAGATTTAAGTGAAGCATAGAGAGCAATTCTCACAAATCATAGCATAATTTTGGCTCTGTCAAGTAGGTGTGTCTAGCAAGGATACTTGACTAAAAATAAAAAGTAAAACAAGCAAAGACTCAAATCATACAAGACGCTCCAAACAAAACTCATGATATGAGACGAATAAAAATATAGCTCCAAGTAAAATACCGATGGTCGTTAGAAGAAAGAGGGGATGCCACTCGGGCATCCCCAAGCTTAGTTGCTTGCTTATCTTTTAGATAATAGCGTGGAATGCCATGGGGCATCCCCAAGCTTAGGCTCTTCTTACTCCTTATTCCTTCATCCATCGTGATCTCACCCAAAACTTGAAAACTTCAATCACACAAAACTTAACAAAACCTTCGTGAGATCCGTTAGTATAAGAAAACTAATCTTTACTTTAAGTACTGTATAAAACCCATTCAAATTTTGTTATTGCATTATATCTACTGTATTCTAACTTCACCATGACTTATAACCTCCAATACAAACCATAGTTTCATCAAAATAAGCACACAATGCAAAGAAAACAGAATCTGACAAAAAGAGAACAGTCTGTAAAGATACGAATTGTTCTCATAATTTTGTAATTCCAAAAATTCTGAAAAATTATGACAACAGAGGAAATTTGTATATTAATCTTGTGTTAAAAATTAAGAATTTTTAATCTCTTCTGTGAATTTTTAAAATTATTTTACTGGACACAAATGTTTCTGTTTTCCAACATGATCAAATCAACTATCACCCAACATGATCCCAAAGGCTTTGCTTGGCACTAACACTAATTAAAACATAAAAAACACAATCATAACAGTAGCATAATTGTGCAAACAAAAAGAAAAATACAAAAAAAAAATTATTCATTGGGTTGTCTCCCAACAAGCACTATCGTTTTATGCCCCTAGCTAGGCATAATGCAAAGATCTAAGTATTGTCATGTTTATTTCTAGACCCGTAAGATTCCCTCATGATTGATTCATATGGTGGCTTAATTCTTGTTCTAGGGAAGTGTTCCATACCCTTTCTCAAAGGAAATTGGAATCTGATGTTCCCTTCTTTCATATCAATCACGGCACATATAGTGCGTAAAAACGGTCAACCAAGAATAATTGGACAAGATGGATTGCAATCAATATCAAGAACAATAAAATCTATGGGCACATAATTCCTGTTTGCAAGGATAAGAACATCATTAATTCTTCCCATAGGCTTTCTAATAGTAGAATCCGCCAAGTGCAAATTTAGAGAACATTCTTTAAAATCGGTAAGACCAAGCACATCACATAAGGATTTCGGAATTGTAGAAACACTAGCACCCAAGTCACATAAAGCAAAACACTCATAATTTTTAATCTTGACTTTGATAGTAGTTTCCCATTCATCATGTAATTTTCTAGGAATTGAAATCTCTAGTTCCAACTTTTCTTCCAAAGCTTTCATCATAGCATCAACGATATGTTTAGTAAAAGCTTTATTTTGTTCATAAGCATGGGGTGAATTTATCATGGATTGCAACAAAGAAATACAATCAATCAAAGAGAAATTATCATAATTAAAGTCTTTGTAATCCAAAAGAGTGGGCACATCACTAGTTAAAGTTTTGACCTCTCCAAACCCACTTTTATCAATTTTCTCAACAAGATTTTCACCCTCCAAATTATCGGGACGCCTTCTAGCTAAAGTTGACTCTTCTTCAGTCCCTTTATCATCAATCTTAATTTTACTAAACAAGGAATCAATAGAAGAAACACCAATCACTTTAAGATTTTCATCATTTTTATGAAAGTAATCTCTAGAAAACACTTTTTCTAAAAATTCTCTTTTAGCTCTAAGCATAGCGGTTCTTTTCTTACTTTCATCCATAGAAACTTATAAAGCTTTACTTGATTCCTCAACCTTAGGCACAAAAATTTTCATCTTGAGATTTTCTACATCATGAGAAATTCTATCAATGCTTCTAGACATATCATCAATTTTACTCAACTTTTCTTCTATCATAGTATTAAAATACTTTTGAGCATTGATAAATTCTTTAATATTATTCTCAAGATAAGAGGTGTTCCTATTATTATTATAAGAAGGATTACCATAGGAATTACCATAATTATTAGAGGAATTTCCCGAAAAAGGTCTAGGATTAAAATTACCTCTATAAGCATTGTTATTAAAATTGTTTCGCAAGACAAAATTCACGTCTACGGCATCACTATTTTGCTCAATCAAAGTAGACGAAGGCACGTCATTAAGATCAATAGGAGCACTTTTATTAGCAACCAACTTCATAAGAGCATCAACTTTTTCACACAACGAATTTATTTCTTCTACCGAATTAACCTTTTTACTAGTAGGAGCTCTTTCGGTATGCCATTGTGAATAATTTGCCATAATATTATCAAGCAATTTAGTAGCTTCACCCAAAGTAATCTCCATAAAAGTACCACCCGCGGTGGAATCTAAAAGATTTCTAGAAACAAAATTCAATCCCGCATAAAAATTTTGTATGATCATCCAAAGATTTAAACCATGTGTAGGACAATTTCTTAGCATCAATTTCATTCTTTCCTAAGATTGCCCAACATGTTCATGCTCAAGTTGCTTAAAATTCATGATTTGCGTCCTAAGGGAAATAATTTTTGTGGGAGGAAAATACTTAGTAATAAAAGCATCTTTGCACTTATCCCAAGAATTGATACTATTGCGAGGCAAAGAAGAAAACCAAATTTTTGCACGATCTCGCAAAGAAAATGGGAATAGTTTCAACTTCACAATATCATTGTCCACATCTTTTTTCTTTTGCATATCGCATAATTCCACGAATGTGTTAAGATGGGACGTGGCATCCTCACTAGGAGTACCAGAAAATTGATCTTTCATAACAAGATTCAGCAAAGCGGCATTAATATCACAAGACTCCGCACTAGTGATGGGAGGAGCAATCGGAGTGCTAATAAAATCATTGTAGTTAGTGTTAGAGAAATCACACAACTTGGTGTTCTCTTGAGTCATCGTGACTACGCAACAGGATTATACTCAAAAACAAATCTGGCGAGAAAACGACGAACGAAAAAGAGGGTGAATAAAACGGCAATGCTTGTGAAGTGGGGGAGATGAAAATGAGAGGCAAATGGCAAATAATGGAAATTGCAAGGAGGTGAGATTTGTGATTAGGAACCTGGTAGATGTTGATGATGTCTCCCCGGCAACGGCGCCAGAAATTTCTTTTGATGTCACTCGAACTACGTCGGTATTTCCGCAAAGAGGAAGGGATGATGTAGCACAGCTACGGTAGGTATTTCCCTCAGTGATGAGACCAAGGTTATCGAACCAGTGGGAGAACCACGAAACACTACGTGAACAGCACCTGCACACAAAGAACAAATACTTGCAACCCGACGTAAAAGAGGGGTTGTCAATCCCTCCCGGGTAAAGAGATAGATAAATTTGTAGTATATCGGATAAATAGATCTCGCGGGAACGCGAGATAAAATAAAGAACAATAAATTGCAGCAAGATATTTTTGGGTTCTTGGATTAATAGATCTAAAAATAAAAGCAAATAAAAATAGATCTCGAAGGAAAATATGATAAAGAAGAGACCCGGGGGCCGTAGATTTCACTAGTGGCTTCTCTCGAGAAAAATAGCATACAGTGGGTAAACAAATTACTGTTGGGCAATTGATAGAACTTCAAATAATTATGATGATATCTAGGCAATGATCATTATATAGGCATCACGTCCAAGATTAGTAGACCGACTCCTGCCTGCATCTACTACTATTACTCCACACATCGACCGCTATCCAGCATGCATCTAGTGTATTAAGTTCATGGAGAAATGGAGTAATGCAATAAGAACGTTGACATGATGTAGATAATATATATTCATGTAGGAATAGACCCCATCTTGTTAACCTTAATAGCAACGATACATACGTGTCATTTCCCATTCTATCACTGGGATTGAGCACCATAAGATCGAACCCATCACAAAGCACCTCTTCCCATGGCAAGAAAAATTGATCTAGTCGGCCTAACTAAACCAAAGTTTCGAAGAAGAAATACGAGGCTATAAGTAATCATGCATATAAGAGATCAAAAGACTAAAATCACTTTCATGGATGAAAACATAGATCTGATCATAAACTCAAAGTTCATCGGATCCCAACAAACACACCACAAAAAGAGTTACATCAAATAGATCTCCAAGAGACCATTGTATTGAGAATCAAAAGAGAGAGAGAGGAAGCCATCTAGCTACTAACTACGGACCCGTAGGTCTACAATGAACTACTCACGCATCATCGGAGAGGCACCAATGAGGATGATGAACCCCTCCGTGATGGTGTCTAGATTGGATTTGTGGTTTCTGGAACTTGCGGCGGCTGGAATTGTATTTCATCGACTCCCCTAGGGTTTCTGGAATATTGGGGTATTTATAGAGTAAAGAGGCGGTGCGGGAGGCCACCGAGGTGGGCACAATCCACCAGGGCCCATGCGTGCCTAGGTGGCTTGTGCCCCCCTCGGGGCGCCCCTCTGGTACTTCCTTGGCCCAACTTGTGTCTTCTGGTCCAGAAAAAATCACCAAAAAGTTTCGCTGCATTTGGACTCCGTTTGGTATTGATTTTCTGCGAAGTAAAAAACAAGCAAAAAACAGCAACTGGCACCGGGCACTATGTCAATAGGTTAGTCCCAAAAAATGATATAAAATTGCTATAAAATGATTGTAAAACATCCAAGATTGATTATATAACAGCATGGAATAATAAAAAATTATAGATACATTGGAGACGTATCAGAGGTTCATGGGAGTCTTAAAGAAATATGTTCGTAACCGCGCTAGGCCAGAAGGAAGCATCTCCATGGGCCATCAAACAGAGGAGGTCATTGGGTTTTGTGTTGACCTTATTCCTGACCTTAAGTCTATTGGTGTCCCTCAATCGCGGTATGAGGGGAGACTGAGTGGAAAAGGCACGCTAGGAGCGGATTCAATAATATGTAGGGACCGGCATTCTTGGGCTCAAGCACACTACATAGTTCTACAGAATTCTACCTTGGTGACCCCGTATATCAATGAACACAAGAATATTCTACGCTCCAAACACCCGGAGCAGTCTGACGACTGGATTACACGTGAACACATCAGGACTTTCGGCGGTTGGTTGCAAACACATCTCATGGGTTACAACATTGTTGGAGATGAGCTGTACTTGTTTGCCAGGACACCATCTTCAACTGTATTGACTTACCAAGGGTACGAGATAAATGGGAATACATTTTACATGATCGCCCAAGATAAAAAGAGCACCAACCAAAACAGTGGTGTCTGCTTTGATGCAGCAACCTACAGGGCAAAGGACACATATTATGGTTACATAGTGGACATATGGGAACTTCACTATGGACATGATCTTAAGGTCCCTTTGTTTTGGTGCAAATGGGTCAATCTGTGAGGAGGCGGGGTACAGGTAGACCTGCAGTACGGAATGACAAGAGTGGATCTCAACAATCTTGGGGACACAGACGAACCATTCGTCCTAGCCAATGATGTGGCGCAGGTTTTCTATGTGAAGGACATGTCTTCCAAACCGAGAAAAAGAAAAGATAAGGAATCGGATACATCATATGATGAGCCAAAGCGCCACATAGTTCTTTCGGGGAAAATAAACATCGTGGGAGTGGAGGACAAGACAGACATGTCTGAAGATTATGAAAAGATTCATGAAATTCCTCCCTTCAAAGTGAAGGCTGACCCAAGCATCCTGTTAAACGATGAAGATTATCCATGGTTACGGCGCAATAAGCAAGGGACATACGCGAACAAAAAGTGAAGACTTTCTCTCTAGTGAAGGCAACATATCAGATGGTACGATTGTTCAAGTAACTGTTCGACATATACAAGATAACCGAATATTTTGCACCTTTGATTCTGGGTTGAAAGCCATAGTTATGCTCCACAACTATTATGATGATGGCTTTGATCTAGAATATCACTGTAGTTACATGTCAAGAAATGAAATCTCTTTGTAATAGATGAGTTTTCGTCCGAAACTCTGATACTTCAAAAGAGGTTGTCCAGTTTGTACACAAAGTGCATCCAGTTTTTGCCGTAACCCTCTCAAATTTTTAGCACATGCTATGTAGGTGAAATTATGATACCATGCCAAGTTTTAACCTTTCAGAGTTCATTTGTAGTGCTTTTCAATTTCAGGGTCATTTAGCTCAAAATAAATTATTAAATGCATGAAAAATAGCAAATGAAGTCAGAAAAGGGTTGAAAATTGATGATGTGGCTTTGAATGGTGCATATTGAACGCACAAAAAGTATGGAGTTAAAATAAGTTAAAAAATGAAATCCCTTCAGTAATAGATGAGTTTTCGTCCAAAACCCTGATACTTCGAAAGAGATTGTCCAGTTTGTACACGAAGTGCATCCAGTTATTGCCGTAACCCTCTCAACTTTTTAGCACATGCTATGTGGGTGAAATTATGGTACCATGCCAAGTTTCAACCTTTTCAGAGTTCATTCATAGTGCTTTTCAATTTCAGGGTCATTTAGCTAAAAAAAATCATTAAATGCATGAAAAATAGCTAATGACGTTAGAAAAGGGTTGAAAATTAATGATGTGGCTTTGAATGGTGCATATTGAATGCATAAAAGTCTGGAGTTAAAATATGTTAAAAATGAAATCCCTTTGTAATAGATGAGTTTTCGTCCGAAACCCTGATACTTCGAAGAGATTGTCCAGTTTGTACATGAAGTGCATCCAGTTTTTGCGGTAACCCTCTAAACTTTTTAGCACATGCTATGTGGGTGAAATTATGACACCATGCCAAGTTTCAACCTTTTCAGAGTTCATTTGTAGTGCTTTTCAATTTATGGTCATTTAGCTCAGAAAAATCAATAAATGCATGAATCACTATGTGTCTATGCATCAAAATAAATTAGGTTAACAAAAAGTATTAGGTTAAACTAATTACTTAACAGAAAAGAAAATATAACATTATTAGGTTAACAAAAAGTAATTTATAATATTCTTCATTTGTAGTGCTTTTTATTCAGGGACATTTACTCAAAAATCATTAAAATAATCAACTAAAAAGCTTTTAAAACTCTAATAGCAAAAGAATCAACTAAAAAGAATAATTAAATATTATGTTATGATCAACTAAAACAAAACTATAATATTCTTCAATAGCAAAAAGAATCACTAAAAAGCTTTTATAAACCTCTAGTTATGATCAAAATAATATTAACTTAAAATTATATAATTTTTCAACTAAAATTATCAAAGAATTATTTGTTAAAAACTCTAATAGCAAAAAAAAATTCATAAAGTATTTTTTGTTAAAAACTTTAATTGCAAAAAAATTCATAATGTATTTTTATAGAATTTCATATATTTTAATGATTTACTTTGATAATCATGTGCATTACACATAAGTGAGTATGTATAAAAATTAGAATGTGATATGTTAGGTCAAAAAATTGACATACCATATGCAAAAAATAACATAAAAAATAAAAAATGCCCGCCTACTAGGCCACCGCGGCCTGCAAACGACTAGAAACCCAACTATACATGGGCCAGGACGCAGACCCTCGGGGCAGGTAGGCCCCACAGGGCAGAGAGGTTAGGCATGTACTGCCTGCTTTAGAGAGGAGCTCGGGAGGGATGTCGCAGCGGGGCTTATAAACAGGTGTGAGCGCCCTTCTCTTGGTGAGGTGGGACTAAACTTCCACCGCCCCGACGCCGTGCCAGGAATAGCCCTTTAGTCTAGGTTGGTGGCTCCAACTGGGACGAAAGGCCCCCCTTTCGTCCCGGTTCGTGCCACCAACCGGGACTAAAGGCCTGGGCTTCTCGCCCTTTGGGCTGCTGAAATTCACCTTTAGTCCCGGTTGTTGGCTCGAACCGGGACGAAAGGGGGGCCTTTCGTCCCGGTTGGAGCCACCAACCGGGACTAAAGGGGGGGCTATATAAGCAGCACTTTTCAAAATTTGGAAAGTTATCTGTAGTTTCCCCCGACGACGCCGAAGATCACCTCGACGCCGCCAGGCTGCCGGACCTCGCCGTCGACGCCCTCACCGACGCCCTCGCCACGCCCTACCCCTCTGCCCCGACGCGCGCCCTGCCCCGACCCCGCCGCTCCCCGCGCCCCTGCGCTGCCCCAACGCCGCCGCTCCACAGCCGGCCAGGTACTCCCTCCTCCCTCCACCCCTCTCCTCCCTCCTTCCTCCCTCTTCCATCCCCCTTCTTCCCAGTTTCAGCCGTGGCCATGGACCAACCGAGGGAGTTTGCGTTGTTGCTAATGTGGTCATGGTTTTTAGTTGAAAGTTGTCAAATTTGGTCATGGATGTGGTGATTGATTATACCCTGTTGATCATCTGAAGTGTTGAACTCATTCGTTCCAGTAAATTGAATTAGATATGTCCCTGATTTCTGTGAACTTGTTAAGTGAATGATATATTTGAATGTATTAACTGAATTTGCTGCAGTTGTGACTGTCTTTCACTTAATGTTCTGCATCTTTTACACCTTCGTAACTGAATTTGTGTTGCAGTTTTGTTTCAAGAATGATCTGATATGTATGCACACTGAATCTTCTGAATTATTAACACTGTTTTTGTGGCGACCCGCCTGATTACCACTGTAGCCAGACGGTCGCCACGCATACCAGCCCGGGAAATCACTCTGGCATGCGTGTTTACAACTAGTATCATGAACACAAGCATTTCTATTAATGGATATATAAGTCTTACATGATATCTTACAAGAGGTGATGGCAGCGGAAAAGCTCTATCTAAGGCAGCATGGTCTAAGTGCGGCTCCAATCCACAGGGATCTGACTAGGTTACTCTCCTAGCTCACGAACGCTCCGGCTCCTCGACAACGAACAACGGAACCTTAAGTGAACCTGGCCACATTAAAGGCCGCTGAGTACTTTTGAATGTACTTGCAAGCAAACCAGACTAACATATACACCAAGCAAAGCAAGCTATGGCATTCAAGCATGCATTTGTTATTGGAGCAACATTAATTATCATGGCATAGCATACCTATCTAGCAATATTAATGATCATGAAATACAGTAAAGTAAAGCGTATCCAAGAAGTAATCCATACTCCAAACATTCTCAGGATCCAATCCAACTCTTTTGGTCATCTGACCATCTCTTTCATAGCCATTCCATGGCTATCATATCATATTCCTGACGTCATCCGAGGCCTATGCATCGCCTCTGTAAGTCTGATAAACTTACTCTCTTACGGGTTGTCTCACAACCCTCAGAATACTCATGATCCACTGAGTACTTTTGATCATAAAGCGAGTTCTTCCATCATTATTATCACTACTACGGTTGACCACCTAGCGAGGCATGAACGGACTGTCCAATACCGTGGACGCGGCTATTCGAATAGATTCTTACACTCTGCAGAGGTTGCACACTTTACCTACACCATGGAGCACCTGGCCTCATGATCCCATTCGGGTGGACCAGTGTTGCTCCAACGAAACCTGCCTAACCCGTGACTCCTCCATCGTACCATCGGCAATCATCCTCCCCCGGAGTCCTACCCTGGGTGGCCCTTGTGTCACCTCGTGACACCTGCCACCGTCGTGGCCAAACAACTGTCCCAAACGGGGACTCCCGGGTTAAACAATCAACTGGGCTCACAAGGTTATCATCGCCTACCGGGCCAGGGTAGCGCGCACGAATAACCTTCCCTCTTTGGTGGTACCGATCAAAGAGCACGCGATTAGACCAAGTCAAGGCTATCCCATACCGGCAAATGTGGCTGCACGGGTAAGTCCGAACAGGTGACTCTGGATCAACCGACTAGGTTTAGCTTTAGTAGGTACTTAGCAAGCATGGTTGTTTATCATGAATAACTTAACATGGTGGTAACAATGTATGAGGTAACAACTGTGGAAACATAACAACCTATCTCCACATAACATCACAATGAGTCATTAGTGAAACAACATTCAAATGGCAAGTTATCACTTTACAAGTTCTAGCTGTAAGTTACGACCATCGGAACCCTTGCATAAAACCGGCAAAGAAACCAGTAGCCACCAGAACGGTCTTTACAACTCAGATTTGGGACATTACCGGAATAACTCAACCCCGGCTCAAGACGGCTGGAAAGCAGCTCGGAGCATGAGACGGTGTTGATAAAAAGAATGTAGCAGTTCCCTAAGACGACCGAAAAATAGCTCAGAGCATAGGGTCCCTACTACAGAAAGAAATTCAACAACTGTCCGAGACGGCCGCAAAACAGCTCAGAACATGGCCAGTTGTTGAAAAGAGAACATAAAGTCGGCATCCACCCCGGATGGCCGAAAGCAGCTCAGACACAGGCGTGGTGCCGTCATCGAAGAAAGTACAAACAAGGGTTCGTCAGAGTCACATACAACCCACTACTACGCATACAATTACAAGCATATTAATTCAGACATGCAGGAATAACACAGAGCAATGCTTTAGGGCATATATCAGATGGTCGGCTTGCCTGGGGGTGAGGGAATACTCCGGGAAGAAGTGCGATCACCTCGTGGAAGAATTCACCGGAAAAGATTCCCTCTAGAAGGGCTGATAGAAAGGCAAGGGCGTAATGGTCATTTTCACAGTGTGGAAACAATATGAATATGATACCATCGGAACGGGCTCGACGAAGTGAAGACATGAGCGTTGGTTTCACCTGAATCGGAGTTGTTGTTGCGAAGTTATTGCAGATTAACTATTTAAGGACCTTTCTGTAAAAAAAGTTATTCACATCTAGGCCCATGGACAGTTTTTCTGCGAATAAAAGGCAAGCTATGGTGTAGCTGGCCGGCTCGGGCCAAAGGTGGCCGAGGCCTGGGGCGCCAGCTAGGCCGCACAGCGGCTGCTGTTGCGGGGGCCGGCCCACCCACGCCGCCACTTTAAAAAACGACGGGAGGGGGGCTGAGCCACTGCCAGGCCGGGCCCGCTCGTAGGGTCATCCCCCTCCTCCCGCGCGTGCCTGGCCGGCCAGAGGGGTGGCTCCCGTCAGCGACCGCCAGCGCTGTGGGCCACCATTTGAGGCGCCCAGCCTACCGGCGTGCTCAGCGGGACAAGGCGGTCCCGTTGCTGCGTGGCGCGGTCGCCGGGAAGCTCGGAGGTGAGCAGAGCTTTGGCTCCCGCGGTGGTCGGCGCCGGTGAAGAGGCAGCCGACGCCATGGTCGTCTCGAAGAACAATCGAGCGAGGGGAGCGAGTCGTGGTGATGGTGGTGGTCGGCTACGGTGGTTAGGCGGAGCTGCGGGGGCTGGGGATGGGTGAATTTGGCCGAGGCTATGCGGCGGCCATGGCGGCATAGGGCGGCGAGGAGAGGTCCTCTAGCTCGCTGGAGAGGTTGGGGAGGGAGCTGGGGTGGAGGAGAGGCCGTGGTTGAGGTCGATGGGGTCGGGCACGGCCTATTTATAGCCTGGCCGTGGCGAGGCGATAAGGGCGGCCATGGTGGTGATCTCATCGGCGCACTGGAGCTCGGGGAGGACGTGGCTGTCCGTTTGCGGCGTCGAGGGGCTTCGCAGAGGGGGTGGAGGGTCCTCGGGAACGCTCGGGAGGGCTTGGGGAAGAAGCTAGGGAGAAGACGACGATGGTCACGGGCGGCACAGTATGGTGGCGGGACTCACCGTGGTGTGGGGAGGAAGGGAGAGGAGGGGAGAAGAGTCTGGAGGGGAGCACGTGGACGCAGGGGAGCGGTAGGACAGGCTCGGACAAACTGGGGATGGCCGGAGCTAGCTGGCTGACGCGACGACCGCGTGGAGCACGGTTTTTGTTCGCTGTTCACGCGGTCGCCACGTGCACTACCTGCTCTGGAAGGCTCCTGCGTGTCCAAGCTTGTCCAACAAGTGTACCACTGCTCAAATAGAGGAGCTATGTGGATAGAACCATCTGGGAGGCTGTGAGGAGGGAGATATTTGCAGAAATAGGTTTCAACAGGAAGATGTTTGTAAGCTACTAAGGGGAAATGGCTTGGTGAGAGTGGCTGGTTTCTTGTCACAATGGAATGTGGTAGGAAGGATTATATGCTTGCAAAATCTCAAGTCATTTGGACCTCATTTGCATACACTTCCTTCACAACACGGAAGTTGGTCCAGAAACTAGAATTTGAAGTTGTGCACAAATGGATTGATGAAACGAGCTGAATTTTGGTGGAGGGGAATTATTTGAACATATGAAGTCACTGTAAAAGTTTCATACCATTTGAGTACACAAAAATGGTACTTGCTTCACAGAGGTTCCAAATGGACAGAAACTTGAGAAAGTTGCTGGGGAAGAATGGATAGATGGATTGAGCTGGTTTTTGGTTTCCATGAGTGATTTAGCAATGTTAATCACCATGAAAAATTTCAGCTCAAAAAGATCAAGGGTTCAAGCACTTCCTTTGCAAACTGGAAATCTGGACAGAATTTGCATATGGATGATGTGCTCAAACTTTGAACTATGGAACTTTGAATTCTTGATGGAGATGGTGAAGATATAGATAGGAGAAGCTCCACAATTTATTTGGGATTTTTCCTGGCTACCAAAATGGTAGTTCCTTTAGAAAGGGCCCAAAATGCAATATTGGCTTTAAATAGGAAAATGCAATTTCCCCTATTTAATTATGGCCAATATTTTTTATGGGAGATCAATATGATCACAAAGAATATCTCCACAAGTTTTCATGAACTTTGGAGATGGATAGATATTTTACTGGATTTAATTCCTTTAACTGGAAGTAAAAGGAATTAATTATAAATGAAAAATATTGCAAATGACTTGGCAATATTTTTCCATATCCAGGGTTTATGGATGTGGGATGATCACTGGGAAAAAAAATTGGAAGGCATCAGATCAAAGGAAATTGGGGTTCCTTTGTAACGGAAGAAGTTAGGGTTTCCCTTCCGATAACTCAGAAGGTAGGGTTTCGGCGGCAAAACCCTGAGAATAGATCTTGGGTGGCAAGGTTGAACTGAAGAGAATCTCGGGTTGGATAGGGAAGGCAAGGTTGTATGACCATCTTCATATACCTAGGAGCGAGATAAAATCCAATAGCACCGAGAAAAAGACGGGAGTCACGTCCCGCGAAGGAAAAAAACAGGAGCGAAAACCATGGTGTTACAAACCTACCCCCCTTAAGAAAATCTCATCCTTGAGATTTCCGGGCTTACCTCCCAGTGAAGGGGAACTTACCTGTGTGCGACTTGGATCCATCAGCGGTCTTGTCTTCGTGGGTTCACTAGACTTTTAACTACCTCTTTTGATGGACCAGGTGTTGTCTCTGCACACAGTTTTCCTTGAATCCTTCTCTTTACTGTCAGGTAAACCTTTTGTCCTGATAGTTGTGTTGTTGGGTGGGGTAGTGGGTAGTACTAACAAACAACATGGTTTCCATGGCTTGGAAGTAACTGCTTCGGGTTTTTATTGCGATGCTTCGTACCCTGACTATTGCGGGCAAGACATCCTTTCCTGGTACAAGGCTCACGTGCTCGTATGGCCTCGAATGGCTAGGGGAACTTTCTCTTTGCCGTGTTAGAATGCTCCGTCTGGTTGGGGTTTCCATACGGATGTTTCCTTCCGTCCTAGGCATCTTGAATTTGTCCTTAAGTGATCCACAATTTAAGGAACAACATGACCGAGCTATTGCTGCTATATCCTCAACTGAAAGATTAGGCATGATCACAAAGTAATCATAGACAGTAATCTCTTATTCCAATGATGTTGTGATGTCTACGAGCTGTTGATGCTAACGTTCTTTGAGCGGTTCTACATGAATGTCTTGTTTCAAACTCTGTCGCTCGTGGAGATGGCTCTGTCATATATATCCTCTGTAGTCCGTGCTATGACCACTGAGCTGAGCAGAGTATCGCTACCATCGGTGTATCTTTGGAGCATAGCCTCTTACCTTGGTTGCTGACCCATATTTAGGATGAGTGTGACATGCTGGCTGAATTGTTGTGGCCGTATATGCAGGAGTCTGACAAGGATTGGTAATATGACTCTGTTCGTGAAACTGTATCTTGTTGACCGTCATGGAGGTTGTTTGTCCAAAACTTCTTTATTCTTGAGGATTCCTTTGATGGACCTGTAATGACCTGCCAACACGGCTCCTTGATTGTTTTCCCTGGCTTGTCGGGCTTGTTCGCACAACTTGCTCTTGCATATCTTGTAGGGGTGGCTGTGCTCATATTCTTCTTTGAACTATGGGGCCAATGTTTCTCTGAACGCAGTCATTCCTGACGAGTGGCTTGCATGAACTGGTCCACTGGACTGCATGCTCACAACATATGCAGGGGTAGGATAAATCCTTTCATAACCACTGAGTTATGAGGCGGATGTGTGCCCAGACTAGTTCATGCTTCTGACAAGATTGTCGTGGGCACAATGGTGTGTTGAAGAAGGCTAAATTCCTTATGCTTGAAGCTTCTGCCAGGGTAGTGTGCTGAAGAAGGCTGTGTATCATACCTCAGAAGCTTTCCCTCATGTGTCTTGCTGGGGAAGGTCAGGTGCCTTATGCAGGAAGTTTTCCGCGGGGGAACAATGGAAGATGGGAGTGCCGTACCCCAGAAGATTTTTTTTCACCAAGTGGCGTAGTGAGGAAGGTTGGGAGTCTTGTGTCGTAAGCTTCTACCGATAGTTTGTGGAGGAAGGCTGGGTGTCTTTTACCAAAAGCCTTTCACTGTGTACGCAATCGGATCTGAGGCCGGTTCTGGCTTCCTTCTAAAGTATCCGGAATTTTATCCATAGCGGAGCCGAAACTTGGTATAGGCCATACCTTGGCTGAACATATTCTATTGTCATGCACACCGCTTGTCATTCCGCTGGTACGCTCATTGCTGCTGTAAAGGTTGCAGAACTGATGCACGCTTCATGTCGATAATTAATTCGAAATACCCTTTGCATTCAAACCAAGTGTTGCTAATAATAAGCAGTTGACGGATAATTCCATTCGGTTCAGCATAGCTTCCAAGCATGTTAGGTTCTCATTGATTCTGGCAACCATGAACTTATCCATATTCCTTGCAAACCTTGTCACAGTGCCCAGAAAATTTTGTATTCGCACCGGTGAACTTCAAGATATGCTTTGAAATTTGTACCAACGTACCGGAGTTTTGTTGCTGCTCTTGGCACATTCATATTCTTGAAATATGTCTTCGGTGGGTAATAAATGATTCTTGGGTCCATTGAGGAAAGACTCGGTTCACCTTACTGACTAAAATAGTCCTTGTGTCGCGGATGGAATAATTTGTCCTTACTGGTGTTTATTCTTGGTAACTCATCTGACTACTCCTTAAGCGTGATTTGTTCTGAGGCCAACTTTCTCATGTATATTCTGGCCTTGTCTGTTGCACATAGATTCTGCTTTTGACCCATTCTTCATTCCTGACAGATCCGGTATTGGTATTCTGAATACCAGGCAGTTGACTTGGCTTAACTCTTACTGAATTTGGGTTATTGGGTATTATCCCAGTTGTATGCTGGTCTTCTTAGGCAGCTCTTGCAGATGGATCCAGTCGAAACGAAGAGATGGAACCGACAAAAGAAACAAGAACCGCGAAAAACCAAGAAGCAAATAAAGCTCAAATTTTGCGGACCTTACACACGTGGCCGAAACTCACTAATATAGCTAGCCTAGCGCACTCGATGCACCTCTAAGGATTTAGAAGCAAAACCACACAATGCTCCTAGTAGCACTGTTGTCGAGCTCCTACTACTTCCTTAGGGAACATCAACCTCTCGACGCACGACCATAGCCCAAAATGGCTTAGTCAACGATCCTAAGTTTGTAGGGGCGAGATGGAATTTATAGGTGTTTCCCAAAGGAAACTAGAGTTAAGAAGAGAAATGCCATGGCTATCAAGCAGGGTAGGGACATCTGGTTTACCTAGGGGTTCAGGGCTCACGGGTCGTTTCCTGGTGCGGATATTTCATACCGGAGGCAAAGGCCATGAGAGTTGGGTCTGATGGAGCCAAAGACCTATGGGGTTGCCTTATGATCAATAGTAGCCGTGCCTGCTTGGCAAAGATGGCTGAAATCCATCTGGGCTTTCTACTGAGCACAAGACAATGAAGTCTGGCTAGGGTAACCTATAGTCAGCCTGGCTGCTCTGATACCATCCATTGTGACGCCCCGCCTGATTACCACTGTAGCCAGACGGTCGCCACGCATACCAGCCCAGGAAATCACTCTGGCATGCGTGTTTACAACAAGTATCATGAACACATGCATTTCTATTAATGGATATATAAGTCTTACATGATATCTTACAAGAGGTGATGGCAGCGGAAAAGCTCTATCTAAGGCAGCATGGTCTCAGTGCGGCTCCAATCCACAGGGATCTAACTGGGTTACTCTCCTAGCTCACGAATGCTCCGGCTCCTCGACAATGGACGACGGATCCTTATGTGAACCTGGACACGTTAAAGGCCGCTGAGTACTTTTGAATGTACCCGCAAGCAAACCAAACTAACATATACACCAAGCAAAGCAAGCTATGGCATTCAAGCATGCATTTGTTATTGGAGCAACATTAATTATCATGGCATAGCATACCTATCTAGCAATATTAATGATCATGAAATACAGTAAAGTAAAGCGTATCCAACAAGTAATCCATACTCCGAACATTCTCAGGATCCAATCCAACTCTTTTGGTCATCTAACCATCTCTTTCATAGCCATTACATGGCTATCATATCATATTCCTGACATCATCTGAGGTCTATGCATAGCCTCTGTAAGTCTGATAAACTTACTCTCTTACGGGTTATCTCACAACCCTCAGAATACTCATGATCCACTGAGTTCTTTCGATCATAAAGCGAGTTCTTCCATCATTATAATCACTACTACGGTTGACCACCTAGTGAGGCATGGACGGACTGTCCAATACTATGGACGCGGCTATTCGAATAGATTCTTACACTCTGCAGAGGTTGCGCACTTTACCCACACCATGGAGCACCTGACCTCGTGATCCCATTCGGGTGGACCAGTGTTGCTCCAACGAAACCTGCCTAACCCGTGACTCCTCCATCGTACCACCGGCAATCATCCTCCCCTGGAGTCCTTCCCTGGGTGGCCCCTGTGTCACCTCGTGACACCTGCCACCGTCATGGCCAAACAACTGTCCCAAACGGGGACTCCCGGGTTAAACAATCAACTGGGCTCACAAGGTTATCGTCGCCTACCAGGCCAAGGTAGCGCGCACGCATGACCTTCCCTCTTTGGTGGTACCGATAAAAGAGCACGCGAATAGACCAAGTCAAGGCCGTCCCATACCGGCAAATGTGGCTGCACGGGTAAGTCCGGACAGGTGACTCTGGATCAACTAACTAGGTTTAGCTTTAGCAAGTACTTAGCAAGCATGGTTGTTTATCATGAATAACTTAACATGGTGGTAACTATGTATGAGGTAACAACTGTGGAAACATAACAACCTATCTCCACATAAAATCACAATAAGTCATTAGTGAAACAATATTTAAATGGAAAGTTATCACTTTACAAGTTCTAGCTGTAAGTGACGACCATCGGAACCCTTGCATAAAACCGGCAAAGAAACCAGTAGCCACCAGAACGGTCTTTACAACTCAGATTTGGGACATTACCAGAATAACTCAACCCCAGCTCAAGATGGCTGGAAAGCAGCTCAGAGCATGAGACGGTGTTGATAAAAGGAATGTAGCAGTCCTTAAGATGACCGAAAAATAGCTCAGAGCATAGGGTCACTACTACAGAAAGAAATTCAACAACTGTCTGAGACGGCCGCAAAATAGCTCAGAACACGGCCAGTTGTTGAAAAGAGAACATAAAGTCGGCATCCACCCCAGACGGCCGAAAGCAGCTCAGACACAGGCATGCTGCCGTCATCGAAGAAAGTATAAACAAGGGTTCGTCAGTGTCACATACAGCCCACTACTACGCATACAATTACAAGCATATTAATTCAGACATGCAGGAATGACACAGAGCAATGCTTTAGGGCATATATCAGATGGTCGGCTTGCCTGGGGGTGAGGGAATACTCCGGGAAGAAGTGCGATCACCTCGCGGAAGAATTCGCCAGAAAAGATTCCCTCCGGAAGGGCTAATAGAAAGGAAAGGGCACAATGGTCATTTTCATAGTGTGGAAACAATATGAAAATCATACCACCGGAACGGGCTCGACGAACTGAAGACGTGAGCGTTGGTTTCACCTGAATCGGAGTTGTTGTTGCGAAGTTATAGCAGATTAACTATTCAAGGACCTTTCTGTCAAAAAGTTATTCAAATCTAGGCCCCTGGACAGTTTTTTTGCGAATAAAAGGAAAGCTACGGTGTAGCTGGGCCGGCTCAGGCCAAAAGTGGCCGAGGCCTGGGGCGCCAGCTAGGCCGCACAGCAGCTGCTGTTGCGGGGCCGGCCCACCCGCGCCGCCACTTAAAAAAAACGACGGGAGTGGGGCTGAGCCACTGCCAGGCCGGGCCCGCTCGCAGGGTCATCCCCTCCTCCCGCGCACGCCTGGCCGGCTAGAGGGGTGGCTCCCGTCGGCGACCGCCGGCGCTGTGGGCCACCATTTGAGGCGCCCAGCCTACCGGCATGCTCAACGGGACGAGGCGGTCCCGTTGCTGCGTGGCGCGGTCGCCGGGAAGCTCGGAGGCGAGCAGAGCTTTGCCTCCCGCGGCGGTCAGCGCCGGTGAAGATGCAGCCGATGCCATGGTCGTCCCGAAGCAAAATGGAGCGAGGGGAGCGACTCGTGGTGATGGTGATGGTCGGCTACGGTGGTTAGGCAGAGTTACGGGGGCTGGGGATGGGTGAATTTGGCCAAGGTCGTGCGGCAGCCATGGCGGCATAGGGTGGCGAGGAGAGGTCCTCGAGCTCATTGGAGAGGTTGGGGAGGGAGCTGGGGTGGAGGAGAGGCCGTGGGTGAGGTCGACGGGGTCGGGCACGACCTATTTATAGCCTGGCCGTGGCGAGACGAGAAGGGCGGCTGCGGTGGCGATCCTATCGGTGCACTGGAGCGCGGGAAGGACATGGCTGTTTGTTTGCGGCATCGAGGGGCTTCGCGGAGGGGGTAGAGGGGCCTCCGGAATGCTCGGGAGGGCTTGGGGAAGAAGCTAGGGAGAAGACGATGATGCACACGGGCGGCACCGTATGGTGGCGGGACTCGCCGTGGTGTGGGGAGGAAGGGAGAGGAGGGGAGAAGAGTCTGGAGGGGAGCACATGGACGCAGGGGAGCCGTAGGACAGGCTCGGACAAACCGGGGACGGCCGGAGCTAGCTGGCTGCCACGACGACCGTGTGGAGCACGGTTTTTGCTCGCTGTTCACGCGGTCACCACGTGCACTACCTGCTCTAGAAGGCTCCTGCATGTCCAAGCTTGTCCAACTAGTGTACCACTACTCAAATAGAGGAGCTATGTGGATAGAACCATCTGGGAGGCTCTGAGGAGGGAGATTTTTGCAGAAACAGGTTTCAACAGGAAGATGTTTGTAAGCTACTGAGGGGAAATGGCTTGGTGAGAGTGGCTGATTTCTTGTCACAATGGAATGTGGTAGGAAAGATTATATGCTTGCAAAATCTCAAGTCATTTGGACCTCATTTGCATACACTTCTTTCACAACACAGAAGTTGGTCCAGAAACTGGAATTTAAAGCTGTGCTCAAATGGATTGATGAAATGAGCTGAATTTTGGTGGAGGGGAGTTATTTGAACATATGAAGTCACTGTAAAAGTTTCATACCATTTGAGTACACCAAAATGGTACTTGCTTCACAGAGGTTCCAAATGGACAGAAATTTGTTAAAGTTGCTGGGGAAGAATGGATAGATGGATTGAGCTGGTTTTTGGTTTCCATAAGTGATTTAGGAATGTTAATCACCATGCAAAATTTCAGCTCAAAAAGATCAAGGGTTCAAGCACTTCCTTTGCAAACTAGAAATCTGGACAGAATTTGCAAATGGATGCTGTGCTCAAACTTTGAACTATGGAACTTTGGATTCTTGGTGGAAATGGTGAAGATATAGATAGGAGAAGCTCCACAATTTATTTGGGATTTTTCCTGGCTACCAAAATGGTAGTTCCTTTAGAAAGGGCCCAAAATGCAATATTGGCTTTAAATAAGAAAATGCAATTTCCCCTGTTTAATTATGGCCAATATTTTTATGGGAGATCAATATGATCACAAAGAATATCTCCACAAGTTTTCATGAACTTTGGAGTGGATAGATATTTTACTGGATTTAACTCCTTTAAGTGGAAGAAAAAGGAATTAAGTATAAATGAAAAATATTGCAAATGACTTGGCAATATTTTTGCATATCCAGGGTTTATAGATGTGGGATGATCACTGGGAAATTTTTTTGGAAGGCATCAGATCAAAGGAACTTGGGGTTCCTTCGTAACGGAAGAAGTTAGGGTTTCCCTTCCGATAACTCGGAAGGTAGGGTTTCGGCGGCAAAACCCCGGGAATAGATCTTGGGTGGCAAGGTTGAACTGAAGAGAATCTCGGGTTGGATAGGGAAGGCAAGGTTGTATGACCATCTTCATATACCCAGGAGCTAGAGAAAATCCAATAACACCGAGAAAAGACGGGAGTCAAGTCCCGTGAGGGAAAAAAAACAGGAGCGAAAACCAGGGTGTTACAGTTTTATCTGAAAGTACTCAATTTTTTGGGCAATGTATGAACTTAAAGCACTCCTAACTCTGGTGGTCTGAAAATTTTGAATGCAGGAGCACTCCAACCTTTAATCCTGAGGTGTTTTGTTTTGCTAATTCTATAGGTGGCCACAACCTAATTTTTATTTTTTTATGCTTGTCTAAATCATAATTTAGAGCATGATAAGTACTCGGTGGAATCATTTTAGGGAAGTTCAACATAATTTTCTGATCTGTTGGATTGTCTATTATGGACTCCAACTATTCATAAGTTTCATAATTTTATTGTTGTGTTAATTTTGATTACAACATTGGTGACATGTGACTGAATTCTTAGCAAGAGAAGCATCTTCTGTAGCCAAGTAATAGGATTGTGAATGCTCATGTATCCACAAGTCCACTATCATCTGCTTGTTTTCATTGTGCTAAAACCTATTGAATAAAGGTTAAATCCTAGAAGGGCAAGTCTTTTCACTAGCTGATGTCCATAATTAAAATAATCTTTCTGCTAAACGGTTCTTCTAACTGACTTCAATTTGTATCCATGGCTTTGTTATCAAGCATGTGGTCTTTTGTTGCATAGGTCTTAATGGCATAACAAATTGCAAAAGGATAAAAGCTATAATGATGTTCTCTACTTTGATGTTGCTCACAAAAAAGTCTGTTGTAGAAAGTGATTGTTTTGTGCAGCATACAAGTATTATTAGGAGATATGTTCATTAGTTTGTTCGATGGTGCTTCAAAACTTATTTAGTGATGCCACAAACATATATTAAGAATGCTGAATTTTTGCTTAGTTATTCTCTACTAGCATATACTCTACTCTGCTTAAGATCGATGAGATCATGGACAAGTTCCAATGCAATTTTTGTCAAGTTTCTGTCAAATTTTTGGCTTAGGGAGAACACTTTTTGCCATGGTAGAAGTAATATGGCAAAATTCTGTCAAGTTCATTTGAAATAGTTTTAGTTCAACAGGAGAATTTCAAAGTCTGAGAAATGCTCAAGTTCAACAGGATATATTTTCTCCATCATAAAAAATTGTTTTTTTGCCATGTCAAGTGTTGTATTTTGGTGACAAATATACTTCTTTTTACTAGGTTTTACTAGGTTTACTAGGTTTTTTTTGCCATGCAAGCGCTACTATACTTGGGTTTTGCCTAATTTTTTTTCAATCGGTGGAATTACAGGTTGTGGTGTTGCATCTCCGTGGAGTTGGTCCCTGATCGTCCCTCCGCTGTTCGACAAAAGGTGTCCATTTGTTGTCTGTTGAGTTTTGTTCATATGACGATGGTTGGTTCATTTGTTGAGTTATGTATTCATCCATGTGTATAAATCTTGTATTCATCTTGTATTCATTTTGTATTCATCTTGTGTATTAAACTTGTATTCATCTTGTCATTAAAACATAACCCCGATAACTTTGATTTTGACGCATATAAAAACATATGAGAGAAGGGGTCGTTAAAACATAACCCCAATAACTACGACATGAGGGGGGGTCGTTAAACCATAACCCCGATAACTTTGATTTTGAGGCATATGAAAACATGATTTGCACATCGAACAGGCATGAGAGAGGCGGTCCGCAAAGTATCCTCTCCCGAAAGATAGGATGACTCATCAGACATGAGGGGGGAGGAGTCCTCGACCATCGTCTGAAACTGACTATTACAAAACTTGTCAACTTTGCATAATGTTTGCCACTAATCCATTGCTCATATGCATATGATTCCTTGTTGTGATTAGGTCTATGTTTGCCACTAATCCATCTCTCATGGTTGTATATTGCCATGTTGTAATATTTGCAGAAATTATGGACAGAGACCTAGAAAAAGAAGAGTTGTTGGGGGATATAATCCGCGACGGAGGTGATGATATCACCTTGTCGTTTCTCAATGACACCGATGGTGAGGGAAGAGAGGATGACGGCTGCGGTGATCAAATGGAGGAGGGAGGAGATGACGGCTCCGCCAGTGTTGGAGCCTTAACTGTTGCAAAGTCCGGCGAGGTATATATATATATATATATAAATTAAGCCTCTGCTGACTAGATGCATTAATTGTTTTGTATGTACATATATTAACGCTTCTTTCTTCTTTTAGCCCTCCGGATCGAGCCAAACTTTTGTAAGGAGACGAGGCTCGAAGAAAAGGTTGGGCCAGGATGACAGGTTCACGATCGAAGAAGTTGCTCCAGATGGCCAACCGATTGCTCCCAAGCGGACCAAAGACAAATTTATACATCAGTGCGTAGTTATTGTTAGGGACAGCGTCCCGATCAACATCGAAGAATGGAATAAGAAGAAGGACGGTGAAGTTTCTTATGTCGACGATAGACAGAAAGATGATCTTTGGAACTCGCTGATGACAAATTTCAGCCTACCGCCAGAGGAGCATCCAAATAACCTAGTTATACAGCGACAAGTGAAGGCGTACGCTCTTAAGAAGATGGTAGAACTATTCAAGAACTGGAAGAAAAGATTGAACGAGTTTGTCAAGAAAGACGAGACTCCAGAATTCACCGGTCAGTATGCAAAGATAAAAGATCACTGGCCCGCATTTGTGGCGTACAAGAAATCGAAGAAAGCTAAGAAAAGGTCACAGAAAAATAAGCAAAATGTTGCAAAGAAGCTGTATGACCATGTTACGGGGTCAGGTGACTACAGCAAAGCCCGGCCTATGTGGGACAAAGCTGAGAACGTCCTGCTTCCTAAAGGGGTCCAACCAGCGACATTGAACTGGCCCGAACGGGCAAGGACTTGGTTCTTCGAGCATGGGGGAACTTTGGACCCAGAAACAGGGAAGTGTGTTTTCACGAAAGCTCAACTTGAAACACCCGTCATAAAGATTCAGGAAGCAATCAAGGAAGTGCAGGAAGGAAGGTTCCATCCCGACAAAGAGAAGGACGAGCTGTCAAAGGCCCTCGGAAATCCTGAATACCCTGGACGAACATGAGGCACATCAGGCTCCGTGATGTCTACTACACAACTTGTTCTTGTAGACACATGCTGGGCCTCCAAGTGCAGAGTTTTGTAGGACAGTAGCAAATTTCCCTCAAGTGGATGACCTAAGATTTATCAATCCGTGGGAGGTGTAGGATGAAGATGGTCTCTCTCAAACAACCCTGCAACCAAATAATAAAAAGTCTCTTGTGTCCCCAACACACCAAATACAATGGTAAATTGTATAGGTGCACTAGTTCGGCGAAGAGATGATGATACAAGTGTAGTAATGATAGTAGATATTGATTTTTGTAGTAGGAACAATAAAAAACAGCAAGGTAGCAAGTAACAAAAGTGAGCACAAATGGTATTGCAATGCTTGAAAACAAGGCCTAGGGTCCGTACTTTCGCTAGTGCAATCTCTCAACAATGCTAATATAATTGGATCATATAACCACTCCTCAACGTGCGATGAAGAATCACTCCAAAGTTCCTATCTAGTGGAGAACATAAGAAGAAATTGTTTGTTGTGTACGAAACCACCTCAAAGCTATTCTTTCCGATCAATCTATCCTAGAGTTCATACTAAAATAACACCATATGATAAACATCAACCAACTCTAATGTCACCTAGATACTCCAATGTCACCGCGAGTATCCGTGAGTTGATTATGCTATGTGCATCAAACAATTTTAGATTCATAATACTCAATCCAACACAAAGAACATCAAAGAGTGCCCAAGATTTCTACCGAAGAAACAAAGACGAGAACGTCCATCAACCCCTATGCATAGATTACCCCATTGTCACCACGGGTACTCATAACAAGACATACATAAAGTGTTCTCAAATCCATAAAAGTATTCAATCCGATAAGAATGAAATCTCAAAGGGAAAACTCAATTCACAACAAGATAGAGAGGGGAAAGCACCATATGATCCGACTATATTAACAAAGCCCGCGATACATCAAGATCGTGACATCTCAAGAACACGAGAGAGAGATTAAACACATAGCTACTGGTACAAACTCTCGGCCCCGAGGGTGGACTACTCCCTCCTCATCATGATGGCCGCCGGGATGATGAAGATGGCAACCGGTGATGATTTCCCCCTCGGCGGAGTGCCGGAACGGGGTCTAGATTGGTTTTTCATGGCTACAGAGGCTTGCAGCGGCGAAACTTCTGATCTAGGGTTACCCCGAGGGTTTTTGAAATATTTGGCAATTTATAGGGCAAAGAGGCAGTGCGGGAGGCCACCGAGGTGAACACAACCCACCAGGGCGCGCCTGGGCCCCCAGGTGCGCCCAGGTGGGTTTTGCCCCCTCGGGGTGCCCCTCTGGTACTTCTTTGGCCCAAGTTGTGTCTTCTGGTCCATAAAAATTCTCCAAAAAGTTTCGCTGCGTTTGGACTCCGTTTGGTATTGATTTTCTGCGATGTAAAAAAACAAGCAAAAACAACAACTGGCACTGGGCACTATGTCAATAGGTTAGTCCCAAAAACTGATATAAAGTTGCTATAAAACGATTGTAAAACATCCAAGAATGATAATAAAACAGCATGAATACTTCATAAATTATAGATACGTTGGAGACGTGTCACTCTGTTGTGTGGAAGTGTGGGTTTCCGGACAGCACTGGTTATAAAAGCCGAGGGAGAAAGAAGAAAGAGGAAGCAGACCAGATGCAGAAGATGGAAGAAAGATTGTCGCTACAGGAGAAGAAACTAGAGGCATATAACAGTCAGCGAGCTTCTCAGCACCACGAAGATCCTTCATTCGATACTGCCCACGAAGCTACCCCACCATCTCAATAGAAAAGTAGCGTGGCTTCCACGGAGCTCGTTTAGCCTGATATCACGACTCCTTGCTACCCCATGGATGGTATCACGGAGAGGGAACATTGTGAGCTAATTGCGAAATGCCAGAACCTAACCTTGAAGGTGGCGGTCGGCTATGTCTTACCTCGTCGACCTGATGGAACTTTCCATTTCGCTCCGTTTCCGGATGGCTTTGCTATTGTCGGGGTGGATGAAGTAATAAACGGATTTGAGGGGCTGGAGCTTGACTACCCTATAGGTGAAGGGGACATTCATCTGGAAAATGCCTTAAGGACTACCTGTCTATGGAGGAGGAAAACATCATGCTTCCAAACTGGATGCCGCCTCAGCAGACTCATCCGGAGGAGGCCCCTCAGCAGACTCCTCATAGTCCAGCTCTATCTCTACTGCCTCAGTCGTCTCCGGCGCGTCAGCTGTCTCCGCCACCTCAGCGGACTCCGGCGGAGGAGGCCCCTCAGCAGAATCCTCCTCCGCCGCATCAGCGCACTCCGCCTCCTCCGCCGCGTCAGCGCACTCCGCCTCCTCCGCCGCGTCAGCTAACTCCGCCTCCCCAGCAACGGCGAAAGAGAGCCGCCGCCGCTCCGGCGGCTAGCAGCACAACAACAAAGAAATCCAGAGCACTCCCAAGCGTCAAGAGGGCTCCTCCCAAGAGACCGTACGACAGGATTGACGAGGAAACCCAGGACATCGTGGCTTCCGAAGTGAAGATCCATTTTGCACGGAAACGTCCACCTCCAAAGGAGAAAGTAGATCCGGTAAAAGCGAAGCGTTGTTTGGATGCCCTTAAGTGACCACCACCTCCTCCGCTGCTATCAAACTATGATCGCTATATTGAAAAGACATTTGATCCAGCGAAGCGGTCGGGAAGCTTAAGTAGCAGTGGTGCAAGAAGTGGAAAAACTATTCCCCAGCTCGTCAAATAGGAGAAGCAATCGTGCCCCCCGCCCAAGGTGTTTACCGATATCGCTAATGATTCGGGGGTAGCGGCCGCTCATCCTGGTTACACTCTTGGTGATTACATAGGCGATGATGTACAGTTCGAAATGGCTGAGGTAGTAGCGCCTTTAGATACAAGCACGGGAAGCCTCTCGTCAAACCTGAGCAGCTCCCGCATCTATCAACGATGATGCGAAGATTACATGACTGGTACTTGAAAACCTGCAAGGATGGGACCGACAGTATCTTGCTGGGAATTAAAGATGAGCACGACTTCATTGGAGTCGACCTGTTGTATGTTGAATTTGAAGATTTATTTCAGTTATATAATCAAGACGCCATCAACAAAACTCTCATGACTTGCTACTGTCTGTAAGTATTATTTCTGTAATTATGTCTCTAGCTCAGCTCGTTCATTGCATGTATAATTATCCTCAGTATGTTATGCAGATTGAAGATCATCGAATGCAAAAGAGGACAAATCTATGACATTGGGTTCATTAACCCAAATACCGTAAATGAATATACGATACAAAAGAACCCCGGCGAAACTGAGGAAAACTTGCTAAACGCATTACTTCGACAACAAAATAGAAGGGAAATACTCTTTCCTTACAACTTCAAGTGAGTGTTACTGTCTTGTGCATATTCGGTTCCGCTTACTCAAGGTTAAGTGTAATTGATGAGTTATGCGTGTGTAGCTTCCACTTTATTCTGCTATCCATTAAGCTTGACGCGGGACTATTAACTGTCTTAGACTCGAGACGTAAAGAGCCTAAGCAGTGGGCGGACATGAGTGAAATGCTCCAGAAGTAAGTTCAATCATTATCGCACCATATCGGCAACTTTTGTTTATTTCCTGATATCAAGTAATCATTTTCTTTGCCGGGCAGGGTTTGGAAAAAGTTCACCAGCATGGTACCGGGTCTAGAGAAAAAGGAGCTGCGATTTTCACACCCCCAAAGTAAGTAGTACTAGCTAGTTTCGCGCATCTCTCATTGATTCTAGTTTCAATATCATTATCATGCTTGATTATCATTTTGATTGAATTCTATTATCCTAAAGTGCTTGTGGCAGGCACCCGGAAATAATTTATGTGCATACTACGTTTGCGAGTTCATTCGCAACTCGACCCTTGAGCGGAGCATAACTTCAAAACAATTAGAAGTACGTAAACAGTATTCATAATTTTATTTTATTACCATCAATTGGGTTGAGTTTCGTTCATATATATATATATATATATATATATATATATATATATATATATATATATATATATATATTGACCCCCTTCTTTAAATTAGATCTGGGAGGTGCGGGATCAACTCCTACCACATGATCGCATACGAGCAATTCAAGAGGAATTGGCGGGATTCTTTGTTAACCACGTCATACCTAAAGACGGAGAATACCATCGCGAATTGCAATGAGATTTTGATAGATGATGTTAGGGATCGTAAGAGATGTTATATTGTATATATGTAGTAGCGTTGGATAGATATACGAAAACTTTTTGTTCGACCAAGCACTAAGAAAGAGAGGTCACTTCTCTCTATATATGTTCATGACGATCTTGTGTAATGGTTCCTTCATTGCTATATGTAGTAGCCAGCGTCGAGTTGAATGAAAAACATTAAACAAAAATGAAACCCTAAATATAAAAGAATTGAAGAGTAAACACAAAAATAAAAGGGGGAAACACAATATGAAAACCCCTAAACCCCTCCTAAAAAAACAAAAAGCCCAGGGCCTGTAGCTGCTGACGCGTGGCTGCCTTTTTAGTCCCGGTCGGTGTTACAAACCGGGACTAAAGGTCTTCCTACCTGGGCGCCCCACAGCGGCCACGTGGAGCTCCTTTAGTCCCGGTTCATAACACAACCGGGACTAAAAGTTGTGGGCATTAGTCCCGATCGTTTAGTTCCGGTTGCAGATCCGGGACTAAAGGCCCTCTGCAACAGAGACTGATGCCCTGTTTTGTAGCAGTGACACTATTCGGGCGAACAGAGCGGCCGGCTCCTAGCCACCACCTGTACGTGGGCCAGGTGCCACCTGGTCGGAACCACATGGCTTGCTTTTGGACTATTTCTCTCTCATATGATGGACAGGGAATATAAAGAAGGAAAAGCAATACGTGTTGTGCATTCTCTCTTCGCATGTTACTGAGGTAATTATGTTTCACAAAAATTGAAAAAGGCCATATCTTTGAAACCGCGCGTCAGAATTCTGATCCGTTTTTACCGTTGGAATCCTCGCGACGGTATCTTTGAAACTAGAATCCGCAACGGTACGTTTTCATGAATTTTTTCGATGCCAACTTTGGTGCTATATAGTGCAACTTTAGTACTGCATTGTGCGACTTTTTTCAAAACCAATTTTTGGAGCTGCATGATCCAAGTTCCTATGAGGTTGCAACCTAGTAACCATGAAAATATGATGTGTAACTAGCCTACTGCCCTGGCGAACTACCTAGTAGTAGATGTGCAACCTTTTATTTTTTTCTAATATGGTTTAAGGGGGACAAACTATTTTTATTTGTAGATTATTAGGGAACAAAATATTACCTTTTTCGGTCGTCTACTCGGCCCAACGGCCAACCGCTTGATGATGGGTCTAAAATAAAAACAACTTCTTCTCTGTCTATGCTTTTCTTTTTCTATACCTACTAATAAAGTAAGGTGCGTTTCGCCAATTTTTTCATCCATTCACCGCGGGAAAGACATTTTTTCTATCTAGGGTGGTACTAAATTCTTATGCGTTTGTCTGCTAGAAAAAGAATTTTTGAACATGGGCCGCGCGCTGCGGCCCATAGAAGCCAGCCCACTTATTTATCTGCCCATGCAGCTGGAACAAATCTATTTTTTGCACTGGGCAACAAATAGTTGGAGTTTCGCAGAAGACAACCAATAATGGGCTGGCCCATTTTTTTCTGTGATTTACTTTTTTTAATTATCCTTTCCCTATCTCTTTTTTCCCTTCCAAATTTATTTTTCTTTTAGAATTTATTTCGTATATTCAAAATTCCCAAAAAAAAGTTCAGAACTAATTTTTTTTTGAAAATGTTTAGAATTCCAAAAAATTTAAACAAATTTATAACTTAAAAATAAATTTTGGAAAATGTTTATAATTCCAAAATTTTGTTACTATTTTGAAAAATATTCGGAACTTGCAAAAAGTTTCCCATTTTTAATTTTTTTTTTAAATTGTTCGAGACTTCTAAAAAGAAAATGGCATTTTAAAAAATGCTCCAAATTCAAAAAATATTCTTATTTTAGTGAAATTTTCAAAAATAAAAATAATATTTGTGTATAAAAGATACACATTTTCTAAAAATCTTATGAATTTTTAACACATATACGCGTATTAGTAAAATATTCACGAATTCAAATAATGTTCATGTTTTTATAAAAAAGTTGGTGTTTTCAGAAAATGTTTGTGAATTTTAAAAGATGTTCCCTTTCATATTTTGTTCGTGTTTTTTCGAAAGTGTACATAATTTTCATAAAGCTGTTCAGGATTTAAAAAATTGTTCATGTTTCATAGAATATTCAGAAAATGCATACCTTAAAATCCCCTCGATTGAATGGATTGGAAGGAAGAGTAGATTGAATAACTCATGGGCCTTCTCTATCGTATGATGACGTAAGAAAACTCTAAAATGCCCTCGATCAATGAATGAAAAAATAGCGGATTGATTCCTTCACACGCGGCGAAATCGAGAAGCTAAATGTTCCTTTTTCCTGTGCACACAGGGTTTTGCTTGCACATATAATTCTCACTGACTTTAAATGCATAATATTTTAACTCCCGTTGCAATGCACGGGCATATGTGCTGGTGAGAACCAATACGTAGAGGCTGCTACTAGCAATTAACCCACCGTGAATTAGCGTGAACGGGAGAAGAAACCTTTGTTGGGTGCGTGTGACGAGTCTCGGCTGGACACTGGTAGCTAGGTTGATTTAAGGAAACCATATAGTACCATACAGGCATTGTTTGAGTCCTTCTCGGAGAGGGAATCCGCAGGCTTTTACTCAACATCGGTCAACGATACACAGGTACATATATATTCGATCGATCTCAGAACGATCGATAGCAAATCGCAAGCTAGCTCCATCGAGACTCCAAGCCCCAACACGCTAAGTTCATATATATAGAGAGAGACTGATTCATTGCGAGGTCTCGACGTAGGGTAGGAACGATGTCGTTGCTGTTGCGTGCTGCCTCTGCCGCCGGGCGACGGCTGGTCCGGCCGCCCTCCTCCGTCGGCGGGACGAGGGTCCACGGCCTCCGCCGCTCGATGGCCTCCTCCTCCGTCACCACGAGGACGGTCCGTAGCCTCCGCCGCTCCATGGCCTCCTCCGCCGCCGCTGCGACGACCGGCCAGGGCCGCCGCTCCATGGCCTCCTCCTGCCACTGCCGTGAGACCATGGAGGTTCGCTCGCCCTACCAGCTCTTCAATCTATTTACCGCCTGCACTGCATTGCATTGCATTGTTAACGACGATGATCCTTAATTATATGTGCATGCATGCATGACATGAGTACACGACGGACCACGTGCTGTTGGATGCAGGGACGCTGGATGATCATTCTGGCCAAGTGGGGGCTCATCTGCACAGTGGGCAATGCGGTGGTGGACATGAAGGTTGAGAAGGAGGCCACCAGCATCCGGCAGGAGATGTTGTCGCTTGAGGAGGATACCATCTGCATGCAGCATGAGATGTTGTTGCTGCATGCGTGCAACGCCGAGCTGCAGGCGTCCACCACCGAGCTGCAGGAGCTCATGGAGCCCTATATCGCCAGGTGGCGTGCCAACAAGGTAGAAAATTGAGAGATCTTTTGTTAAGTACTCCTATGTAAGATATATTCAGATTTTCGTGTTAGTCGCGCATTGCACGTGATATATTGCTGCTGGTTATATGCTACTGGGACCTGTCCTGACGAAATAGATTGATTAGTGCCACATCATGTTCACTTCATGTGGCACGGGAAAAGGAAAGACTTACATGGCATTCGATAGAGGCATGCAAAATACATTTTAGTTTTGACACTGTCTACTCGTTCACGTATGGTTGGAAGATGTCGTTTTTTTTTTTTTGATCAAAGAAGGGATTCCCCCTCCGATTTCTATTAAGGGAAACCAACAGCGAACTACAAGCACCAATATTTTTTAGTACAAACCAAAAGCTACTAGGAACGACTACAGCCACCGCTGCAAGCCCGACAGGCCCAACACCCAAACCCAAACCCAGGGAATTGTCATCGTTACTTCTAAACAAGCTAGAAAGACATGAAGACTAGGAGCAGGTCTATTAAAAGTTTTATAGCAAAGTCATCAAAAGCAACAACCAAAGTAAGGAAACGCAAAGCCTACAAGTCAGCTACTGCTTCCAAGCGGAGATGTATCCACGCCCAGCCTGACGTCTCAAGCTTCTAGTCACGGCACGTTATATCTCCACCGCTGCGCCGACTTGTAAGCCAAGATGTCGTATTTTGTCAGTGTATTGTTGTTGGATCAGGAGTCAAATGAAGAAAGTGATTTTTCGGTCTAGATTGTAATTTTACTTCTTGGCTGTTGTTCCTTTGTGCAAAGACTAGCGTTTTGCTGTCTTTTCAGTTTTACCAGGTCGGTTTGTACGTGGCTTGTACTATAATCCTTGTGATATAAAAGAGACACGTATTACCATGAAAAAAAAAGAGGCATTGGTTCATACCAGGCAAGCTAGCGCCGTCTGACTGCACGAGCTGATTCGTGCTGTATTTTTTAGTACTCATCATTCTTGTTCTCTATGATGTGGTTGGCGCAGATGAGGACAGTATATGTACAAAATACTGTATGATGTGTTTGGTGCAGATCAGGACAGTATATGTACAGAATACATACAACCTACTGGACCCACTAACCGGTCCAAATCTTCTAATTTTACCCTAGTTTATACCGGGCCATTCTTCTATTCGCTCGTCTCACTCTGACGGAAATAGCCGCCGCCGCCTGCAGTTCTTGGTCGATGCTGGCCGCCTCCCGTGCCGCCGCCACGACCTCCGCCCCGATCTTTCTGCACCGATTGGCTCCCCTCATCGCCGCTGGGAGGCCAACTACGAGCACCACCACTCAGGCCTGGGTGGATCCAGCCTCCTCCACCATGACCTCGCGGTCGCCGAGCTCGACCTCTGACATTGGGATGCAGGACCACGACGCGTGCTTGTTGAGTAGCTCAAGCCTCCAGATCTCTTCGCCCGAATCCCCATGCCTCCTCTCTCACCAACAACGATCACCACCAAGGCAAGGTGCTACAAGCACGACACCAATGCCTTTCTCCACTCCCTCGGCTGCGTTGGGTTGTGGAAGGGAGCACTCGCATGTGGAGGTTTGAGCTAGTTGAAATTATTTCAAGCTTGATTGTCTCTCATTTGTTCTATTCAGATTTTGTGTTATGTATACTAGTGTAGTACACTTCCCAGTCTATCTCGCTGACTGTAATTTCAAGCTTGCCTATCTCTCATTGTTCTATTTAGATTTTGTGTTATGTATTCTAGTGTATTCCACTTCCTGGTCTATTTAGATTTTGTGTTATGTATTCTAGTGTAGTACACTTCTTGTTCTTCCATTGATGTGAAACTTCATGCAGCCTTAGTTATCTATCTCGCTGACTAAATTAGAATGTGTGTGTAGTACTTCCTGGTCTCGTTTGTTCACCCATTGCTGCAACTCAGGGAAGGATGTGGAAGGTGGTCTTTAACTTATCGACGATTCTAAATTTTATCATCAACTTCTCAAGGAGTTTCTCGAGTCATGTGATACAGGGGCATCTAGCTAGTTCATATCCAACTATTGTTCACCTACACACCTTTTTGTGCTGCCCTGAATGCACTAATGAACGATTGTGCTGCAATGTTCGTAGAATCCACATTTTATGCTCTGAGGAAAAAGCAGCACAAGAAGAGAAAACTTGTCGACCTCCATGCTTCAAAGAGCAGAAAGATAAGGTAGGCTTATAGGAGGGAAAGAGTCAGCTCCCACAACAAGTATGAGGGTTCAAGACTCATACTAAGGCAAAAATCAAGGTTTCCCATGGACTGGTTGCTTTTAGATGTTTTCTTGATCTCTCCCATAGGTTTGTGTGAACCCAAATGATGAGTTCAATTTTGTTCTTGCTAAGTTTTTGTGCTATTTATTAATATTGAGAGTGCAGCAAGAATCTCAGAAAAAATTCAGTGGTCTGCAATTTTTTGTTATTACTTTATGGATGATTTAGACTATATTATGTGCATGCGCTAGTGTTTTTAATCTCCTGGAAGTGCTAATTTTTTTTGTAAGCAAGGGTTGATTAGATTGTTCATGGTCTTGTGTGATTTGTGTGCTTGTGCACTCTATTTTTGGGTGGTCAAGAACCAAGACGTGTTCAAAAGAGAGGCTTAATGCACATTTGCAATTGGTTCTAAACAAGTTTGAGATATGTTTAGCATACTTCTTATAAATTTTTGGTTTTTCATATGGGTTTCACAATAGTTTCAGATGGGTATCCTTCCGCGAAAAAAATCTTTCACATGTGTATCGCTCGGGTTTCATAATTCACCATATATCATCTAGGTTTCAATATAATTTTACATATGTGACCGTATTTCACTTAGGTTTCAATACAGTTTTACAAACTTCTAGCTTATATTTTACATCTGTTCCAGTTTCCATTTAGATGAATGTTCGTTGGATTGCCTATGCAATCCATCCATCCCACATACAAATAGAAATAAAATCAGAGCTTTGGCCACGTCAACAACTAGTCACCATTCATATAAAATTGGTTGTCAGTTAAATAAATGACACTTACACCATAGGACAAGTGTTCTTCATAGTGTAATTCTAATTTACTCTATTGATTGTTGTTTTACTTTGCTTTGATTTGTTATGTAAGCACATTACAAACTGGTTAATTTAAAGATACATTTTTTTGTAAAACTCCAGTATCTATCATTTTAAATGCATTTGTGTTTTCCTAAAATTGGTTTTGTCATGCAAATTTTGTTAGTTTTTCACATTTTTGTTTGAGACATTTGAAATAACTTTTCATTAAATATAAGTTTTCTAAAATGTAAGAAAACAAATTCTTTAAATTAATAATTAATTAGTATCATTTGCATGTGCTAAAAATGTCAGCACTCATTATAATATTCTTGTATATCTAGATAGAGGGTTGTTGAATGTATGGATCTAATAAATATCAATTTAAAATTTCTAGAGTATGTCATCTTGTAGCATAGATATAATTAACAATGATTTTTGTAAGAGAGGTTGAAAGCCCCAGCCTATGCATCAATGTGATGCACACAACTCAACTGGAGTATGATTTTGTGTCTAAGTGGTTTGTCATGCAAGAACCCTTCGTCGTACCCCCTCTGTTAGCATTTGGCTTGGTTTTTGCACAAATCGAGCTTACTATTCTTGGGTTCGAGAATTGGTGGATACATAGAAGCGCTCTAACTTATTACGACGACAATTGCAATAGAAATATTCTTTTTAGATCTAGTTGAGTTTCATAAGACATCAAAACGTAAACTAATATGCACAAACCAAGTATGGCATTGAAGAATATTCCACTCTATCTCCTAATGAGGGAGTTTCTAGATTCTATACTATTTTCAATGAAACATTACTTGGCAGGAGACAGACGATGTGAAAAGCCTCATGAAGAGGGTGGCCTACTTCATCTAGAAGAAGCTTACACTGATGGACGTGATGTATGTGGCTCTAAGCCGCAGGGTTCGGCCCCTCCAAGCCCGAGGTCACCCCATGTGGGTGTACACCAGCGAGGATGACGACACCCGGGTCATCCGAGTTGACGTCTACGAGAAGAGGTCCATGAGGGAGATGCAGTCCCTCCTGTTTAGGGGGAAGACCGAGACCTTCAAAGCAGACGAGGACGACATAGGCTACTGGCAGTACTTGCGGCCAAAAATGATAGCGTGCTATATTTCAAATAATGTTTCATAAAAATGCCAGATCTGGCCCAAAAATAAAGGATTTTAACAAGAATAAATGATATAGTTTAAAATAAAGGACTAAACGGTTTTAAGGTAGCCTAACATCAACATAAGATACAAGGGTTTGCTAGTAAAATCAAAAATGAAAAGGGAGGCGGGCATGCGCCCAAAGTCCTAAGTCTATGCCGTGAATATTCACGTGAGCACACGTACTAATACATTTGTGTGTGCAACTTATTCTACCAACCCACGCATTCAGGGGTCATAGGTGGCCTCCCCTTATAACATAGTGTATGAAGGCTTGTAAAGTGCCGAGGTGGCACTAAAGTTACGAGCCGTACACTGCCAGCCAGCCATCTCCTGGCTTTCAGGCCCAGGCCCAGGGGTGTGCAGCCCGTGCCGGCCGCACAGGGCCCCAAATTTGCAGGGCCCATTTTGTGAGTACTATGTAGATAGGCCTAGTTAAGCCCAGCTAGCCTTTCCCTGGCGTTTTCTAAGAAAATGACCCTTTAGACCTAACTGCCCAGCCCAGTTAGCATCTCCGGGCTCGCAGGTAATTGATCGTTAACTCGCTGGCCACAGAGATAATACCAATCGATCACAGGTGGCAGAAATCCCGATCTACAGTACGTAGCTGCCAGTTCAAGCCTATAGTAGGTGCATACAACTTGCAAGTATAGCCCAAACACATAACATTATGAAAACGTATAAGGTTTTGATCTGAGATTAAATCACTCGGGTCCTAGTAATAGGCATAAAGCATAAAAAAAGTCATAGCAACACCAATTCTGGAAGAATCATCATAACCGGGGGGGGGGGGGGGGGGGGGGGGATTCTAAATATCTTGGCAAAATTACAAGAGTGGCATCATTCAGTCCTCATTCATCCCATGTGCTTACATCAGATTACTCACACACGGATAGAGAAAACATGATGGAGTGGATGGAGAAGGGGTTTATGGAGTCGATGGCAATGAAATCCTCTGTCTCGAGGCAGGATCAACCTCCAAACAACTCTTTGGGTGAAGAACAACAATGGCGGTGTTCTCCATTGCGCCGAAAAATATGCGATTTTCTTAGGTTGAGGGAGACTTATATGAGGACGATGATGGCTAGAGGTTGCATGTGGGACACACATGCTTTGTCCATGTGCCCCAGGCCTAGGGCGCACCATTGGGGTGTGTGGGCCCTATATTGGTCCTCCTGGCCCCTATCCAGGAGCAGTGCCTCTTCTGGTCAAAAAATGATTGATGGCTCGTGTCCGCGTCAGTATTTTCCCCGAAGAGGAAGGGATGATGCAGCACAGCTACGGTAGGTATTTCCCTCAGTGATGAGACCAAGGTTATCGAACCAGTAGGAGAACCATGCAACACTATGTAAACGGTACCTGCACACAAAGAACAAATACTTGCAACCCGACGCGTAAGAGGGGTTGTCAATCCCTCCCGGGTAAAAGATAGATAAAATTGTAGTAGATTGGATAAATAGATCTCGCGGGAACGCGAGATAAAATTGAAGGAAATATGCCCTAGAGTTATTATTTTGTATTTCCTTATTCATAATAAAGATTTACTATTCATGCTAAAATTGTACTGATTGGAAACTTAAATACATGTGTGAATACATAAACAAATACCATGTCCCTAGTATCCCTCTACTAGACTAGCTCGTTGATCAAAGATGGTTAAGGTTTCCTAACCATAGACATGTGTTGTCATTTGATAACGGGATCACATCATTAGGAGAATGATGCGATGGACAAGACCCACCCGTTAGCTTAGCATAATGATCGTTCAGTTTATTGCTATTACTTTCTTCATGTCAAATACTTATTCCTTCGACTATCAGATTATGCAACTCCCGGATACCGGAGGAATGCCTTGTGTGCTATGAAACGTCACAACGTAACTGGGTGATCATAAAGATGCTCTACAGGTATCTCCGAAGGTGTTTGTTGAGTTGGTATAGATCGAGATTAGGATTTGTCACTCCGAGTATCGGAGAGGTATCTCTGGGCCCTCTCGGTAATACACATCATAAGCTTGCAAGCAAATGACTAAGCAGTTAGTCACGAGGTGATGTATTACGGAATGAGTAAAGAGACTTGCCGGTAACGAGATTGAACTAGGTATAGAGATACCGACGATCAAATCTCAGGCAAGTAACATACCGATGGACAAAGGGAATTACGTATGTTGTCATAACGGTTCGACCGATAAAGATCTTCATAGAATATGTAGGAGCCAATATGGGCATCCAGGTTCCGCTATTGGTTATTGACCGGAGAGGTGTCTCGGTCATGTCTACATAGTTCTCGAACCCGTAGGGTGCACACGCTTAACGTTCGTTGACGATATAGTGTTATATGAGTTATATGTTTTGGTGACCGAATGTTGTTCGGAGTCCCGGATGAGATCACGGACAAGGCGAGGAGTCTCGAAATGGTCGAGAGGTAAATATTGATATATAGGATGATGGTATTCGGACACCGGAAGACTTTCGGAGTGCACCGGGTAGTCATCGGGTCACCGGAAGGGGATCCGGACACCCCCGGTAAGTGTATGGGCCTAATGGGCCAAAGGAGGGACAGACCAGCCCCTGGTGCGCCCATTCTTTGGATAGCAGGCGCTAAGGGAAGGAAAGGGGGGAGGGCTAGCCCCTCCTGCCTTTCCCTCTCATGGGAGAAAGGAAAGGGGGGGCGCCACCCTCCCCTGCCTTTCCCCGCACTCCAAATAAGGAAAGGGGGCGCGGCTTGGGAGGGACTTCAAGTAGGATTCCTCCTACTTGAGCGCCTCCTTTAGCTCCTCCTCCCTCACTCCCACCTATATATATGTGGGGAGGGGGCGCCACACAAGGACACAACATTTTCTTAGCCGTGTGCGGCGCCCCCGTCCACCGTTTACCCCCCCGGTCATATTTTCGTAGTGCTTAGGCGAAGCCCTGCGGAGATCACTTCACCATCACCGTCACCATGCTGTCGTGCTGTCAGAACTCATCCACTACCTTGCCGTCTTGCTGGATCAAGAAGGCGCGGCCATCACCGAGCTGAACGTGTGTAGAACGCGGAGGTGCCATACGTTCGGCACTCTATCGGTTGGATTGTGAAGAAAGTTTGACTACATCAACCGCGTTGTGAAACGCTTCTGCTTACGGTCTACGAGGGTACGTAGACACACTCTCCCCATCGTTTCTATGCATCTCCATGGATAGATCATTGTGTGTGCGTAGAAATTATTTTGTTTCCCATGCAACGTTACCCAACAGTCTCATCATGAGCCAAGTCTATGCGTAGATGATATGCACGAGTAGAACACAAAGAGTTGTGGGCGGTGATAGTCATACTGCTTACCACCAACATCTTATTTTGATTCGGCGGTATTGTGGGATGAAGCGGCCCGGACCAACCTTACATGTCCACGCACATGAGACCGGTTCCACCGACTGACATGCAACTAGTTTTGCATAAAGGTGGTTGGCGGGTTTCTATTTCTCCTACTTTAGTTGAATCAAATTTGACTACGGCAGGTCCTTGAAGAAGGTTAAAACAACATATTTGATGAAACACCATTGTGGTTTTTGCGTAGGTAAGAACGGTTCTTGCTAGAAGCCCGTAGCAGCCACGTAAAACTTGCAACTACAAAGTAGAGGACGTCTAACTAGTTTTTGCAAGGCATGTTGTGATGTGATATGGTCAAGACGTGATGTGATATACGTTGTTGTATGAGATGATCATGTTTTGTAAATTATCGGCAATCGGCAGGAGCCTTATGGTTGTCTCTTTATTGTACGAGGTGCAAGCGCCATGTAATTGCTTTATTTTATCACTATGCGTTAGCGATAGTTGTGGAAGCAATAGTTGGTGTGACGACCTCGACGCAACGATGCTACGATGGAGATCAAGGTGTCAAGCTGGTGACGATGGAGATCATGACGTTGCTTTGGAGATGAAGATCAAAAGCACAAGATGATGATGGCCATATCATGTCACATATTTTGATTGCATGTGATGTTTATCTTTTATGCATCTTATTTTGCTTAGAAGGACGGTAGCATTATAAGATGATCCCTTTACTAAATTTCAAGATATAAGTGTTCTCCCCGAGTATGCACCGTTGCGAAAGTTCGTCGTTTCGAGACACCACGTGATGATCGGGTGTGATAGACTCTACGTTCATATACAACGGGTGTAAGACAGTTTTACACATGCAGAATACTTGGGTTAAACTTGACGAGCCTAGCATGTACAGACATGGTCTCGGAACACTGGAGATTGAAAGGTCGAACGTGAGTCATATAGTAGATATGATCAACATAGAGATGTTCACCATTGATGACTACCCCATCTCATGTGATGATCGGACATGGGTTAGTTGATTTGTATCATGTATCACTTAGATAACTTGAGGGATGTTTATTTAAGTGGGAGTTCATTAGTAATTTGATTAATTGAACTTAATTTATCATGAACTTAGTCTTGATAGTTTTTGCATATCTATGTTGTAGATCAATAGCTCGCGTATAGCTGCCCTGTTTTTGATATGTTCCTAGAGAAAACTAAGTTGAAAAATGATAGTAGCAATAATGCGGACTGGGTCCGTGATCTAAGGATTATCCTTATTGCTGCACAAAGAATTATGTCCTTGATGCACCGCTAGGTGACAGACCTATTGCAGGAGCAGATGCAGACGTTATAAACGTTTGGCAAGATCGATATGATGAATACTTGATAGTTTAGTGCGCCATGCTTTACAGCTTAGAACCGGGACTTCAAAAACGTTTTGAACGCCACGGAGCATATGAGATGTTCCAAGAGCTGAAATTGGCATTTCAGACTCATGCCCGTGTCGAGAGGTATGAGATCTCTGACAAGTACTTTGCCTACAAGATGGAGGAGAATATCTCAGCCAGTGAGCATGTGTTCAGAATGTCTGGGTACTACAATCGCTTGAATCATGTGGGAGTTAATCTTCCAGATAAGATAGTGATTGACAGAGTTCTCTAGTCACTATCACCAAGCTACTAGAACTTCGTGATAAACTATAGTATGCAAGGGATGACGAAAATGATTCCCGAGCTCTTCGCGATGCTGAAATCGGTGAAGGTAGAAATCAAGAAAGAGCATCAAGTGTTGATGGTTAACAAGACCACTAGTTTCAAGAAAAAGGGCAAAAGGAAAGAAAGGGAACTTAAAAAAGAATGGCAAGCAAGTTGCCACTCCCGTGAAGAAGCCCAAAGCTGGACCTAAGCCTGAAACTAAGTGCTTCTACTGCAAAGGAAATGGTCACTGGAAGCGGAACTGCCCCAAATACTTGGCAGATAAGAAGGATGGCAAAGTGAACAAAGGTATATTTGATATACATGATATTGATGTGTACTTTACTAGTGTTCATAGTAGCCCCTAGGTATTTGATACCGGTTCAGTTGCTAAGATTAGTAACTCGAAACAGGAGTTGCAAAATGAACAAAGACTAGTCAATGGCGAGGTGACGATGTGTGTTGGAAGTGATTCCAAGGTTGATAAGATCACCATCGCACACTCCCTCTACCTTCGGGATTAGTGTTGGACCTAAATAAATGTTATTTGGTGTTTGCGTTGAGCATGACTGTGATTGGATCATGTTTATTGCGATAAGGTTATTCATTTAAGTCAGAGAATAATTGTTGTTCTGTTTACATGAATAAAACCTTCTATGGTCATACACCCAATGTAAATGGTTTATTGAATCTTGATCGTAGTGATACACATATTCATAATATTGATGCCAAAAGATGCAAAGTTGATAATGATAGTGCAACATATTTGTGGCACTGCCGTTTAGGTCATATTGGTGTAAAACGCATGAAGAAACTCCATACAGATGGACTGTTGGAATCACTTAATTATGAATCGTTTGATACTTGCGAACCATGCCTCATGGGCAAGATGACTAAAACTCCGTTCTCCGGAACAATGGAGCGAGCTAATGACTTATTGGAAATAATACATACCTACATACCGATGTATGCGGTCCGATGAGTGTTGAAGCACGCGGCGGGTATCGTTATTTTCTCACCTTCACTGATGATTTGAGTAGATATGGGTATACCTATGTTGGGAAACGTAGCATGCAATTTCAAAAAATTTCCTACGCTCACGCAAGATCTATCTAGGAGATGCATAGCAACGAGGGGGGAGAGTATGTCTACGTACCCTCGTAGACCGAAAGTGGAAGCATTTGACAACGCGGTTGATGTAGTCGAACTTCTTCTCGTTCCGACCGATCAAGCACCGAACATACGCACCTCCGAGTTCTGCACACGTTCAGCTCGATGACGTCCCTCGAACTCTTGATCCAGCAAAGTGTCGAGGAAGTAGATGAGTTCCGTCAGCATGACGGTGTGGTGACGGTGATGGTGAAGTGATCCGCGCAGGGCTTCGCCTAAGCACCGCGAGAATATGACCGAGGGTGTAATCTGTGGAGGGGGGCGCTGCACACGGCTAAGAGTTGGTGTTGTGTATTCTAGGTGCCCCCTCCCCATTTATATATAGGTGGGAGAGGGAGGGGAGCAGCAAGGGGGCGCCCCAAGTAGGAGGAATCCTACTTGGGGTCCTCCCCAATTTGGCCTCCCCCCCTTCCATAAGTGCCTTAGGGGGAAGGAAAGGGGAGGGAGGTGGGAAGGAAGGGGGAGGCCGAATCCCTCCCCTTCCTTCTCTCTTCCCCTCTTTCCATCTCCTCTAGTTCGGCCCATATGGGGGGCGCAGCAGCCTCTGCTGGCTGCTGCGTTTCCCCTCTTGACCCATTAGGCCCATATCTTTTGCCGGGGGTGCCCGGAACCCCTTCCGGTGACCTGATATGTACCCGGTACCCTCCGGAACACTTTTGGTGTCCGAATACCAACGTCCTATATATCAATCTTTACCTCTCGACCATTTCGAGACTCCTCGTCATGGCCGTGATTTCATCCGGGACTCCGAACAACATTCGGTCACCAAATCACATAACTCATATAATACAAAATTGTCATCGAACGTTAAGCGTGCGGACTATGTAGACATGACCGAGACACCTCTCCGGTCAATAACCAATAGCGGAACCTGGATGCTCATATTGGCTCCTACATTTTCTACGAAGATCTTTATCGGTCGAACCCTTATGACAACATATGTTATTCCCTTTGTCCATCGGTATGTTAATTGCCCGAGATTCGATCGTCGGTATCTTCATACCTAGTTCAATCTCGGTACCAGCAAGTCTCTTTACTCGTTTCGTAATACATCATCCTGTAACTAACTCATTAGTCACTTTGCTTGCAAGGCTTCTTATGATGTGCATTACCGAGAGGGCCCAAAGATACCTCTCCGATACTCGGAGTGCCAACCCAATAGACACCTTCGGAGATACCTGTAGAGCATCTTTATAATCACCCAGTTACGTTGTGATGTTTGATAGCACACAAGGCATTCCTCCATTATCCGGGAGTTGCATAATCTCATAGTCGAACGAATATGTATTTGACATGAAGAAAGCAATAGCAATAAAACTGAACGATCATTATGCTAAGGTAACGGATGGGTCTTGTCCATCACATCATTCTCCTAATGATGTGATCCCGTTATCAAATGACAACTCATGTCCATGGTAAGGAAACCTTAACCATCATTGATCAACGAGCTAGTCAAGTAGAGGCTCACTAGGGACATGGTGTTTGTTTATGTATTCACACATGTATTTATGTTTCCGATCAATACAATTCTAGCATGAATAATCAACTTTTATCATGAATACGGAAATATAAAATAACAACTTTATTATTGCCTCTAGGGCATATTTCCTTCAGGCTCCCATTTGCACTAGAGTCAATAATCTAGTTTACATCACCATGTGATTAACACCCATAGTTCACATCGCCATGTGACCAACACCCAAAGAGTTTACTAGAGTCAATAATCTAGTTCACATCGCCATGTGATTAACACCCAAAGAGTACTAAGGTGTGATCATGTTTTGCTTGTGAGAGAAGTTTAGTCAACGGGTCTGCCACATTCAGATCCATATGTATTTTGCAAATTTCTATGTCTACAATGCTCTGCATGCAGCTACTCTAGCTAATTGCTCCCACTTTCAATATGTATCCAGATTGAGACTCAGAGTCATCCATATTGATGTCAAAGCTTGCATCGACGTAACCCTTTACGACGAACTCTTTATCACCTCCATAACCGAGAAACATTTCCTTAGTCCTCTCAGGTAACTAAGGATAATTTTGACCGTTGTCCAGTGATCTACTCCTGGATCACTATTGTACCCCCTTGCCAAACTCATGGCAAGGTACACAATAGGCCTGGTACATAGCATGGCATACTTTATAGAACCTATGGCTGAGGCATAGGGATTTACTTTCACTCTCTCTCTATCTCCTGCGGTGGTCGGGTGTTGAGTCTTACTTAACTTCACACATTGTAACACAGGCAAGAACCCATTCTTTGACTGATCCATTTTGAACTTCTTCAAAACTTTGTCAAGGTATGTGCTTTGTGAAAGTCCTATTAAGCATCTTGATCTATCTCTATAGATCTTGATGCCCAATATATAAGCAGCTTTACAGAGGTCTTTCATTGAAAAACTCTTATTCAAGTATCCTTTCATGCTATCCAGAAATTCTATATCATTTCCAATCAACAATATGTCATCTACATATAATATCAGAAATGCTACAGAGCTCCCACTCACTTTATTGTAAATACAGGCTTCACTGTAAGTCTGTATAAAACCATATGCTTTGATCACCTTATCAAAGTGTATATTCCAACCCCGAGATGCTTGCACCAGTCCATAGATGGATCGCTGGAGCTTGCTCACTTTGTCAGCACCTTTAGGATCGACAAAACCATCTGGTTGCATCATATACAACTCTTCTTTAAGATATCCATTAAGGAATGTAGTTTTTGACGTCCATTTGCCAGATTTCATAATCATAAAATGTGGCAATTGCTAACATAATTCGGACAGACTTAAGCATCGCTACGGGTGAGAAAGTCTCATCGTAGTCAACTCCTTGAACTTGCCGAAAACCTTTTGCGACAAGTCGAGCTTTGTAGATGGTGACATTACTATTAGTGTCAGTCTTCTTCTTGAAGATCCATTTATTCTCAATAGCTTGCCGATCATCGGGCAAGTCTACCAAAGTCCACACTTTGTTCTCATACATGGATCCTATCTCAGATTTCATGGCCTCAAGCCATCTGTCAGAATCTGGGCTCATCATAGCTTCTTCATAGTTCGTAGGTTCGCCATGGTCTTATAACATGGCTTCCAGGAGAGGATTACCGTACCACTCTGGTGCGGAACGTGTTCTGGTCGACCTACGAAGCTCTGTAGTAACTTGATCTAAAGTTTCATGATCATCATCATTAGCTTCCTCTCGGGTTGGTGTAGGCATCACAGGAACTGTTTTCTTGTGATGTGCTACTCTCCAATTCGAGAGAAGGTACGATTACCTCATCAAGTTCTACTTTTCTCCCACTCACTTCTTTCGAGAGAAACTCCTTCTCTATAAAGGACCCATTCTTAGCAACAAATATCTTGCCTTCGGATCTATGGTAGAAGGTGTACCCAATTGTTTCCTTAGGGTATCCTATGAAGACGCACTTCTCCGATTTTAGGTTCGAGCTTATCAGGCTGAAGCCTTTTGACATAAGCATCGCATCCCCAAACTTTGAGAAACGACAGCTTAGGTTTCTTGCCAAACCATAGTTCATACGGTGTCATCTCAACGGATTTAGACGGTGCCCAATTTAACGTGAATGCGGTTGTCTCTAATGGATAACCCCAAAAACGATAGTGGTAAATCGGTAAGAGACATCATAGAACGCACCATATCCAATAAAGTACGGTTACGATGTTCGGACACACCATTACGCTGTGGTGTTCAGGTGGCGTGAGTTGTGAAACTATTCCACATTGTTTTAAATGAAGGCCAGAATCGTAACTCAAATATTCGCCTCCGCGATCAGATCGTAGAAACTTTATTTTCTTGTTACGACGATTCTCCACTTCACTCTGAAATTCTTTGAACTTTTCAAATGTTTCAGATTTGTGTTTCATTAAATATATATACCCATACCTACTCAAATCATCTGTGAAGGTCAGAAAATAACGATACCCGCCGCATGCTTCAACACTCATCGGACCGCATACATCGGTATGTATTATTTCCAATAAGTCATTAGCTCGCTCTATTCTTCCGGAGAATGAAGTTTTAGTCATCTTGCCCATGAGGCATGGTTCGTAAGTATCAAATGATTCATAATCAAGTGATTCCAAAAGTCCATCCGCATGGAGTTTCTTCATGCGCTTTACACCAATATGACCTAAACGGCAGTGCCACAAGTATGTTGCACTATCATTATCAACTTTGCGTCTTTTGGCATCAATATTATGAATATGTGTATCACTACGATCGAGATTCAATAAACCATTTACATTGGGTGTATGACCATAGAATGTTTTATTCATGTAAACAGAACAACAATTATTCTCTGACTTAAATGAATAACTGTATCGCAATAAACATGATCCAATCATATTCATGCTCAAAATCCTGAAGGTAGAGGGAGTGTGTGATGGTGATCTTATCAACCTTGGAATCACTTCCAACACACATCGTCACCTCGTCCTTAACTTGTCTCTGTTCATTTTGCAACTCCTATTTCGAGCTACTAATCTTAGCAACTGAACCGGTATCAAATACCCAGGGGCTACTATGAACACTAGTAAAGTACACATCAATAACATGTATATCAAATATACCTTTGTTCACTTTGCCATCTATGACGCCCCCGGCTCAATCGTGCACTAATCATACACGCAAATGCACACGATCAAGCCTAAGGACTCACGGGAAGATATCACAACACAACTCTAAAACATGAATAAAGTCATACAAGCTTTATATTACAAGCCAGGGGCCTCGAGGGCTCGAATACATAAGCTCGCATACAAACGTCAGCGGAAGCATCAGATATCTGAGTACAGATATAAAAGAAAACACAGATAGGCCCTTAGAAGGCGAGGCAAAAGAAAACACTACGATCGAAAGGCGCAGGCCTCCTGCCTGGGACCCTCCGATCCTACTCCTGGTCACCAACCAACTCGTAGTAGTATCCACCCTCGGGGTAGTAGTAGCGATCATCGGTGTGGGCAGCTGTATCCGTGGCTCCATCATCTAGTTGCATCAAAAGGGATATGGGGGGAAAAGAAAGCAAAGCAACCGTGAGTACTCATCCGAAGTACTCAGCAAGCAAGGATCTACACTACATATACAACATTATCAAAGAGAGGCTGTATATGTGAACTGGGCTGTAGAAATGCCAGAATAGAGAGGAGGCCTAGTCCTATCGAAGACTAGCATCTTCAGCGGTCTTGCAGCATTAGAACGGTGTAGATTAGTACAGTATAAAGTAGTAGTAATGTTTTCAACCTCACCCAGAGATCCTTTCTTGTCTCCCTGCGAGAAAGTAATCCCAGAGCCATACAGTCATCAACCTCGTCCTGAGATCCCTTCTCGACTCCCTGCGAGAAGCAATCCCAGAGCCATATTATCCAATTCTAGTTGTATCGATCGGGATACAACTCCGAGTGTCCGTTACCGAGGATCCGGCTATGCATAGATTAGTTCTTCCCTGCAGGGGTGCACCAACTTACCCACCACACTCGCTTAACTCCGGCCGGTCACACTTTCCTGGGTCATGCCCGGCCTCGGTCAAACGACACACCGCAACCCTACCTAGAGCTCAGCAGAGAGGTCCCCGCCGGTCCACAACCTAAGCGCTCAGGGGTCTTGGGCCATCGCCCTGTGAACTCCGGGTCGTTGTGTGCAGGGTGGATACCAGCACAACCTCGGATGGTCGGTACGATCTGACCGTGCCACAATGCTGAACTGGACGTCTGACAGAACTTTCGGCTGATGCCACGATGCAGAGTACCCATATTTATTCCCGCGTGATGGTTAGTGCTATCGGGCCAAAGGCCCACTCAGATCAAATATCGTAGTGTGTTGGTAGTGCGGTAACGAGCAGAGACTCACGATCGATGTGACCCCGTCGCCCCGTCTCGAGGACTTGCGGTAAGGGCCAAGAATGCCCGGCCACGCCTCGTATTCACCACTCGAGCACCATCCAGGTCAACCCGTCTCGCAAAAGACTGTCGGGAACTCAGGTCCACCTCTACTGGGTGGTACCGCCTGTCCCTCCAGTCCTGTAGTAAAAGTAACTCCCTCGGGTCGCCCTCGGGGCCGACCCGTTTCCAACAAGGTTCAGGGGTAAAGACATAGTAACCGTGTGTCCGTAACATCAGGGGAATCCGAGGTATCACCCTCGACGGATGCCCACTCGATGTAACCGTCAAGGTGAACTTAGGAGGAATCACCCTCGAGGTTCACACTTGAAGTGTTGCGTGACAGCGTCATTATCGGAAGTGGTGAAGGGGGAATCACCCTCGATAACCATGACCGAATAGCTACTCTACAGAGTTAACATGAGAAGTGCTACACGAGGTATCACCCTCGGCACTCGATAGTAACGCTGCAGTGTCGTTACAAATAAGGGGGTGATGTGTGGTGCCGGGGCCTAGTTGTCGAGTCTTCTGATAATCGAGCGGGGCAATCGGGACAAGTGGGGTCACTGATAGGTCTCTACCCAGCCTATACTAGACAGTTTAGGATAAGCAGGTAAGGTTTCAATAGCAGGTTACAATAAACAGGTCATGCATCAGAATAGGTAAAGCAGTAGCAGCAGCAATTCTAATGCAAGCATGAGAGAGAAAGAATAGGCGATATCGGTATGCTCAAGGGGGGGGGGATGCTTGCCTGGTTGCTCGGCGGCAAGGGCAAGGTCGTCAATGGTGTCGCCGGGCTCCTGAGCTGCGTCAGTCTCGGGAAAAGCGTCTGTAGCAGGGTCTACTGAGAGAGAAGAGGGGGAGGAAACAGATAAATACATGGCAAACATATGAAACACAGAGCATGCTATGCTAACGTGCAGTGCAGGGTTGCCTAAAGACTTATCTAAATCATATTAGTTATTTTAGGATTTAAGTTGGATTTATTAACCGGTGTATAAGCACTATTCATCTATCGAAAATAGGCTAAAAGTTGCGGGTTCACCTCCGTAGAGGGTCCCGACACAGAAACAAATGGCACAGTCAGCTTCGTCTCGTCGTTCTGAGCAACTTTCATGTACAAAGTTTTTCCATCGGAGTTACAGATTATTTTCTATGATTTTCTAAAGATTTAATGATTTTCTAGATTTATTTAATCATTTAAATTTGAATTATCCAAAACAGTAAAAGGTGATGTCAGCATGATGAAAAGATGATATCAGCAGTCAACTCTGGCTGACCAGAGTCAAACCTGACAGGCGGGTCCTGTGGGACCCACATGTCAGTGACAGAGCTAACTAAACAGAGTTAGTCTAATCTAATTAACCTAATTAGCGGGTGGGGCCTACTGTTGTTGAGAGATTAGTATACTAATTAACTAATTAATTAATTATCAGTTTTATTCATTTTTAATAAATGTTTAATGGGGTGGGGCCCGCATGTCAGTGGGCCATTGCGCCCAGTCAGCGTGTTGACTGGGGTCAACGGGGCCCAGTGGGGCCTGTGGTGCCAAGTGGCAGCCACGTCGGCACCGGCCACCGGAGTGGGCCGGCGAGCCCGAGCGTGGCGCCGAACTCCGACGAGCTCGGGATTTGTCTACGGTGCACCGTTTCGGGTGTTCTTGGTCGCGTTCGAGAGCTGGCAGTGGACCACATCGGTCGGCGGTGGTGGTGTGGCCGGGGACGCAGTGTAGCGATGGCGGCGAGCACGTCGGCGGCGAAGCTCTCGGGCGTGAAAGGAACCGGCGCTACGGCGTGTTTACGGGCGAAGCAAAAGGATAGGCGAGGCCTACGCGAGGCGACGAAGCAAACGGGCAGCAACACATGACCAAAAGGTCGCCGAAGGGCCGCCGGCGATGAGCTCGTGCGGGGACGAGCTCGGGCATGATGGGAGAGGCGCTACGGTGGCGGAAACAGAGCGCAACGAGGGGGAGAAGGAAGGGGAGCTCACAGTGATCCTGCAGAGGTGCAAAGCGGGCGGGGAAGGCGTGGGGTGGCCGGAATCAGCGACGGCGTGCAGCGGTGATACGGTCAGGAAGAAGGGCTCGGGGAGGCGTTGCGGTGTCTCCTGGCTTCGGTTCGTTGGCGCGGTCGAAGCAGGTGACGACGGCGAGCACGGTGGGCACGTTCGCGAGGCGGGGCGGTGACGGTGGCCGCGCAGCTCAGCCGCGGCCGAACATGGCGGCGCTCGGGTGCGGCAGAAGAGGGCGAGGGAGAGGGAGTGAGGCGGCTATGGATCGCCAGGGGGTGCGGGGAGTTGCTCTTATCCGCATCACGCGCGGCGACGCGCTGTCGAGCGGCGAGCGAGGGGGGGCCGGGTGCGTGCGCGCAGGCGCGTGCGGGGTGTTCGACAGCGGGGCGAGGGTGAGCAGTGAGGGGTGGGGGAAGAGCTGCGCGGGCTGGGCTGGCGCTGTGCACTCGAGGCCCAGAGGCACAGTGGGCCTTTTTCTTTTCTTCTTTTCTTTTCTCTGTTTTCCCTTTTGTTTCTACTTTTGCAATAATGTGTGGCCTCATACACAGTTTTGAAAATAGGTTACTTGTTCCAATATATACAGTGCATTAGTTAGCACTGCTAAAAATTGGTTTGGAGGAAAATGGAGTTCACACCAATTTTGTATTAAATAAAATATATTAAACCTTGCTGTTTTGGTACTGTTAGAGTCAATTAATTAATTTAGTGAATGTTGGTTATAATTTTAGAATTGTCTCTGGAATATTTACAATATTATGAACATTTTAGTTTCTGGATTTGAACAACTTTTCTTTGCACTTTCAGTTTGAATTTCCATTTGAATTTGAATTTGAAAAGAGATATGATCCAAATGATGTTTAAGCACTGTTGATCATGATGACATGGCATTATCAAAAGGGGGATTACTGTGGCTAACCACTGGGGGTGTTACACCATCCTTCTTATCTGCGAAATATTTGGGGCAGTTCCGCTTCCAGTGACCATTTCCTTTGCAGTAGAAGCACTCAGTTTCAGGCTTGGGTCTAACTTTGGGTTTCTTCATGGGAGCGGCAACTTGCTTGCCATTCTTCTTGAAGTTCCCTTCCTTTCCCTTGCCCTTTTTCTTGAAACTAGTGGTCTTGTTAACCATCAACACTTGATGCTCTTTCTTGATTTCTACCTTCGCCGATTTCAGCATCGCGAAGAGCTCGGGAATCATTTTCATCATCCCTTGCATATTATAGTTCATCACGAAGTTCTAGTAGCTTGGTGATAGTGACTAGAGAACTCTGTCAATCACTCTCTTATCTGGACGATTAACTCCCACTTGATTCAAGCGATTGTAGTACACAGACATTCTGAGCACATGCTCACTGGCTGAGCTATTCTCCTACATCTTGTAGGCAAAGTACATGTGAGAGGTCTTATACCTTTCGACATGGGCTTGAGTCTGAAATACCAATTTCAGCTCGTGGAACATCTCATATGCTCCGTGGCATTCAAAACATTTTTGAAGTCCCGGTTCTAAGCCGTAAAGCATGACGCACTAAACTATCAAGTAGTCATCATATCGAGCTTGTCAAACGTTCATAACGTCTGCATCTACCGCTGCAATAGGTCTGTCACCTTGCGGTGCATCAAGGACATAATTCTTCTGTGCAGCAATGAGGATAAACCTCAGATCATGGACCTAGTCGGCATTATTGCTACTATCATCTTTCAACTTAGTTTTCTCTAGGAACATATCAAAAACAGGGGAGTTATATGCGAGCTATTGATCTACAACATAGATATGCAAAAACTATCAAGACTAAGTTCATGATAAATTAAGTTCAATTAATGAAATTACTTAAGAACTCCCACTTAAATAGACATCCCTCAAGTCATCTAAGTGATACGTGATGCAAATCAACTAACTCATGTCCGATCATCACGTGAGATGGGGTAGTCATCAATGGTGAACATCTCTATGTTGATCATATCTACTATATGATTCACGTTCGATCTTTCGATCTCCAGTGTTCCGAGGCCATGTCTGTACATGCTAGGCTCGTCAAGTTTAACCCAAGTATTCTGCATGTGCAAAACTGTCTTACACCCGTTGTATGTGAACGTAGAGTCAATCACACCCGATCATCGCGTGGTGTCTCAACACAACGAACTGTAGCAATGGTGCATACTGAGGGAGAACACTTTTACCTTGAAAATTTAGTGAAGGGATCATCTTATAATGCTACCGCCGTACTAAGAAAAATAAGATGCATAAAAGATAAACATCACATGCAATCAAAATATGTGACATGATATGGCCATCATCATCTCGTGCTTTTGATCTCCATCTCCAAAGCATCGTCATGATATGCATTGTCACCAGCTCGACACCTTGATCTCCATCATTGCGTCGTGGTCGTCTCGCCAACTATTGCTTCTACAACTATTGCTAACTCATAGCGATAAAGTAAAGCAATTGCATGGCGTTTGAATTTCATACAATAAAGAGACAACCATAAGGCTCCTGCCGGTTGCCTGATATCTTACAAAACATGATCATTTCATACAATAACGTATATCACATCATATCTTGACCATATCACATCACAACATAGCCAGCAAAAACAAGTTAGACTTCCTCTACTTTGTTGTTGCAAGTTTTACGTGGCTGCTACGGGCTTCTAGCAAGAACCGTTCTTATCTACGCATCAAAACCACAACGGTGATTTATCAAGTTTGCTGTTTTAACCTTCAACAAGGACCGGCTGCAGTCAAATTCGATTCAACTAAAGTAGGAGAAACAGACACCCGCCAGCCTCCTTTATGCAAAACTAGTTGCATGTCTGTCGGTGGAACCGGTCTCATGAACGTGGTCATGTAAGGTTGGTCTGGGCCGCTTCATCCAATAATACCGCCGAATCAAAATAAGACATTGGTGGTAAGCAGTATGACGATCACCGCCCACAATTCTTTGTGTTCTACAAGTGCATATCATCTACGCATAGACCTGGCTCGGATGCCACTGTTGGGAAACGTAGCATGCAATTTCAAAAAAATTCCTATGCTCATGCAAGATCTATCTAGGAGATGCATAGCAACGAGGGGGGAGAGTATGTCTACATACCCTCATAGACCGAAAGCGGAAGCGTTTGACAACGCGGTTGATGTAGTCGAACTTCTTCTCGTTCCGACCGATCAAGCACCGAATGTACGGAACCTCCGAGTTCTGCACACGTTCAGCTCGATGACGTCGCTCGAACTCTTGATCCAGCAAAGTGTCAAGGAAGTAGATGAGTTCCGTCAGCACGACGGTGTGGTGACGGTGATGGTGAAGTGATCCACGTAGGGCTTTGCCTAAGCACCGCGAGAATATGACCGAGGGTGTAATCTGTGGAGGGGGGCGCCGCACACGGCTAACAGTTGATGTTGTGTGTTCTAGGCGCCCCGTCCCCATGTATATATAGGAGGGAGAGGGAGGGGAGCAGCAAGGGGGCGCGCCAAGTAGGAGGAATCCTACTTGGGGTCCTCCCCAATTCGGCCTCCCCACCTTACATAATTATCGGAGTAGGAAGGAAAGAGGAGGGAGGTGGGAAGGAAGGGGGAGGCCGAATCCCTCCCCTTCCTTCTCTCTTCCCCTCTTTCCTTCTCCTCTGGTTCGGCCCATATGGGGAGCGCAGCAGCCTCTGCTGCGTTTCCCCTCTTGGCCCATTAGGCCCATATCTTTTGCCGGGGGTGCACGGAACCCCTTCCGGTGACCCGATATGTACCCGGTACCCTCCGGAACACTTCCATGTCCGAATACCATTGTTCTATATATCAATCTTTACCTCTCGACCATTTCGAGACTCCTCGTCATGTCCATGATCTCATCCGGGACTCCGAACAACATTCGGTCAACAAATCATGTAACTCATATAATACAAAATCGTCATCGAACGTTAAGCGTGCGGACCCTACGGGTTCGAGAACTATGTAGACCTGACCGAGACACCTCTCCGGTCAATAACCAATAGCAGAACCTGGATGCTCATATTGGCTCCTACATATTCTACAAAGATCTTTATCGGTCGAACCATTATGACAACATACGTTATTCCCTTTGTCCATCGGTATGTTACTTGCCCGAGATTCAATCGTCGGTATCTTCATACCTAGTTCAATCTCATTATCGGCAAGTATCTTTAAGCTTTCCGTAATACATTATCCTGTAACTAACTCATTAGTCACTTTGCTTGCAAGGCTTCTTATGATGTGCATTACCGAGAGGGCCTAGAGATACCTCTCCATTACTCGGAGTAACAAATCCTAATCTTGATCTATGCCAACCCAACAGACGCCTTCCGAGATACCTGTAGAGCATCTTTATAATCACCAAGTTACGTTGTGACGTTTGATAGCACACAAGGCATTCCTCCAGTATCCAGGAGTTGCATAATCTCATAGTCGAAGGAATACGGATTTGACATGAAGAAAGCAATAGCAATAAAACTGAACGACCATTATGCTAAGCTAACGGATGGGTCTTGTCCATCACATCATTCTTCTAATGATGTGATCCCATTATCAAATGACAACTCATGTCCATGGTTAGGAAACCTTAACCATCTTTGATCAACGAGCTAGTCAAGTAGAGGCTCACTAGGGACACGGTGCTTGTTTATGTATTCACACATGTATTTAGTTTCCCGATCAATACAATTCTAGCATGAATAATAAACTTTTATCATGAATAAGGGAATATAAAATAACAACTTTATTATTGCCTCTAGGGCATATTTCCTTCAATCTACTTGATGAAACACAAGTCTGAAACATTTGAAAAGTTCAAAGAATGTGAGAGTGAAGTTGAGAATCATCGTAACAAGAAAATAAAGTTTCTACGATGTGATCGCGGAGGTGAATATTTGAGTTATGAGTTTGGCCTTCCTTTAAAACAATGTGGAATTGTTTCACAACTCATGCCACCTGGAACACAACAGCGTAACGGTATGTCCGAACGTCGTAACCGTACTTTATTAGATATGGTGCGTCCTATGATGTCTCTTACCGATTTACCACTATCATTTTGGGATTATGCATTAGAGACAGCTGCATTCACGTTAAATAGGGCACCGTCGAAATCTGTTGAGACGACACCGTATGAACTATGGTTTGGCAAGAAACCTAAGCTGTCGTTTCTTAAAGTTTGGGGATGCGACGCTTATGTCAAAAGGCTTCAGCCAGATAAGCTCGAACCCAAATCGGAGAAGTGCGTCTTCATAGGATACCGTAAAGAAACTACTGGGTACACCTTCTACCACAGATCCAAAGGCAAAATCTTTGTTGCTAAGAATGGGTCCTTTCTAGAGAAGGAGTTTCTCTCGAAAGAAGTGAGTGGGAGGAAAGTAGAACTTGATGAGGTAATTGTACCTTCTCTCGAACTGGAAAGTAGTACATCAGAGAAAGCTGTTCCCATGATGCCTACACCAACTAGAAAGGAAGCTAATGATGATGGTCATGAAACTTCAGATCAAGTTACTACTAAACTTCGTAGGTCGACCAGAGCATGATCCGCCCCAGAGTGGTAATGTAATCCTGTCCTGGAAGTCATGTTACTAGACCAAGACGAACCTACGAACTATGAAGAAGCTATGATGAGCCCAGATTTCGACAGATGGCTTGAGGCCATGAAATCTGAGATAGGATCCATGTATGAGAACAAAGTGTGGACTTTGGTGGACTTGCCCGATGATCGGCAGGCCATTGAAAATAAATGGATCTTCAAGAGGAAGACGGATGCTGATGGTAATGTTACTATCTACAAAGCTCGACTTGTCGTAAAAGGTTTTCGACAAGTTCAAGGGGTTGACTACAATGATTCTTTCTCACCCGTAGCGATGCTTAAGTCTGTCCGAATCATGTTAGCAATTGCCGCATTTTATGATTACGAAATCTGGCAAATGGACGTCAAAACTGCGTTCCTGAATGGATTTCTGAAAGAAGAGTTGTATATGATGCAACCAGAAGGTTTTGTCTATCCTAAAGGTGCTAACAAAGTGTGCAAGCTCCAGTGATCCATCTATGGACTGGTGCAAGCATCTCAGAGTTGGAATATACGCTTTGATGAGGTGATCAAAGCATATGGTCTTGTACAGACTTACGATGAAGCCTGTATTTATAAGAAAGTGAGTGAGAGCTCTGTAGCATTTCTGATATTATATGTGGATGACATATTGTTGATTGGAAATGATATAGAATTTCTGGATAGCATAAAAGGATACTTGAATAAGAATTTTAATGAAAGACCTCGGTGAAGCTACTTACGTATTGGGCATCAAGATCTATAGGGATAGATTGAGACGCTTAATAGGACTTTCACAAAGCACATACCTTGGCAAAGTTTTGAAGAAGTTCAAAATGGGTCAGTCAAAGAAAGGGTTCTTGCCTATGTTGCAAGGTGTGAAGTTGAGTAAGACTCAAAGCCCAACCACGGCAGAAGATAGAGAAAGAATGAAAGTCATTCCCTTTGCCTCAGCCATAGGTTCTATAAAGTATGCCATGCTGTGTACCAGACCTGTTGTGTGCCTTGCCAATAAGTTTGGCAAGAGGGTACAAAAGTGATCCAGGAGTGGACCACTGGACAGCGGTCGAAATTATCCTTAGGTGCCTTAAAGAGGACTAAGGAAATGTTTCTCGGTTATGGAGGTAATAAAGAGTTCGTCGTAAAGGGTTACATCGATGCAAGCTTTGACACCGATCCGGATGACTCTGAGTCTCAATCTGGATACGTATTGAAAGTGGGAGCAATTAGTTAGAGTAGCTCCATGCAGAGTATTGTAGACATAGAAATTTGCAAAATACATACGGATCTGAATGTGACAGACCCGTTGACTAAACTTCTCTCACAAGCAAAACATGATCACACCTTAGTACTCTTTGGGTGTTAATCACATGGCGATGTGAACTAGATTATTGACTCTAGTAAACTCTTTGGGTGTTGGTCACATGGCGATGTGAACTATGGGTGTTAATCACACGGTGATGTGAACTAGATTATTGACTCTACAAACTCTTTGGGTGTTAATCACGTGGTGATGTGAACTAGATTATTACTCTAGTAAACTCTTTGGGTGTTGGTCACATGGCGATGTGAACTATGGGTGTTAATCACATGGTGATGTGAACTAGATTATTGACTCTAGTAAACTCTTTGGGTGTTAATCACATGGCGATGTGAACTAGATTATTGACTCTAGTGCAAGTGGGAGACTCAAGGAAATATGCCCTAGAGGCAATAATATAGTTGTTATTTTATATTTCTTTATTCATGATAAAGGTTTATTATTCATGCTAGAATTGTATTGATTGGAAACTTAAATACATGTGTGAATATATAAACAAATACCATGTCCCTAGTATGCCTCTACTAGACTAGCTCGTTGATCAAAGATGGTTAAGGTTTCCTAACCATAGACATGTGTTGTCATTTGATAACGGGATCACATCATTAGGAGAATGATGTGATGGACAAGACCCACCCGTTAGCTTAGCATAATGATCGTTCAGTTTATTGCTATTACATTCTTCATGTCAAATACTTATTCCATCGACTATGAGATTATGCAACTCCCGGATACCGGAGGAATGCCATGCGTGCTATCAAACGTCACAACATAACTGGGTGATCATAAAGATGCTCTATAGGTATCTCCGAAGGTGTTTGTTGAGTTGGTATAGATCGAGATTAGGATTTGTCACTCCGAGTATCGGAGAGGTATCTCTGGGCCCTCTCGGTAATACACATCATAAGCTTGCAAGCAAATGACTAAGGAGTTAGTCACGAGGTGATGTATTACGGAACGAGTAAAGAGACTTAACGGTAATGAGATTGAACTAGGTATAGAGATACCGACGATCAAATCTCGGGCTAGTAACATACCAATGGACAAAGGGAATTACGTATGTTGTCATAACGGTTCGACCGATAAAGATCTTCGTAGAATATGTAGGAGCCAATATGGGCATCCAGGTTCTGCTGTTGGTTATTGACCAGAGAGGTGTCTCGGTCATGTCTATATAGTTCCCAAACCCGTAGGGTCCGCACGCTTAACGTTCGTTGACGATATAGTGTTATATGAGTTATATGTTTTGGTGACCGAATGTTGTTCGGAGTCCCGGATGTGATCACGGACATGACTAGGAGTCTCGAAATGGTCGAGAGGTAAAGATTGATATATAGGATGATGGTATTCGGACACCAGAAGAGTTTCGGAGTGCACCGGGTAGTCATCGGGTCAATGTAAGGGGTTCCGGACACCCCTAGTAAGTGTATGGGCCTAATGGGCCAAAGGGGGGGACATACCAGCCCCTGGTGCGCCCCTTCTTTGGACAGCAGGCCCTAAGGGAAGGAAAGGGGGGAGGGCTAGCCCCTCCTGCCTTTCCCTCTCATGGGAGAATAGAAAGGGGGGGCGCCACCCTCACCTGCCTTTCCCCACACTCCAAATAAGGAAGGGGGGGCGGCTTGGGAGGGACTACAAGTAGGATTCCTCCTACTTGAGTGCCTTGTGGCACCCCGGCTCAGAGTAAACCGGAACGCCCCGTATTCCAGCCTAGGGACAAGTCCTCTGGAATACGGCACTATTGGCATAGAACAAATCAGCTCTTTATTACAATAGATATGGTTACAAAGGGTACAAGGATTACATCGGCACGGTGACACTACGCCTGCCCGGGGTAGCTCTATGCTAACAGCAGAGTAACTCTCTTGGCAGCGGAACAACGACGACGGTGATGGACTCCACTTCGCAGGGACTCTGGCTAGAACGTGTATCCTAGGTCGCAAACTCGGGATCCTTGACAAGCAAGCAATCATGGCATGACCTGCAAACTGGCATGACACGCCAGGTGAGTACTTTGAATGTACTCGCAAGCTCACAGCAAACATCAGCATTAAAGCAAGACAACGTCATAGCAAAGTAGATGCAGTAGGGTAAAGCATTTTAAGAAGTTTAATCCATACTCTGAATATTCTTAGGATCCAATCCAAACCTGTGCCAAGTTCAATCCCAATCATGTGGTCATCTGACCACTCAACTCATAGCCATCCCATGGTTAACATGTCATATTCCTGTTACCATCTGCACGACCAGTCTGACAAACTTACTCTCTTCCGGGTTGTCTCACAACCCTCAGAATACTCATGATCCACCGAGTACTTCCGATCTTACGACAAGTTCTTCCATCATTGTCACTACTATGGTTGACCACCTAGTGAGGTCTGGACGGACTGTCCAATACCGTGGACATGGCTATTCGAATAGATTTTACACTCTGCAGAGGTTGCGCACTTTACCCACACTATGGAGCACCTGACCTCGTGATCTCATTCGGGTGGACCAGCGTTGCTCCAACGAAACCTGCCTGACCCGTGACTCTCCCATCGTACCACCGGCAATCACACTCCCCCAGAGTCCTGCCCTGGGTGGCCCCTGTGTCACCTCGTGACACCTGGCACCGTCGTGGCCAAACTAAACTGTCCCAAACGGGGACCTGGATCCAAATAACTCAACTGCGCTCACAAGGTTATCGCCGCCTACCGGGCCAGGGTAGCGCGCACGCATAAGCTTCCCTGTCGGGCGGTACCGGTGAAAGAGCGCGCGATCAGACCAAGTCAAGGCCGTCCCATACCGGCAAATGTGGTTGCACGGATAAGTCCGGACTGGTGACTCAAGGTCAACCATGAAATATCTAATTCCCGAATCATATTTCTGTCATGGCTGACACTCCGAAAACCAGTATGCTTAAGTCACTTCTACTAATTCATCTCAACGAACTGTCGGATGAACTCCAAAATAATCATAAACAGTGATCTCAACATCATAGTATCAACAAGTGTGTAAACTACTAGTTATTAATAATCTGGTACTCAACATGGTAGTCACCTATCCGAGAATTAACTCGAACATTGGATAATCCAATTCATTTCACAGATAACTCATTCTTGCTATTAAAGTAATTAGTTAAACTATGATATTGCAATGCAATGATGCAGATGAGAGTTGTGGCTTGCCTGGGGATGAAGAAGACTCCAGGAAGAAGTGCGGTGAGTCTGCGAAACAATTGCCGGAAACAGTTCTCTCTCGGAGGGGGCTGTTTACGGACAAGGGCAAACTGGTCATTTCCACTATGTGACTACATAGTGAAAATGATACCAACACGATGGGCTCGATGAGACGAAGACGTAGGCTTTGGATTCACCTGATTCGGAGTTACGGTTGAGAAGATGTGGTGGTTTTTCTGCTAGGGACCTTTCTGTAAATATTTTGCTTGCATTCGGGTCCCTGCCAGTAAATCCACTGATTAAAAGGAAAGTGCACTGTGCCCTCAGACCGATTTGGGCCGAAACTGGCCGCTGCTACTGCTGCCCCTGGGCCGGCCCAAAGCACTGCTGCCCATTAATTTTAAAAAAAAGGGGCAAGCCACTGTTGGGCTAGGCCCACATTATCTCCCCCCCTCTCCTTCTTCCTCCTCCTTCGACCCAGACAGAGGAGAGGCAGGGCAATCGGCCGGCGAGGGGCGCGGGTGTCTCCGACCGTCCCCGATGGAGCTGAGGCCACCGGCGAGCTCGCCGGAGGGTGCCGCGCCGGAGAGGCCCATGGGGAGCCGCGGGGGAGGGTTGTGGGGAGACGGCATCGGCAACAGCGGACGGCAGCTCTGGCCGGAGTCGGGCACGGGGCTGCGGGCCTCCGGCGGCCAAGGGGAGGGGCTGAGGAGGTCCGCCGGAGCCCTAGGGGTCTACTGGAGGTGTAAAGAGGAGGAGAGGAGGCCAGGCGTGCTCGAATTTGAACAGAGGCCGGCGACGGCCATGGCGGATGATAGAGGCGAGGAGGGGCTCCGAGGCTCGGGGAAAAGACTACGGAGGGATAGAGGATGGTGGGGAAGCTCGTGGTGCCGACGGAAGGGGCTCGGGAGGCCCTTATACAGGCGGGCGGCGGAGAGGGCCGAGCTCAGCCGCGGCGCCACGTACTTCGGTGTCCCAGAGGTTCGAGAGCCCGCCTGGAGGAGGGGGGAAGCTTACCGAACGATCACGGAGGGGCGGAGAGGTCTCGGGAGCGGTCGAGCAGGCTCGGGAAAGCTCGAGCATCTGGACGCAATGGTGACAGGGATGACCGGTCGCGGTCACGGCCTGTGCATCGCGTGGGAGGGGACGGGAGAGGGGGAGAGAGGTCTGGGGAGAAGAGGACGGCGAGGGGGAGCTGTTGGACATGACCAATCGCGCGGAACCGATGAGGAGAAGAGGGGCCCGAGCAAACGACGCGCAACTCACGTCCATTGCGTGCCAGGGCGGCGGTCACCGCGTGGACGAGGCGTTGCGACGTGTTCTGGTCAACCCCACCATGTCAACTCGATCGGTCGCTTGTAGGAAGAGGTCAAGGAGGAAAGAGACAGGCACAGAGAGACTTGAGGTGACCACAGAAGGCAGGTCTTCTCAGCAACAGCAAGGTGTTTGTGCCTTGGTGAGGAAGATACAAGAAGAGATAGGGACTGGTCTTTGGCATGGTGTGATCACCCACTAAGATGATCATCTCTGCAAATTTGCAGCCCATTTGGATGAGGAGAAATAGCACTTGCTTTTCAAATGCCTACACTGACCAGAATTGCAAATCTTGAAGTGGCACTCACCTCAAGTGTTACCTTAGGCTGAAAATGGGCACAGGATGATGATTTGGTCATATGAGAGTGCCATAAAAATCTCATGCCATTTGGACAAGCCAAAATGGTACTTCCTTCATAGCTATCCTCTCTGACCAGAATCTTAGAAAATTTTTAGTTAATTATTTGAAAGATGAAATGAGCCCAAAATTTGTGGAGATAGGTTATATGGGTAAGAGAATACTCTGGTAAATTTTTAGCAATTATGGAGCAATGTAAAATACAGTTGCTTCACAATGTGAAAATCTGACAAGAAACCAAGATTTGAGGCTGTGGTTACATAGATGATTGGATAAGGTTGAAACTTGGTGGAGAGTCATGACTTGAGCATATGAATATGCTTGCAAAATTTCAACTTATTTGGATACTCCTAGCTAGCACTTGCTTCACAAAGATTCCAGTTGCCCAGAAACTTTGGAAATTAGCCAAGGGAGATTTATTATCCAAATAAAGTTGAATTTTGGCGTGTGGCAATGATATGGATAGTAAAGAGTGCACAAAAAGTTTGAGACCAAGAAAGCAAATATAAAGGGTACTTGTTTCTCAAACTGCCAGCTAGGGCAGAATCAGAAAAGGAATATTTGTGAAATATTTTTGAACATGTCAAGGAAGGGTTTGACATATTTGTGTAAGATTTAACCCAAACAATTTATGAGAATTATTTGGGAATTTTGGGAATGATTGAAAATGTGGGTTACTTCACAACTCAGGACAAATAGGGTTATTCCTTTAATAGAAAAAGGAATATTCCCAAGGGAAAGAATATTGGGATTGGTCCAAGATGGAAATGACATGGTCTTAGGATGGTTTTGAAGTTGGCAAGCCACTTGGGAAGAAGAATGAAGAGTGATCCCTCCAGGTTTCAAGTCTACTAAGCCACAAAAAGCGAATCCGGACCAAAATCAAAAGAAAAAGAAAATGGGCAAAATCCAGGGTGTTACACGCCTCCTTTGGCTGCTCCTCCCTCCCTCCCACCTATATATATATGTGGGGAGGGGGCGCCACACAAGGACACAACATTGTATTAGCCGTTTGCGGCGCCCCCGTCCACCGTTTACTCCCCCGGTCATATTTTCGTAGTGCTTAGGCGAAGCCCTGCGGAGATCACTTCACCATCACTGTCACCACGCTGTCATGCTGTCGGAACTCATCCAGTACCTCGCCGTCTTGCTGGATCAAGAAGGCGCGGACGTCACTGAGATGAACATGTGTAGAACGCGCAGGTGCCGTACGTTCGGTATTCGATCGGTTGGATCGCGAAGAAAGTTTGACTACATCAATCGCGTAGTGAAACGCTTCCGCTTACGGTCTACGAGGGTATGTAGACACACTCTCCCCCTCGTTTCTATGCATCTCCATGGATAGATCATTGCGTGTGCGTAGAATTTTTTTTGGTTTCCATACAACATTTCCCAACAAAAATAAATAACAAAAAATTGCAGCAAGGTATTTTTGGGTTTTTGGAATAATAGATCTGAAAATAAAGGAGGCAAATAATAGATCAGAAAGCAAATATGATAAAGAAGAGACCAGGGGGCCGTAGATTTCACTAGTGGCTTCTCTTAAGGAAAATAGCATACGGCGGGTAAACTAATTACTGTTGGGCAATTGGTAGAACTTCAAATAATCATGACGAAATCCAGGCAATGATCATTATATAGGCATCACGTCCAAGATTAGTAGACCGACTCCTGCCTGCATCTACTACTATTAGTCCACACATCGACCGCTATCCAGCATGCATCTAGTGTATTAAATTCATGGAAAAACGGAGTAATGCAATAAGAACGATGACATGATGTAGACAAGATCTATTCATGTAGGAATAGACCCCATCTTGTTATCCTTAATAGCAACGATACATACGTGTCATTTCCCCTTATGTCACTGGGATTGAGCACCGAAAGATCGAACCCATCACAAAGCACCTCATCCCATGGCAAGAAAAATTGATCTAGTTGGCCTAACTAAACCAAAGATTCGAAGAAGAAATACGAGGCTATAAGCAATCATGCATATAAGAGATCAAAACTCAAATAACTTTCATGGATAAAATAGATCTGATCATAAACTCAAAGTTCATCGGATCCCAACAAACACACCGAAAAAAGAGTTACATCAAATAGATCTCCAAGAGACCATTGTATTGAGAATCAAAAGAGAGAGATGAAGCCATCTAGCTACTAACTACGGACCCGTAGGTCTACAATGAACTACTCACGCATCATCGGAGAGGCACCAATGAGGATGATGAACCCCTCCGTGATGGTGTCTAGATTGGATCTCGTGGTTCTGGAACTTGCGGCGGCTGGAATTGTGTTTCGTCGACTCCCCTAGGGTTTTTGGATTTTCGGGGCATTTATAGAGCAAAGAGGCGGTGCGGGAGGCCACCGAGGTGGGCACAACCCACCAGGGTGCGCCTGGGCCCCCAGGCATGCCCAGGTGGGTTGTGCCCCCCTCGGGGCACCCCTCTGGTACTTCTTCGGCCCAAGTTGTTCCTTCTAGTCCAGAAAAAAATCTACAAAATTTTTCGCTGCGTTTGGACTCCGTTTGGTATTGATTTTCTGCGATGTAAAAAACAAGCAAAAAACAGCAACTGGCACTGGGCACTATGTCAATAGGTTAGTCCCAAAAAAATGATATAAAGTTGCTATAAAATGATTGTAAAACATCCAAGAATGATATAAAATGATTGTATAACAGCATGGAACAAGCAAAAATTATAGATACATTGGAGACATATCAGCATCCCCATGCTTAATTCCTACTCGTACTCGAGTAGGTAAATGATAAAAACAGAATTTTTGATGTGGAATGTTGACTAACTTGTTCATCACATATTCTTTTCTTTTGTAGCATGGACTTTTGGACTTTTATATGGTTCAAAGCAATAGTCTATTTTTAACATGAAGATTTCAATACTCAAGCATATCAACAGGCAACCATATCTTTCAAAATATCAATACTAAAGCAAGTTATCCCTAGCCTATCATGCTTAATCATTGATCCATTCATGAAACACACTCGCATATTAACTACACCCAATGCTCAAGTACGATCATAGTGGCCCTTAGTTGGTGCTTTATAAGAGAACATGGAGACTCAAATAAAAATAAAAATTGCATAAAGTAAATAGAAAGGCCTTTCACAAAGGGAAGTAGAGATTTGTAGAGGTGTCAGAGCTCAAAGCGAAAAAAATAGAGATAAAACATTTTGGGTGGCATGCTTTTTCTGTCAACGAAAACGATCGAGTAGTTCCCAATACTTTCCATGCTAGATATATCATAGGCGGTTCCCAAACAAAAAATAAAGTTTATTCATTTTTCCACCACACTTTCACATTCCACTAGCCGTATCCAAGGGTGCCGTCCATACCAACACTTTCCAAGGAATTTATTATTTGACAACATAAAGTAAATTCATTTTTCATTTCGGGACTGGGCATCCCTAATACCTTTGCCGTACTCTCGTGCAATGACAAGTGAAAAAACACTCATCTTGAGAATAACACATCTAGCATGGAAAAATATCAGCCACCCCCTACCGTTTCATGAGCGGTACGAGCACACAAAAAGGAAATTATTTTGAAAATTAGAGATGGCACATACAAATTTGCTTAGAACGGCAAGAGAATACCGCATATAGGTAGGTAAAGTGGACTCATATGGCAAAACTGTGTTTAAGGATTTTGGATGCACAAGTAGTAATCCCACTTAGTACAAGGGAAGGCTAGCAAATAGATTGAGAAGCATCCAACCAAGAAACGAAAAATCTCATAAGCGAGCATTAAGCATAACTAACACTGAATAATGCACCATAAGTAGGATGTAATTTCATTGCATACCTATTGACTTCCGTGCTTGCATAGGGAATCACAAACCTTAACACCAATATTCTTACTAAAGCATAATTACTCACCAACATGACTCACATATCACTATCATCATATCACAAAACTATTACAAAGAATCAAGTTTATTTTGTCCAATGATCTTCATGAAAGTTTTTATTATATCCCTCTTGAATATCAATCACTTTGGGACTTGTTTCATATGTTGCTTTTGATAGCTCAAACAAATCTAAGTGAAGAACATGAGCATAAAAATTTTCTTCTCTCAAAATAATATAAGTGAAGTATGAGAGAATTTCTTCAAAAAATTGCTAACTCTCAAATAAATCTAAGTGAAGCATGAGAGCATTTCTTCAAAAATACTAAAGCACACCGTGCTCAAAAAGATATAAGTGAAGCACTAGAGCAATTCCATAGCTCAAAAAAAAATTAAGTGAAGCATAAAGAGCAATTCTAACAAATCATAGCATAATTTTGTCTCTCTCAAATAGGTGTGTCCAGCAAGGATAGATGACAGAAAACAAAAATCAAAACAAGCAAGGACTCATATAATAAAAGACGCTCCAAGCAAAACTCATGATATGTGACGAATAAAAATATAGCTCCAAGTAAAATACCGATGGTCGTTAGAAGAAAGAGGGGATGCCACTCGGGGGCATCCCCAAGCTTAGTTGATTGTTTCTCTTTGGATAATAACTTGGGTTGCCATGGGGCATCCCCAAGCTTAGGCTCTTCTTACTCCTTATTCCTTCATCCATCGTGATCTCACCCAAAACTTGAAAACTTCAATCACACAAAACTCAACAAAACCTTCGTGAGATCCATTAGTATAACAAAGCAAATCACTACTCTTATACCCCCCGATAAAGTCCATAGATTCATCAAAATAAGCACACAACGCAAAGAAAACAGAATCTGTCAAAATCAGAACAGTCTATAGCAATCTGAAAACTTAGTATACTTCTGTAACTCCAAAAATTCTGAAAAATTAGAACAACGTAGGCAATTTGTATATCAATCTTGTGTAGAAAAATCAGGATTTTATCTATGAATTTTCAAAATTGTTTATTGCACGCAAAAGTCTTTGTTTTTCAACAAGATTAAATCAACTATCACCCAACATGATCCCAAAGGCTTTGCTTGGCACAAACACTAAGTAAAACATGAAAAACACAATCATAACAGTAGCATAATTGTGCAAACACTCAAAAACAGAAAGAAAAAGGCAAAAATAAATTTTATTCATTGGGTTGCCTCCCAACAAGCGCAATCGTTTTATGCCCCTATCTAGGCATTGATAATTTTAATGATGCTCACATGAAACATAGTAATTGAAACACGAAGAGAGCATCATGTAGCATGTGAAAAACAAGTTTAAGTCTAACATACTTCCTATGCATAGGCATTTTGTAAGCAAACAAATTATCAAGACAAGCAAAAACTAACATATGCATGGAAGAAGAAAGAAACAATAGCAATCTCAACATAACGAGAGGTAATTTAGTAACATGAAAATTTCTACAACCATATTTTCCTATCTTAAAATAATTACATGTGGGATAATATTCAAATTCAACAATATAGCTATCATATAAAACTTTCTCTACATGACCCACATGCATGAAAAGTTGACCTCTTCCAAAATAGTGGGATTAACATAAAATAAAGTCATTACTTCTCCAAGCCCACTTTTATCAAAAATTTCATAAGATTAATCAATCTCCAAAGTAGTGGGATCATTATTTCCTAAAGTTTACACTGTTCCAAACCCACTTTCAATATTATCACAAACATATTCATCATGAGGCTTAAATAAATTTTGAAGATCATAAAAAGCATTATCACCCCAATCATGATCATTGCAATAAGTAGTGGACATAGCAAAACTAGCATCCCCAATCTTGGGGTTTTGCATATTATTAGCACAATTGACATTAATAGAATTTATAATAACATCATTGCAATCATGCTTTTGATTCAAGTAACTATCAAGTATGGGTGCAATAGCAATAATCTCATGTTTAACATAAGGAACTATAACAAATTCATCTCCATAAACATTAATATTGGCATCATGGCCATAAGAATAGCAAGCATCATGTTCATCAAGGGGTATTTCAATCAAATCAATAGAATCATAATTATCTATAGATTCATGCATATCATTATTTTCTTCTAAAGCAACGGTCATTCTCTCAATAAATTCCTTAACATAGGCATTATGAGCATAGTTTCCATAGCAATATTTAAGTATGTCAAAATTTTCAGATTTGTAGAGAGTAATATCATACTTTTGAATCAAAGAAGCAACTTCACAAGCACCCTTAAAAGCAACAAATTCTTCAATTTGTTCGATATCATAGTAACTATAAACCTCCTTGGCATAAGAAGATAAGATTTCATTGTCATTAAACTAACATAGATAGGGGAGGTGTTTTTTTAGCGTTCTTAGAGCAACAAGTAAAATCACAAATTTCACAAAGATTCCAAGCATAGCATAGCAAACAATTAATTTGATTCCATAAGAGCTTCCCTTTTTCAGACAAACGATGATGCGCAAAATGAGCATGCTCATCTAATGATTTTCCCTCAACTAAACTAATTGGGGTTTCAGCACGAGCACATATGGATTGAAGATGATCCAGGTAGAAAACTTTGAGTGGATCCATATCAATAGATTTTTTAGCAATCAAAGATGCAAGCAAAATAGAAGGCACATGGAAACACAACCAAACATAAGATCGACAGAGAAAAAGGCAAACGAAAAGAAGGCAAATAAAAAGGCAAATTTTTGTGAAGTGGGAGAGACGAAAACGAGAGGCAAATGGCAAATAATGTAAATTGCAAGGAGATGAGGTTTGTGATTAGGAACATGATAGATGTTGATGATGTCTCCCCGGCAACGGCGCCAGAAATCCTTTCTTGATGGCTCGTGTCCGCGTCAGTATTTTCCCCGAAGAGGAAGGGATGATGCAGCACAGCTACGGTAGGTATTTCCCTCAGTGATGAGACCAAGGTTATCGAACCAGTAGGAGAACCACGCAACACTATGTAAATGGTACCTGCACACAAAGAACAAATACTTGCAACCCGACGTGTAAGAGGGGTTGTCAATCCTTCCCGGGTAAAAGATAGATAAAATTGTAGTAGATTGGATAAATAGATCTCGTGGGTGTGACGACCCCGGCTTAATCGTGCACTAATCATACACGCAAATGCACACGATCAAGCCTAAGGACTTACTTGAATATAACACAACACAACTCTAAAACATAAATAAAGTCATACAAGCTTTATATTACAAGCCAGGGCCTCAAGGGCTTGAATACATAGCTCGATGGCGTACAAGTGTCAGTGGAAGCATCAGATATCTGGGTACAGATATAAAAAGAAAGACAGAACAAGCCTTTAAGAAGGCGGGGTAAAAGAAAAACAGTACGATCGAAAAGGCGCAGGCCTCCTGCCTGGGACCCTCCGAACCTACTCCTGGTCGTCGGTCGGCTCCTCATAGTAGTACTCGCCGGGAGGGTACTAGTAGTAGCCGTAGTCGTCAACGGGGGCAGTGGTCTCAGGGGCTCCGTTATCTGGTTGCATCAAACGGATATGGGGAGAAAAAGAAAGCAAAGCAACCGTGAGTACTCATCCGAAGTACTCAGCAAGCAAGGATCTACACTACATATGCAACATTATCAAAGGAGGCTGTATATGTGGACTGGGCTACAGAAATGCCAGAATAGAGAGGAAAGCCTAGTCCTATCGAAGACTAGCATCTTCAGTATCTTCATCGGACTTGCACGACGACGAAGGTGAACGAAGGAGGAATCACCCTCGAGGTCCACACTCGAGAAGTTGCACGACGACGTCGTTATCGGGGGTGGTGTAGGAGGCATCACCCTCGCTGACCACGACCGATTAACTAACCTACAAGGTTATCATCAGAAGTGCTGACGAGGTATCACCCTCGGCACTCGATAGTTACCCAGTAGTGTCGAGCAACTAAGGGGGAAGTGATGTGTGGTGCCAGGGCCTGGTCTTCGATCCCGTTGATCAGGTCTTCTGATAATCCAGCGGGGCAGTCGGGATAAAGTGGGGTCTCTGATGGGTCTCTACCCAACCTATACTAAACAGTTTAGGATAAGCAGGTAGGTAACAATAGCAGGTTACAATAAGCAGGCTATGCAGCAGAAATAGGATAACAGTAGCAGCAGTAACTTCTAATGCAAGCATAAGACAGAGGAGAATAGGCGATATCGATATGCTTAAAAGGGGGGTGCTTGCCTGGAAGCTCTGCGGCAAGGGTCTGGTCGTTAGGGGTGTACTCGACCTCCGGAGCTGCGTCGGTCTCGGGAGCTACGTCGACGTCGGGGTCTACCGAGAGAGAAGAGGGGGAGGAAACAAATAAATACACAGCAATATTGCAACATAGAGCATGCTATACCTAGGATGCAGTGCAGGGTTGCCTAAATTATGTCTAAGTCATTTTAGTTACTTTAGGATTAAGGTGGGATTTATTATCCGGTGTATATGCACTATCCATCTACCGAAAACGGATGAAATGTTACGGGTTCACCTGCTTAGAGGGTCTCGACACGGAAACAAATGACACGATCAGATTCGTCTCGTCGTTCTGAGCAACTTTCATATATAAAACATTTTCATCCGAGTTACGGATTATTTTCTATGATTTTCTAAACTTTTAATCAATTTTCTGGAATTATTTAATTATTTAAATCAAACATTATCCAGAACAGTAAGGAGTGATGTCAGCATGACGTGGGGATGGCATCAGCAGTCAACAGCCGCACTGACCAGGTCAAACCTGACTAGTGGGCCCCACATGTCAGTCTCTGTTACTAACAGAGTTTAATTTAATCTAAACGAAATCTAATTAACTACTGGATCCCACCTGCCAGTGACTAATTAACTTAATTAATTAACTTTTATTTATAAAAACATTTTAGTTAATTAAAACGCGGTGGGGCCCGGATGTCAGTGGCTGGGCTGCCCAGTCAGCATGTTGACTGGGTCAACCCAGTTAACTGGGGCCCCCAGGGCCCACTGGCAGCGACCTAGGGGCGGGGCCCACCGAGCCACGTGGGTGGCCGGTGCCGGAGTTGCTCCGGTGGCCTCCCGCGACGGCGAACTCGCCGGAGATGCTCGGAAAAACGCTACGGTGGGTCTTTTCGCGTGTAGTCACTTGCGTTCGAACGAGCGGAAGCCGCCGCATCGAACGGTGGCAGTGCCGTGGCCTGAGGTGGCCGGTGGCGACGACGGCGACAACCGCGGCGGACGGCCGGAATCGGGCGATGGTGAAAATGAGGCAGCAGCGTGCAAACGAACGAACGGCGAGGCTAGCGAGGCCCTACGCAATCCGGCGAGCACTGGCCCGTGACCAAAAGGTCATCGGAGCCTTGTCGGAGGCGAGTTCCGCGACGATGCGTTCGGGCACTCGATGAGGATGGAGCTAGGAGGCACTAACGGGCGCGTGCGTGTTTGCGTTGTGTTCCTGGATGTACCAGGAGCACGGTGAGGTACTTAGGCAAGCAAGACGGCAGCTATGGCGATGGCCAGGAGCTCGTTGGCGGTGATGTGCTCGGGCTCAAGCGGTGCCGTGGCTACAGACAGCGAAGAGCAGCGCTGAGAGGTGGAAGAGGAAGAGGTGGGGCTCACCGAGCGATCACGACAGATCCTAGACGGCTTAGGAGCAGCAGAGCTCGTCGGAGGAGAAGGGGATCGCCGGCGCCCTGAGGAAGAAGACGAGGCTGTGGGGCTCGGTGTAGAGGTCCCTGGCTTCAACGGACGGCGCCAGGCGACGTGGTCGAACACGGTGCTCCTTCCAGGCACGTTGGTGGCTCGCGGGGACGCCGGTGGCCGTGGAGACGACGGAGGAGCGGTGACGGTGGCGCTCGAGTTCGCCAGATCCGAGCGAGGAGGAGCGAAGAAGAAGGGGGAAAATGGCGGAGGAGGCCAGGGGGAATGGACGGGCCTCGGCCTTATCCCCTCGTCGAGTTGCGGCGTCGGTGGACGTCGCGCTGTCGACGCCGCACTGGCGCGTGCGCGCTCGACCACAGCGGCGGCGACACGCAAGGGAGAGAAGGAGGGAGATGGGCTGGTGGGCTGGCTACGGGGCACTGTGCACTTAGGCCCAGTGCATAGTGCCTCTTTTCTTTTTATTTTCTGTTTTGCTTTTTCATTTTAACAGAGAAGATTTTGAATTAAATGAGATGTCTATTATTTTTGTGTAAATGTGAAACTTGGTCACATAGGTACATTGCAATATCCAGCACTGCCACAAAAATTTTGGGCATTTTTGGAATTCTTTTGGGAATTTCTAAAAATGGAAATAGCATTTTCAGTTCTGTTTTGGCTCTGCTAAAATGCTTTAGCCCATTTAGGTTTGATGATGATGTTGTGTTCCTTAACAGCAAATAGTTTTAGATTATTTGCTAAAAGGTGAACATTTTTCCAACATGTTTTGGGCAACTTCATATTTCACTTTTGAATTTGTGTTGATTCTCATAATAGAATTTGAATTGTTTTGATTAACCATTATGACTAGGCACTGCAAATGAAGTGACTTGGCATTATTAGCAGATGATCACAGTGGCTATTACACAGGGGTGTTACAAAGTCTCCACCTCTAAAAGAAATTCTCGTCCCGAGAATTTAGGAGGTAGATGGAAAGAGGTCGGGATATTCTTCCCGAAGATGATCCTCGCGTTCCCAAGTGGCTTCATCTTCAGTGTGATTCGACCACTGCACTTTCAGGAACTTGGTCGTCTTCTGACGAGTCCGACGTTAAGCTTCATCGAGAATGCGGATCGGATGCTCCTTATAAGAAAGATCATCTTGTAGTTCGAGCATCTCGTGATCCACTGCTCTGTGTGGAGATTCCTTGAAGCATTTACGAAGTTGTGACACATGGAAGACGTCGTGGATATGAGAGAATTGCGGCGGCAACTCCAATTTATATGCCACCTGTCCACGTCTGGCAATGATGCGAAAGGGGCCGATGTAGCGTGGAGCTAGCATGCCCTTGATTCCGAAACGACGGGTGCCCTTCATAGGAGTGACACGAAGATAAGCTTGATCACCTGGTTGATAAGTCAGACCCCATCGTTTGCGATCATAGCTGCTCTTCTCGCGGTCCTGAGCCGCCTTGAGATTTTCTCGGACAATTCGGACTTGTTCTTCGGCGTGTTGGATAATGTCCGGTCCAACGAGTGGTCGTTCCCCAGTTTCTGACCAATTCAGAGGGGTTCGACACTTACGTCAGTAAAGCACTTCGAAGGGGGCCATTTTCAAGCTGGTTTAATAACTGTTGTTATAAGAGAATTCGGCATACGGGAGAGATTCCTCCCATTTCTTACCGAACGATATAACACAAGCCCGAATCATATCTTCAAGCACTTGATTAACTCGCTCAACTTGGCCTTGGGATTGTGGATGATATGTTGAACTCCAGGTAATGTGAGTTCCCATAGCTTCTTGGAAACTTTCCCAGAACTTGGAAGTGAAAAGACCACCACGGTCTGAACTGATCTCCTTCGGAATACCGTGGAGTGAAACAATTCTGGAGATATACAGCTCTGCTAACTGGCTAGCGGTGATAGTCTCCTTGACAGGCAAAAAATGTGCAACTTTGGAAAGTTGGTCAACGACGACAAGAATAGCATCGTGACCCTTCTGAGACTTGGGAAGACCAGTAATGAAATCCATTCAAACCTTATCCCATTTGCACAAAGGAATAGGAAGTAGTTGAAGAATTCCAGCAGGCTTCTGATGTTCTGCTTTAACGCGACGCCAAACATCACATTCAGCAACATATCGAGCAATGTCCTGCTTCATTCTAGACCACCAGTACCTTTGCCGGAGATCACGATACATCTTGGTGCTACCCGGATGGATAGACAATGGTGTATCATGTGGCTCTTTCATTACCTTGTCAGTCATAAGCTCGAAGTGAGGTACCACAATGCGGTCTCTGAAATACAAGGTTCCATCTTCAGCAACCGAGAAATCCCTGTACTTCTCAAGGTGAAGTTCTTTCTTCATCAGTTCTACTTCGGCATCTTTAGCTTGCGCACTCTTAATAACTTTCTCAAGATCTCGCTGTACCACAAGGTTATTAAGAGAACCCTACGGAACGATACGAAGGTTCAACTTATGCAGTTCTTCATAAAGCTGGGGTTGAGCTCGCTTAACCATGAGGTTGTTGTAATAGGACTTGCGGCTCAAGGCATCAGCCATTACATTAGCCTTGCCAGGGGTATAAGAAATACCACAATCATAGTCTGTGATTGTTTCCAACCATCGCTGTTGACGGAGATTAAGATCCGGTTCAGTGAACAAATACTTCAGACTCTGATGATCGGTATAGAACTCACACCGATTACCAAGGAGGTAGTGACGCCACTTCTTCAAGGCATAGATCATAGCAGCGAGTTCGAGATCATGCACTGGATAGTTTTCTTCATGTGGACGCAATTGTTGCGAGGCATATGCAATTACCTTTCGCTCTTGCAATAGGACACAGCCTAATCCTTGACGAGAAGCGTCGCAATATATCACAAAGTCCTTGCGAGAATCCAGAGGAGCAAGCACTGGAGCAGAAGTAAGCTTGTCTTTGAGGGCCTGGAAACTCTCCTGACATTTGTCTATCCACTCAAACTTAACGCCTTTGTGGAGCAGGTTAGTCAGGGGCTTGGCAATCTTGGAAAAGTTTTCGACGAATCGGCGGCAATAACTTGCAAGGCCGAGAAAACTTCTGACTTGCTTGGTGTTCTTCGGAGGAGTCCAGTCAACGATAGCCTGAACACGCTCCGGGTTAACAGTGATACCGTCCTTGGAAATCACATGTCTAAGGTAGGTTACTTCAGAAAGCCAGAATTCACAATTGGAGTACTTGGCATACAACTTGTGGTCTCGAAGCCTCTCCAGAACAAGGCGAAGATGTTCGGCATGTTCTTCCTTATTCTTCGAATATACCAGAGTATCATCCAGATATACCACGACGAACTTGTCAAGGTAATCCATGAAGATGTAATTCATCATACGGGAGAAAGTAGCTAGAGCATTCGTTAGGCCAAATGACATGACGGTGTATTCATAGGAGCCATAGCGAGTAACAAAGGCGGTCTTCGGAATATCCTCTTCATGGACACGGATCTGGTGATAACCCAACCTCAAGTCGAGTTTAGAGAACACCGAAGATCCAGCAAGTTGATCATATAAATCATTGATCCGAGGAAGCGGATATTTATTCTGAATGGTTGCCTGGTTGATAGGACGGTAATCTTGAACCAACCTATTCGTACCATCTTTCTTCTTGACAAAGAAAGATGGTGCTCCCCAGGCAGAGGAACTAGGGCGGATGAAACCCTTCTTAAGTGACCTGTTGATTTCTTCCTTAAGCTCGAGAAGGTGGTGCGGAGGCATCTTGTAAGGACGCTTCGCAATAGGAGTGGTGCCAGGCTTCAAATCGATAACAAACTCGACAGCTCTAGCAGGGGGTATTCCTGGAAGTTCTTCTCGATAAACATCCTGGAAGTCACAGACGACTGGAATGTTTTCGATGCCCTCAAGTGGAGAAGTGTTTAACGCATTCAAGGCATAAATCTGAGCCTCGGCGTTCTGAGTGAGGTGAGCATGATAATTTACTATCTCATCTGATGGGTGCGGGAGGTGTACAACCTTAGTGGCGCAATTGATTGAGGCGTAATGAGCCATCAACCAATCCATTCCCAGAATAAGTTCAATCGTGGAAGACTTGAGTATAATGGGAGAAGCGCGGAACTTTAACCCTTCAATATCAATGATAACATCGGGGCTGAACACAAAGGCTCGGCACTGGCCCGCGGGAGTGTTTACAGCTAAAGAATGGTGTAGCGCTTCACTTCTAACGTCATGCATGAGTGCAAAATGTTCTGACATGAACGAATGCGATGCTCCTGAATCAAATAAAACAGATGCGGGTACTGAGTTAACAAGAAGTGTACCCATCACAGTTTCAGGTTGATCTTGAGCTTCAGCCATATTGACGTGATAGTTCTGTCCACGACCATAAGAAGGCCTGGCATTGTTACTACATGGCTGAGAAATTCCACGGCCAGCTAGAGGAAGTACTAGCTGATTCTGACCCTGAGAACAGTCTCTGGCACGGTGACCTGGCTAGCCACACTTGAAGCAGAGTCCACTGTCTGGACATGGTGCAGGAGCTCGAGGGGGTGGAGCTCGAAGAGGCTGCCTCGATGGTGGAGGAGGCAGACGAGGTGCAGCATAAGCAGGTCTGTACACTGGAGCTGTTAGACGATACATGCTGTGAGGAATCCAGATACGGCGCTTCTGAGAAGACGAGCCCGAGGATGAGCCCGCTTCACAACTGTGTCTGGTCGCTTCCTTGTGCTTCTTCAGACTAGTCTCGACCATGATGGCCTTGTTCACCAAGGTGGCGAAGTCAGGAAAGTCTTGGACGAGCAGGGCTAGCTGAATGTCATGGTGTAGCCCTTCACGGAACTTCTCCTGCCTACGAGCATCAGTGGGGATGTCTTCTTCAGTGTAGTGAGAAAAATCAAGGAGCTCACGCTGATAGACTTCTACAGTCTTGTTGCCTTGAACGAGGCTACGAAACTCGGCCTTCTTCCGATCTATAACTCCTTGCAGAATATACCGGGCACGAAAAGCAGCCTTGAATTCCACCCAAGTGACAACAGTTCCAGGAGGTAGGGTCTCTCTGTGAGTTGCCCACCATTGTGTTGCGGGTCCCTTCAAGAAGTATGTCGCGAATGTGACATAGCTGGCAGGGGGAACATCAGCCGACTCCATCTCATAGAAGATGTCACGCAGCCAGTCATTGGCATCCAGTGGATTAACTGTGTTGTGGAATACGAATGGGTTGAGACGCACAAACTCTGGCAGCGTGATTGAAGCTGGCTGCTGGTTGGCATTGGGACAAGGGAACTGATCCATAATCCCAGTCATGAACTGACGGTTGAGTTCAAATTGTTGCATCATAGCTACCATATAGTCAGGCGGTGGCGGCGGTGGTGGATTTTTGTCACCCATCCTGCTAAATTTAACAGGGGTAGTTTAGCAGAGGCTATTGCGAGTGTTTAGCAACAAGCATGATGTAACACGATGGAATTTAAGTAGTGTAATAGACGTCTAACAGTAGTCAATTAAGACATACAGATCCATACACAGTGTCGGTTACATGCGGACAGCATAACGGCGCAATTTCAGAATCTGGACATGCTAGGCGGCACGCAGACACGCGGTAAGGAAGTACACAACGAGACATAGCAAAGGCTACATCAACGTCGGAGAAAACTGATGGAGCGAGGATTCTGCAAGTGACAACACAGGGTGCCCTCGATAAAACGATCATGTAAACAGAACCTGGCCCACAATCTCGAAGCAAGGGGGGTAATTTTAGAACTCCGGGTGAATGTGATCACGAGGACCTAATGTTGGAGTTAGTAAAATCTTTAACCCGAATAGAAGAGTGATCAGAGTCCCAGAGTAAAGACGAGGAATAAAAGATCCTAATACCGCCCAATTGGCGACGTGGGCCCGTAAGCCACACAGCCAAGTTAGTAAAACAGTTTTCAAGTACTAGACTCAACATTGGCAAAGGAGTTGGAAAGGGGGATTTCTAAAGGCAGTCGGCTCTGATACCAACCTGTGACGACCCCGGCTTAATCATGCACTAATCATACACGCAAATGCACACGATCAAGCCTAAGGACTCACTTGAAGATATCACAACACAACTCTAAAACATAAATAAAGTCATACAAGCTTTATATTACAAGCCTGGGCCTCGAGGGCTCGAATACATAGCTCGATGGCATACAAGTGTCAGCGGAAGCATCAGATATCTGGGTACAGATATAAAAAGAAAAACAGAACAAGCCTTTAAGAAGGCGGGGCAAAAGAAAAACACTACAATCGAAAAGGCGCAGGCCTCCTGCCTGGGACCCTCCGAACCTACTCCTAGTCGTCGGTTGGCTCCTCGTAGTAGTACTCGCCGGGATGGTAGTAGTAGTAGCTGTAGTCGTCAACGGGGGCAGCGGTCTCAGGGGCTCCGTCATCTGGTTGCATCAAACGGATATGGGGAGAAAAAGAAAGCAAAGCAACCGTGAGTACTCATCCGAAGTACTCAGCAAGCAAGGATATACACTACATATAGAACATTATCAAAGGAGGCTGTATATGTGGAGTGGGCTGCAGAAATGCCAGAATAGAGAGGAAAGCCTAGTCCTATCGAAGACTAGCATCTTCAGTATCTTCATCGGTCTTGCAGCATTAGAAGAGTGCAGATTAACATAATAAAGAAAAGTAGTAATGTCATCAACCTCGCCTAGAGATTCTTCCTCGACTCCCTGCGAGAAAGCAATCCCAGAGCCATACTATCCAGTTATCATCTCAAGTGTCCAGTTCTAATTGTACCGATTGGGATACAACTCCAAGTGTCCGTTACCGTAGGACAGGCTATCGATAGATTAGTTCTTCCCTGCAGGGGTGCACCAACTTACCCACCACGCTCGCTTAACTCCGGCCGGACACACTTTTCTGGGTCATGCCCGGCCTCGGCCAAACGATACGCCGCAACCCGACCAAAAACTTAACAGAAAGGTCAGCACGCCGGACTAAACCTATGCCCCCAGGGGTCTTGGGCCATCGCCCCGGGAACTCCTGCATGTTGCGTCAGGCGGCCGAAAGCAGACCTAGCCCCCTTAATACAAGTGTGGGCTTAACCAGTCCAATTCGGCGTGCGCCGCTCAATCGCTGACGTCTATTAAGCTCCGGCTGAATTATACAACGCAGAACGCCCATACTATGCCCACGTGATGGTTAGTGCTATCAGGCCAGAGGCCCCTCGGATCAAATATCCAAACCGTTAGTGTGTTGGTAGTGCGGTAACGAGCAGAGACTCACGAAAGATGTGACCCCGTCACCCCGTCTCGAGGACTTGCGGCAAGGGCTAAGAATGCCCGGCCACGCCTCGTGTTCAGCTCTCGGGCACCATCCAGGTCCACCCGACTCCACATCTCTCGCAATTAAGCTCGCGCGGGTACCCCTCAGGGCCGACCCGTCTTTAGTAACATGGTTCAGTGTAAAGTCATAGTAACCATAGTAACCGTGTGTCTAATACCAAGGGAACCCTGAGGAATCATCCTCGATGGAATTCCACCTGATGTTATCGTCAGGGTGAACGAAGGAGGAATCACCCTCGAGGTCCACACTCGAGAAGTTGCACGACGACGTCGTTATCGGGGGTGGTGTAGGAGGCATCACCCTCGCTGACCACGACCGATTAACTAACCTACAAGGTTATCATCAGAAGTGCTGACGAGGTATCACCCTCGGCACTCGATAGTAACCCAGTAGTGTCGAGCAACTAAGGGGGAAGTGATGTGTGGTGCCGGGGCCTGGTCTTCGATCCCGTTGATCGGGTCTTCTGATAATCTAGCGGGGCAGTCGGGATAAAGTGGGGTCTCTGATGGGTCTCTACACAACCTATACTAAACAGTTTAGGATAAGCAGGTAGGTAACAATAGCAGGTTACAATAAACAGGCTATGCAGCAGAAATAGGATAACAGCAGCAGCAGTAACTTCTAATGCAAGCATAAGAGAGGGGAGAATAGGCGATATCGATATGCTCAAAATGGGGGTGCTTGCCTGGAAGCTCTGCGGCAAGGGTCTGGTCATCCGGGGCGTAGTCGACCTCCGGAGCTGCGTCGGTCTCGGGAGCTACGTCGACGTCAGGGTCTACCGAGAGAGAAGAGGGGGAGGAAACAAATAAATACACAGCAATATTGCAACACAGAGCATGCTATACCTAGGATGCAGTGCAGGGTTGGCTAAAGTATGTCTGAGTCATTTTAGTTACTTTAGGATTAAGCTGGGATTTATTATCCGGTTTATATGCACTATCCATCTACCAGAAACGGACGAAAAGTTACGGGTTCACCTTCTTAGTTGCTCCGGTGGCCTCCCGCGGCGGCGAACTCGCCGGAGATGCTCGGAAAAACGCTACGGTGAGTCTTTTCACGCGCAGTCACTTGCATTCGAACAAGCGGACGCCGCCGCATCGAATGGTGGCAGCGCCGTGGCCTGAGGTGGCCGGTGGCGACGACGGCGACAACCGCGGCGGACGGCCGGAATCGGGCGATGGTGAAAACGAGGCAGCAGCGTGCAAACGAACGAACAGTGAGGCTAGCGAGGCCCTACGCAATGCGGCGTGCACAACGTGCATTGGCCCGTGACCAAAAGGTCACCAGAGCCTTGCCGGCGGCGAGCTCCGCGACGATGCGTTCGGGCACTCGATGGGGATGGAGCTAGGAGGCACTAACGGGCGCGTGCGTGTGTGCGTTGTGTTCCTGGATGTACCAGGAGCACGGTGAGGTACTTAGGCAAGCAAGACGGCAGCTATGGCGATGGCCAGGAGCTCGTCGCCGATAATGCGCTCGGGCTCGAGCGGTGCCGTGGCTACAGACGGCAAAGAGCAGCGTTGAGAGGTGGAAGAGGAAGAGGTGGGGCTCACCGAGCGATCACGACAGATCCTTGACGGCTTAGGAGCAGCAGAGCTCGTCGAAGGAGAAGGGGATCGCCGGTGTCCCGAGGAAGAAGACGAGGCTGTGGGGCTCGGTGTAGTGGTCCCTGGCTTCAACGGATGGCGCCAGACGACGTGGTCGAACACGGCGCTCCTTCCAGGCACGTTGGTGGCTCGCGGGGACGCCGGTGACCGCGGAGACGACGGAGGAGCGGCGACGGTGGCGCTCGTGTTCGCCAGATCCGAGCGAGGAGGAGAGAAGAAGAAGGGGGGAACTGGCGGAGGAGGCCAGGGGGAATGGACGGGCCTCGCCTTATCCCCTCGCGGAGCTGCGGCGTCGGTGGACGTCGCGCTGTCGACGCCGCACCGGCGCGTGCGCGCTCGACCTCGGCGGCGGCGACACGCAGGGGAGAGAAGGAGGGAGATGGGCTGGTGGGTTGGCTACGGGGCACTGTGCACTTAGGCCCAGTGCACAGTGCCTCTTTTCTTTTTATTTTCTGTTTTTGCTTTTTCATTTTAACAGAGAAGGTTTCGAATTAAATGAGCTGTCAATTATTTTTGTGCAAATGTGAAACTTGGTCACTTAGGTACATTGCAATATCCAGCACTGCCACAAAAATTTGGGGAATTTTTGGAATTCTTTTGGGATTTTCTAAAAATGGAAATAGCATTTTCAGTGCTGTTTTTGCTCTGCTAAAATGCTTTAGCCCATTTAGGTTTGATGATGATGTTGTGTTCCTTAACAACAAATAGTTTTAGATTACTTCCTAAAAGGTGAACATTTTTTCAACATGTTTTGGGCAACTTTATATTTCACTTTTGAATTTGGGTTGATTCTCGGAATAGAATTTGAATTGTTTTGATTAACCATTATGACTCGGCACAGCAAATGAAGTGACTTGGCATTATTAGCAGATGATCACAGTGGCTATTACACAGGGGTGTTACAGTGGGAACGCGAGATAAAATAAATAACAAAAAATGCAGCAAGGTATTTCTGGGTTTTTGGATTAATAGATCTGAAAATAAAGGAGGCAAATAATAGATCGAAAAGCAAATATGATAAAGGAGAGACCCTGGGCCGTAGATTTCACTAGTGGCTTCTCTCAAGAAAAATAGCATACGGCGGGTAAACAAATTACTGTTGGGCAATTGATAGAACTTCAAATAATCATGACGATATCCAGGCAATGATCATTATATAGGCATCACGTCGAAGATTAGTAGACCGACTCCTACCTGCATCTACTAGTATTACTCCACACATCGACCGCTATCCAGCATGCATTTAGTGTATTAAGTTCATGGAAAAACGGAGTAATGCAATAAGAACGATGACATGATGTAGACAAGATCTATTATGTAGGAATATACCCCATCTTGTTATCCTTAATAGCAACGGTACATACGTGTCATTTCCCCTTCTGTCACTGGGATTGAGCACCGTAAGATCGAACCCATCACAAAGCACCGCTTCCCATGGCAAGAAAAATCGATCTAGTCGGCCTAACTAAACCAAAGGTTCGAAGAAGAAATACGAGGCTATAAGCAATCATGCATATAAGAGATCAAAACTCAAATAACTTTTATGGATAAAATATATCTGATCATAAACTCAAAGTTCATCGGATCCCAACAAACACACCGCAAAAAGATTTACATCAAATAAATCTCCAAGAGACCATTGTATTGAGAATCAAAGGAGAGAGATGAAGCCATCTAGCTACTATCTACGGACCCGTAAGTCTACAATGAACTACTCACGCATCATCGAAGAGGCACCAATGAGGATGATGAACCCCTCCGTGATGGTGTCTAGATTGGATCTCGTGGTTCTGGAACTTGCGGCGACTGGAATTGTGTTTCGTCGACTCCCCTAGGGTTTTTGGATTTTTTGGGTATTTATAGAGTAAAGAGGCGGTGCGGGAGGCCACCGAGGTGGGCACAACCCACCAGGGCGCGCCTGGGCCCCCAGGCGCGCCTAGGTGGGTTGTGCCCCCCTCGGGGCACCCCTCTGGTACTACTTCGGTCCAAGTTGTTCCTTCTGGTCCAGAAAAAATCTTCAAAAAGTTTCGCTGCGTTTGGACTCCGTTTGGTATTGATTTTCTGCGAAGTAAAAAATAAGCAGAAAACAGCAACTGGCACTGGGCACTATGTCAATAGGTTAGTCCCAAAAAATGTTATAAAGTTGCTATAAAATGATTGTAAAACATCCAAGAATGATAATATAACAGCATGGAACAAGCAAAAATTATAGATACGTTGATGACGTATCAGTGATCTCTAAATGTGTTGAAATTTTTACGACGAAATTTAATATTTTGCACAAGAAAATAACACCTTATGCAACTCTTTCGAAAACAATGTCAATCATAGTTTCTGTTGACTTATTCAAGTTTAGAGGACAAAAATCTAAGACAAATTATTTGAAAATGTATATACGCTAAAAACATCTGAAACTATTCTCCGTTTTTTCCTTCAAGTACAAATTATCAAACGTGTGTACGAAATTAAAGTTTTATGATCAAAATAGACTTGTTTAATAGTTCATGTAAACTGTAGTTTTAGTTAGCAAGACAAATATGAATGTTACCGTGGTTTAACACTACTTCATTGTATCTACATTCACCAAGACGTTTGTTTTACTATATCATATCTTTCAATTCAGTTTTTATCTGTAGCTGCATGTACTTGGTGGGGTAGGGGGGGACTCAGACAGTATTGACAACACATCGCCCAAAAACTGATGATGAATATGATGAGGACCGCAGAAAAATCTTTAGTTCACATGTTAGTGTTAATGCTTATATAAATAACATATCTTTATGATTTACATTTTTTTACTTAGATCTATGTTATACTAATGATCATGTTTGTCTATGTAATTTGACTCCCCGCCACCCGTCAACCACCGGTCACTGTCTAGATAAAATTGTTTGTTAGTTAAATAAATAACACTTATACCATAGTGGTAATTCTAATTCATTCTGTAATTCTAATTTACGTTGTTGATCAATGGTTAACTTTGTCTTTGTTTCTCTGTGTAAGCACATTACAAATTTCTTGGTTAATTTAAAGATACAATTTTCTTGTAGAACTCTAGTGTCTATCATGTCAAATGCATTTGTGTTGTATAAAATTGTATTTATGATGGAAATTTGATTAGAGTCTTCACATTTTCATTTGAAACATTTGAAATGAATTTTCATTAGATATAAGTCCTCAAAAATATAATATAATATAATAAATTAATTCAACTTGTAATTAATTAGTGTCATTTGGATTTGACAAAGTGTTAGCACACATTATATTATCCTTATATAAGTATATAGAGGGTTGTTGAGTGTACGGGTCTTTTAAATATTGAGTTAAAGTTTCTATAGCATGTCATCTCGTAGCATAGGTCTAACTATGATGTTTTTTCTTCGAAAAGGAGGTTGAAAGCCCCGGCCTCTCCATCAATGTGATGCACACATCCCAACTCAAGTATGATGTGTGGCTAAGTGGTTTTTCGTGTCAGAAACCTTTGTCGTACCCCTGCTTGTTAGTATTTTGCTTGGTCGTTGCTCAAAGCTAGTCTAGTATTTTTGGGTTCGGCAACTGGTGGAGTATGGAGACATAGGTGCGACGTAGGTGCAAAAATTTGCAACCAAAGATAGGGCAGTGTCACTTTTTATTTTCGATCAACTCAACGAGAACCACTAGACTAGACAACAAAAAATCAAGACATTTTTTGCCAACCGGGCATTCCCCTTTCCATTAATTTTCATAACGGAAATACAAAGTTATATACAGGACCAGCCACATACCAGAAAAAGGAGGAATGAAAGGACGGGGGAGGCGAGTTGACGCATTGTCAGGAAACCTGCCACGGACGCTCGGCTCGAAACATCCGTTACGGGGCGAAAACGTGACAACACATTACAGTTATAAGCAGGACAAACAAAAGACCAGACTTGGTTCAAAATTACGACACACATGTGGCCAAACAGGCCAGAAATGAAGCCGAAATCATCCAGCGATCAGGACCAAAACATAGCTTCATCCACGGACATCACCTTTTCAATAGTTTGCACCGCGTCCAATCGTAGCTGCAGCTGGACTCGTCTGACGAGCGAGCAACGTTGCTTCCTTCATCAGCACCCGGACACCTCCCTGGAACACATCCTTGTCAGCACCCTTGAGTAGCCGTGGCCAGTAAAGCATAAAGGAACAAACGGTGATTCTGCATGTCTTTCATGCATGATTCTGCATGTAATAAGGAAGGCATTATATTGATCTTGGTGGCTTGACAACTGTAGACCATGGTTTTCACCTTCGTTTTAAAAAAAATCAGAATTTCAGTGATTTCGGTTTATGTTTCGTCCAAAAGGCCGAAATATTAACTTGAATTCAATTAAATATTTGATTTGTTGGTATCATTTTCAAAAAATATTTGAATTCCTGTGTACTACTGAAATTGCTGAAATATTTTGACCAAAAGGTAAAATATTTCAGTGTCTATCGAAAATACTGAAATTCGGTCAATTTCATGGAAAACTCACTGAAAGTGAGAACCATGCTGTAGATTGCAGGTGCTACTTCAAAATACAAGCAAATTTGGGAACCACCAGTTAGTTCACTAACGGAGTTGCCAAGCACTGAGCAGACCACGTAGAGCTTCAAGACAAAGACTCTCTTGCTAGTCACTTGATCTAATTAGTGCAGTCACAACTAGGGCAAGGTGAAGTAGTGAGAGCTCATGCCCGCCAAAACCAAATCGATCACACCGTGCATGCCTTACACAAAGGGTTCTATTGCACGTCTAGTGCTTTTTTTTTAACATAGTACAGACGCAAGCGCTCATATATAGGCAGCCGGCATATCATGCTGAGATTTTACAAAGTTACTGTAGATGCCTTGTAGTCGAAGGAAATGTCTCCTCCCACTGAACGCGCACCGTCGAAAATTATAAAATAAATCCAGGATAAATGCAAGCATCAAGACTTGAACCCTGATGGACTGGGAATACCACGGTCCTAAGTTAGTTCGCTTGCACGTGTAGTGCTATTATGATATGCTTCGTCATACGAGCAACTTGTTTGGGAACGACATGTTGCCTGCTTGGGACGTGTCAACGGCCGGAGAGAAAGGAGACCCATAGTAGTAGTCGAAACAAAACGGCCGGCGCACGTACGTGCGTGTGAGTGTCAAATCCGGACACTGAATGCATGCTAGGATTATAATTAAGGAGTCAAGGAATTTTGGACTTCGTTGGGTCTTCTTCTCCAAGACACCCGGCCCGGCCGGCAAACATCGACCGACGATGCACGTACCATATATCGGTACAGTTTCTAAGCTCCCAAGAATTAGAGCCCTCGCTATTTTAGGTCATCAGTGTTCAAGTCCTGATGCTCGCATTTATTTCTGAATTTATGTTAGAATTTCCGGCGATGCATTCAGTGGGAGGAGACGTTCCCGTCGACGCGAGGTGCCTACGGTGACTTCGTAAATTTCAAGATGATATGTCGGCTCAGTCTTTCGGAGGTGCTCATAGGGATAGGGTGTGCGTGTGTGCGTTCATAGGGATGAGTGTATGTGCGTGTATATGAGCGCTTGCGTCTGTATTGTGTTAAAAAAAAAAGAATTAGAGCCCTCACAGCAATCCGACGGTTTTTTTTCGAGGTGGACTACGCCGGTCAACGTGATGTCGCCCAATGGGCCCTGTAGGTCAGCCCTAGCAATAGACTCTCATGTCGGTTCTGCTTCGCGTATCCCCTTGTCGATCAGCTGCGATTTGACCGCCTGTGTCAATGCGCCTGTCTTCCCAAAAGAGGGGAGGCGGTTTGGGGAAGGTGGTGAAGCCAATCGGCGGTCACATCTTCACTGTCGTGATTGCTGCTTTTGGTTGAGAATTGGGGGTGAGGGGGAGGGGCTCCAGGATTTTGGAGTGGGGCGGCGCCCTCAGATCGAAGGAACCCCACGCCCGCAACAACAACATGGTCTGCATCTCGCCTCGCAGCGCTGCTGACTCCCTATACATCGGCATCGGCCGCCGGGGAGGATTTTCTCTAGAGACTTCCGTACCTACCCCGCCCTGCTCGGCTTCCCCCTTCGTCTTGCTGCTCGTGGCGCTCGACCACAGTTCCAGCCGGATCATTGCCGTCGGCTACGGTGTTGTGCGACCAGCCACCGCGGAGGTCACGCATGACTCCGGCACGGGAGGGGGAGGAGGTGGTGATGGCGCAAACACAGTCACGGACGAGGTCAGCGCTGTGTATAGGTTAGTGGGCAGAAACCCTATACCCAATTTGTCCCAGAGAGTAGGGAGCGGACGGTTATCTCCTATAGAAACATAGAGCAATGAGCATAAATATGCCTGTATTTTTTTTAACACTTAATATGTGTTAGATGCATGTCTTACAGAAATTCATACCCAGACCAAGATTTGGATTAAAAGAGCTGAAGTAACAGACTTGCATACAAAGTTTGCAGAAAGTTTCAGCCACAGGTATAAACAGAGAAACAGAGTCCAACTCAAATCGCACTCCCAGGCAAGCATGGAAGGATGACATAAACCGCAGTCCAAACAAGACTAATTGAGCTTCACTCAGATGAAGAACATCCGGGCATATCGCGAACTCGAGACATTCCCTTTCACCGCGTCCCAACGGCATGGCCGATGGAAGACAGGTAAAGTTCTAGCAGGTAGTAGCTGAGCTTTAGGATCTTCGCCCAATTTTATATGACGTGAGGTCATCATCAGTGTATACGGCCATTTGAGTTGTGGCCACGGAGGTCGGTGACGTTGATGAGCAGACGAGTGAGCTGGTGGTCTTGTGCAGAGCACACTGGCTTGCATCTGAAGCACGCTGGTGGGGCAGCGCCATGATTCTAGCTTCGTCTCCGCTCACACTGATTCTGCAATCTAGAAAGCAAGCTCTGCAAAACAGTTAATGTTTCTGATAGTGAGTATTATTCCTTTCCTTCTGATATTTCCCTATGGTAGTTCAATTAGTTGATCGATTGCTGCAGGGAGCAGCTGTTAGCCTGTTAGTATGCAAATCACATTGCTACACACAACATTGGGGATAAAACAAATTCGGTCCTCATGTCTTTGTTATTTTTTAGTTATGATTCGTTACAACGTTTTTCACTTGCTTTTGTTCTAACATAAATATTCAATGGATTTACATGAGGTAGCCGAACTCATAAGTGGATACCGAGGATCTGCTTTTTTCAACTTTCTTATTCACTAATTCCATAGGCATTGCATGATCATCTTGCACGGCGGATCTATCTGATGGATCATCGAGAAAGGAGGGACATGGCTGGCTGCCTGAGGAGGGCGATTTGATCGGCCTCTTCTTCTTTTTTGTGTTCTTCACCAATTGTTGTTGTTGCTGGTATGGTGGATTGTCACTTTCTTATGCTCTTGCATTTGTGATTGAATCTTTAATTTTCTATCCATCTTGATGCAAACAACGCTGACGCAAGAAGCTAAACTGGTGCATTCTATACAAGCACTTGAAGTCTTGAACTGGTGCTTTGCGTCTCACTTTCAAACATGGTGCAACGCTGACTGCTTCTGTTCTCGCCATTTGTCCATACAGTAGATCAAATAGCTGACACCAAGTGAACCATTGAAGTGAACTTGATTACTGCCTTGATGTCTTAGTCTTATTCAAATTTATTAATGCCTTAATGCTTAATAACTACCTAAATAATCCTGCCATTTAATTTCTTCTTTTGGTTTGTAAGCTAACCATTTAATAGTTGATGAGTTTTTTGGTTGTTACAGCAGAGGAGATGGATTTCGGGCTATTGTATTTCGGATGCCTGTAACGCAGAGTTGCAGTCTCAAGGATGATAATATATGCTATGTTCTTTTCGCTTCAGGTATATGTCTATTTGGTCTGCTACATAGTACATGTGTTCACTCCCAAGTTTTGGCATTACTACTATCATATTTACTATTTCTTTGTATTAATTTATACCAAGTCGTTGGTAAAATCCTACTGGAAAGATCACTTAACCAATATTGTTGCCATAGGATATGTGTACAACCATAACTAAATTAGGACAAAAGGGATTTTGAAATATTCAGTTACTTTTTTTTACTTAGTACAGGTCACTACAGAAAATAGCTGATTTTCATTTAGGTATTCATGTTATTTTTTTGCATATCTATCAGTAATTGCTATTTACAGTGTTAATATGGTATTATAGTTTACTTGGTTACATTTTGAGTTCAATTGTTATAAATCAGCCTGATGTGCGTGTTTGCTAGCGGAGATAGCCTGATGTGTGTGCTTGCTGGCGGAACAGAGATGAGAGATTTGGGGCAATTTATACGGAGGAGAGTTCAGTTGCTCTGTTGTGTGCTGTGTATGAATACTTATATATGTATGCTTCAACGATTGCCTGATTAACTGCAATTCAGAGATGAACATAATTCTGCTTACTATTCTAAATGGACAAGCAAGACAAGGAATTTTGTGTGTGCTAATTTGTACTCCCTCCGTCCCAAAATAATTGTCTTAACTTTGTACTAGCTTTAGTACAAAGTTGTAATAAGCTTGAGATACTTATTTTGGGACGGAGGGAGTACTTCTGTAAATGTTTACAAGATTGCAGGCTTTGGCTGGTCTGTTCATACCTTTAACTGAAGAAGGACCAACTATGCCTCCTGAAATGGGCACTTTCCTTTCCATTTACTTCAATGTCAGAACGGATTCATGGTGGAATAGACTAGCACAACTTGCAGAAAACTGAAGGGCAAGAAGTTGGTGCCTCAAGAATGATGTAAGTGATGTAGTTGGTGCTTATATTGTCTTAGCACCTGAAGGGCAAGAACGGGGATGAAAGGAACCTGATGGATGACATACTGCGTGTTGTTTGTGCCTGTCGAAATCTGACAATTAAGTTGTTGGTCACATTGCAATAGAGGTACGTGAGGGTATGCTTTTTGAAACATGGACAAAAAAGTTATGTTTTCTGACCACTCCCTCTTTCCGAACAACGGGAATATGTAAATTTTAAACCTATAGATGTAACCAATGGCTTTTCTGATTTTTTGCTGTAAAGGGCGCCACCGAGATTATATGAACGAAAAGTCTACTTATCTAATTTCATTTGTAATGAAGAACTCTCTGGTTCCAAATATGGAGAACTTTATAGATGAGGTGAGGAAATTCTCACCCATTGACAGATGACACGCAAAAGATTATCCTTGATCATTCATGACCAATCTAAACTTGAAGGCTGAAAATATTGATATCGAATCATCGTAGCATAATGACACATAGAAAACACAATCCTCACGTGTGCGGCACATGATATTGCAGCCAACGAGGCTGCCACCAACATCAGTTTTGCTACGTGTAAATTTCTCACAGATGAGAAAAACGGCGCGGCAAGGCGCGCCTATGCCTCTAGTATCTATTCGATCGCTCACAACGTTAGATGTCTGAATCGCCTCGTCGAAACTCCGAGCCCCAGCACCTTTTTATTTTTAGAAAAGGAGGAGGACCCCGGCCTCTGCATCTGGATGATGCATGCAGCCACTTTATTAATTATTCACACAAGATCTTACAAAGTCATACAACAGTAAGACTAAAGACACCGTCTAGGCAATATCTGTCGCTACTCCTATCCAGTTGATGTTGGGATGCTGATAGTCTGGGCCTAATACCAAACAGACCTCGCAGCCAAACCTAACATCTAAGACCTGAGGTCCCAACCAGGACGCCTGCCGGGTATGGGGCACCACCAGTCAGACGCACTCCTCAACCAGGACGCCTGCCGGGTATGAGGCCGCCGCAGCCACCTGCCACCAATCCATCTTCAGTGATGTACTGCTGCATCTACCTTGCCCGGTCTAGCTGTCATCGACGCCACCACAACGCCAGACAACGCCACCATCCTGCGCTCGTTCATCATCACACGCCCACCGGCGAGACCCCGCTGCTCCATGCCACCGAGACCCGCCGTCGTCGACGCGAGAGAAGGCACGCCACACCACCTCACGCCTCTTCCATCCGGCGCCGCTCCACAAACGATGCCCCCAATAGGGAACACGACACCGCAGAGCCGCCATCGTCCGATCCGGTGATCTTAGGATTTCTTCCGGAGCGGCACGAGCAGGTTGACGATAGTTGCTTGACGATGCCTTCATCAAGGTAACGACATAGAAGCCGCCATCGCCCGCCATGACCGGAGTCAGCTCGGATTTCACCAGCGACTATGTCTCCCCAACTCGCCGCCGGTGCTAATAGTGGGATCCAAGATCCGTCACTACCAGCCTGGCCAACCGCCTTCGGTGGAGAAGGCAGCCACCACCACCATGCCTGGGCCAAGAGACCCGGACGTCCTCGTGCCGCAAAGATTACCCAGGGGGGATCTCCTCTTGCCGTTGTCGAGACGAGGCGCAGCCGCAGTGGATCTCGATCTAAACCCCTCGGGCCCAGATCAGATCTCATCGCAACCAAAATCTCATCCGCCAAACGGCCGCTGGAGATCTCCTGGCCACCGCCAACCCGCTGCGCACTGCCGTTGGAGGAGGAGGGAGATGGACGCCGTTGGCCCCACGCGTTACCGCCGGCCGAGGACAGCGCCGCCGCCGCCGCCTCACCACAGGGGCTTCGCCCCGCGGCGTCCTCAGCGGCGGCGGCGGTAGTGGGAGGCGGTGGAGGGGGAGGGCTGAGAGCGGTGTGGACGGGGACTCCCCGGGGCGGCGCGGCGCCGCCGCCTCAGGGGAGAGAGGTCGGGGGCTCACAAAGCCTAGCAAGCTAGCTCCGTCCGCCAAGACCATGGCGGTAGGTTCGCTCGCTCAACCCATTGCTCGATTTGAGTTACCTACTAGTACATGCCTTCATGGAGGCTAACAACGACAACGATGACGATGATCTGCAGGGAACCTGGGTGCTCTGGGTGGGCGGCTACCTATACCTCCGCGAGAAGCTCCTCGCCAACGCCGAGAAGAGGGTCTACCGGACGTTGGTCCCGAGCTGGGCAAGAGGCTCAGCGCCGCCGACGAGGCCCACGAGGAGGATATGAGGAGCCTCCGGCAGGAGGTGAAGGAGCTACGGGAGCTGCTGGCTCCACGGATCGATCAACAACACGCAACAGCGCGCCCAATAGATTAATTTATTACTGCATCGTGTTTACCTAGTGGGGTCTGTGCGCGCGCGTGTAAGTATATATATATATACGCCCTTTGTCCCAAAATAAATGTCTCAGTCAAAACTTTTTGGTTTGCCTATAGTGGCCAAGATAGTAGCACTACCGAATTTGACTATGGATTTTTGTTAGTTTGAATCCAAATTACCAATTGTTGTGCTTGTATAGTCTAAGCGCTCTTATATTTCGTTAAGGAGGAAGTACATATCATCTACTCCCCCGTTTCAAAATAAGTGTCTTTAATTTAGTATAATTTTAAACATACAAAGCATAAATATAAAAAATCACAAGCATGACTCTCGGGATGCTATTTAGCTCGATATCATCAGCAAATGGCAACACCAAGAAATTTCCATCGAAGTGACTCACAAAGGACAAACCTCGTTGGATCGCCGCAACAATAGAGCATGACATACGATGAAGGTGGCAACTATGGCGATCACATCAGTGAGGGCACCACAAGGTAGACAGTCATGCCAGCATAGCTAGACAAGGACCGACGAGCTTGCACGTTGCAGGGTCGAAAATGAGGGCTTGCTGAAGAAGGTGACACTATCGCATTGATAGATAACAACAAGAACCAACCAATCATCCATAAAGATCGGCATAGATGGAAAAAACCCCAAGTTCAAGTGCTCCAAGACAGTAAATAAGTCGGAGAACTTTTTATTCAGGTCAACACTGCATCAAACCAGGTATCAGTGCAATACGAACAAGAAAACTTACTTATGCAAAGGCTCTTCCTACACACCTTAGATAGAGGCATGAGGGGAACCAACCTGTGATTGGATAGTTAGAAGGACTATAGTCTCCCAGCCCACCAAGGTTACGGACCAAGATTTGGCACTAGTGTTTGTATTTTTCTGGATTTATTTCAGACTTACCGACAATGTTCGTTCAATGGGAGGAGACGTTCCAGCCGACTGCGAGACGCCTGTGGTGACTTCGTAAAATCTCAAGATGTTATGCGAGCTCAGTCTCTCGGAGGTGCTCATAGGGCTCTGTGTGCGCGCGTGAGTTCATAGGGTTGAGTGTATCCTCGTGTATGTGAGCGACTTCGATTGTACTGTGTTAAAAAAAATAGAGGCATGAGGTTACTCCACCCTTGTTGCTTCATCAGTCGTGAGAGAGAGAGAGGAGTTCTGAAATCGCTGGTGAAAGCCCCTCTCTTTTGAAAACCTAACCCTAGATATACTTAGGAAGTACGCTACAATATTGCTCAAAACAAAATACCCCTCAAAAATAAATTTACTCAAAATGAAACCATGATGCGTGTCATCCCTATCTCCTATTTTTCGGGGAACATTGCTACCTGCATTGTGCCTACCGGCTAAATTATATCATGGACCATACATGCCCTATATAGGTCGCTCGCACCAGGAGAGCCTTGGTTAAAGCCCTAATTAACTCGACCAATCGCTCCTGAATTCCTACACCTCACGTACCGAACGTGTTGCGCGGCGGCTCGCATCAACAGATGGCGCTGCCGTGGCGTGCTGCCGCCGCCGCCGCTCGACGGCCACTCGCCAGCCGGCGCTCCGTCTGGACGACCATCTATGGACGTCGCTTTTCCTCCTCCGGAAGCGAGACCACAAAGGTACGTAATCTGCTCGCTGCAACTTGCAGCCCTTTAAGGCCTAACTTTTTTTTTTTGAGAATTTTTTCATTCATATCATGAATGAGTACAAAGTAGTTGACCCTTACAAGCACACTAAAACGCAAACATAAAGGACCATGAACACCTACAGTACCCTAAGACAACCATAACACAAGAAGATCTCCGGAGCCCTGTGTCATCATCCCTGAATCTTGAGAAAAGACCCCTGCAGCAGAAGGATCTGCAACCATTCGCAAGCAGGTCATCATCTTCGACCACGGTACAATTACCGCCACGCTGCTTCCTCCTTTCTTGACACCAGTGCTGAGAGGGCATGGACATCAATCCAACACACCTGCAACAGCCGTCGCCATCTTTGGCTTTGAGTACCGCGAAAAGTGTCCCTTCCGGAAGGAAGAGAACTCGAGTCATCCGACCGGTCCAACACCGCGGCCGGGCCATCCGCCCGGACAAAGTAGGATCTCCCACCAGCATCAGCGCAGAGGAAGGAGGAGAGCAGCAGCAGCAAATCATACCAAGAAGGAAGAAGAAGTGTCTTCGTCTCCCTGCATCCATCACCCATATGAGGACCCAAACGGCCAGTGCCGATGGACCTCCAGCCCCCATAGCCCGCGACCTCGATGAGATCCGGGGATCCTCAACCCCGCTGGCTCCTAGACGAAGGCACAAGCCTCGCCTGACCGCGAACGGAGCCCGGAGAAACTTATTCCGACGCGACACCACCGCAACGGCCTCGGCAGCGTCTCCCTCAACCCTAACCCTACCACACACCCACCTAGCGAACAAACCCGAGGTCCCCCTCCCTCCCGCCGCCGGAGCGCCCGACGGAGAGAGAGGGAACCGGCGGCGTCACCGGCGGCGCACAAGGGAACCCTCGTCGCCTCCCTTGATCGCCTCGTGCGATCCTACTTTTCCGGGATTGGCTACTGCTTGTTTTCCTTTAAGGCCTAACTGATCGCCAGTTGATGATGAACGATGTTGGATGCGTCCATGCATGCATGCAGCCGCGCAGCAGGCCGGTCCTTGCGGCCATCGTGGGTCTTGGTATTGGGCTCCTAGTTCAGAATGGTGTGGAAAGGACCGCGGAAAAGGTCACCAAGGAGGCTGTCATCAGCCTCCGGCATGAGCTGCAGATGGTGCAGGCAGCCAACGCTGAGCTCTCCCGCCGCCTCCTTCATCTTCAAAAGCAGCAGGAGCAGGTACTCGTCGCAGCCAACGTCGCCGTCAAACACCCCCCACCGCCGCCGCCGCTGCCGCTGCCGGACGGAACGGAAGGCGAGCAGGTGGGCCGTGGCGGTGGATACTGGGCCTTCTACACGAAGAATCGGCCAGACCCGCCGAGAAACACCCAAGGCAACTGAGAAAATAAATTGCCCCACACATAAGAACAACTGAGAAACTAGGTCGGTGATTTCAGAACAAGCTAGCTAGGGTTCTACGACCATATACTACTTGTTTCTCGTTGAAGAAATTATATTATGGTTGCTCATCATATAAGTACTAGATTAGTTGTTCCTTGCCATATTTCTTGGGAAGCAATACTAGTTATTCCTTGAATAAATTGATCGATTAGTTGTGATGGCACTAGTCACCTTTGGGGAAGCAATCTCCTCAGTGTCGTGGCGGCGGCAGGCGATCTTTCCGAGCTTGTGTGGTTTGTCGCTGGTATTCCAGGTTTGATCTTCTTCACGAGTAGTTCGGGAGATCGTCAAAACCTCCTCTCAAGGCTTGTCGAGGTGGTGTATACTACATTCTGGGTGAAAGCCTTGGGCGATAGGGGAAGAAAATCTTATACGACCGGGTAGCATGCTTCCGAACGAACGATCCTATCTATTGTATGACATGTGAATCTTCTTCAAGCGACCAGCGTATCCGGTAATTCATCTTAACCATTAATTCCTTTCCAACAGAAGTTGATCCCCTTCCAAATTGTATTGGGCTGGCTTAGTCGCCTCGGCTCCTCCATCATGCCGCCCATATCCAGCGAGCTCGCAGGTGAACAACCCTTACATCCCTGGTACCGCGAGGGGAAGATGGGGAGTAGGATCCAGCAGAGCAGCTACTCCGTCGAGCTTTGTCGTACCCCCGCTTGTTAGTATTTTGCTTGGTTGTTGCACAAATCTAGTCTACTATTTTTGGGTTTGGCAACTGTTGTAGAGGGGAGACATACGTCGACGTAGGTGCAAAAATTTACAGCCAAAGATAGTGCAGTGCCACTTTTATTAGAGAGGTGAGCCGCCGCAGCCGCTCACGTTGGTTAAATTTATTGTCAAATTTAAATCCCAAAAAACACGGGCGCACTACATTATAAAATGGAGGGAGTATATAGTACTCCCCTTATAATATAGTATTTTTTACGGAGGAAGTATGTTTAAGGGAATATACAATCGGTTTTGCTAATTCACATCTAGATGAGACTTAGTTATGTCTCATCTAAGTCCTACACTACACGATTAAAAAACCTGTAATTTTCGTGCAACGTTTGATCGCACCGCTAGCGTTCGTTTCGCGGGCGTCGTGGTTCTCTCGCTGCCTGCCTGTGTTGTATTTTTCTGTTGCCTTTTTGTTTTGGAAAAAGTCTGAAATAAACCTTAAACTCGTAGTCCAAGTTTGAATCAAACCTTAAACTATTAATCCTTGAAATCAGTACCCTAACCTTATCAATCCCGGTTAATCCCCGACCCTACACCATTCTGGACATGTTTGTCGAAGCGGGAAAAGACAATCCCGACCTGGATTAGACATTTTTCTCACCAACGACCATGGCACACATTGTCTTCTTCCTAATCTCTCTCTCATGTGCAAGGTGAGCTCATACGCTAGCGTGTAGGATGTGCGCCCAGACTACTACAGAGATGTATGAGGCGAGCCGTTGATGCTAAGGGTCACGAGTCACAGCAGGCACTCTGGGCTCGTATACGACATCCTTGGAGCACATGAAGAAATTGTTCAAGTCTGGCTTGGGCTCAAGCACGGCAAGCGCATCCGCAAGCTACTGCCCGAGCACGCCGACGGGCGACTACTGCCGGAGCACGCCGACGGGCGAGAGGAAGAGGACCGCCGCTCTACCTCCAGCCTTAGAGCATCTCCAACAGGTGCGCGGTAGCGCGGCATGCTAATTTTTTTTTTTTGCAGCGTCGAAATAACATCTTAGCGCGCGTAAAAGGGTGGTTGCTTTATCAGGCGCTGCAAAATTTAGCGCCCCGCTATAGCGTTCACCAGACGCGGTAAAACCCAGCGCGCACTTGGAATTTTTTTGAAACAATACATACGAAAAAATATATGAAACAACACATAGTTTAAAACTTTAAATTTCATAGCATAGTTCCCCAAACCACAAGCCAGTTCATACGATGCTAATAAAAATAAATAAAATGATACTAAATAAAACTACTCCTCGTCCTCCTCGATGGTGTAGTCCGACGACGTAAACGCATCGAGCCACCGAGGATCTTCATTGTCCCAGGTCGACGTAGGTCCCAGCTTGATCTGGGCTTCCGCCTGTTACTTCTGCGCATATGCTTGTCCGCCCGACGCACGGCTCGCTCCGCCCTCCTCTGCGCGCAGAACTCGTTCTCGGCGGTGACATCCTGCGGGATGCGCTCGCGCTACACCGCCATGGCTTGCTCGTCTGCCTCGACGATGAGGAGGCGGCGCTCCCGCCTCCGTTGGAGGCGGCGATCCTCGTCGCTAATTAGTCACGGGGGAGGCGCGAGCTCTTGCGCCTGCTCGCGCGTCCGCACGTTGGTGAAGTTCATCTGCGACCGAGGCCGCCCGGGGCGCCACGCCGCCACATTGTACGCGCGGGCGGCCTCATGGGCAGTCTCGAACGTGCCGAGCCTGAGGCGTGTAGCCAGAGCGGATCTCCGCGTAATACGCGCCAGAGGGGCGGGCGGCTGCTGGAGCGCTCAAACTTTCGCGCGTCTGCTGGAGCGCGCCTCGCGGTCACTCGCACGCCAAATTGGCGGTTTATCCAGCGCGCCGAATATTTCTCGCGCATTTGGAGATGCTCTCAGTCCAATTCAGCTGACGGCTTGACGCTCAATCAATTTCGACCATCCTCAACTGAAGCGTCTCGCTACCATAAACTTTGGCCGCCAGCCATCTTCACATCTTCACCGGAATTCCTACCACAACATTAGGTTCCTGGTAATTCGTGATTCCTTTTGATTTTCCCAGCATCCTCAATTGCTACTCCAGTGAGTGGAGGGTCCGGTCTGGATGTTCGCCTCCGCGCGTGCCCCCAGGAAGATGATGCAACTGTAGTGTAGATGAGAGAGAGAGAGAATGACTAGCGACAGATATTTTTAGGCAAATGACTATTGTCTAGAGACGTAGTATTATATAACAAGTGGGCCAGTGTGGTCAGCGAGAGTAGTAAGTGATCCTGGCCGGGATCAGATCTTTTCCTGTTGCGCCAAACAAAAATAGAGTCGGAATTAACCGGGATCAATAAGATCAGGGTGCTGATTTCAGGGATTAAGAGTACAAGGTTTGATTCAGACTTGGCGTACAAATTCAAGGTTTATTTTAGACTTTTCCCTTTTGTTTTGGCCTGAGTCCGTGGAAGGTGTGCCCTTTTTGTTTTTTTGCTTTCTTCCATGTGGGCTGGAGGGAGAATTGGAAGAACCAGCAGCTCTATTTTCAAGTACTTTTCACCATCCGTCCCACTCCCTCCCACTCTCTATTTATTTATTTTCTATTTTTCCTTTTTCTTTTTTTGTTTTCCATTTTATTTTATTTTTAAATTCATGTTTTTTCGAGCATATGTTCCTTTAACCCAACTCTCTCTATTTATTTATTTTATATCATTTTGTTCAATTTTATATTTTGTTTTTAATTTTTTTTTGTTTCATTTTTCATTTTTGTTTAAATTCATGATTTTTTTGTCGATGTCACTTGATGTTCATCACCAAATATGCAACTGTAAGTGTCGTCGTCCCTATTCCACACCTGCATGTATTCATGACCCGCAACTCGTACCGACCTTTTTTCCCAGTTGCAATCTCCACTAGTAGAAAAAGGGCCTAATGTGAAGCACATTAGTCCCGGTTTTTAACTGAACCGGCACTAATGGTACCGGTTCCAACGGCTAGGCGGGCGGCGCTCATTAGTACCGGTTCGTGGTGAACCTTTAGTACCGGTTCGTTCCACGAACCGGTACTAAAGAGGTGGTAGCAGGCTGTTGTCAGGCTGGGCCCCCACCAGCACCTTTAGTACCGATTCATGCCACGAACCGGGACTAGAGATGCACCTTTAGTACCGGTTGGTTAGACGAACCGGTACTAAAATTCATCCTATATAAACCCCTTCGTCGAGCCCGAGCGCTCTGTTCTTCCCCTTTCCTCTCCTCTGTTTTCTTCCTCTTCCTCTCGAGCTCACACTCCATTTTTGCCAAAATTTGTGAAGATTTGAAGGCACCCCATCCATCCAAGTGATCATAAAGGTTGGCAACTTTGTCCTTTCATCTCTCATTGCTAGATTAGCTCTTGCAATGCTCTATAAGTATAGTGATTTATGGGTTTTATTTTGGGAGGAATTATATGTGGTAGTATTTGATTTATATGCAATTTGAGGTCAAAATAACTCTTAGTTTGCATATGTAGGTGTGGTTTACTTAGAGCCTTCCCGTCTCCGTCCTAACCACCGTCGATCGCCCGCACCGTCCCGTCGCTGGCACCACCTTGTGGTGAGCCTCTTGTTCTTATCTTTTTTATATAAAAAAATCATGTTTGTGTGATTTAGATATATAGTTACTTGTATAATTATCTTACCCGTACGTTGTTTGTTATACATAGTGCCATGATTTTGATATCCGTCCCCGTCGGCCCTCGTCCGGGTTATGATTCGGATGTGGTATATTCTCTTTTATAACTATTTGTTGCATTTCGTGTTTATGACAAATTATGCCCATCAAGTTGACATAGATATTTTTATCTAGGAGGTATGTGAAACGGAAATTCCAACCGACCCTATTGTCGAGAGGTTAAATTTAGTTGAAAGAGAAAACGAGTATTTGAAAGAAAAATTGAAAAGAATTGAGGGGGAGAAGATGGAATTGGAGTTGCATGTTGCCGATGTCGTAGATGATCACAAGATCAAGATGGAGAAAATGCGCTTGAAGATTAGAAAGATTAGAAAATATGCCATTGATAGTGAGGTTTGGTATCATTATGTCGTTGGATCAATTGTTACCTTAGTTGCGATCTTGATCGCATTTGTTGTTGCATTTAAATGCTTTAGCTAGAGAGTTATTTGTATGTTTGTTTTATGAGAATAAGTGTTGTACGAACTTTATGTATGAACTTGTATTAATTTGGTCTATTCGGTGCTGTGTAATGAAGATGAGCCGGCAATGGATGTACGATGACCGATGCTCTCCCCAGTTCGTTAATGGTGTGCAAACTTTTCTGCTTGCGGCTGAGGCAAACAAGCGGGCGGATGGTTTTATGTCTTGTCCATGTGCTGGCTGTAAGAATGATCGGAGTTACTCTAAGTCAAAAACCATTCACGTCTAGCTGTTTGAGGCCGGTTTCATGCCCCACTATAATGTTTGGACCAAGCACGGAGAAAGAGGGGTTATGATGGAAGACAATGAAGAAGAAGAGGACGACGACAGCTATCCTGGCCATGGGTTCCCTGAATACGATGGTATAACAATGGGGGAAGAAGCTGAGCCGGCAATGCGGGAAGAAGCTGAAGAAGAGGCATCAGATGAGCCCGCTGATGATCTAGGTCGGGCCATTGCCGATGCAAAGAGAAACTGCACAAGTGAAAAGGAGAAGAAGAAGTTGCAGCGCATGTTAGAGGATCACAAGAAATTGTTGTACCCGAATTGCGAAGCTGACAGGAAAAAGCTGGGTACCACACTGGAATTGCTGTAATGGAAGGCAGAGAATGGTGTATCTGACAAGGGATTTGAAAAGTTGCTAATAATGTTAAAGAAGATGCTTCCAAAGGACAACGAATTGCCCGAGAGTACGTACGAAGCAAAGAAGGCTGTCTGCCCTCTAGGATTAGAGGTGCAGAAGATACATGCATGCCCTAATGACTGCATCCTCTACCGCGGTGAGTACGAGGATTTGAACGCGTGCCCGGTATGCGGTGCATTGCGCTATAAGATCAGCCGCGATGACGCTGGTGATGTCGAGGGCGAGCGCCCCAGGAAGAAGATTCCTGCCAAGGTGATGTGGTATGCTCCTATAATACCACAGTTGAAACGTTTGTTCCAAAACAAAGAGCATGCCAAGTTGATGCGATGGCACAGAGAAGACCGTAAGAAAGACGGGAAGTTGAGAGTACCCGCTGACGGGTCGCAGTGGAGAAAAATCGAGAGAAAGTACTGGGAGGACTTTGCAGGTGACGCAAGGAACGTATGGTTTGGTCTAAGCGCAGATGGCATTAATTCTTTTGGGGAGCAGAGCAGCAATCATAGCACCTGAGCTGTGACTCTATGTATGTATAACCTTCCTCCTTGGGTGTGCATGAAGCGGAAGTTCATTATGATGTCAGTGCTCATCCAAGGCCCTAAGCAACCCGGCAACGACATTGATGTGTACCTAAGGCCATTAGTTGAAGAACCCTTGCAGCTGTGGAATGGAAAAGGTGTACGTGCTTGGGATGAGCACAAACAGGAAGAATTTGACATACATGCGTTGCTGTTTGTGACCATCAATGATTGGCCTGCTCTCAGTAACCTTTCAGGACGGACAAACAAGGGATACCGCGCATGCACGCACTGTTTGGATGATACCGACAGTATATATTTGGATAATTGTAAGAAGAATGTGTACCTGGGACATCGTCGATTTCTTCCGAGCAGGCATCCCGTAAGAAAGAAAGACAAGCATTTCAAAGGTGAGGCGGATCACCGGACGAAGCCTCGCCACCGTTCTGGTGATGATGTACTTGATATGGTCAAGGATTTGAAGGTAATCTTTGAAAAGGGTCTTGGCGGACAATCTGTTCCGAATGACGCTGACGGACGCGCACCCATGTGGAAGAAAAAATCTATATTTTGAGACCTGCCCTATTGGAAAGACCTAGAGGTCCGCTCTGCAATCGACGTGATGCACGTGACGGTAGAATCTTTGCGTGACCCTGCTTGGCTTCTTGGGCGTGTATGGGAAGACGAAAGATACACCGGAGGCACGGGTGGACCAGCAACGTATGCACAGAAAAGATGGCATACATCAGGGTCATGCCAGCTACGCTCTTACCAAAGAAGAGAAGGAAATCTTCTTTGAATGCCTGCTCAGTATGAAGGTACCGTCTGGCTTCTCGTCAAATATAAAGGGAATAATAAATATGGCAGAGAAAAATTTCCAGAACCTAAAGTCTCATGACTGCCACGTGATTATGACGCAACTGCTTCCGGTTGTATTGAGGGGGCTTCTACCGGAAAAAGTTCGATTAGCCATTGTGAAGCTATGTGCATTCCTCAATGCAATCTCTCAGAAGGTAATCGATCTAGAAATCATACCAAGGTTAGAGAATGATTTGGTGCAATGTCTTGTCAGTTTCGAGTTGGTGTTCCCACCATCGTTCTTCAACATCATGACGCACGTCCTAGTTCACCTATGCGAAGAGATTAACGTTCTGGGTCCTGTATTTCTACACAATATGTTCCCTTTGAGAGGTTCATGGGAGTCTTAAAGAAATATGTTCATAACCGTGCTAGGCCAGAAGGAAGCATCTCCAACGGCCATGAAAATGAGGAAGTCATTGAGTTTTGTATTGACTTTATTCCTGACCTTAAGCCGATTGGTGTTCCTGAATCGCGGCATAAGGGCAGACTGGGTGGAAATGGCACGCTAGGACTGGAACAAATAATATGTATGGACGGGCATTCTCTCACTCAAGCACACTACACAGTTCTACAAAATTCCACCTTGGTGGCTCCGTATATGGAGGAACACAAGAATATTCTATGCTCCAAACACCCGGAGCAGTCTGACGACTGGATTACACGTGAACAAACGGAGACTTTCGCCGGTTGGTTGCAGACACGTGCCATGCATGACACCGCTGTTGAAGATGACCTGTACTTGTTGTCCCAGTTACCATCTTCGAATATAATGACTTTCAAAGGGTACGAGATAAATGGGAATACATTTTACACGATCGCCCAAGATAAGAAGAGCACCAACCAAAACAGTGGTGTCCGCTTTGATGCAGTAACTAAGAGGGGAAAGGACACATATTATGGCTACATAGAGGAGATATTGGAACTTGACTATGGACGTGGTTTGAAGGTCCCTTTGTTTCGGTGCAAATGGGTCAATATGACACGAGGCGGGGTAACGGATGACCCGCAGTACGGAATGACAACAGTGGATCTCAACAATCTTGCGTACGCAGACGAACCATTCGTCCTAGCCAATGATGTGGCGCAGGTTTTCTATGTGAAGGACATGTCTACCAGGCCGAGAAAAAGAAAAGATAAGGAAGCGAATACATCATTCGATGAGCCAAAGCGCCACATAGTTCTTTCAGGGAAAAGAAACATCGTGGGAGTGGATGACAAGACAGACATGTCAGAAGATTATGAAAAGTTTGATGAAATTGCTCCCTTCACAGTGAATATTGACCCGAGCATCTAGTGAAATGATGAAGATTGTCCATGGTTACGGCGCAAAGGGACACACACGAAGAAAAAGTTTCACACCCAAAGATCCCACTCTGGGATGTGACCGGCTTCACTGTCATCACTTTCTTCTCTAATGAGTTTCCGGACTTATATATCTGGAAAGTCCCACATTGGACAAACCATAGGGAATCTTTGTAATAGTTAGGGTGCTTATGTGTTTTGGCATTTGAAACGTGTACTTTTGTGCTTCGGACAAACGTGTACCTTTCTGACTTCATTTGTTATTTTTCAGCTCATTTACTGATTTTTTATAACTAAATGACCCTGAAATTGAAAAGCACTACAAATGAACTCTGAAAAGGTTGAAAGTTGTTATGGTATCATCATTTCACCCACATAGCATGTGCAAAAAGGTAGAGTGGGTTACGGCAAAAACTGGATGCACTTCGTGTACAAAATGGACAATCTCTTTCGAAGTATCAGGGTTTCGAACGAAAACTCATCTGTTACAAAGTCATTTCATTTTTTTAAACTTATTACAACTCCAGACTTTTTGTGCGTTCAGTATGCACCATTCAAAGCCACGTCATCAACTTTCAACCCTTTCTGACATCATTTGCTATTTTTCATGCATTTACTGATTTTTTTTGAGTTAAATGACCCTGAAATTGAAAAGCACTACAAATGAACTCTGAAAAGGTTGAAAGTTGGCATGGTATCATCATTTCACCCACATAGCATGTGCAAAAAAGTAGAGAGGGTTATGGCAAAAACTGGATGCACTTTGTGTACAAAATGGACAATCTCTTTCGAAGTATTAGGGTTTCGGACGAAAACTCAGCTATTACAAAGGCATTTCATTTTTTTAAATAACCTAAGTATTACAAAATTGAATATAATGATAAAACACACTAATATTAAACATAAGAAAAAAGAATCGCTGGAAAATCTATTTTTAAAGTAAAGTTATTCACAAACTAGTGATTCACACAAATTTCAAATAATTCAAATTTAAACGATTCAAATTTGAAAACTACTGGCACTAACAGAAAGTTTGTAATTTTTTGTACCTAAAGCAAAAATATTCACAAGGAAACTCTAAATACAGCAAAAAATAACTCACAAATAAATAAAAGAAAATAAATAAAGCAGAAAAGAAAAAAAAGAAAAAAAAAACCCGCCTACTGGGCCACAGCGGCCTGCATACGACTAGAAACCCAACCTGTAGTTGGGCCAGGATGCAGGCCCGGAAGGCCCAATAGGCCCACAGGTCAGCGCAGCAGTTTAGGCCCAGAAGCCTGTTTTGGAGAGGAGCTCGAAGGAGCAGCCGCGGCTAAACTTTGTGCACCGCGGGTGGCAGCGCACCCCCTTTAGTACCGGGTCATGGCTCCAACCAGTACTAAAGGGGGGGGGGGTCTTTAGTACCAGTTGCAGCCATGACCCGGTACTAAAGGTGGTCGCTTCCCGCCGCTTACCCTGGCCAAATTTGACCTTTACTACCGGTTGGAGCCACCAACCAGTACTAAAGATCCGTCCTATATATACAAGACTTACGAAAATTTCACTTTCTTCCTCTCTGTTCGTCTCCTCTGCTTCTTCGATCGACAGCGCCGCCGCCTCTAGTCGCCGCCCCCGCCGCGCGCCGTCCCTGTCGCCGTCGCTGCCCCCGTCGCCGTCGCCGTCGCTGCCCCCGTCCCCGTCGCCGCCCCGGCCCGTCCCCGTCGCGCCGTCCCCATCGCCGGCCCGTCCCCGTCGACTCGCCGCCCCCGTCGCCGCACCGGCCTGTCGCCGCCACCCAGTGGCGGATCCAGGATTGGAGTAAGCCCCGGGCCCAAAAAAAAATTTGTCGCGAGAGAAAAACTTAGTGCTTAAAGATACTATGGCTCAATTGGCTACAGCTATGTCAAAAGAATACAGCTCATCACTATCAAGCAAAGTCTTAGCATTTGAATTGGCTACAGCTAGCTACCAGATGAGTTGGCTACAGCTACCTCAAAAGATACAACAAAATAGATAAAAAGATGACAAGAACTACGAACAGTACGTGCAGTAAAAAGAGTACCAAATCAATGGCCTGCTTCATTAGTGTCTTCCATAACTTGATCAACGGTGGAAGAAGAGCCAACACCTTAGAGAAATCAGAAGCAAAATTTCATGAGAGAAGACATAAACATCAAGTGAAACAATTAACATTGTACAAAGTTGAAAACTTACTACTACGACAAGGTAAAGTTCCTTTGCGAAATCTATAGGCTTGAAAGCGATATATAATAGCATCATCATCAACCTTTGCAAATATTTCTCGCTCAATATTGCACACCATGGAATAATTCAACCAATCATCACCCATCTTATTCCTCAACTCAGTCTTGATAATACTCATAGCTGAGAAAGCTCTTTCCACTGATGCGGTTGCAACAGGCAAAATCAATGCCAACTCAATAAGACGATATACCAAAGGAAAGACTATGTGCCTATCAGTTTGAACCATCTTCACAGCAAGACTACCAAGGTCATTACAAGTAACAAAATTTGAATCAGCTCTCACATCAGCAGTGAAGTTTTCAAGTTGGTTTCTAAGGACAAAAGAAATCTCATATATGGAGAAGTCACCAGCATACATCTGAGCTAGTTGGACAAGCTTGTCTTCATCAAAATTAGCAAATGAGTTCCTTGGATCAAGACAAGCAATGCATCTCAACAATTGAGTAGATCTTTCAGCAAAGCGGTTATTTAACTCAGTAATTATTTGGTCAAGCAGAACATTGAATATTTCATATCTGAAGTGTTGATAGAAAGTTACCATTTGACCACCACGCCCCCTTGAACGACCCCGAGCGAGTATTGTATCATCCATGCTAGGCAATATAATGTTATGTTTAACACAAAAGTCAGTTGTGTCCTTCAAGAGCTGATCCCAACCATTTTCTCTTATATTTTGAAGTTGCCGCAATGTGATCCCAATCAAACTCACTGCTAGAACTATGTTTTGATCTTTTCTTTGCAAACATTGTGACAACTCATTAGTCTTGCCCAGTAGTTTGATCATAACATGCAATATGAAAACAAATTCAAAACTTTCCATCTGAGATATCAAGCCACCTGCTGTGGTTCTTTGTGTTAAATTTTCTGCATCATCATGAATGTTCTGTAATACATGCAAAACAGATGTCCACATCTCAATAAACCGACACAAAGTTTTATGATGTGTGCCCCACCGTGTATCCCCAGGTCTTACAAGGTTGGTTGCTTGGTTTTTCCCTCTTCCTGAAAATTTCCCCAGACTCCAATTGACTCACAATATTATCATGTTGTTCTTGGGCTAGTTCATCATGTCTCTTACAAGAAGCATTGACGGTGTTGACAATCAAAGTTATGTGGTTAAAGAAATCCAATACAGAGGAACAACACTTGGCAACAGCAACAACCACTAACTGCAACTGATGGGCAAAGCAATGAATATAAAATGCATAAGGATTCTCATCTAGTATCAACCTTTGCAACCCACGAAAATGTCCTGTCATGTTAGAAGCTCCATCGTACCCTTGCCCTCTCAATTTAGACATAGACAACCCATGTTTAAGAAACATACCATCCAAAGCTGCTTTTAGAGAAGCTGCCCTTGTGTCACCAACATGCTTAATCCCAATGAACCACTCAATCGCATACCCATGTTTATCGACATACCTACATAACAAAAAGAAGCACGAGAAACCAACAATTAGATACTACAGTACCACTATTAGTAAGGAACAAAACAACAACTAACATAAAAGATATAAAGTTACTAACCTTAAAACCATAGCCATTTGCTCCTTTATTGATGCATCTCTGGACTCATCAACAAGTAAAGAAAAATTTCTATCTCCAATATCATCAATAATTGCTTTGGTGGTCTCTTCTGCACAAGCTTCACACAGTTGCAATTGTATCGCATGTGAAGTCATCAAATGGTTCCCGCCCGCACTATGAAGCAAAGTCTTAGCATTTGAATCCTTCTCCCTGTACCAACTCATCATCTCCAAAAAATTCCCCCTATTCTTTGAGCTTGAGCTCTCATCATGACCACGAAAAGCAAGAGCTTGTAATAGAAGAAATCTGATAACACCCAAAATAATGACAAGACGAGCTCTATATTCTTCTTCGCTCTTTTTGGTGCCACGATCGAGCACATTTACCATGGATTGCCTTTGATTTTTGAATGCCACATATTGTTGTCTAGCTTTATTGTGAGCACTATCATGTTTACCAACATGTGTATCAATAATACTAAGTCCATCCTTCCAATTTTTAAACCCTACTGTTGTGAATGCCTCAACACCATAGTTTTCTGCTCTAGGTTGCTTAAAAAGAAAGCAATAGAAACAAAAGGCTGCCTCCTTATCAACACTATATTCCAACCAATCGGAATGCTTCCCGAACCATTTAGCTTGAAAGGATCTCTTTTTCAAAGAATTTCCTCTAGTTTCTTTTTTAAATTTATGACCAGTTGGTTGGCATGGACCCATATTTACATACATCCTTCTACCGACATCTCTAATGTCCGGATCTAAGCTTTCAATAGGTTTCCTAAGACCAGGATCAGGTTGAATATCACCTTCCCTCAGTTGACCACGAGCAGAATCATGAATAACACTTTCTCGAGTTGAGATTGAAGGCGGGTTGTTTGAAGTCAAAGGCGGTGGTCCCATTTCTGCATTGGTTTCATTTTCTGGAGTTGCTTCAGTCCTCTCAACCCCTTCATTTCCTCCAACTAAAACCCCGGGTGTAGACACTTCAGTTGCTGCCACGGATGAAAAATATATCTTCATCTTTTATTCTACAAAATGAAATGAAATTGATATTCAGTTGATATTAAGAGTAGCAACAGCAACATTCACAAAGAACTGGCTATGAAATTGATATTAACAGTAGCAGCACCAACAACAACATTCACATTCAAATACAGCAGGCAGCAGATAAAAAATGTTCAATCCTTAAAATTTCTATCAACAGACAACAGCTGTCAGCAGGCAGCAGAATATTAACAGTAGCAGTACCGAATGGTTTGATATCATTAAAATGAACACATTCGTCTCCTTCGCTTCTCCTTGTGTGAAGTACTGTACCCTATCTCTGAGGTAACTTTACTGATGCAGAAACAAACAACTTTTAACTCTTCACTCTGTGGTTAATGCAACACAACATGATTTTTTTAACAGATGAAGATACCTGTATGTATATAGAAGTAAATTAATCGCCTAGACACACAAATCGTTGAGTAGACACTAGGTTATTTTGACTCTGGTTGGCGATGGAATCAACTCTGTCACTGGTTTTAAGGCTGAAACTGAAGAGTTGGCTAGAGGGCTCGAATCGACCTCTTGCTAGAACGAACGAGCTACATAATGCGTTACCTGATGGAGGTGGATCGCCGCAGCAGGGGCCCTGCACCGGGGAGCAGTTTCGGAGCCAGCAGAGGACGGGGCGAGGCGGCGAGCAGGCGACCACCGGAGTAGCAGGGAGCAAGGGGACGGGCGAGCCGGCGAGCGGCGGAGCAGCAAGCCGCCAGCGGCCAACCCGCAGGGGACGGGCGAGGCGGCGAGCGGCGGAGGCCGGAGGGCGCGGGCGAGCGGCAAAGGGAGGGGTGGCCCGTGGCCGGGCGGGCGGCGGCGGCTGCCTCACCTGCGCCGCTGCGCGTGCGTGACTAGGTCTGGGGAGTGGTGACTGGGGCTCTGGGCTCTAGCGGTCTGGCCTCTGGGCGTCGGGCGAGCTGGGGTCTCCTGGCCTCCTTTGTGTGCGTTGGGCTGGGCCCTGGCTGTGTGTTGGGCTAAGCCCCGGGCCCGATTCAAAAACATACCTAGGTAATAACTAAAAAAAAAGCCACGCCCCGGGCCTGGGCCCTGGGGGCCTGGGGCCAGATCCGCACCTGCCGCCACCCGTCGCCGCCCCCGTCGCCTCGCCGCCCCGCTGTGAGACCCCCGCCATGCCCGGCCGCCCTCCCAAGCCCGCACACACACACACACATGTACATGTACACACACACACACTTAGATGTTATATTTTTCGTTTTTAGTTTTTCTGTTTTTCTTTTTTTTAGTTTTTTACACAAAGGTTTTAGATGAATTAATTAATTAAATAGATTAATGTCAAATGTCAAAGGTTTTAAATGAATTGATTAGTTAGATTAATGTCAAATGTTAGATGAATTAGCTAGATATATTAATGTTAGATGAATTAGTTTTTTATACTTTTAGTTAGATGAATTAGATATATTAATTAATGTTAGATGAATTAGTTTTTTATACTTTTGTCAAAATGTTAGATGAATTAGCTAGATATAGATATTAATGTTAGATTAATTAGCTAGCTAGATATCATATGTCAAAGTTTGAATTTTGACATATGATATTTGATCGTCGACATATGTCAAAGTTTGCAGATAGAATTTGCATATAGAATTTGTATATAAGAAATCACAATCCAATCATTTAAAAAATGTTACATTTGCATATAGTATTTGTTCTCGACGTCAACGATACCCGGCCCGCATCCTCGCCGTCGACCTGTTCGCGACGACGTCCTGCTTCAGAGGAGCCATGTCCGGGACTGGGCTCCGCCGGGCTGGCACTGGGAGGTGCTACCTTCAGGGGCGCGCCGCTTGGTGAGGAACCCGGCCCCGGGTCCCGTCGTCGACCCGGAGCTCCTTTGGTGGCGTTCGCGTGGGCCACTTTCGGTGCGGAGGGAGCCGGCCCCGCCGGAGGTGGTACGTCGCCGTGTCAGGGAGGAGGACGAGCACATCCGTCGCTACATGGCTGCTATGGACGTCAGGTTCTCCAATACCTGGCAGGATCTTCGGGGATCTCACCCGAGCTATGATCCAGTGATGGTTCCTTCTCTTTGGGTGTCCACCGCCCGCGCCTCACGAACCGTGAGTGAACTAGATTATTAGATAGTATTCGATCTATATTAGCTAGCTAGTGATGTATTCGATAATATTCGAGACGATGTATTTGAGATTATATATATTATTCGATAATATTCGAGACGATGTATTCGAGATTATATATATTATTCGATAATATTCGAGACGATGTATTCGAGATTATATATATTATTCGATAATATTCAAGACGATGTATTCAAGATTATATTCAATGATGCATATTATGTACTATGATTCAGTTTTTCCTTATTGATTGCATGCATGCATTGTAATTTGAATACTAAATTGTTTTATATTTCTTCTGGATTAGTTAAATAAAAGCTATGGACAATACCGGCAGAGAAGGAGAGGAGACCCTGTTCAACATCATACGCTCATCACCTCGCCCAGATGAGTTTGAAGAAGATGATGGCTCGCAATATCTGAACCCTACCGGTGAGGGTATGATATTTGATGAAGACGAACGAATAGATGAAGTCCAGAACTATGATTATGATGACGAAGAAAATGTTGATCTTGAAATAACAAAGACCGGCGAGGTATATTTATATAAGCAGGCATCTGGTGATCATCACATGTTTTAAATGATTTGTATATATATTAACGAATCGATCTTTCTTCTTTCAGCCCTCCGGATCGAGCAAATCTTCTACAGGCAGTAGGACAATGCGAGGCCCGGCCAAAATGTTGAAGGATGGCGTAAAGTACAACATCGATGCCATCAAACCTAATGGCGAACCAAGCGAGCCTAAGAAGAATGCGGGCAAGTTCGTTCGTCAGTGCGGAGTTCTTGTGAAGGACCAAATCCCGATCTCCATTCAAGAATGGAAAAAGCCAGCAAAGGAGCGTCCAGATCTTACTTTTGTTGACCAAAGAGCAAAAGATCTGCTTTGGGAATCTCTCATGTCACATTTCACCCTACCAGATCATTTCACAGATGCAAATGTGCAGAAAGTCAAGGACGCTGCTCTTAGGAAGATGGCGGTTGCATTCAACAACCACAAGAAAAGTATATGGGTCAAGTACGTCAAAGGAGGAAAGAAGACTCTAGAATTCACGAGAACACTGGAGAAGCAAAGAGATCACTGGCCCGCTTTCATGAAATTCAAGGAATCGGAATTAGCTAAGGAACGGTCGAGAATAAACAAGCTCAATGCCGCGAAAAAGGAGCATTACCATAGGCTGGGGCCAGGTGGCTACGCGGTGGCCTGGCCTAAGTGGGATAAGGCTGAGCAACAGATGGTGGATGCAGGGGTCATTCTAGTTACCTTGAGCTGGCCCCTCAGGTGCAGGACTTGGTTCTATGCGCATGGGGGGACGTTGGACCCAAAGACAGGCAAGGTTTTGTAGAAGGCAAGTCTTAAAGGAGCGGACCTCAAACTACTTGTTGCAATAGAAGAGACTCGAACGGGGGTGTTCACGCCCAACAGAGAGAACGACAAGCTTACGCGCGCCCTGGGAAATCCTGAACACCCGGGAAGAACACGAGGCAAAGGCGTTGTTCCGTGGTATGAGGGGTTTGAGGACTGGAACGCCGACTACAGAAGCCGTGCGAGAAAGAAGATGGAGGAGGAGAAGAAGAGGAAGCTGGAGGAGGAGCAGAGGAAGCAGGAAGCAGAACGCCTTCAAGGCCTAGAATCAGCGCACGCAGAGTTGGCACTCCAATTCCAGCGGCAGCAGCAGCAGATCGACTCACTTAGCCAGGAAAGGGGGTCTCAACAGCGGCAGCAGCTAGCGGATCCAGCATTGGATAGCACCGTCCCATCCATACCGAGAAGCAGCGTGGGTTCCGCCCCGGGCGAGGCACTGCTGGATAGATACCCTATGGATGACATCATGGAAAACACTAATTGTGAGCTACACTTCAAAATGAAGAACATATCCATGAAGGTGGCAGACGCCGTTGCTTATACAAATCCCCCTGAAGCAACCTTCCATTGCAACCCGATTCCAGCTGGCTATGCTCGTGTCGTGGTTGATGAAGTGGTGGCACAATATTCGGGGCTAGAGCTTGACATTCCTGGAGGTGACGACGAGCACACACTCGGAGAGGCCATACATCGTATCATTCTATGGAGAAAGGATTGCATCATCTTTCCAAGGCCACCGACACTGCGTCAGTCGACTCCTCCTCCAAGTCCGCCACCGTGTCAGCAGACTTCCGCTCCTCCAAGTCATCAGCCACTGCCTCAACAGAGTCCTGCTCCTTCAAGTCCGCCAACGCGTCAGGCCACTCCTCCTCCTCCAAGTCCGGCACCGCGTCAGCCCACTCCTCCTCCTCCAAGTCCGGCACCGCGTCAGCCCACTCCTCCTCCTCCAAGTCAGGCACCGCATCAGCCGTCTCCGCCGCCTCAGTGGGCTACGCCGCCTAAGCAACAGCGGAAGAGAGCCGCCGCAGCTATGGTGGCTAGCGGTACAAGTACAGGTACAGGAGGCAAGAGATTCCAATTTGGTCCAAGCCTTACGCCTCTTCCGAAGAGGCCTTACGACCTGACTGAGGAGGAAAACGAAGCCGAAGTGCAAGCCCAATTGAGGGCCCATTTTGGACCGAAACCGCCACCGCCGCCAAAGGAGACTGTACATGAGCATGTCATTGACCACTTTATTCATATGGCTGAACCAACAGCTCCCAAGCCTATTGACTCAGACTATGAGCGCCAAATCAGGAAGGCATATCAAGCACAAAAAAAGAAGGAGTTGAACTCGAGCTCGAGCTCCAGCCAAGCAGCTGCCAAAAAAACGGGAAAACTGTTCCCCAGCTGGGAGAACAGGCGGTGTAATCGATCCCCCCGCTCATTGTACCAACACATACGAGTACCGGCGCCGATCAGTTGATAATAACCGACGCTCATAGAAGGATGGCTGAAGAGGACGGTATCACTATTTATCAACTCCTAGAGATCGAGCCCATGGATATGATTAGAGAGGAGGACATAAAACGGAAATATGCCCGCGGCGAACCTATGGTCAAGCCTGAGGAGGTCAAGAAGCTCTCAACGAGAATGTATGAATTGCATGAATGGTACATGAAAATTGCCAAGACTACCAATCGAGAGTCCCTCATGGTGAAAGTCAAGCCAGAGTATTACTAGCATGGGAAAGATCTGTATGTTGAGTTTACAGAACTGTTTCAGTTATTCAATCAAGACGCACTCGACAAATCTATCGTCAGTTGCTATTGTCTGTAAGTGATTTCTTTCTGTAATTTAAGTCTCAAGCTGCTAGCTGTAGTGCTCGTTGATCATTACCTGTAATTATCCTCACTATATTCTTTTCTGTGGTATTATGCAGGATGAATATCTATGAAATGAAAAAAGCTGGACGCTATGGCATTGGGTTCATTGACCCAAATACCATTAATCAAGAGACATGGACACGTCCATGGGAACGAAAAGACACAGAGAAAAGCTTGCTAGAGTTTTTGAAGCTCCTAAATACCAATCGAGATATACTACTTCCTTACAACTTCGGGTGAGTCTCACACTGTCTTGTACTACAAATTATGTTTTTGCTTACTAGCTAGATGTTAATAAGTGTATAGGGTTTAGGGTAGTTGATGAGTGTTAGTCACATGCCCGCTTAATTTATACATGCAAACGTGTGCGCATGCAGTTTTCACTGGATCTTATTAATCATTCAAGTTGAAGATGAAAAAGTTGAAGTACTAAACTCACTACTTAAACCAGTTACTGAGTACGAAATCGTGAAGGGGATAGTCAACAGGTATAGTTCGTCATTTACTGATATCAACTAATTAATAACTCCTTTATTCATTTTCTTTGCCGGTGGGCAGTGCCTGGGAAAAGTTCATCAAACAGGTTCCAGGCACTTGGAAAGAAAAGATGAAATGGTATCGACCCAAGGTAATTAATTAAGTAGTACTAGCTAGCTACCATCTCTTTAATTCTAGTTTCAATACCATTAATTATCATGCTTGATTAATTATTATCTGATTGAATTCTATTCTCGTAAAGGCCATGAAGCAGGCACGGGGGTGTGCATACTACGTTTGCGAGAACATTCGCATGATGGCGTCCGAAAGGAGCAGATCTGATAGACAGATATGAGTACGTTTGCCAGAACACTATTCACAATTTTTACATCATTATCGATATCTAATATATATACACACAACTAATACATGCATATTTGATCTCCTTCTTTAAAGTTCAACGAGATGCGGGATAAGCTCCTACCAACGGATCGCGTACGAGCAATTCAAGAGGAAATAGCGGGATTTTTGCTCTACCAGGTCATAGATCCCAAAGGAGAATTTCATTACCCGCTACCGCAGTAATGCCTCCATGTAGGAGAAATTGTATATACCAAATTGCATATATACATGTGTATGTGTGAATGGTCGTGCGAGACATTCGATGATATATATATATATATATATATATGATCGGTTCTACGAGAAATTCTATTTATATATATGCATAACATGTACAATATGTAGTATCGTAAAATACCAGCAAATGAAAAAGAATTAAATGGAAAACACAAAATTAAAGGAAAAATAAATCATAAACCCAAAAACCCCCAAACCTTTTAGTACCGGTTGGTGTTACGAACCGGTACTAAAGGTCTCCCAGCCCACGGCGCTGGCTCGTGCCACGTGGTGGCCCTTTAGTGGTGGTTCGTGTTGAACCGGTACTAAGGGGGGGGGGGGGGGCTTTAGTCCCCACCCTTTAGTGCCGGTTACAGAATCAGCACTAAAGGGCCTAATGAACCTGTGCTAAAGCCCGGTTCTGCACTAGTGCTCACCCCCAACATGCAACTGAGTCTCGTCTTTGTTTTTTTCTCAGTTGAAGTCCACCCATTTTTTTCCTAGTTGTAACTTGCAAGTCCACTCTCGACACGCAATGGGTGACCCGACCTTTGTTCTTGTCTCAGTTGCAACTTTACCCTCACATGCAACTAGGGGGGGCATTCCTTTTTTCCGCCTTAGTTGCAAGTTCACCAACAACTGAGCTCGACTTTTTTTATTCCTCAATTGGAAGTCCACCCTCGAGTAGCAACTGAGCCCTTTTTTTGCCAGTTGCAAGTCCACTATCGACTCGCAACTAGGCTCGATCTGGGTCCGATCCTTTTTTCGCCTTGGTTGCAAGTTCACCATCGACTCGCAACTGGGCCCGAAGTTTCTTTTATCCCAGTTGCAAGTCCACCATCGACTCACAACTAGACTCATCCTAGACCTGACACTTTTTTTGCCTTAGTTGCAAAGTCATCCTAAACTAGTATTTGGGCCCAACCTTTTTTGCGAAAGTTGCAAGTCCATCAATAACTTGCAAGTGAGCTGGACCCTTTTTCCTGTCTTAGTTGCAAGTCCACCCTCGATACGCAACTAAGCCTGGACTTGCAACTAAGCCCGAACCCATTTTTTTGAATTGCAAGTCTACCCTCTGTAGACAAACAACGTGGGACTCATTTTTTACCCCACTTGCAACTCCAACCCTGATAGGCAATGGCGCCCTGCCTTTTTTGTCTCAGATGCATGTCTACCCATGATATGCAAATGGGCTCGACCCATTTTTCCTTTTGCAACTCCACCCTTGGCATGCAACCGAGAGGGGCATTGTTGTCCCAAGGTGCAACTCCACCCTCAACATGCAACTGTGGGAGGGGGGCATTGTTGTCTCCAGTTGCAACTCCAACCCCGACATGCAATTGGTGGTATCTTTTTTGTCCCAGTTACAAGTCCACCCTCGATATGCAACTTGGATCTGCCCATCTTTGTCCCATTGCAAGTCTATCCTCGACATGCAAGTCGGGAGGGCGACATTTTTTTGTCCCAGTTGCAACTCTACCCTTGACATGCAACTAGGGGCGCCTTTTTTGTCCCAGTTGCAAGCCCACCCTTGATATGCAACTTGGCTCGACCCATTTTTTCCCAGTTGCAAGCCTACCCATGACATGCAACACGGGGCCTGACTTTTTTTGTCCCTGTTGCAACTCCACCCCAACATGCAATTGAGGGGCTCGCCTTTTTTTCTTGTCCCAGTTGCAAGTCCACCCCCGACATGCAACTAGGGCCCGGCCCATTTTTTTCCTCGTTACAGTTTCAACTACACCCTAACATGCAACTCGCGCTCAACCTAGTTGCATGTCCATCCTTAACTCGAAACTCAACAGACCCAACGACACACAACTTGCCCTGACCCAGTTGCATGTTCGCCCATGACCTGAAACTCAACTGACCCAACTGCATGCACATCGTTGACACGCAACTTGTCTCGACGCAGTTGCATGTTCGACCATGACTTGAAACTCAACGGGCCATTTTTTTTTTGCCCCAATGTACTTTTTAAAAATTCACAATCATTTTTTTTCAAATTTGTGATTTTTAAATTCACGAACATTGAAATTCATGAAAATTTTACAAGATCACAAACATCTTTTAAAGTCATGATTTTTTGAATTTATGAACATTTTTAAAGTTGTCAAGCATTTTTTAAATTCATTAAAAAATTGTATCTTGAATATTTTATTCAAATTCATGATCATTCTTAGAATTTGTGAACAATTTTAAATTCACATTTTTTTTGAATTGATAAATATTTGTATATTGATGCTTTTTAAAAAGTATCTCATACAGTTTTATAAAAAAAAATCAGGAACATTTCTCACAATGGGGAAGCTGACCTAAAAGGGCGTTGACCCACAATTGGTCAAACCTAAAGGAGCGTGCATGGTGCATGCATGCACCACGAGTCTGTCATTTATTGGGTGCAAACTTGGACTACTAATCAAGTTTAGCCAAGCATGTTAACCGAGCTTAGCTCGGGGGCTAGCTCTTGCATTTTCTGCTATTGTTAACGTTCACGTCAAAGGCCCATCACAAAGGGACAACAAACAACGACAGGAGGTGGATCGGGAAACGTTAGATATTTTTTCTTTTGAAAAAAGGGTTAGATGTAACTAGATGTGTCCATATACAATACCTGACTGACTTTATTTGGTTGGGTCCTTGTCCGACTACAAGAGGGAATCTTGCTCTAGTCGGTGGACGATTCAATACGCGAACATACTAATATATATATTCCATGGCAACGTTAGATCTCTGAATCATCGATCCCTCCATCGAAACTCCAAGCTCTAAGCTCAAGCACGCACACTAGTGGATCTCTCCGTACGTCGAAGCTCACAAGCCCTAGCTGTAGCTAGCTCCGTCGATTTTGACACCATGGTACGTAACGTACCATCCACCGCCACCTTCAGTCGATCGATTTGATTTGTTTATTTATTACTAGCAAAAGGGCCCGTGCGTTGCAACGGGAAAAAAACTACACATAGTTCAATATCTCACAGATGGTCTTGTAGATTTGACAAACTACGGTTTTCAGTTCAAGCAACACCAACTTAGGGCATCTTCAGATAATATACCAATAAATCATGACAGTTGTATCTATGTCAAAACAATAAACAATTGTATGTATGAGAAAAGAGAAGTGTATGTCTTGCTTCAACAGCCAAAAGAATCGGCCGAAAACTAAATCAATTTTATTCAAATCTTATGTCAAGGATATCGGTACAAATTTTAGATCGTTTACAACCAGCCCCGAATAAATGCACTCTAGCGAGGCCCAATAGCATATGGTGGAACTACCTTGTCCTAGACCACCTGTACCTAACCCCTCTACACAAAGACTTTGGGAAAAAGTATAGCAATAGGAAACATACCTCTTCTATGTAACAAAAAAAAACAGAAAAGAAAGATGGAAGAAGAAGAAGAGGAGAGCAAAGCTAGAAAATCGGAAATTACAAGGAGAAATGTATGATAAACTGGCAGCGAAGCATGGCAGATCAATCCAGGTCGGATCCGTAGCAATCAAATCTTCTGAATTTCACATGATTGTGTATTGCAGATCACTACTTCTCGATAACACTAATGCCCCACCTGATCAACATGCTTTGGCTAACACTAAAAAGAAAAAGAAATTAAAATCATAAGAAATAGAGTCTATTATGACTAATAAAGCTTAGAATCATAGGTACATCATAGGTACACTGCCATAAAAAATATGGGAGAAACTACTTCTGCCTATATTATGTACTGTAAAACATGGGAAAAGTGACTAATAAAGCTTATAATCATGCTTACGCTAAACTTTCTATTCTATGCATTAAAAGGAAAATCACAATGCACCTACTGTAGAGATTATAACACATCAAGAGGCAAAACTTACACTGAATTTGGTAAGAAGATACAGCTACTGAATAATGTCAGTGAAGATGCTGTACACTGTAAAACAACAGGTACTGCCTACTAATACTTTTGATTGCTGAGTTCAGAGATTACAACCTATCGTAACACAAACTAAATTAGGAATTGAAGTAGAAAAGCAAGTCCTAACTACTGTAACTTCAGAGTGCTGCAAGTCTAAAAAACCAACAATGTACCTACCATCCACGAACAGCCGTTGTGACAGTGACATGGAGCCGTTTGTCCCGGCAGCAGCACGCGGAGCTTCTCCCAGTAGGGCGCGTGGGTGGACACATCGCGCTCCTGGAAGGTGACGTGGAGCCTGCTGAGCAGCCAGCACACGGTGGAGCAGTCCTCGAATGTCATGCGCTGGCCATCGGGCGGGCAACGACTTTCGAACCAGGCCAAGGGATCTACACCACGGCCGCCATCTATAGCTAGGGGATGTGTCATCATTGTCGCAGCGCTAGGTCTTCTCGAGCGCCTGTGTGTATGCGTCGACAATGGCGCGGAAGGCGATGAGGAGGTCCGAATCGGAGAGGCTTGCCGATTTGAGCTCCGGGCAACGGTAACACCTGCCTGACTTCCCAGAAGACACACTCTCGAGCTCACTATTATTCTGAACATGTGTTACTGAAATCATCAATATCGGGCGGCGGTAACAACTAATAAACTGAAATCATCAATATCGAGCTCACATTAAGCATTTCATGTGTTACTAAGCATGCAAATCCTTCAACCAGAAGAAGTAATAGTATAGTTTTTGGTAAACGCACTCGTCTATTGATTGAAATAAAGAAAATTAAGAATATTTTTTCCCTAACAGAACATGCTTGGTTTCCCTCACACTATTACTTTCAATACCGTGTATTAGCCAAAAACAAGCTTATATTAATTTTCCTTTTAAAAGAACATGCATATGTAGAGCTCTAGTGAGATTATGTTCCGAGTTAACAACCAACATTATGTGTTAGGCAGATAGCAATTTTGTAGGTTGCAGATCAGAGCAGTATAGCAAAACCATGAGCATGTAACAGAAATTTTGCAGAATCACAAGATTCACATGTGCTTCAAAGTCACAGATCGCTCCATGTCACATAAAAAAAACATAAATCACTATTAGACCAAGGACTGCATTCCTTCTACAAAATTACTGCATCTGCTGTTTGACTGTATACTGAGAATAAAAACCTAATTAAAATTATTTAGCTATTTATACCCTTCAAAACAGTAATACCAGTAAACAAAAACACAACAAATAGATTTGTATATGCTCCTGAATGAAGTAAACCCACCAATTTATCCTTATAGTGATTGATCATGAACGATCAGTTCCTGTATAGTAAACATAAGAAAACGAAAATTGATTCATATTCATTTACCGATGATAAACTTTACATGTATTTATCATAGTGTGCTCCTAATAGTATTTCCTGTGTAAGTGAACCAAAATCGCAAAGAGGCTACAATCGCACACATTGAAGACAAGGTTTTAGGAGTTCTAACAGAATTACACTTTTCATACTTCATTTTCTAGCTTTCTCAATACAGGGTTGATAATTTTTATATGTGTCATTTCAGTAGTGATACTTGGTTCTTATATTCAGAGCTCCTAAGTTCACTGCAAATCTTGAAGAAAAACAATAAATAAGAAAATTGTAGGGTTTTTGGCTTATCTGGCTTCCAAAATAAATAATAAATAAATAAGAAAACAGTGCACAGTTTCGAATAATTCAGTGAAAGTGAAGCCAAAATAGAGAATTAGTGCATGTTACAGCATCATCATCAGTTGAATAATAGCAGCCAAAAATGCAAGTGTTCAAAATAAACATGTGTATATGTTAGGACAGCACATGCAATATACTCACCAGATATGGTAGATTAGCCGCTGACACCCATTACTTAGGATGCCAACCACTCAATGCACTTGTGTCATCGGTGACCATTCCCCTCCATCTTCTGCACCCCAATTACAACAGCGCGTAGTTGGCTTGCTACCAGACCTTGCTAATGGAAGCCATAGTGGAGTTGATGAGCTACAACGCCATGTTGTTGTCGCTTTGGGTCGAAAGTGTGACTAATTATTTCCAAAATAATCGAATCAAGGCAACTAATTACACTTTGAATACCTATGTGAACAATACCTGGGTTGTTGTCTGCAATTTGTCTTCTGAATATTTATCCCCTGCCTTTGATCAAACCAATTTGTCTTCTGCCAATAAATAGATTATTGCTCTGAAGGGCTCTCTGCAGAAACCTTTTTACATGGAGTAGATCACCCTAGGCTGCTGGAGCATTTGGACAACGAGAAACGCAACAATCTTTAAAAGGATAAGGCCAAGTGAGCTAGACCTGCTACTTCACAGAGCCACCCAAAAATCCTACGCCAATTCCAGTCCTGAGTAGACAATTTTGTTAACAGAGAAGAAGCTTTCTCAATTTCTGGATGTTGCCAATGTTAGTTTGTGCGAAGATGTTGTTTATTCAACCGGCATAATCCATCCACAAGTCATCGCCAATAACTAAGTGCATTACACACAGAGGATGCAGAGCATCTTGAAGAAGTTCTCAGCAAAAATAATTATACTGGAACAAAAGGATATTAGTAATTCTAAAATTCTAATTGCAAGAACTACACCCATACTATTTGGGTTTCTGAATCAATCAGCATTATAGAAACTCCTGTTGCTGGGTGTTTTACTGGACGAAATCCTTTGCTTGCATAACAACAAACAACAAATAGGGCTTAGCCATATATGTGTGCGTAGCTTCAACAAATTAATCAAACAAAATTATTGCCTCTCGGTCTCAAGGAACCAAACGAAATCCAATAATTTTTCAACCTACCGCATCAAACTCGTACAATAGCATGGACTGAAGAATGGATTTTATTTTAACAAAAAGAGCACACAAGCCAGCTGTAGTTGGCCGCCGTGGACACCATCCGAACAGCAAAAAATGATCTCGTACAATAGCATGGACTGAAGAATGGATTTATTTTAACAAAAAGAGCACACAAGCCAGCTGTAGTTGGCTGCCGTGGACACCATCCGAACAGCAAAAAATGGTTATACATCTGGTTTCTAGGAGGAGAATGACTTGGTGTTCCCTCCGTTCTCAGTGCTACCAACAGCGTCGGCTCCTTAGTGCTAGTTCAAGAGAAGAGAGAGAGAGAGAGAGATTGGTTAGGTCATATGAAATAAGAGCAGCAACTTTCTGCTTCTCTGTGCTGGTTGCAGAGAAACAAAACAGAGAGGGTCAGATCGGCCTCGCCACTCGGTCACCAGCTGCCGCTGGTGAAGACCTCCCAGCCGTCCTCAACCTTGCCTGGCACACGACATGGCCACGCCACCCCCTCACCAGAGCTCGAACGGCTGCATGTGTCTGTCCCCGTGCAGCTGCTCAACCCAGGTCACGGCGGAGATCCGCCAGCACCACTCGCTGCTCATTCTCCTGCCTCCCTACCGATTATCCTCCCACACAATCTTCCTGCCATGTTGTACGCTCTCCGGCAAGCCTGTGCGGGTGCTCGACGTCCGCGTTGCCCCCATCCGCACTCGCCAAGCTCCACCCTAGGCACTACCCGTTCCCCGTCGTCGGCGCTCACCACTCTAGAGAGAGAGAGAGGAAACAGGCTGGAAAGAGGGGCGAGGGGAAATACCTGCAGAGCTCTGCCTACCAGCCATGAAGACCCGCCTCCGCCTGCAAGGACTTCACGCCATCGCGCCATCGCGCCAGATCCCTTCGTCGCCCAGCTCCGGTGAGCTCCCGCCTCGCCGCCCACCTCTGGATCCGCCTCCCCAGCCCCTTCCGCGCACGGATCCGACCCCTGCAAGCTCCAGCCGCCGCCGCCGCGATTCATCAAGCAGCCGCGCCGCCGCTCAAGCAGCGGCGTTGACTCGATCCAGGTAGCCTATCGACGATAAAAAATGGATCGCGGGTTGAATACCCAAAAATGTAGGGTCTTTTATATAAAAACGAAATGTTTTCTCACTTCAGCCACTTAAGAGGGGACTGCGGGTTGAATTTACAGAAACAGAGGGACTTTTTTGTAAAATTGCCAACGACGTACGACCAGAAGCAACAGCTGCTTTATTATTAGGGAAAGATTAGTGTCTGCATGTCCATGGAGATTAGCTAGGTTGACGACGACGATCATGATCCGTATGTGTGTGTGCATGGTTGCAGGTACTCGGCTGGGTGGCTATGACCGGCGGCTGTATACTGGCCGGCCAGGCGCTGGGCAAGACGATCGTCGCCCTCTTGATGGTCGATCGGCACACGGAGGAGATCAAGAGGATGCGAGAGGACATGAGGAGGCTACAAGAGCAGCTCTCGAGTCCTGCTGCCATGGCAAAAAAACCTAGTGTTCCACCGGCTAGCTCATCAGGCCTACCACGTGCTCGCCCGTCCTCACGGAATACATGCATGCATGCATGCATACATTAGTTGGTATAACTGCATCGTGTTTAATTTACCTTGTGGTGTATGTATATTGCCGGCGTTCATCTAATCTAATATTAGTACCAGCCAAGAGTTTTTTAACTGCCTGTAGTAGATGTATTCATTTTTTGACGGTGGGTTGAATGTTCTATACGTACTTGTCTTGGGAACGTCTTTTACCACCGGGTGCCCGATCGATCTCGCAACATTATAGACCTCTGAATCATCGATCCATCGCTCGCTCCATCGTGTGAAATTCCGCCCACTCGATTGATACATGGACAAAGAACACGCACACACAAAACTGATAGCCAAGAGCCCTTGTTGTGCCCTCTTTTTCTCTCTTTAGTTCTTTTCTTTCTTTTCTTCCTTTTTCTTCACATGGTACAAATCTCACAAGACATGCTATGTACCATCCGTCCCACAATATAAGACGTTTTTACAACTTAATATAGCTTACAAAAACATCTTATATTATGGGACGGAGGAAGTATATATATACATAGCAACCGGCCGGCCTAAGATAACCTAAGGGCATCCGATCCCCTAAAACCGGTTAGAGGAGTAAAAATTCAGGTTTACTCCTCTAACCGAGACCTAGCCGATCTCCTAAACCATATGAGCGAGTAAAAATTTACTCACGGCCGCCGAGGAGTAAATATACTCGTCCGCGGAGCCACCGAGTAAACCGCACAGATCACTCTGCCCCGCGCACGACCGCCCAAATCCTACCCCGCCGCCCAAATCCACCACCGCCGGCCTCCTCCTATGGCTGGATCCGGCCGGCGCCACTCGCCACCGCCCATCCATAGAGCCTAGCAGCGAATCGACCCCGAGCGGCCGCCTCCTCCCGCCTGTCCTCCTACCATGCCGGCAGAGTCTCCTCTTCCCTCCCCGGGTTTCCCCGACCTCCTATCGTCGCAGGGACCAAACTACCACGGTGTGTAGCAGCACAAGTGGGAAACCGGGAAAAACCAATGGCTCGACAGTTTCCACTCGGCGACGCGGCGACGCGTGCATACGACATCAAGTCGGTGCACTTGTAGGCCGTCGCCGGCTGCCGGAACTTCCCCGACGGCTATCTACTGCCCCAAAGCAGGTGTTGGACCGCTAAATCGGCATCCTTGAAATACCATGACTTACCTAACCAACAACTCTTCTTACACATGGAGCATGGATGTGACGCCCCCGACTCAATCGTGCACCAATCATACACGCAAACATGCACGATCAAGCACAGGGACTCACGGGAAGATATCACAACACAACTCTAAACACAAATAAACGGAGATCCACAATATTACAGACCAGGGATCACGAGGATCCGAATACATAAGTCAGTCATACAAATATTATCTGAGTACAGACATAGTTAGACAAGTTTTGCCTTAAGAAGGCTAGCATAAACAATGACTCTAGATCGAAAGGCGTTGGCCTCCTGCCTGGGACCCTCCAATCCTACTCCTGGTCGGCTGGCTTGATCCTGTAGTACGTGCCCTCTGGACCCTCCTAGTAGTAAGCTCCTGAGGTGGCATCTGGCTCCTGGACTCCATTGTCTGATGTATCATCAAAGTGGGGTATGGGGAAAAGAGAAAGTAAAGCAACCGTGAGTACTCATCCGAAGTACTCAGCAAGCAAGGATCTATACTACATATGCAACATTATCAATGGAGAAAGGTTGTATATAAGGACTGGGCTGCAGAAATGCCAGAAAAGAGAGAAGGCGCCTAGTAGAAAACAGGGCTTTGGTTCGGGCCAGCCCAGCCCATTAGACCCGGTTCAGTCACGAACCGGGACCCATGGGGGGCATACGTCCCGGTTTATGCGCCCAGGGGGCCGGCCGGGGCCTCGTGGGCATTGGTCCCGGTTTGTCTGGACCCATTTGTCCCGGTTCCTGGCACGAACCGGGACCAATGGGCCTCGCTCCTGGCACACATCCATTGGTCCCGGTTCGTGGCTTGAACCGGGACAGAAGGGGGGCCTTTAGTCCCGGTTCCACGCACGAACCGGGACCAATGAGGTGGCTAAATATACCCCATCGCCGGCGAGCAGAGCACTCCACACTGCTCTGTTTTTTCTGGCCAGCGAGGGGAGAGCTTTGTGGTGCTCTAGCTCACCTCCTATGCACATGAGGTGTTTGATGAAATGCCCGAGCCACACTAGTTAAGCTTTCTCCTCTCGAAGCTCGACCTTCAAGCTCCATTTTCCTCAAGATTTGTCTAGGTTTAGCGGTCCGTCACGTCCCGTCCCCGTCTTCACCGCCGTCGATCGCCCGCGCCGATCTCGTCGCCGGCATAACCGTGGTGAGCCTCTTGTTCTTATCTTCTTTCTAAAAGAAAAAAAATTCTTACTTGTATGATTTAGATAGATACTTGTCTAATTTTCTTACTTTTATTATTGTTTGTTATTATATAGTGCGATGGTTTTGGTATCCGCCCCCGTCGGCCCTCGTCCTGTCTATGATTCGGATGTGGTATATATTATATTTTATAACTATTTGGTTCATTTATTGTTTATGACAATTATGCCGACCAACGTGACATAGATTTTTTTATCTAGGAGGTATGTGAACCAGAAATTCCAACCGACCCTATTGTCGAGAGGTTAAATTTAGTTGAAGAAGAAAACAATTACTTGAAGGAAAAATTGAAAAAAATTGAGGAGGAGAAGATGATATTGGAGTTGCATGTTGCGGATGTCGTCGATGATCACAAGATCAAGATGGATGCAATGCGCTTCAAGATTAAAAAGTATAGAAAATATGTCATTCATACCGAGGCTTGGTATCATTATGCCGTTGGATCAATTGTTACCTTGGTTGCGATTATGATCGCATTTGTTGTTGCATTTAAATGTTTTACATAGTTTCAATGTATGGTTTAATTAGATGCTCTGGAGAGCTATATGTTGTTCAATGAGAACTATGTATGTACTTTGGTTTTAATGTGATGATGAACTTCTATTATTTGGTCACTTATCTATTCATGATGTTTTGTAATGGTTTTTTACACACTTAATTATATATAATGCACGCAGATGAACCGGCAATGGATGTACGGTGACAGACGCATCTCCGAGTACATTAAGGGCGTGCATAATTTTCTCGAAGTGGCTGAGGCAAACAAGCATAATGGTTTTATGTGTTGTCCATGCCCTATATGTGGGAATACAAAGTCTTACTCTGACCGGAAAATCCTTCACACCCACCTGCTTGAGAAGGGTTTCATGCCACACTATAATGTTTGGACCAGGCACGGAGAAATAGGGGTTATGATGGAAGACAGCGAAGAAGAAGAGGATGATGACAACTATATGCCCCCTGAATACGGTGATGCTGCAACGGGGGAAGCTGAAGATCAAGAGGAACCAGGCGATGTGCCCGATGATGATCTCCGCCGGGTCATTGTTGACGCAAGGAGACGGTGCGAAAGTGAAAAGGAGAAGCTGAAATTCGATCGCATGTTAGAGGATCAACAAAAAGGGTTGTACCCCAATTGCGAAGATGGCAACACAAAGTTCGGTACCGTACTGGAATTGCTGCAGTGGAAGGCAGAGAATGCTGTGCCTGACAAAGGATTTGAGAAGCTACTGAAAATATTGAAGAAGAAGCTTCCAAAGGATAACGAATTGCCCGACAGTACGTACGCAGCAAAGAAGGTCGTATGCCCTCTAGGATTGGAGGTGCAGAAGATACATGCATGCCCTAATGACTGCATCCTGTACCGCGATGCGTACGAGGTTTTGAACGCAGCATGCCCGGTATGCGGTGCATTGCGGTATAAGATCAGACGAGATGACCTTGGTGATGTTGATGGCAAGCCCCCCAGGAAGAGGGTTCCTGCCAAGGTGATGTGGTATGCTCCTATAATACCACGGTTGAAACGTCTGTTCAGAAACAAAGAGCATGCCAAGTTGATGCGATGGCACAGAGAGGACCGTAAGAAAGACGGGAAGTTGAGAGCACCCGCTGACGGGTCGCAGTGGAGAAAAATCGAGAGAAAGTACCGGGCTGAGTTTGCAGGTGACCCAAGGAATGTATGGTTTGGTTTAAGCGCGGATGGCATTAATCCTTTCGGGGAGCAGAGCAGCAATCACAGCACCTGGTCCTTGACTCTATGTATCTATAACCTTCCTCCTTGGCTGTGCATGAAGCGGAAGTTTATTATGATGCCAGTACTCATCCAAGGCCCTAAGCAACCCGGCAACAACCTTGATGTGTACCTAAGGCCATTAGTTGAAGAACTTTTCCAGCTGTGGAATGGAAACGTTGTACGTGTGTGGGATGAGCACAGACAGGAGGAATTTGACCTGCATGCGTTGCTATTTGTAACCATCAATGATTGGCCTGCTCTCAGTAACCTTTCAGGACAGACAAACAAGGGATACCACGCATGCACGCACTGTTTAGCTGACACCGAAAGTATATACCTAGACAAATGCAGGAAGAATGTGTACCTGGGGCATCGTCGATTTCTTCCGACCAACCATCAATGTCGAAAGAAAGGCAAGCATTTCAAAGGCGAGGCAGATCACCGGAAGAAGCCCGCCATGCGTACCGGTTATCACGTACTTGCTATTGTCAATGATTTACACGTAATCTTTGGAAAGGGTCCCGGCGGACTATCTGTTCCGAATGACACTGAGGGACGCGCTCCCATGTGGAAGAAGAAATCTATATTCTGGTACCTACCCTACTGGAAAGACCTAGAGGTCCGCTCTTCAATCGACGTGATGCACGTGACAAAGAACCTTTGCGTGAACCTGCTAGGCTTCTTGGGCATGTATGGAAAGACAAAAGATACACCGGAGGCACGGGAGGACCTGCAACGTTGGCATGAAAAAGACGACATGCCTCCAAAGCAGTATGAAGGTCCTGCCAGCTACGCTCTTAACAAAGAAGAGAAGGAAATCTTCTTCAAATGCCTGCTCAGTATGAAGGTCCCGTCAGGCTTCTCGTCGAATATAAAGGGAATAATAAATATGGCAGAGAAAAAGTTCCAGAACCTAAAGTCTCAAACAGAGGATGTCATTGGGTTTTGTGTTGACTTCATTCCTGACCTTAAGAAGATTGGTCTCCCTCAAACGCGGTATGAGGGGAGACTGACTGGAAAAGGCACGCTAGGAGGGGACTCAATAATATGCAGGGACTGGCATTCTTGGTCTCAAGCACACTACACAGTTCTACAGAACTCTACCTTGGTGACCCCGTATCTCGATGAACACAAGAACATTCTGCGCTCCAAACACCCGGAGCAGTGTGATGACTGGATTACATGTGAACACATCAGGACTTTTGGCAGTTGGTTGGAAACACGTCTCAGAGGTGACAACACTGTTTCTGATGAGCTGTACTCGTTGTCCAAGGGACCATCTTCGACTGTATTGACTTACAAAGGATACGAGATAAATGGGAATACATTTTACACGATCGCCCAAGATCAAAAGAGCACCAACCAAAACAGCGGTGTCCGCTTTGATGCAGCAACCAAGAGGGGAAAGGACACATATTATGGTTACATAGTGGACATATGGGAACTTGACTACGGACATGATTTTAAGGTCCCTTTGTTTAAGTGCAAATGGGTCAATATGTCAGGAGGCGGGGTACAGGTAGACCCACAGTACGGAATGACAACAGTGGATCTGAACATTCTTGGCTACACAGACGAACCATTCGTCCTAGCCAATGATGTGGCACAGGTTTTCTATGTGAAGGACATGTCTACCAAACCGAGAAAAAGAAAAGATAAGGAAGCGAATACATCATACGATGAGCCAAAGCGCCACATAGTTCTTTCAGGAAAAAGAGACATCGTGGGATTGGAGGGCAAGACAGACATGTCTGAAGATTATGAAAAGTTTCATGAAATTCCTCCCTTCAAAGTCAAGGCTGACCCAAGCACCTTGTTAAGAGATGAAGAATATCCATGGTTACGGCGCAATAAGCAAAGGACACACACGAAGAAAAAGTGAAGACTTTCTCTCCACAACTATTATGATGATGCCTTTGATCTAGAATATCACTGCAGTTATATGTGAAGAAATGAAATCCCTTTGTAACAGACGAGCTTCCGTATGAAACCCTGATACTTCGAAAGAGATTGTCCGTTTTGTACACGAAGTGCATCTAGTTTTTGCCGTAACCCTCTCAACTTTTTAGCACATGCTATGTGGGTGAAATGATGATACCATGCCAACTTTCAACATTTTCAGAGTTCATTTGAAGTACTTTTCAATTTCAAGGTCATTTAGCGCAAAAAATCAGTAAATGCATGAAAAATAACAAATGAAGTCAGAAAGGGTTGAAAATTGATGATGTGGCTTTGAATGGTGCATTTTGAACACACAAAAAGTCTGGAGTTCAAATAAGTTCAAAAAAATGAAATCCCTTTGTAACAGACGAGTTTCCGTATGAAACCTTGATACTTCGAAAGAGATTGTCCGTTTTGTACACGAAGTGCATCTAGTTTTTGCCGTAACCCTCTCAACTTTTTAGCACATGCTATGTGGGTGAAATGATGATACCATGCCAACTTTCAACCTTTTCAGAGTTCATTTGAAGTGCTTTTCAATTTCAGGGTCATATAGCTCAAAAAAATAAGTAAATGCATGAAAAATAACTAATGAAGTCAGAAAGGGTTGAAAATTGATGATGTGGCTTTGAATGGTGCATTTTGAACACACAAAAAGTCTGGAGTTCAAATAAGTTCAAAAAAATGTCTTCAGAATTTTTTTGTTCGAAACTTTAATAGCAAACTAAAATAACAAAATCTGTTTTTGATTAAAACAGACATTTCAAATAACCTTAAAATTACCAAATTGAATTTAATGATAAAACACAGTAATATTAAATAGCAGGAAAAACAATCACTCAAAAATCTATTTTTATAGTAAAGTTATTCACAAACTATTGATTCACACAAATTTCAAAAAATTCAAATTTAAACTATTCAAATTGCAAAACTAATGGCACTAACAGAAAGTTTATAATTTTTATTACCTAAAAGCAAAAAGAATCACTGAAAAACAGTAAGTATTTTGTTGTAAGTAGAACCAAAATAAAATAAATAAAGCAAAAAAGAAAAAACAAAAAAACTGGAAAAAAATTAAAAAAATGCCACCTACTGGGCCACCACGGCCTGAATACGACTAGGAACCCAACCATGGGCCAGGATTCAGGCCCGCAGCAGGCCCAGTAGGCCCACAGGAAAGGATTGATAGGGTAGGCCCGAAATCCTGCAGTTGAGAGGAGCTCGAGAGGGTGGGCGCAGCAACGCTTATAAACCACTCTCAAGCTCTCTCAACTAGCGAGGTGGGACTAAACATCCCACCGCACCGCGCCAGCGCAAGGCCTTTGGTCCCTGTTGGTAGCACCAACCGGGACAAAAGGGTTGCATTGGTCCCGGTTGGTGGCACCAACCGGGACCAATGCCCCCCTTTGGTCCCGGTTCGTGCCACCAACCGGGACCGAAGGTCTTTGTTTCCCGCCCTTTGGCTGCTGAATTGGTCCCGGTTGGTGGCACGAACCGGGACCAAAGGTGGGTATTGGTCCCGGTTTGTGCCACCAACCGGGACCAAAGGTTGTGGTATACAAGGCCACACTTAGAAATTTTTCCCCAAATCTCCCATTATCTCCCACGACGGCCGAACCATAGCACGCCGCCGCCAGGCTGCTGCACCGGAGATCGCCGTCGCCTCGCCGTCGCCGAGCCCTGCCCCGACACCGCGCCCTGCCCCGACCTCGCCGCGCCCTACCCCGACCTCGCCGTCGCCCAGCCCTGCCCCGACGCCGTCCCCGCTCCCCTGCAACACTGTGAGCCGTGCCTCGCCGTTCCCCTCCTCTCCTCCTCCCCCGCGCCCCAATGCCGCCGCCCACCCCGACGCCGATGCCGCCCGTGCTCCGGCCGCTCCGACCACCGCCCCTGTTTTTTTTTTATTTTTTTTCCTTTGTTCAAGTTGAATATGTATGGAGATTATTGGAGATTAGTAATGCTCTTATATATGCTATGTAATGCTCTTTTTGAAATTTTAGGTATATGCTCTGTATATGCTCTTTTTGCATTTTTAGAAAAATATTGGAGATTATGTAATGCTCACAAAAAAGTCTATTTTTTGTTCATAGAATTTTTTGTATGTATGTTCATATGCAAAAGTTACATTTAAGAAAAAAGAAAATGTATGTATATTCATATGCAAAGAATATGCAAAAGTTAGATTTTTTCTGTTCATAGAATTTTTTTGGTGATATTGTAGAATATGATCCTTTTGAATATGGATGGATGGATGGATGAACATTTTGTTAGATAATTTTTTCTGTAGTATATATATGAAAACTTGGTCAATTTTTTTGTAGTAGATGATGATGATGATATGAAAACTTGGTCAATTTTTTTGTTCAGAGCATGTTTTTGTTCATGATGAGGGGGGTGGGGGTCGATGTACATATGTATATATATGATGTAATTTTTTTGTTCATATATATATATATATATATAATGTAATTGTTTTCAATGTATATATGTATGTGGTAGCTATATATGCATGATGAGGGGGGTGGGGGTTGATATACCCCCTCCCTGATAACTTCGACATGAGGGAGGGGGGGTCGATATACCCCCTCCCCGATAACTTCGACACGAGGGGGGGGTCGATATACCCCCTCCCCGATAACTTCGACATGAGGGGGGGGGGGTCGATATACCCCCTCCCGATAAATTCGACATGAGGGGGGGGGTCGATATACCCCCTCTCGATAACTTCGACATGAGGGGGGGGTCGATATATAACCCCTCCCCGATAACTTCAACATGGGGGGGGGGTGATATACCCTTGCGATAACTTCGCATGAGGGGGGGGGGGGGTCGATATACCCCCTCCCCGATAACTTTGCCGTGTGCTCCCCCGAGCTCGGCCTTGCTCTGCCACTGTTCCACGGTCGCCGCCCCCCGTCGCCCGAACAAGTCTATGTATTATTTTATATCGCGGTGGACATATATCAAAGTTTGATCATATGTCAAAGTTTGAATTTTGACATATGCAACATTTGATCATATATCAAAGTTTGATCATATGTCAAAGTTTGAATTTTGACATATGCAACATTTGATCATATGTCAAAGTTTGATCATATGTCAAAGTTTGAATTTTGACATATATAGATTTATCAAGAATGCCCCCATTATAGATGTGCACAAGTTGATCCAATTTTTTTCTGATCTCATCTATATATATATTCTTCTATATGTCACGTTGTCTCTCAAAGTATTGAAGAAATCCATGGCTTCATCATTAGTCGGAAGTAACAGGCGTATGATGCTACGAAGCTCTTCAAAGTTGTTTTGGAACGAAGGTCCTGATAGAATAATTCGCCTTTTGGTACGAATTTCAGCAAAGGCCTTCCAAATAGCGATATTCGGAAGGCTCTTGCTGAACTTTGTACCAAAAAGCGAATTATTCTATCGGGAACTCCGTTCCAAAACAACTTTGAAGAGCTTCGTACCATTATACGCCTATCATTTCCGGCTAATGATGAAGTCATGGTTTTCTTGAATTCTTTGACACTAGACAACGTGACATATAGAAGCGTAGATGAGATCAGGAAAAATATGAACCATTTTCTGCACATCCAGAATGGCGTTATTTTGTTAAATCCCTTGTCGGTCTGGACGTCGGACATTCATGAGAGAGGCGGTCTGACCCAAACCCTAGAAGCGTTGTCGAGGCCACCCCAAACCCTAGAAGTGTTGCCTAGGCCACCCCAAACCCTAGAAGCGCTGTCGAGGCCACCCCAAACCGTAGAAGTGTCGAGCTAGCTAGGTCTACGTTTGCACTAATATATCCATCTGTCATGTTTGTATATTAATTGCCATGTTGTAATATTTGCAGAAACTATGGAGCACCGAGACATCAAAGCAGAACAGTTGTTGGGGGACATAATCCTCGGCGGAGGTGATGTCTTGTCATTTCTCAACGACACCGATGGTCTGGAAGGAGAGGGTGAAGCAGGCTCCGGTGATCGAACAATGGAGGTGGAAGGACATGATTATGATGGCTCCGGTGACGGAATGCCGGTGGAAGAAGGAGACCGTGATGACTGCTCCGGTGAGCGAACGGAGGAAGGAGATGTTGCAAAGTCCGCCGAGGTATATATATTAATTAAGCCTGTGCTGACTAGCTAATTAATGCATTAATTGTTTTGGTATGTACACATATTAACTCTCTTCTTTCTTCTTTTCTAGCCCTCCGGATCGAGCCAAACTTCGGTAACGAGACGAGGCCCGAAGAAAAGGTTGCGCCAGGATGAAAGGTTCACGATCACAGCAATCAAGGGCGATGGCCAACCGATTGAACCCAGCCGGACCAAGGAAGCATTTTTTGCTCAGTGCGGGGTTCTTGTTAGGGACATGATCCCGATCAGCATCCACCAATGGAATAAGCCTAAGAGCGAAGACCCTCAAGTGTCTTTTGTCAACGATAGACAGAAAGATGATCTTTGGACAGCGCTGAAGGCAAATTTCACCCTACCGCCAGAGGAGGATCCGGATAAGCCAGTTATAGAGCCATTGGTCAAGGCTCGTGCTCTTAAGAAGATGTCAGATCTATTTAGGAGGTGGAAGAATGAGTTGAAATCAACGTTTGTGGACAAAGGGAAGACTCCAGAATTCACTGGCCGATTTGAGAAGATGAGAGGTCACTGGCCCGCACTTGTGGCCCACAAGACATCGGAGAAGAGTAAGAAGATGTCAGCGACAAACAAGAAAAATGCTGCAAAGAAGGAGTATCACCATCGCATGGGGTCAGATGGCTACCTCAAAGCCCGGCCGTTGTGGGACAAGGCTGAGAAGGACCTGCATGATAAAGGGGTCGAACCAGAGACATTGAACTTGCCAGACCATTCAAGGACTTGGTTCTTCGGGGTTGGGGGAACCTTGGACCCTGAAACAGGGAAGTGCCGTTGGACGAAGGAGCAACTTGAAATACCCGTTAAGAAGCTTCAGAAGTATATCGCCGCAGCGCAGCAAGGGACGTTCGTTCCCGACAGAGAGAACGACGAGCTCACATAGGCCCTCGGGAATCCTGAGCACCCAGGACGAACACGAGGCACGGCAGACTCTGTTGCCTGGAAGGAAGGGTTTACCAGCGCAGGCGGTTACAAAACCCGGGAGAGGAGGAGGAAAGTGGAGCAGACCGAACTGCAGAAGCGGAATGCAGGGGTACGAGCGCTAGAGGAACAAGCACTAGTTCAGAGGCAGCGACCTGCCGAAGCTACCCCGCCATCTCAGCGGAGAAGCAGCGTGGCTTCCATCGAGCTCCTTCAGCAGCCTCACTTCACGGCTCCCAGCTACCTCGTGGATGCTATCACGGAGGCTCAAGATTGCCACCTTATGGCGCAATGGCAACACCTCAAAGTCAAGGCTGCTGTCGGCTCTGTTGCACCTCCTCAACCCGGCGCAACTTTTCACTGCCTTCCGATTCCAGAAGGCTATGCTATTGTGATGGTCGATGAAATAACGGAGGGATTTGAGGAGCTCGAGCTTGACCACCCTACCGGTGAAGGGGAGACTCAGCTGGGTCTTGCTCTGAAGACTCCATGTCTATGGCGGAAGGAGCTCATCAACCTTCCGAACTGGACGACTCCGCCTCCTCCTCCGGCGAGTCAGGGCACTCCGCCTCCTCCTCCGCCTCCTCCTCTGGCGAGTGATCAGGGCACTCCGCCTCCTTCTCCGGCTGCTCCGGCGCGTGGCGGCACTCAACCTCCTTCTCCAGCTGTTCCGGCGCGTGGCGGCACTCCGCCTCCTTCTCCGCCTGCGCCGGCGCGTCCGAGCAGCCCGCCTCCTTCTCTGCCTCGTCAACAACAGTGGAAGACAGCCGCCGCCACTCCGGCTACTCCGGCGCGTCGTAGCACTCCGCCTCCTTCTCCGCCTCATAAGCAACGAAGGAAGACAGCCGCAGCCGCTCCGGCGTCTAGCAGTACAGCCAGAGGCGGGAGGCAATACATATTCGGTCCATCTCTCAAGCCTCTAGAGAAGTTACCATACGAGATGATCGAGGAGGAAAACGCGGAGATCTGTCAAGCCCAAGTGAAGGACTTTTTTGCAAAGAAAAATCCACCTCCGGAGGAGAAGATGGATCCGGTGAAATTGTAGCGCACTTTGAAGAACCTGAAGCGACCACCACCGCCTCCGCCGGATGACAACCATGTCCGCGCTCTGAAAAAGGTAGTGGAAGGAGCGCGCCGGTCGGGAACTACTTCAAGTGACAAAAGGTTACAAGAATGAAGAAGAGGGAACAAAATTCCCCAGCTCAGCGAACAGGCAAACCAATCGTGCCCCCCGCTCAAGGTGTCTAGCGATATCATCGCAAATCTACCGGGGATGCTGCCCGGTACCAATCCTGGTGATTACCTGCCCGACGATGCACATTTTGATACAATGGAGGTGGACGAACACAAATACCAGTACGGGAAGCCTCTCGTCAGACCTGGTGATCCTCCTCTAACAACGATGATGCGAAGATTCCATAAGTGGTACATGGACACCTGCAAGTCTGGGAAGGATATTTTGACGCTTAGAGTTAAAGAGGAGCACGACCTCGTTGGAATTGATCTGTTGTCTGTTCCATTTGAGGAGTTCTTCCAGTTTTTCAATCAAAAGGACCTCGATAAAATAATCATCACTTGCTACTGTCTGTAAGTACTATACTTCTGTAATTAAGTCTCTATATATAGCTCAGATCTTTCATTGCATGTATATATAATTATCCTAACTATATTATGCAGATTGAAGATCGTCGAATGCAGAAATGCACAAATCTATGATATTGGGTTCATTAACACAAATCTCATAAATGAATGGACGGTTACATATCATACGGAAGAAACCGAGGCCAACTTGCTACAATCGTTGCTTAAAAATCAAAACAAAGATAAAATTATCTTTCCTTACAACTTCAAGTGAGTGTTACTGTCTTCTGCATATTCGGTTTCCCTTATTACTCGAGGTTATAGTAATGTAATTGATGAGTTATGCATGCGTGCGCAGCTTCCACTTTATTCTCCTAGAGATTAAGCTTGAGCAGGGACTAGTAACCGTCTTAGACTCAAGACGAAAAGATCCCAAGGAGTATGCAGCCATGACTGAAATGCTCCAGAAGTAAGTTCAATCGATCATTATCGCACCATATCGGCAACTTTGGTCATTTTCTGATATCAAGTAATTATTTTCTTTGTCTCGCAGGGTTTGGAAAGTGTTCACCACAGAAGCTCCGGGACTGCCCGGGGAGCTGCGATTTACACACCCGAAAGTAAGTACTACTAGCTAGTTCCGTGCATCTCCCATTGATTCTAGCTGGTTTCATCAATACCATTTATAATGCTTGATTATCAGTTTGATTGACCTTTATTTCTCGTAAAGTGGTTGTGGCAGGAAGGCGGGAATAATTTTTGTGGATACTACATTTGCGAGTACATCTACAATGCGACGACCTCTAAGCGGGGCTACTCTGAAAAACAATATGAAGTGCGTAAGCAATAATATTCACAATTTTATTTTATTACCATCATTTGTGTTGAGTTTCATTCATATATATGTATTGACCCCCTTCTTCAAATTAGATTTGGCAGATGCGGGATGAACTCCTACCACAAGATCGCATAAAAGCAACTCAAGAGGAATTGGCGGGATTCTTTCTTGACCATGTCATCAATCCAGCCGGAGAATACCATGTGGAACTTGACATCAAATGTTAGGGATTGTAAGAGATCTTATATTGTATATATGTAGCTAGTAGCGTCGGATAGATATACGAAAACTTGTTGTTCGACCAATCTCTCGGAGAAGGAGGAGGTCGATCACTTCTCTCTGTATATGTTCATGACGATCTTGTGTACTTAATGGTTTCCTTCATTTGCTTACTAGCTATCGTGTCGAGTCCTCTCTATACGTATAGTACATAGCGTCGACCAAGCACGGAGATAAGAGAGGACACTTCTCTCTAGCTATTAGCTAGCTAACACAATATATGAAACCCCTAAATTAACCCTACAAAACCCCCAAACCCCCCCCCCCTTTAAAAAAAACAAAAACCCCAGCTCCTGAGCTGCTGACACGTGGATGATCTTTGGTCCCGGTTGGTGTTACCAACCGGGACTAAAGGCCCTCCTCTCTGGGCTCGCCGCAGCGGCCACGTGGAGCCCCATCTGTCCCGGTTCGTATAAGAACCGGGACTAAAGGTGTTAGGCTTTAGTCCCGGTTCCCGAACCGGGACAAATGGGCCTTTTTCTACTAGTGGGACTAGTCCTATCGAAGACTAGCATCTTCAAACATCTTCACAAAGCCATCATCTTGCAGCAATAGAAGAGAGTAGAATAGCATTTTATTAAGCAAACTTCTTGAAGCAAAGCCTAGAGATCCTTCCTCGACTCCCAGCGAGAAAGCGATCTCGAAGCTTCAATTAAGTAACAAGTATCCAGTTCAAGTAGTAGATCGGGATACACAAACTGAGCGTCCTTTACCGTAGGACCGGCTATCGATAGATCATTCATCCCTGCAGGGGTGCACTACTGTTACCCAACACGCTCGATCAACTCTGGTCGGACACACCTGCTGGGTAATGCCCGGCCTCGGAAGATCAACACGAAGCAGCGCCCTACCTAGGCTCAGCAGAGAGGTCAGCACGCCGGACTAACCTATGCACCCAGAGGTCTTGGGCCATCGCCCTAGGCACCCTGCGCGTTGCGTGGCTCTCCGGGGTGCAGCGCGACACTGAACTCATCAGTGAGGTATCCAGCCCATTCCTGGTGATCAGCCCGCACGGTGAAACATGACGTCTGATGAGCCTTCGGGAGAAAGGTACATCGCAGAGGGCCCCATAACCATTATCCCGCATGGTGGTAGTGCGTATAGGGCACGTCGACCCACTCAGATCACACACCAAAATCCAATAGGCTCATTTAGTATCACGCGGAGACAATCAGAGTCTCTGATGCTCCGCCACAATATCACACTCGAATGCCCTTCCGGCACACCCGACATCATAGATCACCTGCGGGTACCCATCAAGATGGACCCGCCTGTAACAAAGGTCAAGGTAACCGTGTGGTCATAACATCAAGGGGGAAAACACGAGGATTCCACTCGACGAAAACATCAGGGTGAATGTATGAGGCACCACCCTCGAGGTTCACACTGAGGGGTTGCACGACAGAGTCGTACCGGAAGTGGAGAAGGAGGAATCACCCTCGATGACCACGACCGAACAGCTACACTGCGGAGTATTCATCAGGAGTGCGTTACGAGGTATCACCCTCGGCACTCGATAGTTACTATGCAGAGTCGTACAACTAAGGGGAGTGTGAAGTGAGGTGTCGGTCTCTGGTCGATGATCACGTTGATCGAGTCGTCGATGATCAAGCAGGGGCAACAAGGGTAAGGTAGTGGGGGTCACTGATGGTTCACTACCAACCTATACTAAACAGTTTATCATAGGCAGGTAAGGTAACAATGAACAGGTTACAACAGCAGGCTATGCATCAGAATAGGAGCATACATTAACAGTAGCAAAATCTATTGCAAGAAGGAGAAATGGAATGGGCGATATCTGGATGCTCAGGGGGGTGGGCTTGCCTGGTTGCTCTGGCAAGAGAGAGGGGTCGTCAACGGGCTGCTCGTCTGTAGTGCAGTCGAACTCAGCTGCAGCGTCGTCGGTTTCGGCGTCTATCGAAAGAGAAGGAGGGGGACAGAAACAATAAATTCACGGCAAAAATGCAAACAATATGCATGACATGTCTAAATGATATGCCGGGGTGTTCTACTGTCTAACTAAATGATTTAGTTAATTTAGGAATTTATTCGGATTTATTTAATTAAAGTTGGGCACTATTTATTTATTGAATTCGGTCTAAAAGTTCAATGTTCATATAGCTAGGGGCTTCTGACAGGAATACGGAGGGCGTATTCGGGTTCGTATCGAAATTCTTAGCAACTTTCATATATAAATTATTTTCATCGGTGTTACGGTTTAATTTATATGATTTTCTAAAGTTTTTATTAACTTCTGGAATTTAATTATTTATTTATATTCGAATTATCCAGAACAGTAATTGATGACGTCAGCATGACCTAGGTGTGACGTGAGCAGGTCAACAGGGGCTGACTAGGGTCAACCTGACAAGTGGGGCCCACATGTCATACACTGTGGCTTTAATCAGAGGGGTTAAATTAACTAATTAGATTAATTAGCAGGTGGGGCCCAACAGTTAGTGTCTGTTTAGGATTTTAATTAACTAATTATCTATTTATTTAAATTAGTTTAATTGAGTGGGGCCCGCATGTCATTGAGACAGGGGGCGGCCACGTCAGCGTTGACCCAGGTCAACGGGGTCAAAGGGGCCCGCGGGGCCCCACAGTTAGTGGCACAGGGCGGGACCCACCGGTGCCACGTCGGACCGGCCGCCGGAGAGCGCTCCGGCGAGCCCGAGCGCGGCGGCGAACTCCGGCGAGCTCGGGTTTCGCCTACGGTGTATCATTTTGGGCGGGATTTGGCGCGTTCGATCGGGTGGTCCACGCCGCGTGCATTGGTGGTGGTGGCGTGGCCGAAGACGGCGTGTAGCGACGGGGCGAGCACGTCGGCGGCGAGCGGACTCGGGTGGCGATGGCAAACGGCGATGCGGTCACGCACTAGTCGAGCGAATGGGCTAGGAGGCACCTACGCGGCACGGCGAGCATGTTGGTCACGCGCGGGTGACCAAATGGTCACCAGAGAAGCGCCAGCGACCAAACTAGGCGGCGGTGGGTTCGGGCCTCAATGGAGCAGTGGCTACGGGCGACTAGAGGGGGCAGGGGAGGGCGCATCCGGCGCAGGGGCTCACCGACGTTGCAGAGAAGGCCCGGCGACGGCTCGGGGAAGGGCGACGGCGGCGAATCGAGGCGGTGTTCGACGGCGGCCGTAGTGGAAGAAGGCGACACAGGCCGGCGATGCAGAGGCGTTCGGCTTCGGTTCATTGGCACAGGAGGCGTAGAGGAGCACGGCGGAGCTCGTGGACACGTCGCGGTGGCGAGGCAGAGGCGGTGGCCGCGAGCTTCAGCGGAGGCCGATCATGGCGGCGTCGGGCGAGGTGGGGAACAAGGAAGGGGGTGAATGGTGGCTAGGGTTCGCCAGGGAGAGCGGGGAGCTGCTCTTATCCCCAGCGCGGGCGCAGGCGCGGGCGCGCTGTCGACCGCACAGAGGGGGGGGGGGGGGACATGGAAGCGCGCGAGGTGCTAGACAGCGAGGCGAGGAGCAGTGCGGGAGGTGGGGGACAGCGCGGGGTGGGCTCTGGTCGGCGCTGTAGCGATAGGCTCGAGTGCACAGTAGCTACATTAGGCCTTTTCCTTTTTCTCTTTTTCTGTCTCTTTTCTTTTCTGTTTGCAAAATGTTTGGGCACCAAATGAATTTTGTAAAAAGTGTGACCTAGTCCATAAATACCAGTGCATTATACCCTAACACAAAAAACTAGTTTGGGCAAAACATCATTTCATATTTGATTTAGATTAATTAAAAGGTTATTAAATATTATTTCCAGCCACTGTTAGAGGAGGTTTGGGTTACTTAATTAATGTAATAAATGTTGGTTACAATTTTAGAATGGTCTCTGGGATATTTATCATTTAATGAACATTTTAATTTCTATGTTGAACAACTTTTATTTTCCACATTCATTTAAATTTGGATTTTGACTTAGGAGTTGAAATGCAATATGATGCTAATGATGATCATGCACTGTTAAACTTGCTGACTTGTCATTATCAAAAGTGATTACTGTCGCTAATGACATGGGGTGTTACAATTCTCCTCATCTATCAAGAATTCTCGTCCCGAGAATTAAGAGGAAGACTGAAAGAAAGCGGGGTATTCTTCGCGAAGACGATCCTCGCGTTCCCAAGTGGCTTCATCTTCAGAATGATTCGACCACTGAACCTTGAGGAATTTGATTGACTTTTGGCGAGTTCGGCGTTCAGCTTGATCAAGAACACGGATGGGATGTTCTGGATAAGACAGATCTTCCCGTAATTCAAGCACTTCATGATCCACAGCTCGAATAGGATCCTTGAAGCAGCGACGAAGTTGGGATACATGAAAGACATCATGCACTTGAGAAAGATTTGGCGGCAATTTCAATTGATATGCCACTTCTCCTCGACGGGCAAGGATACGGAACGGGCCAATGTAGCGAGGAGCTAACTTGCCTTTGATTCCGAACCGATGAGTGCCTTTCAACGGAGTGACGTGAAGGTAAGCTTGCTCGCCAGGTTGATAGACCATTTCCTGGTGCTTTCGGTCATAGTTGCTCTTCTGACGAGACTGAGCAGTTTTCAGATGTTCACGGACAAGGCGGACTTGTTCTTCTGCTTGTTGGATAATATCCGGTCCGATGAGTGAGCGTTCCCCAGTTTCTGACCAATTCAGAGGGGTTCGACACTTACGTCCATAAAGAACTTCAAATGGTGCCATCTTCAGACTAGCTTGATAGCTATTGTTGTAAGAGAATTCGGCATACGGGAGAGATTCCTCCCATTTCTTACCGAAGGAGATGACGCAATCTCGAAGCATATCTTCGAGCACTTGATTAACTCGTTCGACTTGACCCTGTGACTGAGGGTGAAAAGCGGTACTGAAGGACAGATGAGTTCCCATAGCTTCTTGGAAACTATTCCAGAATCTGGAGGTGAAGAGGCTGCCACGATCCAAACTGATCTCCAACGGAACACCGTGGAGTGACACAATTCGGGAAACATACAAGTCTGCTAACTGACTAGCAGTGATTGTCTCCTTAACTGGCAGAAAGTGAGCAACCTTGGAGAATCGGTCTATGACGACAAAAATAGCATCATGGCCCTTCTGAAATCTGGGAAAACCAGTAATGAAATCCATTTGAACCTTGTCCCATTTCCATTCAGGAATTTCAAGGGTTTGCAGAGTTCCAGCAGGCCTTTGATGTTCTGCTTTAATGCGGCGGCAAATGTCACACTCAGAAACATAACGAGCAATGTCTCGCTTCATATTAGGCCACCAGTATCTCTGACAAATGTCACGGTACATCTTTGTGCTACCAGGATGAATTGACAGAGGAGTGTCATGAGCTTCTTTCATAACGTGTTCCCTCTCATCCTTGAACTTGGGTATGAAGAGACGGTGTTGGAAAAATAGGATCCCATCCTTATCAAGATGGAATTCCGACAGCTTCCCTTTCTCGAGGTACCGCTTAATCCTTTCAACTTCAGAGTCATACTTTTGTATAATCTTAATGCTGTGTTCTAAATCTGGTTCGACAACCAGGGTATTGAGATAACCCTGTGGAACAATATGGAGGTTTAACTTACGAAGTTCTTCATAAAGGAGAGATTGTGCTTCCTGAACCATAAGGTTGCTGCAATAAGCCTTGCGACTCAAAGCATCGGCCATTATATTAGCCTTGCCAGGGGTATATGAGATATTCATATCATAATCGGCAATTGTCTCGAGCCATCTTTGTTGACGAAGGTTCAGATCTGGTTGAGTATATAAATACTTCAAACTTTGATGATCCATGTATATCTCGCAACGATTACCTAGAAGGTAATGTCGCCATAGCTTCAGGGCATAAATAACCGCAGAAAGTTCGAGATCGTGCACTGGGTAATTTTCTTCGTGAGGACGTAATTGTCGAGAGGCATAAGCAATGACTTTACGCTCTTGCATTAGGACACAGCCTAGTCCTTGACGAGATGCATCACAGTATATCACGAAATCCTTTTGGGAATCCGGGGGTGCTAGCACTGGCGCAAATGTGAACTTATCTTTCAGTGTCTGAAAGCTTTCTTGACATTTTTCTGTCCACTCAAATTTAACACCTTTGTGAAGCAGATTCGTCAATGCTTTTGCAATCTTGGAAAAGTTCTCAACGAATCGACGGCAATAACTAGCGAGTCCGAGAAAACTTCTGATTTGCTTAACATTCTTCGGGGGAGTCCAATCAAGAATAGCCTGAACTCGTTCGGGGTTAACAGCAATGCCATTCTTGGAAATCACATGACCAAGATAGGTCACTTCAGATAACCAGAATTCACATTTGGAGAATTTAGCATACAACTGATGTTCTCGTAGCTTCTCCAATACAAGCCGAAGATGTTCAGCATGTTCTTCTTCATTCTTGGAATATATAAGGATATCATCCAAATAAACCACGACAAATTTGTCGAGGTATTCCATGAAGATATAGTTCATCAACCGGGAGAAAGATGCTGGAGCATTTGTTAATCCAAATGACATGACAGTGTACTCATAAGAGCCATACCGAGTAACTAAGGCAGTCTTCGGGATATCCTCTTCACGAACACGGATCAGATGATAACCCAACCTCAAGTCGAGTTTCGAGAAGACAGAGGATCCAGCAAGCTGATCATAAAGATCATTAATTCGGGGTAGTGGGTATTTATTCTGGATTGTGGCTTGGTTAATGGGCCGGTAATCCTGAACCAATCGGTTAGTTCCATCCTTCTTCTTAACGAAGAGTGAAGGTGCTCCCCAAGCAGAGGAACTGGGGCAGATGAAACCTTTCCTAAGTGACTTGTTGATTTCTTCCTTAAGCTCGAGAAGGTGGTGCGGAGGCATCTTATAAGGATGTTTCGCAATAGGGACAGTGCCAGGCTTCAAGTCAATGACAAACTCGACAGCTCTAGCCGGGGGTATTCCTGGAAGTTCTTCCGGAAAGACGTCTGGAAAATCTCGAACGACAGGAACGTTCTCGATGCCTTCCAGAGGTGAGGCGTTCAAAGCATTCAGAACATATATCTGAGCTTCAGCGTCCCGTGTAATGCGGGCGGTATAGTTCACTATCTCATCGGAGGGGTGAAGAAGTTGGATAACTTTAGTGGCACAATTGATCGAAGCAATGTGAGCTTTCAACCAATCCATTCCGAGTATGAGGTCTATGGTGGAAGACTTCAGGATAATGGGCGAAACAAGGAATTCCAATCCCCTTAATTTCGACGGTAACGTCAGGTGCTATCACGTCAGCATGACAATGAGAAGTATAATACAACTCGGAGAGAAAGGTTAAACAAAACAATGGAAAGGAAAATGATTATCAGACTAATCGGATCAATGACAGGGAAATCGCACAGATATCCAGCTCTCCGGGTAGATGAAATTTACGAGATCCTAAGTGTCGGCGTTAGTAAAATTTATTTATCCCGAATAGAAGAGAGATCAGAGTCCCAGAGTATAGACGAGGAATAAAAGATCCTAATACCACCCAGTTGGCGACATGGGCCCGTAAGCCACATAGCCAAGTTAGTAAAATAGTTTTTCGGTTTCTAGACTCAACTTTGGCCAAGGAATTGGAAAGGGGGCTTCCCACAGGCAGTCGGCTCTGATACCAACTTGTGACGCCCCCGACTCAATCGTGCACTAATCATACACGCAAACATGCACGATCAAGCACAGAGACTCACGAGAAGATATCACAACACAACTCTAAACACAAATAAACAGAGATCTACAATATTACAGACCAGGGATCATGACGATCCGAATACATAAGTCAGTCATACAAATATTATCTGAGTACAGATATAGTTAGACAAGTTTTGCCTTAAGAAGGCTAGCATAAACAACGACTCTAGATCGAAAGGCGTTGGCCTCCTGCCTGGGAGCCTTCGATCCTACTCCTGGTCGGCTGGCTCGATCCAGTAGTACGTGCCCTCTGGACCCTCCTGTTAGTAAGCTCCTGAGGTGGCATCTGGCTCCTGGACTTCATCCTCTGATGTATCATCAAAGTGGGGTATGGGGAAAAGAGAAAGTAAAGCAACCGTGAGTACTCATCCCAAGTACTCAGCAAGCAAGGATCTATACTACATATGCAACATTATCAATAGAGAAAGGCTGTATATGTGGACTGGGCTGCAGAAATGCCAGAATAGAGAGAAGGCCTAGTCCTATCGAAGACTAGCATCTTCAAACATCTTCACAAAGCCATCATCTTGCAGCAATAGAAGAGAGTAGAATAGCATTTTATTAAGCAAACATGTTGAAGCAAAGCCTAGAGATCCTTCCTCGACTCCCAGCGAGAAAGCGATCCCGAAGCTTCAATTAAGTAACAAGTATCCAATTCAAGTAGTAGATCGGGATACACAAACTGAGCGTCCTTTACCGTAGGACCGGCTATCGACAGATCATTCATCCCTGCAGGGGTGCACTACTGTTACCCAACACGCTCGATCAACTCTGTTCGGACACACCTGCTGGGTAATGCCCGGCCTCGGAAGATCAACACGAAGCAGTGCCCTACCTAGGCTCAGCAGAGAGGCCAGCACACCGGACTAACCTATGCACCCAGAGATCTTGTGCCATCGCCCTGGGCACCCTGCGTGTTGCGTGGCTGGCCGGGGTGCAGGCGCGACACTGAACTCGTCAGTGAAGTATCCAGCCCATTCCCGGCGATCAGCCCGCACGGTGAAACATGACGTCTGATGAGCTTTCAGGAGAAACGTACATTGCAGAGGGCCCCATAACCATTATCCCGCGTGGTGGTAGTGCGTATAGGGCACGTCGACCAACTCAGATCACACACCCAAATCCAATAGGCTCATTTAGTATCAGGCGGAGACAATCAGAGTCTCTGATGCTCCGCCACAATATCACACTCGAATGCCCTTCCGGCACACCCGACATCATAGATCCCCTGCGGGTACCCATCAGGGTGGACCCGCTTGTAACAAAGGTGAAGGTAATCGTGTGGTCATAACATCAAGGGGGAAAACACGAGGAATCACCCTCGGTGGATTCCACTCGACGAAAACATCAGGGTCAACGTATGAGGCACCACCCTCGAGGTTCACACTGAGGGGTTGCACGACATAGTCGTATCGGAAGTGGAGAAGGAGGAATCACCCTCGATGACCACGACCGAACAGCTACACTGCAGAGTATTCATCAGGAGTGCGTTACGAGGTATCACCCTCGGCACTCGATAGTTCCTATGCAGAGTCGTACAACTAAGGGGAGTGTGAAGTGAGGTGTCGGTCTCTGGTCGACGATCACGTTGATCGAGTCGTCGATGATCAATCAGGGGCAACAAGGGTAAGGTGGTGGGGGTCACTGATGGTTCACTACCAACCTATACTAAACAGTTTATCATAGGCAGGTAAGGTAACAATGAACAGGTTACAACAGCAGGCTATGCATCAGAATAGGAGCATATATTAATAGTAGCAAAATCTAATGCAAGAAGGAGAAATGGAATGGGCGATATCTGGATGCTCAAGGGGGGGAGGGGGGCTTGCCTGGTTGCTCTGGCAAGAGAGAGGGGTCGTCAACGGGCTGCTTGTCTGTAGTGTAGTCGAACTCAGCTGTAGCGTCGTCGGTTTCGGCGTCTATCGAGAGAGAAGGAGGGGGAGAGAAACAATAAATTCACGGCAAAAATGCAAACAATATGCATGACATGTCTAAATGATATGCCGGGGTGTTCTACTGCCTAACTAAATGATTTAGTTTATTTAGGAACTTATTCGGATGTATTTAATTAAAGTTGGGCACTATTCATTTATTGAATTCGGTCTAAAAGTTCAATGTTCATATAGCTAGGGGCTACTGACAGGAATACGGAGGGCGTATTCGGGTTCGTATCGAAATTCTGAGCAACTTTCATATATAAATTATTTTCATCGGAGTTACGGTTTAATTTATATGATTTTCTATAGTTTTTATTAATTTCTGGAATTTAATTATTTATTTAAATTCGAATTATCCAGAACAGTAATTGATGACGTTAGCATGACCTAGGTGTGACGTCAGCAGGTCAACAGGGGCTGACCAGGGTCAACCTGACAGGTGGGGCCCACATGACATACACTATGGCTTTAATCAGAGGGGTTAAATTAACTAATTAGATTAATTAGCAGGTGGGGCCCAGCAGTCAGTGTCTGTTTAGGATTTTAATTAACTAATTATCTATTTATTTAAATTAGTTTAATTGAGTGGGGCCCGCATGTCATTGAGACAGGGGGCGGCCATGTCAGCGTTGACCCAGGTCAACGGGGTCAAACGGGCCCGCGGGTCCCCACAGTCAGTGGCACAGGGCGGGACCCACCGGTGCCACGTCGGACCGGCCGCCGAAGAGCGCTCTGGCGAGCCCGAGCGCGGCGGCGAACTCCGGCGAGCTCAGGTTTCACCTACGGTGTATCATTTTGGGCGGGGTTTGACGCGTTCGATCGGGCGGTCCACGCCGCGTGCATTGGTGGTGGTGGTGTGGCTGAAGATGGTGCGTAGCGACGGCGGCGAGCACGTCGGCTGCAACCGGACTCGGGTGGCGATGGCAAACGGCGATGCGGTCACGCACTAGTCAAACGAATGGGCTAGGAGGCACCTACGCGGCACGGCGAGCATATTGGTCACGCGCGGGTGACCAAATGGTCACCGGAGAAGCGCCGGGGACGAAACTAGGCGGCGGTGGGTTCGGGCCTCGACGGAGCAGTGGCTACGGGCGACTAGAGGGGGCAGGGGAGGGCGCATCCGGCGCAGGGGCTCACCGGCGTTGCAGAGAAGGCCCGGGGACGGCTCGGGGAAGGGCGACGGCGGCGAATCGAGGCGGTGTTCGACGGCGGCCGTAGGGGAAGAAGGCGACGCAGGCTGGTGATGCAGAGGCGTTCAGCTTTGGTTCGTTGGCGCAGGAGGCGTAGACGAGCACGACGGAGCTCGTGGACACGTCGCGGTGGCGAGGAAGTGGCGGTGGCCGCAAGCTTCAGCGGAGGCCGATCATGGCTGCGTTGGGCGAGGTGGGGAACGAGGGAGGAAGGGGGGGAATGGTGGCTAGGGTTCGCCAGGGAGAGCGGGGAGCTGCTCTTATCCCCAGCACGGGCGCAGGCGCGCTGTCGACCGCACGGAGGGGGGGGGGGCCTTGCTCGCGTGTGCGAGGTGCTCGACAGCGAGGCGAGGAGCAGTGCGGGAGGCGGGGGACAGCGCGGGGTGGGCTCTGGGCCGGCGCTGTAGCGATAGGCTCGAGTGCACAGCAGCTACATTAGGCCTTTTCCTTTTTCTCTTTTTCTGTCTCTTTTCTTTTCTGTTTGCAAAATGTTTGGGCACCAAATGAATTTTGTAAAAAGTGTGACCTAGTCCATAAATACCATTGCATTATACCCTAACACCAAAAACTAGTTTGGGCAAAACAACATTTCATATTTGATTTAGATTAATTAAAAGGTTATTAAATATTATTTCCAGCCACTGTTAGAGGAGGTTTGGGTTACTTAATTAATGTAATAAATGTTGGTTACAATTTTAGAATGGTATCTGGGATATTTATCATTTAATGAACATTTTAGTTTCTATGTTGAACAACTTTTATTTTCCACATTCATTTAAATTTGGATTTTGACTTAGGAGTTGAAATGCAATATGATATTAATGATGATCATGCACTGTTAAACTTGCTGACTTGTCATTATCAAAAGTGATTACTGTGGCTACTGACATGGGGTGTTACAATGGAGGCTCAGGGTTCCCCCACCCTCCATCGCCTCACGATCGGTTGAAGGGATGGCACCCGTGAAAGCCCTCTTATTCCGAAGCTTAGCCCGAGCCACTGCAGAAGGAAAAATCCGGCTAGAGTGGTTTTTCTAAGCCGAAGTGCATTGTACCCACTATCCTAACCCTCCATCATTGCTTTGAGATCTGTGCTTCCAATTAACTTACTACATGAAAGTTTGTCTTTTTGTAGATCAAGAGAACTTTAGAACTACAATGCGTATTTTATTTTATTTTATGGTCTAGTATACAAACGCAAGACTTCTTTTCTGAGTAAAAAAACAATATTTAATGTAGTTAAGGTGCACCAAAAATTCAAAAGTATTTTTTTTTTCGGAAAACTTTCGATCAATTCATCTTCAATCATGGTAATACAACAAACATCAGACATAATAAAAAATACATCCAGATTTGTAGACCACCTAGCGACGACAACAAGCATTGAAGCGAATCGAAGGCGCGCCACCGTCATCGCCCCTCCCTCAATAGACCATAACGAAACTTGTAGTAGAAATCGGGAAGTCGTCATGCTAAGACCACATTGGACAAGCGCACCAAAACAGTAACCAACACTGATGAAGAGATGCATAGATCGGAAGGATCCAATCTAAAGACACATGAATGTAGATCGGATACGAGTAGATCCACCAAAGACAACCACTGACCAAATCCTCTTAGGTCCACCGGAGGCACATCTCCGCACATCCTCCAGCGCTGCTAGACGCACCAACGGAAGATGGGCTAGGCGGGAAGAACCTTATTCCATCTTGAGGGAGACGCCGACATCTCGTCTTTCTGAGGACACAAGCCCTAGAAAACTAAAAGAAACATCTAAAAATAAAGCCCTCCCGCCGGCAATGGCCGGGATCCACGGGAGACGAGGCGGACCGGCGACTCATATTGTAGTTACAGATTTGCTATTTCACATTTAGATATGAAATAGTTATCTCACATCTAAATTGTTCACCACATGATTAAAAGACTGGAAATTCGTGCAAATTGTTTGATCGCTCGCGCTGATCGGGCGTTGCTTGTGGGCTGTTTTTCACGTGCGTCCATGCTTGTTTTTGTATGTACGTCTGCGTTAGAAAGTGGAGCTTTTTTGTGTTGTTTTTTCATGTGGGTTGGAGGCAGAATGTGACGAGCATCTGTCTATGATGGCGAACCGGATCACAGTGAGCCTTTTCGTCAGTTTCTTTTTATTTTCTATTTTTATTTATTTTTTCTTTTATTTCTTTTTCCATTCAGATGTGATATAGTTGTCTCACATTTATTTCATCCACTGTTGGATTGTTTGTCTTTACTAGTAAATGCGCACGTGCAACGCACGTTAATATTTAGGCAATATATTAATTGCACGTGGATATTAGGTATGTTATTAATTGTGTGTTAATCCTGTGATTAGTGCAATATTTCGTATGATATTAATTACATGTAAAACACGTTTAACGCTCGCCATTGGAGCAGTCTAGGTCGTTGGATTGACTTAGTTCGATGGCCGAGATTGATTGAATCTGCCCCTTTAGGTCTTTTTATATTGATATAGAAAAATTGCAACCCGTTGTCCCGTGTGAGGTTGTCTCGCGTCGCAGTGTCGCACCCAATAGGCTGTTGTACTTTGCCAGGCGAGTTGCGGTTGTCTCGCGTCGCAGGGTCTCAAGTCGGTTGGTTGTTTGGGCCTTGTCTAGCGTCGTTATGCGTTGCTGTTTTTCTGTTGACCCCAATCGTGCGTCGATGTTGCTTGTCCGACTTCTTTTTTATTGTAACGTGAGCCGTGTCAAACTTTTCTTAAGTGTTTGTCGTTTTCCTATGTCACTGTCGTTAGACACTCTATTTCTCACCTCACTTCGTCTTTTCGTCCAGCAAAGAGCCTTATGAGCACAAAGGGTCGACACGCAAGGGATGCGAGTGCACGGTGATGCGGTGAGTGTTCTAGGATTGTTGTGAATCTTTTATCCTTATTTTTTTTCATCTATGAATATGTCCATTTGTTTACACCAAACTCAACCCGGTTACATTTCTTTTTTTACGTGAAACTCAACTGACTAAGTTGCATGTCTGTCCTCGACATACAACTCACCCGACGCAGTTGCATGTCTATCTTGACCTAAAACTCATCCGAACCTAACTAATTTTTTTTTTCATTTATTTTTTAAAGTTCATGATTTTTTTAATTTATGTTTTGAATTTTTATAGTTCTACTTTTCCATTTCTTTTTTTTATTTTTATTTTTTATTTTTTAAAATTTATGTTTTTCTTAACAAATTTAGCAATGTCACATCTAAGTTCCTGACCGTTCAACCTATTTTCTTTTAGATGTTGTGCAAAACTTGATCGTGGGTTATTTTGTCACGTGTGTCCCTTGTCTCGCCGTACGTCTTGTGTCCACTTCTCATCTTGTTCGCATGTGCATATTTTTCTGGGCTAAGCGTGAACACCGGCCCCATTTCTTTTTGGCCTACATGGTATAAGTTGAAGATGCGAGTTCATGGTTGCCTCCTCAGTTCCACTCGCCATTGTCTCTCTTTCATTCTCTCTTATCTTTGAGTAGAGCTGACGTGAGCAAGAAGGAGGGAGTCAACTAGGGGATCAATCTTTGTCCTCGCGACGAAGAAGATGGCAGCTAGTGATGATGCGATTAGTAATCTCAGATCCATTTTTTCTCTTTTCGCCCTATTTTTTATCAAGGGGTTATGTTGATGTCTACTACACAACTTGTTCTTGTAGACTCGTGTTGGACCTCCAAGCGCAGAGTTTTGTAGGACAGTAGCAAATTTTCCTCAAGTGAATGACCTAAGGTTTATCAATCTGTGGGAGGTGTAGGATGAAGATGGTCTCTCTCAAACAACCCTGCAACCAAATAATAAAAAGTCTCTTGTGTCCCCAACACACCCAATACAATGGCAAATTGTATAGGTGCACTAGTTCGGCGAAGAGATGGTGATAAAAGTGTAATATGGATGGTAGAAATATATTTTTATAATCTGAATAAATAAAAACAGTAAGGTAGCAAGTGATAAAACGGAGCACAAACGGTATTGCAATGCTTGAAAATGAGGCATAGGGTCCGTACTTTCGCTAGTGCAATCTCTCAACAATGCTAATATAATTGGATCATATAATCATCCCTCAACGTGTGATGAAGAATCACTCCAAAGTTCTTATCTAGCGGAGAACATAAGAATAAATTGTTTATAGGGTACGAAACCACCTCAAAGCTATTCTTTCTGATCGATCTATCCAAGAGTTCGTACTAAAATAACACCAAAGCAAATTCAGATTCGTAATGCTCAATCCAACACAAAGAACCTCAAAGAGTTCCCCAAGATTTCTACCGGAGAAACAAAGACAAGAACATGCATCAACCCCTATGCATAGATTACCCCAATGTCACCTCGGGAATCCGCGAGTTGATTGCCAAAACATATATCTAGTGAATCAATATAATACCCCATTGTCACCACGGGTATTCGTATGCAAGGCATATATCAAGTGCTCTCAAATCCATAAAAGTATTCAATCCGATAAAACGAAATCTCAAAGGGAAAACTCAATTCATCACAACAAGATAGAGAGGGGAAAACACCATATGATCCGACTATATTAAACAAGCCCGCGATACATCAAGATCGTGACATCTCAAGAACACGAGAGAGAGAGATTAAACACATAGCTACTGGTACAAACCCTCAGCCCCGAGGGTGGACTACTCCCACCTCATCATGGTGGCCGCCGGGATGATGAAGATGGCCACCGGTGATGATTTCCCCCTCCGGCAGGGTGCCGGAACGGGGTCTAGATTGGTTTTTCATGGCTACAGAGGCCTGTGGTGGCGGAACTTCTGATCTAGGGCTACCCCTGAGGGTTTTGAAATATTTGACAATTTATAGGGCGAAGAGGGGGTACGGGAGGCCACCGAGGTGGGCACAACCCACCGGGGCGCGCCTGGGGGCCCAGGCGCGCCCTGGTGGGTTGTGCCCCCCTCGGGGCACCCCCCAGGTGCTGCTCTGGCCCATTGGATGTCTTCTGGTCCATAAAAAATTCACAAAAAGCTTCGCGGTGTTTGGACTCCGTTTGATATTGATTTCCTGCGATGTAAAAAACAAGCAAAAAATAGCAACTGGCACTGGGCACTGGGTCAATAGGTTAGTCCCAAAAAATGATATAAAGTTACTATAAAATGATTGTAAAACATCCAAGAATGATAATATGACAGCATGAATACTTCATAAATTATAGATACGTTGGAGACGTATCATATGTGATTTTGTGATTTTCATCGAGTGATCTTTTTTGTCCTAGTTGCAACCCTACCCCTGACATGCAATTCGGCCACCTTTTATGTCCTAGTTGCAAGTCCATCCCACGATACGCAACTGGGTCTGATCCTTTTTTGTCCTAGCTGCAAGCGTACCCTCTCAACATGCAACAGGGGGTCCGACCCTTTTTGTCCCACTTGCAACTCCACCTCCAACATGTAATTTCGGGCCTGCCTTTTTTGTTGTCCAAGTTGCAAGTCCATTGTCGACATGCAACCGGTTCTATTTCCTAGTTGCAAGTGCACCCTTGATATGCAACTAGGGGGCGACCCACTTTTGTCTCCATTTGCGACTCCACCCTCAACATGCAATTGCGGGGCCGCTTTTTTTCCTAGTTGCAAGTCCACCCTCGACAAGCAACATTGGGGCGGAGGAAACCATTTTTGTCCCAGTTCCAACTCCACTCCCGACATGCTATTGTGCCCGTTTTTTCCTATTTGCAAGTCCATCCTTGATAGGCAACTATGGGGGGGGGGGGGGGGGGAGCCCACTAGTAGAAAAACTACTTTACGCGAGCCACATTAGTCCCGGTTTGTAAACGGACCGGTACTAATGTGACCATTAGTGCCGGTTCCAACGGCTAGGGGGGCGGGAATCATTAGTCCTGGTTCGTGTTGAACCTCTAGTACTGGTTCGTGACACGAACCGGGACTAAAGGGGTGGTGGCAGGCTGGTGTCAGGCTGGGGCCCCACTAGCACCTTTAGTCTCGGTTCATGACACAAACCGGGACTAGAGGCTACCCTTTAGTCCCGGTTTGTGTCACGAACCAGGACTAAAGATGCTCCTATATAAACCCTTCGTCGAGCCCACGAGCTCTCTATTCTTCCCCTTTCCTCTCCTCTGTTCTTTCCCTCTTGCTCGAGCTCATCCTCCATTTTTGCCAAAATTTGTCAAGATTTGAAGGCACCCCATCCATCCAAGTGTTCACAAAGGTTAACAACTTTGTCCTTTCATCTCTCATTGCTAGATTAGCTCTTGCAAAGCTCTATAAGTATAGTGATTTGTGGGTTTTAGTTTGGGAGTATTTATATGTGGTAGTTTATTTGATTTATATGCAATTTGAGCTCAAATTAACTTCTTAGTTTGCATATGTAGGTGTGTTTTACTTAGTGCCTTCCCGTCCCCGTCCTAACCACCGTCGATCGCCCGCACCGTCCCGTCTCTGGCACCACCTTGGTGAGCCTCTTGTTCTTATCCTTTTTATTAAAAAAAATCATGTTTGTGTGATTTAGATAGTTACATGTATAATTTTCTTACCCGTACGTTGTTTGTTATACATAGTGGCATGGTTTTGATATCTGTCCCCGTCGGCCCTCGTCCGGTTTATGATACGGATGTGGTATATTCTCTTTTATAACTATTTGTTGCATTTCGTGTTTATGACAAATTATGCCCATCAAGTTGACATAGATATTTTTATCTAGGAGGTATGTGAACCAGAAATTCCAACCGACCCTCTTGTCGAAAGATTAAATTTAGTTGAAAAAGAAAACAATTACTTGAAGAAAAAATTAAAAAGAATTGAGGAGGATAAGATGGAATTGGAGTTGCATGTTGCCGATGTCGTCGATGATCACGAGATCAAGATGGATAAAATGCGCTTGAAGATTAGAAAGATTAGAAAGTATGCCATTAATAGTGAGGCTTGGTATCATTATGCTATTGGACCAATTGTTACCTTAGTTGCGATTGTAACACCCCTATATAAAAGCCACTGTGATCGTCTACTAATAATGCCATGTCACTTTTATTTGCAGTGCCTAATCACATTGGTTAAAGATTAAATTCAATTCCCTCTCCAAAAATCAACTCAAATTCAAAAGTGCAAAATAAAGTTGCTCAAAACTTGTGGGAAAAATGTTCACCTTTTAGCAAATAATCTAAAACTATTTGCTCTTAAGGAACACAACATCACCATCAAATCTACATGGGTCTATGCATTTTAACAGAGCCAAAACAGCACCTAAAAATGCCCTATTCATTTTTGAATAAATTCAAATGTATTCCAAAAATGCCCAAACTTTTTGTGGCAGTGTTGGATATTGCAATACACTGGTGTGAACTAGTTTCACATTTTTGCAAACTCATCTGATAGCTCACAAAAATACAAAAGCCTGCTGTTTATTTAAAACAGAAAAGAAAATAGAAAGAGCCACTATGCACTGGGCCTAAGTGCACTGTGCCCCGAATCCAGTCCAGCCGGCCCATCTCTCTCCTCCCGCTCTCTCTCCTTCGTCGTGTCGCTGTCCCTGTGGCTGGGCGCACGCGCACCGGCGAGCTGCCGACACGGCGACGCCCGCCGACACCCGCGAGGAGATAAGGTCGAGGCCGTTCAACCCCCCTGGCCTCCTCCACCATTTTCCCCTTCTCCCTCGCTCGCTCTTCGCCTCTTTTCCACCTCAGATCCATCGCCCGAGCGCCGCCGTTGTCATGGCCCCGTCCTAGCCGCGGCCACCGTCTACCGCGCGACCAGCTGAGCAGCTCAGAAGATCCGCCAGCCTCTCCATCTTCTCCTGGAGCTTTCAGGCGAAGCCGGGGAGGCCTGTATCGACGCCTGCGACCGATCCCCTTTTCGGCTACCATGCGCCGTCGCCGTTCAACTCCGGCGTCGTCCTGCGCTACTAAGCTCCCGAAGGCCTCCGTGCGCCGCTCGTTGAGCACCCACACCCCTTCTCCTTCCCCTAGGCGCTCGCGTAGCTCTCCTAGCTAGCTGCTGCACTGTCGCCGCCATGACCGAGCTATGCTCGCCGTCGTTGAGCTCCATGCTCACCCACTGGTACGCCTCGAGCTCGTTCGAGTGCGTCACCATGTTCAGTGGGTCACTAGGAGCCCGTAGCACCGATCCATTCATCTGAACGAGCACCGCTGCTACTGGCACATCGAAGCCGTGGCTCTGGCCACCGCCGCGAGCTCGCTTCCGGCGAGCTCGTTCCTCCCCGCGATCAGCCGCCCGCGCCACTCGATGCGCGCCATCCCTAGCTCTCGATAGGGCCAAACGGCGCCTCGAATGGCTGCCTGTGGGCGAAATCCGCACGTCGCCGCCGTCTCTGTTGCTCGCCGGAGCAACTCCGACACGCGCTGGCGTTCAAACGACGGTGGGGCGCGCGCGCCAGTCATTAACAGTTAACCCCGCCACTAACAACCACTGACTGGTGGGTCCGGGTACTGTAGCGTTTAGGATTAGTGTTAATTAACAGCTAACTAAATGACTCACTGACAGATTGGGCCCACGTCTTAATTAGGTTAATTAGATTAGTTTAAACGCTGTTAAATTAACCAGAGGCTGACTACTGGGTCCCACTGGACCCAGTTGACCAGTCAATGCTGACTGGCCTGGCTCCAGTTAATGACATGTGGGTCCCATTGGACCCACAGGTCAGGGTTGACCCTGGTCAGCGAGTCTGTTGACTGCTGACGTCATCCCCACGCAATGCTGATGTCATAATTCCTTTTCTAATAATATAGCTAATTCTAGAAAAATACTTTAATCTTTAAAAATCCGTAGAAAATAAACCGTAGCTCGAATCGAAAAACTTTGTACATGAAAGTTGATCAGAACGACGATACAAAGATGACCGTGTTATCTGTTTCCGTGTCGGGACCCTCTATGGAGGTGAACCCGCAACTTTGAGGCCGTATCCGGTAGATGAATAGTGCATATACACCGGTTAATAAATCCAACTTAAATCCTAAAATAACTTATATGACTTAGACATGTTTTTAGGCAAGCCTGCACTACATGTTAGCGTAGCCTTCTCTGTGTTGCATATGTTTGTTGTGTACTTATCTGTTTCCTTCCCCTCTTCTCTCTCGATAGAGCCCGGTACCGACGCAGTCACCGAGACCGACGCAGCTCCGGTGATTGGCTACCCTACTGACGACCCTGCCTTTGCCGCCGAGCAACCAGGCAAGCCCCCCCCCCCCCTTGAGCATCCCGATATCGCCCATTCTAATCTCTCCGGCTTGCATTAGATTTTTGTTACTGTTACTGTTTGCTCCTAATCTGATGCATAGCCTGCTTTTATAACCTGCATATTGTTACCTTACCTGCCTATTTCAAACTGCTTTGTATAGGCTAGTTAGTGACCCATCGAGGGTGATTCCTCCGAGTTTACCTTGACAGATACATCGAGTAGGAATCCAACAAGGTTGATACCTCAGATTCCCTTGATGATATGGACACACGGATACTTGGATCTTACAACTAATACTTGGAAAGGCAGGTCGACACTGAGGGGTACCCGCGAATGATGGGAAGTTACCCGTGATATATTTACGAGGCGCGGCCGGGCATTCTTAGCCCTGGCAGCAAGTCCTCGAGATGGGGCGACAGGGTCACATCGATCGTGAGTCTCTGCTTGTTACCGCAAGCCCCTAGTCCTCTAACGATTTGGATATTTGACCGAGCAGGCCTACGGCCTGATAGCACTAACCATCACGTGGGAATAGTTATGGGCACTCTGCATCGTAGCATCAGCCGAAAGCTCTGTCAGACGTCCAGTTCAGCAGTGCGGTACGGTCGGATCGTGCCGGCCATTTGAGGCGGTGCTGGTATCGACCCTACTCGCAATGACACAGAGTGCACAGGGCGATGGCCCAAGACCCCTGAGCGCTTAGGAGGTAGACCGGCGGGGACCTCTCTGCTGAGCTCTAGGTAGGGTTGCGGTGTGTCGTTTGGCCGAGGCCAGGCATGACCCAGAAAGTGTGTCCGGCCGGAGTTAAGCGAGCGTGGTGGGTAAGTTGGTGCACCCCTACAGGGAAGAAAACATCTATCGATAGCCGGTTCTACGGTAAAGGACACTCGGAGTTGTATCCCGATCAATACAACTAGAACTTGTGATGATAACTGGTTATGATGGCTCTGGGATCGCTTTCTCGCAGGGAGTCGAGGAAGGATCTCTGGGTGAGGTTGTTACTTGACACAACCACTATTACATATTGTACTTATCTACTCTCTTCTATTGCTGCAAGACCGCTGAAGATGCTAGTCTTTGATAGGACTAGGCCTTCTCTCTATTCTGGCATTTCTACAGCCCAGTCCACATATACAGCCTCCCTTTGATAATGTTGCATATGTAGTGTAGATCCTTGCTTGCTGAGTACTTCGGATGAGTACTCACGGTTGCTTTGCTTTCTTTTCTCCCCATATCCAATTGATGCAACCAGATGACGGAGCCCCTGAGACAGCTGCCCCAACGACGACTACCACTACTACCCCGAGGGTGGAGAATGCTATGAGTTGGCCGACGACCAGGAGTAGGATCGGAGGGTCCTAGGCAGGAGGCCTGCGCCTTTTCGATCATAGTGTTTTCGTTTGCCCCGCCATCTTAAGGCTTATCTGTTTCTCTTTTATATCTATACTCAGATATCTGATGCTTCCGCTGACGCTTGTAATCGAGCTTATCTATTCGAGCCCTCGAGGCGCCTGGCTTGTAATATAAAGCTTGTATTATTTTAATTTGTGTTTAGAGTTGTGTTGTGATATCTTCAAGTGAGTCCTTAGGCTTGATCATGTGCATTTGCGTGTATGATTAGTGCAGGATTGAGACGGGGGCGCCACAGGTTGGTATCAGAGCCGACTGCCTCTAGGAATCCCCCTTTCCAACTCCTTGGCCGAAGTGGAGTCTAGTGGTCCAAAACTGTTTTACTAACATGGCTGTGTGGCTTACGGGCCCACGTCGCCAATTGGGTGGTATTAGGATCTTTTACTCCTCGATCTTTACTCTGGGACTCTGATCTCTCTTCTATTCGGGTTAAAATTTTTCTGACTCCAACATTAGATTCTCGTGATCGCATTCACCCGGAGTTCTGAAATTATTCCCCCTTGATTCAAGATTGTGGGCCAGGTTCTGCTTATAGGATCCTTTTATCGAGGGCACCCTGTGTTGTCACTTGCAGATTCTTCGCTCCAACAGTTTTCTCCGACGTTGACGTAGCCTTTGCTATGTCTCGTTGTGTACTTCCTTACCGCGTGCCTGCGCGCCGCCTAGCTTGTCTAGCTGCGTGCGTTTCCGAACTCCTACCGCCATTTGTGACCAACTCCGTTCATCGTTCTGAATGTTTGTAATGACTACTGATATGCACCTGATGCCTTCTTGTTCATTTTCCATGCTACATCATGAACTCCTTACACATGCAGTTGTTATTGCTAAACTGCCCCTGTTGATTTGGCAGGATGGCTGACGATCCTCCACATCCACCCTATATTGCCGCAATGATGCAGCAGTTTGAATTGAACCGTCAGCTCAACGAGAGTCTGGTAAGACGTTTGGAACGCAATGATGCTCGTCAAGAGCCTGGACCGATCTCACTGTCAGAATTTGTGCGCCTCAATCCATCTGTTTTCCGCAACTCCACCAATCCTTTGGATGCTGAGGATTGGCTTCATGACATTCTGTTTGAAATGGAGTCAGCTAATGTGGCCCCTGACAGTTACGTCACCTTTGCGACATTTCACTTCAAGGGTCCCGCTGCTCAATGGTGGGAAAGCCACAAGGATATGTTGCCTGCAGAGACTGTAACCACTTGGCTGGAATTTCAGTTAGCCTTTCGTGCACGGTACATTCCTCCAGGTCTGATCGACCAGAAGAAGCAGGAGTTCCGCAAACTCTCACAGGGCACAAAGACTGTGGATGAATACCAGAGGAAATTTCTCAAATTATCCCGCTATGCTAAAGATGATGTCGACACTAACGCTTGTAAGCAGGAGAAATTCCGTGAAGGACTGCGTTCCGATTTACAGCTCGCACTTCTTGTCCTTGATTGTGAGGACTTTGCGACGCTTGTCAGTCAAGCCTACCGAGTTGAAACTGGTCTGGCTAAATACCAGGAGTCGCTCAAACGCACTCGTGATGTTGGCTCATCCTCGGGTCAGCCTGTTCAGAAACGTCGAGTCTGGATCCCGCACAATGTTTATCACCGACCTGCTCCAACACCAAGGCCATCATATGTTGCACCTCGTCTGCCTTCACCGCCGAGACAGCTAACAGTTCAGGGTGGACAGCCTAATGCTATGGCAACTCCTCAGGTTGCACCACGTCCTCCTGTTGGTCGTAAGAAGAGCTGTCGAAACCGCCGATTCAGGAACCGTAATATCATACCGGCTGCTATTGTAATTGGCCATGTCAATCATGTCGATGCTGAAAAGGCCCTAAGGAACCAACAATTGTGATGGGTACCCTTCGTGTTAATGCAATGCCAGCTTCTGTTCTCTTTGATTCAGGAGCATCACATGCTTTTGTGTCCCAACAATTTGCTCAGTTGCATGGGCTAGGCATGGAAGAATTACCCACTCCTCTAGCGGTTCAATCTCCGGGGTCCAAGTGGCAAACCTCAATGGTAAGCCACCACAACCACATCGAGATTGGAGTTCTACTTTTTCCGGCTTCCCTCGTTGTGCTCGGACCATCTAACATTGATATCATTCTTGGTATGGAATGGTTGACAGCGCATAAGGCTCTGATTGATTGTGCTACTAAAACAGTCCAGCTCACTCATCCTTCTGGCCAGACAGTCAAATACTCAGCTCGGACAGTTCAGAATGCCGAGAATCAGATATATGTTCTGAATGCATTGAATGCTTCACCTCTTGAAGGCATCGAGAATGTTCCAGTTGTCCGTGAATTTCAGGATGTCTTTCCGAAAGAACTTCCAGGAATTCCCCCTGTTAGAGCTGTCGAGTTTGTCATCGACTTGAAGCCTGGCACTACCCCTATTGCGAAGCGTCCTTATAAGATGCCTCAGCACCACCTTCTTGAACTTAAGGAGGAAATCGACAAGTCACTTAAGAAGGGTTTCATCCGCCCCAGTTCTTCTGCTTGGGGAGCACCTTTCCTCTTTGTCAAGAAGAAGGATGGTACGAATCGATTGGTTCAAGATTATCGATCAGTCAACCAAGCAACGATTCAGAACAAGTATCCGCTTCCCAGAATCAATGATCCGTATGATCAACTAGCTGGTTCCTCAGTATTCTCTAAGCTTGATTTGAGATTGGGATACCACCAAATCCGAGTTCGTGAAGAGGATATTCCGAAGACAGCCTTCGTTACTCGATATGGTTCTTACGAGTACACTGTCATGTCCTTCGGCTTAACCAATGCTCCAGCAACCTTCTCCCGGTTAATGAACTACATCTTCATGGATTATCTCGACAAATTCGTTGTGGTTTATCTAGATGATATTCTGGTGTATTCGAAGAATGAAGAAGAACATGTTGAACATCTTCGCCTTGTACTGGAGAAGTTGCGTGAACACCAACTGTATGCCAAGTATTCCAAATGCGAGTTCTGGTTATCTGAAGTGACATATCTCGGCCATGTAATTTCCAGAGATGGCATTGCCATTAACCCAGAACGAGTTCAGGCTATTCTTGAATGGACTCCAGCGAAGAATGTCAAGCAAGTCAGAAGTTTTCTCGGCCTTGCAAGCTATTGCCGTCGCTTTGTCGAGAATTTCTCAAAGATTGCTAAGCCTTTGACTGATCTACTTCACAAAGGTGTTAAGTTTGAGTGGACAGAAAAATGTCAGGAAAGTTTTCAAACACTCAAAGACAAGCTGACATCTGCCCTAGTACTTGCTCCTCCAGATTCTGTGATCTATTGTGACGCATCCTGTGAAGGATTAGGCTGTGTCCTAATGCAAGAGCGTAAAGTGATTGCTTATGGCTCTCGACAGTTGCGTCCACATGAAGAGAACTATCCAGTGCATGATCTAGAACTAGCTGCTGTCATCTATGCATTGAAGTTGTGGCGACATTACCTCCTCGGTAATCGCTGCGAGATCTACACGGATCATAAAAGTCTGAAGTACTTGTTCACTCAGCCATCTCTGAACCTCCGTCAGCAAAGATGGATGGAGACCATTACGGACTATGATTTGGGTATTTCTTATACCCCTGGCAAGGCTAATGTAATGGCTGATGCATTGAGCCATAAATCCTATTGCTGTGAACTTGAAGTTCAACTAGAGCAACCACTTCTGTATGAAGAGCTTCGAAAGCTAAATATCGAGATAGTTCCTCAAGGATATCTAAAAACCTTGGTTGTTGAACCAGACCTTGAGAAGGCCGTTAAGAGTGCGCAAGCTAAAGATGCTAAAGTTGATCTGATGAAGAAAGATCTTCACCTGGAAAAGTACAGGGATTTCTCGCTGTCTGAAGATGGAACCTTGTACTTCAGAGACCGCATTGTCGTACCTCACTTCGAGCTTATGACTGACAAGGTCATGAAGGAGGCACATGATACACCACTGTCTATTCATCCGGGTAGCACCAAAATGTATCGTGATCTTCGTCAAAGGTACTGGTGGTCCAAAATGAAGCAGGATATTGCTCGATATGTTGCTGAATGTGATGTGTGTCGTCGCGTTAAAGCAGAACATCAGAAGCCTGCTGGAATTCTGCAACCGCTTCCTATTCCTCTATGGAAATGGGATAAAGTTCAAATGGATTTCATTACTGGCCTTCCCAAGTCGCAGAAGGGTCACGATGCTATTCTTGTCGTCGTCGACCAACTTTCAAAAGTTGCACACATTCTGCCTGTCAAAGAGACGATCACTGCTAGTCAGTTAGCAGAATTATATATCTCCAGAATTGTATCACTCCACGGTATTCCGAAGGAGATCAGTTCGGACCGTGGTGGTCTTTTCACCTCAAAGTTCTGGAAAGTTTCCAAGAAGCTATGGGAACTCATATTACCTGGAGTTCAGCTTATCACCCCCAATCCCAAGGCCAAGTTGAGCGAGTTAATCAAGTACTTGAAGACATGCTTCGGGCTTGTGTTATATCATTCGGTAAGAAATGGGAAGAATCTCTCCCATATGCCGAATTCTCCTATAACAACAGCTATCAAGCCAGCTTGAAAATGGCCCCATTCGAAGTACTTTATGGACGTAAGTGTCGAACCCCTCTGAATTGGTCAGAAACTGGGGAACGGCCGCTCGTGGGTCCGGATATTATCCAACACGCCGAAGAGCAAGTCCTATTGTCCGAGAAAATCTCAAGGCGGCTCAGGACCGCCAGAAGAGCAACTATGATCACAAACGATGGGGCTTGACCTATCAACCAGGTGATCAAGCTTATCTTCGTGTCACTCTTATGAAGGGCACTCGTCGTTTCGGAATCAAGGGCAAGTTAGCTCCACGCTACATCGGTCCCTTTCGCATTGTGGCTAGACGTGGACAGGTGGCATATAAATTGGAGTTGCCGCCACAATTCTCTCATATCCACGACGTCTTGCATGTGTCGCAACTTCGTAATTGCTTCAAGGAATCTCCGCACCGAGCAGTGGATCATGAATTGCTCGAATTACAAGATGATCTTTCTTATAAGGAGCATCCGATCCGCATTCTAGATGAGGCTGAACGTCGGACTCGTCAGAAGATGACCAAGTTCCTGAAAGTGCAGTGGTCGAATCATACTGAAGATGAAGCCACTTGGGAATGCGAGGATCAGCTTCGCAAGGAATATCCCGACCTCTTTCCTTCTACCTCCTAAATTCTCGGGACGAGAATTTCTTTTAGAGGAGGAGAATTTGTAACACCCATGTGTAGTAGCCACTGTGATCATCTGCTAATAATGCCAAGTCACTTTTATTTGCAGTGCCTAATCACATTGGTTAAAGATTCAATTAAATCCCTCTCTGAAAATCAACTCAAATTCAAAAGTGCAAAATAAAGTTGCTCAAAACTTGTGGAAAAAATGTTCACCTTTTAGCAAATAATCTAAAACTACTTGTTGTTAAGGAACACAACATCGCCATCAATTCTAAATGGGTCTATGCATTTTAATAGAGCCAAAACAGCACCTAAAAATGCCCTATTAATTTTTGAATAAATTCAAATAGATTCCAAAAATGCCCAAACTTTTTGTGGCAGTGTTGGATATTGCAATACACTGGTGTGAGCTAGTTTCACATTTTTGCAAACTCATCTGATAGCTCACAAAAATGCAAAAGCCTGCTGTTTATTTAAAACAGAAAAGAAAATAGAAAGAGGCACTGTGCACCGGGCCTAAGTTCACAGTGCCCCGAATCCAGTCCAGCCGGCCCATCTCTCTCCTCCCGCTCTCTCGCCTTCGTCGTGTCGCCGCCCCGTGGCTGGGCGCGCGCGCACCAGCGAGCTGCCGACCCGGCGACGCCCGCCGACACCCGCGAGGAGATAAGGCCGAGGCCGTTCAACCCCCCTGGCCTCCTCCACCATTTTCCCCTTCTCCCTCACTCGCTCCTCACCTCTTTTCCCCCTCAGATCCATCGCCCGAGCGCCGCCATCGCCATGGCCCCGTCCTAGCCGCGGCCACCATCGACCCCGCGACCAGCTGAGTAGCTCAGAAGCTCCGCCAGCCTCTCCATCTTCTCCTGGAGTTTTCAGGCGAAGCCGAGGAGGCCTGCATCGACGCCTGCGACCGATCCCCTTTTCGGCTTCCATGCGCCGTCGCCGTTCAACTCTGGCGTCGTCCTATGCTACTAAGCTCCCGAAGGCCTCCATGCGCCCCTCGGTGAGCACCCGCACCCCTTCTCCTTCCCCTAGGCGCTCGCGTAGCTCTCCTAGCTAGCTGCTGCACTGTCGCCGCCATGACCGAGCTCTGCTCGCCGCCGTTGAGCTCCATGCTCACCCACTGGTACGCCTCGAGCTCGTTCGAGCGCGTCACCATGTTTAGTGGGTCACTAGGAGCGCGTAGCATCGATCCATCCATCCGAACGAGCACCGCAGCTACTGGCACATCGAAGCCATGGCTCCGGCCACCGCCGCGAGCTCGCTTCCGGCGAGCTCGTGCCTCCCCGCAATCAGCCGCCCGCACCACTCGATGCGCGCCATCCCTAGCTCTCGATAGGGCCAAATGGCGCCTCGAATGGCTGCCTGTGGGCGAAATCCGCACGTCGCCGCCGTCTCTGTTGCTCGCCGGAGCAACTCTGACACGCGCCGGCATTCAAACGATGGTTGGGCCCGCGCGCCAGTCATTAATAGTTAACCCCGCCACTAATAGCCACAGACTGGTGTGTCCAGGTACTGTAGCGTTTAGGATTAGTGTTAATTAATAGCTAACTAAATGACTCACTGACAGATTGGGCCCACGTCTTAATTAGGTTAATTATATTAGTTTAAACGCTGTTAAATTAACCAGAGGTTGACTACTGGGTCCCACTGGGCCCAGTTGACCAGTCAATGCTGACTGGGCTGGCTCCAGTCAATGACATGTGGGTCCCACTGGACCCACAGGTCAGGGTTGACCCTGGTCAGCAAGTCTGTTGACTGCTGACATCATCCCGACGCAATGCTGATGTCATAATTCATTTTTTGATAATATAGCTAATTCCAGAAAAATACTTTAATCTTTAAAAATCCGTAGAAAATAAACCGTAGCTCGAATCGAAAAACTTTGTACATGAAAGTTGATCAGAACGACGATACGAAGCTGACCGTGCTATCTGTTTCCGTGTCGGGACCCTCTACGGAGATGAACCCGCAACTTCGAGGCCGTATCCAGTAGTTGAATAGCGCATATATATATCGGTTAATAAATCCAACTTAAATCCTAAATTAACTAATATGACTTAGACATGTTTTTAGGCAACCCTGCACTGCACGTTAGCGTAGCCTGCTCTGTGTTGCATATGTTTGCTGTGTACTTATCTGTTTCCTCCCCCTCTTCTCTCTCGATAGAGCCCGCTACCGACGCAGTCTCCGAGACCGACGCAGCTCCGGTGATGGCTACCCTACTGACGACCCTGCGTTTGCCGCCGAGCAACCAGGCGAGCCCCCCCTCCCCCCTTGAGCATCCCGATATCGCCCATTCTAATCTCTCCTGCTTGCATTAGATTTTGCTACTGTTACTTTTTGCTCATAATCTGATGCATAGCCTGCTTTTGTAACCTGCTTATTGTTACCTTACCTGCCTATTTCAAACTGCTTAGTATAGGCTGGTTAGTGACCCATCAGAGACCCACTTTGACCCAACTGCCCCGCTGGATTATCTGAAGACCCGATCAACGGGATCGAAGACCAGGCCCCGGCACTGCACTTCACCCCCTTAGTTGTACGACACTACTGGGTTACTATCGAGTGTCAAGGGTGATACCTTGTTAGCACTTCTGATGTTAACCTTGTAGGTTAGTTCATCAGTTGTGGTCCTCGAGGGTGATTCCTCCTTCACCACTCCCGTTAACGACGTTGTCGTGCAACATCTCGAGTGTGAACCCATCGAGGGTGATTCCTCCGAGTTCACCTTGACAGATACATCGAGTAGGAATCCAACGAGGGTGATACCTCAGATTCCCTTGATGATATGGACACACGGATACTTGGACCTTACAACTGATACTTGGAAAGGCGGGTCGAACCTAAGGGGTACCCGCGAATGATGGGAAGTTACCCGTGAGATATTTATGAGGCACGGCCGGGCATTCTTAGCCCTTGCAGCAAGTCCTCGAGATGGGGCGACGGGGTCACATCGATCGTGAGTATCTGCTCGTTTCCGCAAGCCCCTAGTCATCTAACGATTTGGATATTTGATTCGAGCAGGCCAACGGCCTGATAGCACTAACCATCACGTGGGAATAGTTATGGGCACTCTGCATCGTAGCATCAGCCGAAAGCTCTGTCAGACGTCCAGTTCAGCAGTGCGGCACGGTCGGATCGTGCCGGCCATTTGAGGCGGTGCTCATATCCACCCTGCTCGCAATGACCCGGAGTGCACAGGGCGATGGCCCAAGACCCCTGAGCGCTTAGGAGGTACACCGGCGGGGACCTCTCTGCTGAGCTCTAGGTAGGGCTGCGGTGTGTCGTTTGGCCGAGGCCGGGCATGACCCAGAAAAGTGTGTCCGACCGGAGTTAAGCGAGCGTGGTGGGTAAGTTGGTGCACCCCTGTAGGGAAGAAAACATCTATCGATAGCCGGTTCTACGGTAAAGGACACTCGGAGTTGTATCCCGATCAATACAACTAGAACTTGTGATGATAACTGGTTATGATGGCTCCGGGATCGCTTTCTCATAGGGATTCAAGGAAGGATCTCTCAGCGAGGCTGTTACTTGACACAACCACTATTACATATTGTACTGATCTACTCTCTTCTATTGCTGCAAGACCGCTGAAGATGCTAGTCTTCGATAGGACTAGGCCTTCTCTCTATTCTGGCACATCTGCAGCCCAGTCCACATATACAACCTCCTTTTGATAATGTTGCATATGTAGTGTAGATCCTTGCTTGCTGATAACTTCGGATGAGTACTCACGGTTGCTTTGCTTTCTTTTCTACCCATATCCAATTGATGCAACCAGATGACGGAGCCCCTGAGATAGCTGCCCCGCCGACGACTACAACTACTACCCCGAGGGTGGATAATGCTACGAGTTGGCCGACGACTAGGAGTAGGATCGGAGGGTCCCAGGCAGGAGGCCTGCGCCTTTTCGATCATAGTGTTTTTGTTTGCTCCGCCATCTTAAGGCTTATCTGTTTCTCTTTCATATCTGTACTCAGCTATCTGATGCTTCCGCTGACGCTTGTAATCGAGCTTATGTATTCGAGCCCTCGAGGCCCCTGGCTTGTAATATAAAGCTTGTATTATTTTAATTTGTGTCTAGAGTTGTGTTGTGATATCTTCAAGTGAGTCATTAGGCTTGATCGTGTGCATTTGCGTGTATGATTAGTGCACGATTGAGCCGGGGGCGCCACAGCGATCTTGATCACATTTGTTGTTGCATTTAAATGCTTTAGTTAGAGAGTTTGTATGTTGTTTTATGAGAGTAAGTGTGTATGAACTTTATGTTTGAATTTGTATTAATTTGGTCTTTTCGGTGTTGTGTAATGAAGATGAGCCGGCAATGGATGTACGATGACCGATGCTCTCCCAAGTTCATTAATGGCATGCATACTTTTCTGCTTGCGGCTGAGGCAAACAAGCGGACGGATGGTTTTATGTGTTGTCCATGTGCTAACTGTAAGAATGATCGAAATTACTCTAACGCAAGAACAATTCGCATCCACCTGTTTGAGTTCGGTTTCATGTCCGGCTATAACTGTTGGACCAAGCGCGGAGAAAGATGGGTCCTAATGGAAGAGAATGAAGAAGAAGAGGATGACGACAGCTATCCTGGCCATGGGTTCCTTGAATACGATGGTACAACAACAATGGGGGAAGAAGCTGAGCCGGCAATGCGGGAAGAAGCTGAAGAAGTGGCATCAGATGAGACCGCTAATGATCTTGGTCGGGCCATTGCCGACGCAAAGAGAAATTGCGCAAGTGAAAAGGAGAGGCTGAAGTTGCAGTGCATGTTAGAGGATCACAAGAAATTGTTGTACCCAAATTGCGAAGATGACAAGAAAAAGCTGGGCACCACACTGGAATTGCTGCAATGGAAGGCAGAGAATGGTGTATCTGAAAAGGGATTTGAAAAGTTGCTGATAATGTTAAAGAAGATGCTTCCAAAGGACAATGAATTGCCCGACAGTACGTACGAAGCAAAGAAGGCTGTCTGCCCTCTAGGATTAGAGGTGCAGAAGATACATGCATGCCCTAATGACTGCATCCTCTACCGTGGTGAGTACGATGATTTGGATGCATGCCCGGTATGCGGTGCATTGCGCTATAAGATCAGCCGCGATGACCCTGGTAATATTGAGGGCGAGCACCCCAGGAAGAAGATTCCTGCCAAGGTGATGTGGTATGCTCCTATAATACCACGGTTGAAACGTTTGTTCCAAAATGAAGAGCATGCCAAGTTGATGCGATGGCGCAGAGAAGACCATAAGAAAGACGGGAATTTGAGAGTACCCGCTGACGGGTCGTAGTGGAGAAAAATCGAGAGAAAGTGGGGGGACTTTGCAGATGACGCAAGGAACATATGGTTTGATCTAAGTGCAGATGGCATTAATCCTTTTGGGGAGCAGAGCAACAATCATAGCACCTGGCCTGTGACTCTATGTATGTATAACCTTCCTCCTTGGTTGTGCATGAAGCTGAAGTTCATTATGATGCCAGTGCACATCCAAGGCCCTAAGCAACCCGGCAACGACATTGATGTGTACCTAAGGCCATTAGTTGAAAAACTCTTACAGCTGTGGAATGAAAAAGGGGTACGTGCGTGGGATGAGCACACACATGAGGAATTTGACCTACATGCGTTGCTGTTTGTGACCATCAATGATTGGCCTGCTCTCAGTAACCTTTCAGGACAGACAAACAAGGGATACCACGCATGCACGCACTGTTTAGATGATACCGACAATATATATTTGGATAAATGTGAGAAGAATGTGTACCTGGGACATCGTCGATTTCTTCCGAGCAGGCATCCCGTAAGAAAGAAAGGCAAGCATTTCAAAGGTGAGGCAGATCACCGGAAGAAGCCTCGCCACCGTACTTGTGATGATGTACTTGATATGGTCAAGGATTTAAAAGTAATCTTTGGAGAGGGTCCTGGCGGACAATCTATTCCAAATGACACTGACGGACGCACACCCATGTGGAAGAAGAAATCTATATTTTGGGACCTACCCTATTGGAAAGACCTAGAGGTCCGCTCTGCAATCGACGTGATGCACGTGATGAAGAATCTTTGCGTGAACCTACTAGGCTTCTTGGGCATGTATGGGAAGACAAAAGATACACCGGAGGCATGGGAGGACCAGCAACATATGCACGAAAAAGACGGCATACATCAGGGTCGTGCCAGCTACGCTCTTACCAAAGAAGAGAAGGAAATCTTCTTTGAATGCCTGCTCAGTATGAAGGTCCCGTCTGACTTCTCGTCGAATATAAAGGGAATAACAAATATGGCAGAGAAAAAGTTCCAGAACCTAAAGTCTCATGACTGCCACGTGATTATGATGCAACTGCTTCTGGTTGCATTGAGGGGGCTTCTACCGGAAAATGTTTGATTAGCCATTGTGAAGCTATGTGCATTCCTCAATGCAATCTCTCAGAAGGTAATCGATCCAGAAATCATACCAAGATTAGAGAATGATTTGGTGCAATGTCTTGTCAGTTTCGAGTTGGTGTTCCCACCATCCTTCTTCAATATCATGACGCACGTCCTAATTCACCTAGTCGAAGAGATTGCCATTCTGGGTCATGTATTTCTACATAATATGTTCCCCTTTGAGAGGTTCATGGGAATATTAAAGAAATATGTTCATAACCGTGCTAGGCCAGAAGGAAGCATCTCCAAGGGCCATGAAAATGAGGTCATTGAGTTTTGTGTTGACTTTATTCCTGACCTTAAGCCGATTGGTGTTCCTGAATCGCGGCATGAGGGCAGACTGGGTGGAAAAGGCACGCTAGGACCGAAAGCAATAATATGTATGGACGGGCATTCTTGGGCGCAAGCACACTACACAATTCTACAAAATTCCTCCTTGGTGGCTCCGTATATCGAGGAACACAAGAATATTCTACGCTCCAAACACCCGGACAAGTCTGACGACTGGAGTACACGTGAACAAACGGGGACTTTCGCCGGTTGGTTGCAGACACGTCTCATGCATGACGACGCTATTGAAGATGATCTGTACTTGCTGTCCCAGTTACCATCTTCGAATATATTGACTTTCAAAGGGTACAAGATAAATGGGAATACATTTTACATGATCGCCCAAGATAAAAAGAGCACCAACCAAAACAATGGTGTCTTCTTTGATGCAGCAAACACCAATAGGCCAAAGGACACATATTATGATTACATAGAGGAGATATGGGAACTTGACTATGGACGTGGTTTGAAGGTCCCTTTGTTTCGGAGCAAATGGGTCAATATGACAGGAGGCGGGGTAAAAGAAGTCCCGTAGTACGGAATGACAACAGTGGATCTCAACAACCTTGCGTACGCACACGAACCATTCGTCCTAGCTAATGATATGGCGCAGGTTTTCTATGTGAAGGACGTGTCTACCAAGCCGAGAAAAAGAAAAGATAAGGAAGCGAATACATTATACGATGAGCCAAAGCGCCACATAGTTCTTTCAGGGAAAAGAAACATCGTGGGAGTGGAGGACAAGACAGACATGTCAGAAGATTATGAAAAGTTTCATGAAATTGCTCCCTTCACAGTGAATATTGACCCGAGCATCCAGTTAAATGATGAAGATTGTCCATGGTTACGGCGCAAAGGGACACACGCGAAGAAAAAGTTTTATACCCAAAGATCCCACTCTGGGATGTGACCGTGCTTCACTGTCATCACTTTCTTCTCTAGTGAGTTTCTGGACTTATATATCTGGAAAGTCCCACTTCGGACAAACTGGAGGGAATCTTTGTAATAGTTAGGGTACTTATGTGTTTTGTGCGTTCAGTATGCACCATTCTGCATCTCTCGAGCCTTGACTATTGACGTGACAACTCCTCCCGTGTGATTAATTTCTCTCTGGGCTGGGAACCACCCTCGAGACTTTTTATGCGTCCAGTATGCACCATTCAAAGCCATGTCATCAATTTTCAACCCTTTCTGACTTCATTTGCTATTTTTCATGCATTTACTGATTTTTTTGAGCTAAACGACCCTGAAATTGAAAAGCACTACAAAATGAACTCTGAAAAGGTTGAAAGTTAGCATGGTATCATCATTTCATCCACATTGCATGTGCTAAAAAGTTGAGAGGGTTACGGCAAAAACTGAATGCACTTAGTGTACAAAATGGGCAATCTCTTTCGAAATATCAGGGTTTCGGACGAAAACTCATCTGTTACAAAGGCATTACATTTTTTTAAACTTATTTCAACTCCAGACTTTTTGAGCGTTCAGTATGCACCATTCAAAGTCACGTCATCAATTTTCAACCCTTTCTGACTTCATTTGCTATTTTTCATGCATTTATTGATTTTTTTTTGAGCTAAACGACCCTGAAATTGAAAAACACTATAAAATGAACTCCGAAAAGGTTGAAAGTTGGCATGGTATCATCATTTCACCCACATAGCATGTGCTAAAAAGTTGAGACGGTTACGGCAAAAACTGGATGCACTTCGTGTACAAAATGGACAATTTCATTCGAAGTATCAAGGTTTCGAACAAAAACACATCTGTTACAAATGGATTTCATTTTTTAAAACTTATTTCAACTCCAGACTTTTTGTTCATTCATTATGCACCATTCAAAGCCACATCATCAATTTTCAACCCTTTCTGACTTTATTTGCTATTTTTCATGCATTTACTGATTTTTTTGAGCTAAACGACCCTGAAATTGAAAAGCACTACAAATGAACTCTGAAAAGGTTGAAAGTTGGCATGGTATCATTATTTCACCCACATAGCATGTGCTAAAAAGTTGAAAGGGTTACGGCAAAAACTGAATGCACTTCGTGTACAAAATGGACAACCTCTTTCGAAGTATCAGGGTTTCGGACGAAAACTCATCTGTTACAAAGGCATTTTATTTTTTAAAATAACCTAAGAATTACCATATTGAATATAATGATAAAACGCACTAATATTAAACAGCAGAAAAAAGAATCACTGAAAAATCTATTTTTAAAAGTAAAGTTATTCACAAACTAGCACTACAGGAATCAGGAACTTTGCCACGGCAAAGGCATGCCTGGCGGACGGCAAAGACCTTTGCCATCAGCCAGCAGACGGCAACAGGTCCGTTTGAATAAGCTACGGCAAAGGGCACTTTGCCGTCTGCTAGCGGACGACAAAGATGAAATGGTCTTTGCCGTCCGCCAGCAGACGGCAAAGGACCTGGACGGCACACGTGGCAGCGTAGGTCCGTTAGGGGGTTAACGGCGTGCTTTGCCGTCTGCCAGCAGACGGCAAAGAGCCCAAATAGGCCAGTCCAGGCTGCTGCCACGTGGCCTCTTTGCCGTCTGCTAGCAGATGGCAAACTTCTTTAAGTGGCTATATAGCCCCTGTTTTTTCTGTTACAAAATTATCTTGCGTGTTAATAACCCATAGGTTTTTTTTTTGTTGCTGAATAATAAGAGGAATACAATGTATTTCTGGGGGTTGTAGGAGCCACAGATGGCGCCCTACCGGGAGACTAAGCACGTACTTAGCGAGGATAAGTGCCTCATTTTTTATGCTCGACCTTCGAACTGAACTGAGCATTGCTGAAATTCGGGTCACCATCTGAATTTCACGGATAATATGTGCATGATTCCCTCCATTGCCTTCTACAATATTTGAGACCACCTCTTTGCAATCAGACCCGACAATAACCTGCGTTTGTACAAGATCATTCGCTAGTGCTAATGCTTCACGGCATGCCATAACTTCCAAAGTTGCTAGATCAGCCACGCCAGAGCAAACTAACGCTGAAGGTCCCATGTACTGGCCCTCGGCATTCCTGCATATTGCACTGCACGCACCCAAATTAGTCGCCTTTGATACTGCTCCGTCCACTTTAATTTTCACAAAGCCTGGTGGTGGAGGAAGCCAATGAGGAGTAGCTATACGTCCAGCAGCCGCTTGCTGTGTACTACTTGCTTGTGGTTTGCAGACGGCAATTTCAGATATAAATACAGGTGGCAACCCACAGATAAGTGCAAAGCATATTTCGCCAGATGGTGTGCCTCCATATTTGAGGAGTGTCCCACATGAACAAAAGAGTAAGACTCAAACTCTCCCTCCGTCTCGTTGATATCCATAATGACTGTGGTAATGGGACCGAGCGTGCCAATATTGATATCAGCGACCACCGATTTACAATCTGATGTTATCTTCACCCGCTGAACCATAAGATCTTCAGTGTTAAAATTTGGTCGAATATTGTGTATTAGAAAAGGTTAGACTTAGAGGATTAGGTGTTTGAGTCAGGGCACGTGCAAGCTGGGATTATTATATAAGATCACGGCGGGTAGCCAAAATAAACTAGACATAAGTTAGGTTATAAGACAGTGATCACGAAAGGGACGGTCCAGACGCCCGTGGCAGGGGTGACCAGACCAGCCGTGGCACGGTGGTCGGAGCGCTGTCTGTTGCCATGGAGGGCTTATGGACGATTTGTATCATGTGATTGGTACATGGGGAGGTGCGCCCGTAATCATGCCCAGAAGATTAGCCATGATGGTGAACCCATTAACAAAACATCACGTGTCCCGTCTAATTTTCTGCAATGATCTATCACGTATTTTCTAACATTTAGCAAGGGCCAGTGCTTCACGACAAAACAGGGCTTTAAGTGTAGGCGGGTCAAGTACTGAAAATCCCAAGTATAATCCCATGTCATCACGACAAACAACACTCTCTAATCATTTCTGCTAACCGCCCATCAACGTTTATTTTAATAGTGCCGCTGGAAGGTGGGAATCCACGCTAAACAGGGCTTTGGTTCTAGCAGTATCGGAGCAATATCCCGGTCGCGTTACGAACCGGGACTAATGTGAGCATTAGTCCCGGTTCGAGCGGCTAGGACACCGGACGGGACTCGGCAGGCATCAGTCCCTGTTCGAATGGGACCTTTAGTCCCAGTTGGAGACACCAACCGGGACTAAAGGGGTTGCGCCAGGAGCGTCACCCTTTAGTCCCGGTTGGGGGCGCAACCCCTTTAGTCCCGGTTGGTGTCTCCAACCGGGACTAAAGGTCTGTCTTCAGTCCCGGTTTTAGACACCAACTGAGACTACAAATTTGCCTATATATACCCTCGCCCCTGCCGGCCCTCTCCTCTGTTTTTTCCTCATAGAAGGTGGGAGGTGTGTGCTACTTTGTTCTCCCTTCCTATGCACATGAGGTGTTCGATGAAATGCCTGAGAGCTTGATACCAATTGAGTTCACACAAAACAAACATGATATGAGGTGCCCGAGCCACACTTAAGCTTTCTTCTCTTTCTTCTCCTCTGTTCTTCCGTCAAGCCCGTCCCCGTCCCCGTCCTCAGCGCCGTCGATCGCCCACGCCGATCTCGTCGTCGGCACCACCATGGTGAGCCTCTTGTTGTTATCTTTTAAAAAAAATCTCACTTGTATGATTTAGATAGCTACTTGTATAATTTTGTTACTTGTATTATTGTTTGTATATTATATAGTGCCATGGTTTTGATATCCTCCCCCGTCGGCTCTCGTTCGGTCTATGATTCAGATGTGGTATATTATCTTTTATAACTATTTATTTCATTTAGTGTTTATGACAATTAGGTCGACCAACTTGACATAGATGTTTTTATCTAGGTGGTATGTGAACCAGAAATTCCAACCGACCTTCTTGTCGAGAGGTTAAATTTAGTTGAAAAAGAAAACAATTATTTGAAAGAAAAATTAAACAGAATTGAAGAAGAGAAGATGAAATTGGAGTTGCATGTTGCCGATGTCGTCGATCTACACAAGATCCAGATGGATGCAATGCGCTTGAATATTAGAAAATATGCCATTGATAAAGAGGCTTGGTATCATTATGCTGTTGGATCAATTGTTACCTTAGTTGCGATTTTGATCGTATTTGTTGTTGCATTTAAATATTTTACATAGTTGTATGTTACTTTCAATGTATGTTTTAATGAGATGCTCTAGATAGTTGTATGTTGTTTTACGAGAATTATGTATGAACTTTATGTATTTATTTTTACAGTAATAATATTTGATCAGTACTGTACTTTGGTTTTAATGTGATGATGAACTTGTATTAATTTGGTCATTTCTCTATTCATGATGTTCTGTAATGATTTTTGATATACTTAATTATATAATTCAAATGAACCGGCAATGGATGTATGGTGACCGACGCACTTTCGGATACATTACGGGCCTGCATAATTTTATCGATGTGGCTAAGGCAAACAATTTGAATGGTTTTATGTATTGTCCATGTATTGTCTGTGAGAATACGAAGGATTACTCTTTCTCAAAAATTCTTCACACCCACCTGCTTAAGAGGGGTTTCATGCACCACTATAATTGTTGGACCAAGTATGGAGAAAGAGGGGTTATGATGGAAGACAATGAAGAAGAAGAGGACGATGACAACTATTCTATGTTCCCTGAATACAGTGATACTGCAACGGGGGAAGCTGAAGATCAAGAGGCACCAGATGTGCCCGCTGATGATCTTCGTCGGGTCATTGTTGATGCACAGAGATAATACGAAAGTGAAAAGGAGAAGTTAAAATTCGATCACATGTTAGAGGATCACAAAAAATGGTTGTACCCGAATTGCGAAGATGGCAATACAAAACTCGGTACCACACTGAAATTGCTGCAATGGAAGACAGAGAATGGTTTATCTGACAAGGGATTTGAGAAGTTACTGAAAATAATGAAGAAAAAGATTTCAAAGGATAACGAATTGCCTGACAGTACGTACGAAGCAAAGAAGGTTCTCTGCCCTCTAGGATTAGAGGTGCAAAAGATACATGCATGCCCTAATGACTGCATCCTCTCCCGCGGTGAGGAGTACGAGAATTTGAATGCATGCCCGGTATGCGGTGCATAGCGGTATAAGACCAGACGAGATGAGCCTGGTGATGTTGAGGGCGAGCGCCCCATGAAGAGGGTTCCTACCAAGGTGATGTGGTATGCTCCTATAATACCACGGTTGAAACGTCTGTTCAGAAATAAAGAGAATGCTAAGTTGTTGCGATGACACAAAGAAGACCGTAAGAAATACGGGATGTTGAGAGTACCCGCTGATGGGTCGCAGTGGAAAAAAATTGTGAGAAAGTGGCCGGAGCTTGCAGATGACGCAAGGAACTTATGGTTTGGTATAAGTGCATATGTCATTAATTCTTTTGGGGAGCACAGCAGCAATTATAGCACCTGGCCTATGACTGTAAGTATCTATAACCTTCCTCCTAGGTTGTGCATGAAGCGGAAGTTCATTTATGATGCCAGTGCTCATCCAAGGCCCTAAGCAACCCGGCAACGACATTGATGTGTACCTAAGGCCATTAGTTCAAAAACTTTTACAGTTGTGGAATATAAAAGGTGTACGTGTGTGGGATGAGCAGAAATAGAAAGAATTTGACCTACGAGCGTTGCTATTTGTAACCATCAATGATTGGCCTGTTCTTAGTACCCTTTCAGGACAGATAAACAAGGGATACGATGCATGCACATACGTGTGTGAGGAATTGGCAGGATTCTTACTTGAAGAGGTCATAACTAAAGACGGAGAATACCATCGGGAATTGGAATGCGATTTTGGCAATTAGATATTAGGGATTATAAGAGATGTTATATTGTATATATGCATGAACGTGTACTATATGTAGTAGCGTCGAATAGATATACGAAAACTTGTTGTTCGACCAAGCACAGAGAAAGAGAGGTCACTTCTACATATTCATGACGATGTTGTGTAATGGTTCCTTCATTGCTATATGTAGTAGTTAGCGTTGAGTTGAATGGAAAACATAAAATAAAAATGAAACCCCTAAATGAAAAAGAATTGACTGTTAAAAAAAGAAAAGAGAAACACAATATGAAACCCCTAAACCCTCCAAAACTCTAAACCCCTCCTTTTAAAAAAAACCCTAAACCCCAGCGCTTTGCAGGGGCTGACGCGTGACGGTATTTTAGTCCCGGTTTGTGTTACCAACCGGGACTAAAGGTCCTTCTGCCTGAGTGCCCCACAGCGGCCACGTGAAGCCCCTTTAATCCCGGTTCGTAAAAGGGGTGGGCCTTTAGTCCGACGGTGCGGCTGCAGTTCTCACCGACCCCATGGAGCTCGACGCCATCGCCACGCGGCGTCCGAAAAGAACATGCGCGGACAGCCGGCGGTACAGAGTGCATGGTGTTTGGCGGGGCGATGCAGGCCGAAGTCCTCGCAGCTCTCCATTCTAAGTCCCCGCGCATCTGCTTCAACGAAGACGCACAAACATGGCGTCCAGCATGCCTATGGATTGCTGGCCGGGGTTCACTGACCAGTACACAAACTACGGGTACGCCTGACGCCTGTGAGCTGCGAGGTGTGGCTGCGTGGGCCTCCACACCTGAACGATGAAGTGAGGGGAGAGTAGGTTGCTCGCCATGTCAGGCGATGTAGGAGGATCAGGTGCTTAGTAGCGTGGCAGGTGTATGGCTTCAAACATGGCGCCGCTCGGCCACTCACGCAACCATGCACTTCTCAAACCAGGGCCACCTCCTCTTACGCCGGGTCAGTAAACTGAAGCGGCAACCCCTGGTTACCTTCACAACGGCGCTTGTACGCTCAACGACGCGCATCAGGACAGTAACCTGCATGGTGCCAACGACGCTGATGAGCTTCGAGCTCGGCGTGGCGCGAGAGTTGGACGAATTCCAAGCATGAGAGTCTGGCCAACCAGGGCAGCAAAGGGCTGCACGAGGCTTTAGGAGCTCTAGGACGTTGATTAAAAAATAAAGCTCTAGGACGTGACACTGAAGAGTTGCGGCAGCAATTTGATAGTTGGGTGTGGCGCACCGCTGGATGCGGGTAAGGTGTTCGACAGAATTAATTATAGAGAGAAATAGTAGTAGTGAGAATTTCCAGGTCACCAAAAATAGGACGGATACGGTACTGATGACTGTAGAGTGACACGCCCGGGCAACCTCATTGACAGTATTTTAAGCTTTCCTAAATACAGTGGTGGAAATGAACCCTAGGATCAAGTTTAGGAATCGTAGACGTAATTTACTCGAGTTTAGGCTATTTATGATTTTTTAATTTGATCATAGCATAAAAAGGATGTTATTGGCGATAGACTTTCTTAGGATACTGATGCCAGGACATAATGTTTTCCTTTTCGATGTTCAAATTCTACAATTGTCCTAAGGACAACATGCGTGAAACGAGCGAGTCATTAGGCGTCCAGGGCACTAACGTACACGACCAATTAGGCCGGAGACCATATTCAGTGAGAGCGATATGTAGGAATTTCCATATTTGGCGCCTTAAGCGCCGGTGACGACAAAATCCTATTTGATGTTGTCTGTGTCCGACGGTGGACCAAACCTTCAAGGTGTCAAACAACCAGAGTGGACTGGGTTTTGCCCATTTAGCGCCAAGCAGACCTGCTTATGGTTTCAGTTCTAACTGGTTTCTCGTGTATTTTTTCTTTTCTTTTCTTTCCTTTTTTTCCTGTTTTTTCTGTTTTAAAAAAGTTTGAAATTTTGAAAAGAACCATAATCCCAAAAATTGATTGGAATTTATAAAAAATATTGAACAAATTAAGAAATTTTTTGCTTTAGAAAATGTTTAAACATTTAATTTTATTTGGAATTTATTAAAAAATTGTTCCCCGGTTCAAAAACATTCTTGTTTTTCAAAAAATTTAGAAATTTCTATACATATTGCAAATTTCAAAAAATGATTCGGTTTTCAAAAATCTTAAAAATTAAAAAATATTCAAAATTCAGAAACAATTAGCGTTTTCAATAATTGTTCACAGTATCAAAAACAATTTGTGTTCAAAAAAATCAAAAGTTTGAAAAAATCTTCATCTTTTAACAAAAATAAAAAATGTTCAGAATTAATAGTGAAAAATAAATTAAATCCAAGTAAAAATACCAATAAAATATTGGCTTTCTAAAATATTGAAGTCGTTACAATGGTTGGTCGATACAGGAAAAATCCATTCCTGACGAAAATCCGGTGCAAAACAGTGATGCGCTCCAACGAGCAAGTGGCCAGCCTAGGTGAGTGCCCTGTGTGTTTCTTGGTTTACTTGACGCAGAGGTCCCGCCGATTACTGCTCGTTTCGCAGGCACACCGTCCCCTACGCATGTGCGGTGAATGGGCTGGCCCATGTAGAAGCTAGTTTCAACCATTTTTTATGCTTCAACCGGTTTCATGAAGCTTCTACAACCTATCCATGTATTTATTTTTTCCTATGTGTCTATTTTGATTCTTAATTCGCAAACTATTTTGAAATTCAGAATCTTTTTTCAAACTTACAACCGGTCTTCATAAGTTGTCCTCCAAGTCCTTCTCGAGCCGTCCGCATACCTGGCTGGTAATGCTAATTGTGGTATGACTCGGCGCTAAGCATGAGACGAACATGGGGGCCTCCCAATCGACTGGGACATACAGCCTGCCGACTGGGCATACCAGTAGTCGGATAGAACCGACCGGCTGGGACATGACGGTATGCCGACGGGAACATGCAACATGCCGAATCGTTGAGCCTGTCGATTGAGACAAGGCATCTTGTAACACCTTGGGAGTGTTTCCTGCGTGTTTCTTACCTATTCTTCACGTTCTGAGTACTTCCTCGAGTGCGCTCACCCGAGTCGCCTATCATGGTAGGAATGCCTAGTTTGGCATTGCCAAAAACGAGTGCGAACACTACTTCAACATCCAAGACCAAATTCCTCAACGTCACAAGAACTCATGGGCGCCACCCACCTGAGGACAAGCAGAGGCTTCCCCAACCTCCCCACAAGAACACGCCTCGAAATGGATGGATGTGGCCTAGCGACGGGCAGCACAACAACTCTTTAATGGTCGAAGCAGGACAACGACGACACCAGGCACCGAGCGCAGGCACAGTCGTGAGGTGAAGCCCAACACCGACGATGGGGATGGGTCTCACTGTCGGCCATCCTGATTGCCAGTTGTAGACGATCTGCGTCGCCAAAGGAGCAGACGCGGGGAAGGAGACAGCTGTCACCAGGAGTGCACCCCTCCCTGCCACTCTCGACCGCACGAGCTTCACCAGTGGCGACACGAAGGGAGGAGGGAAATGGGTTGGGCTAGAGTTTGCTCGCGGAAGCCCATGTAGGCGACATGACGTCCCGCAGTTGGTGGAGACAGAATTTCTCAAAAAAAAAAAAAAGTTGGTGGAGACAGATGTGTTGTGCACTCTGACTTGTTGTAACAACAACATATTTGCAAGAATTTACAACCCATGATAGGGTAGCATCATTATTTTCTCCTGGTTCACTGTAAAGATTATAACTAGTATAGTGTGTCTAAATTAAGTGTCAGAGAAATACAAGAAATTTGCTACCATGATGCGGTGAACTTATCTATATGTTCGTCTGAAACCATGGGTCCGTGGTATATGTATAACCGTAGCACATTAACCATGCATGCAAGCACCTATCCATGTACGTTTTAACTAACATTTGGGCCTTATTGCCCTGCGCCAGAACATTGACATGCTGCGTGGAGAGTGTTTCAGGTGGGCTACTTGGCAAGTTTACTCCCCGGCAAGATGATCACGTTGCTCTACTTTAAGGGTGTCTTTAGTATCGTCCTCACCTAAATCCCTAGTTACAAGGTATGTCGACCCCTAGTTACAAGGTATGTCGACCAACCTTGCTGGTGCACGAGCTGTATGCTCTGAGAGGTACCTATTTTGTTGTGGTCCAGCGATTGATATGTGCCTTCCTAGCTTCATGTAGTTTATGAGAAGAGGAGCTACCATGAACAGGAGCACGAAGGACAGTTGCCAGCCATCGAGATCTTATCATCTGGTTATATAGGCATGCATGGGAAATGGGAATTCAATTTTGCGCCGTATGGGTGGGCGGTACCTTTCACAGCACAGGATGAGGACCATTTGGTGTGCTCGGAAAGTGACACGGCGATGATCATCCAGCTGCAGGAGCTTTCCTGATGTAGTGGAGATTGCTGTTGCTGAATATGAGACTCATTTAAAGATGTTGGACCTCAGCGCTCTAGTATCATCAGGCTTGACGATGTTCTCTGGTATTCCTATTCTTCTTCAACTAGTCTAGATCCTCTCCCCAAGCACTAGTTTTTTTTTTTGTGAAGTGTTTACTTTGTAGCCTTTTTTTGGTCTAGTTTCCCTCATAATTCAGGCCAATTTCCCTGCCTATATGAAATGTAGGAACACTTTTCCCTCTCATGACATTTGTCAAAAAAAAGAAAAACCCCGGAGAAGTCTCTCATACTAACATATGCATGCACACCTAATTAAGAATGTGTTTCTCTACAACACAAGGTTGCATCTACCTAAATGGACACGCCGTGAGTACATAGCTCACATCTGTAACTGTTGTAATTCATATGCTACGTACACAGAATTAATTAAGTGCCTTTATTAGGTAAGATGTCTCTATCATAACATTTTTAGTCTGGGGATAGATTATCATCTAACTAGATTTAACATGAATCATGTGCTCATTTTCGTACTGCTCCACATATATGTTCTTTCCAGTGTTAACTACGTGTTGAGAGCACAAAATCCTACTGATAATTTCTCGCTCCATCCATAAATAGATCTTCTTTTTAGCTATGAGCATAACCTATGGCACGCAACCTAATTTGCCTAGTATGGTAAGATATGTCAGTTGCCAAAGATTATGTGATCATGAGATAAAAGGATGAGATCGATATATTTGAGCGGTGCAATTTTTTGGGTAAGATGTTGCGATTATCAATTAATGTTTTGAGTCGTGAATGAGCACAGCTTAGTACGTAGTGTACCGGGCGCCAAACAGTTTCATCTACAAGCGTGGATAGTGACCCAACTGAATTAGATTTTCTTTTTGTCAGGTTTAGCAAAACTTGTTTTGTAATGTTAGTCTACAAATGGGCACACTATAAACCAATGTGAGTATGTGGCAAACTAACCAAAGCTATCTTCTTAATTTTCATATTTCAAGACTTCTAAATGCCTTGACTCTTCATCTTTGTTTTCATTCTTTTCAAATACTATTTAAGATCTCCCAATATATATGACTCTTCAGCAAGCTCGAATTAAGCGACAAAGGGTAGATTTTATTGAGTCAAAATGAAGCATCAGGTGGATAAAAACAGAATGAGCACACATCCGGCCTTTGTATAACTAGGGTGCACACAACCAATACCAAGACATACACACAGACACAAAAACCTATCGGCAAATAGCAAGCTCATATAAGGTCAAACATATGACTAAGCAAGAAAAAAACCTAAAGCGAACAAATCCGCGATCGACAAATTACAACAATGACCATATTCGCACCATAAGGACAACGAGGTTTGTCAATAGCAACGCCTTCAGGAAGAGAGCGATGCTCAAGTGTCGCCGTCACCGGATCAAACCACCAAAGGTCAGACTCTAAGTGTTCACCCTGAAGAACTAGTCTAAGCATATTCGAGCAATGCCTTCAACAAGGGAATGACCATTGCCATGTATGACCACTTGTGTCAGACATAGGTTTTCACCTCGGAGCTCGAGACCGGGTACTCGAGAAGCACCACCATCGGAGTCACCACCGCTCTTCCGTGATTCTAGTCATATCCCCTGCGTCAAGTCGTCGTCCATAGATTGCATATCATCACTGAAGGCAACCACCAAATCTGAAGAGATGAATCATCACGAAGATCTTTTAGTGACCCTTGCAATTCGGAGCAGGAATGCCGGTGTAGATCGGAGTGGTCACACGGACAAACACCGACGGCGGAGCACATCACCGCTGGCTACCACCTACCAAAAGATAGCCTTGTCCAAGCCTATCGACCGAAGGGACGACATGACAGGATCTAAAGCACGAAAGACATATCTGTCCAACAACAAAGAACCATTACGCCGAAGCTAACCTCGCCGCAACACCCACGGCCTTGACGAAACTCCACCAAGACGCCCTATGGCCAACGCCCAATGCTTAGCAGCAGCCCAACCGCCACACAAGCGCATGGATCTACCATCACGCGTCCGGCATAGCATCGCCACCATGCCGCCGGTAACCGTTAGTGCACCCCACATGAGGACACCGAGAACAGCCACCGGTCGCTGGGACCCCGGCTGAGTCCCGCCCCGCGTCGATGCGCCACCCAAAGTTGCTGCCCTGCAAGTCGGAAGCCGTCGCGAGAAGGCGCCCCGCCGCTGCTGTCGGCCGCGCGCGGTTTCGCCCGTCGGTGTCCTCTGGCAGCGGTGCGGCGAGGAGCGTAGAAAGGAGTGACAGCGGCGCTAGTAAGCACGTCGCACACGAGTCGCCTAGGGCTAGGCGACGCGGGCATTCAGTTGTGAGGTCGTACACGCTACCTTTTCTTTTGATCACAGTACAATCAAAGTCCCTCACATGCACGAACATACACTCACCCTACCCTATGAGCACCTTCGAGAGACTGAGCCGGTATAGCATCTTGAGATTTTACGAAGTCACCATAAGCGTCTCGTAGTCGATGGGATTGTCTACCCCCACTGAACGAACATCGCCGAGAGCCTGAATAAATCCAGAAAAATGCGAGCACCAATGAGAAGTCTAGGACTTGAGCTATTATGGGCCGGGGATACCACCATCCTCTTAACCATCCAACCACAGTGGTTCGCACACGCTAGTTTACTAAGGTCGAATTAATTATGGTGCATGTTTCCTTATTTCAATCACATATATGCATATGTGGCACACAGTATTTTTTTTTCTCTTTGGAATTGTAAATAAGTCTACTTTTCCTAAGAGTTTAGCACGGTAGAGAGGAAGAACCGTGAGTGGACGTTAGCGTAGTGTGTACTGTGTAGTAGATGTCAAGCAGTACGTGCATATATAATATATTGCATCAAGGATCGATGTAATATATGCACACATGCATTAGTTTTTTAACTGTTAACATAGAAGAAAAATTAAAGTGAGAAATATACTTGTTGTTTCGTATTCGAGGTGACTGTTTTATGTCATCGACCGTTACCAAAAATGCAAGAAGTCCACTTCCGTACATACATACTGTTCCCACTGCAGTACAGCTACCTACAGCGACCACAATTATCATCGCATGGACGAACAATGATACTTGCAACCACCTGGCTTCAATTCAACAATTATTTGTTTACATGGACAATCGATCCTCAAGTAATAGAAGAAGGGCTCCTAATTTGCTCTCTTCACCAGAGCATGCACATAACCAAGAACACTGCCATGTGTATTGACCATAGGAGTCGATTGCCGGCCACTTTCTATCTTGATTTAAAATTGTAGAGAAAAAAAAACTCGTCGCCTATCGGTCCTACCTCAAGTGGTGGTTGCAGTTTAATTTGTTACCTACATTTTGAAACTGGAAAATTTTGATCCTATAACTTCGGGTAATCAGCCGATTTGGGCTTTTACCCTATTCAAATCAGTATGGTTGATAACATGGAGGCGATTTTGCACACGTAGCAACCATGTCAACATGACAAACATAGATAAAAATATTAGGAACTAATATATTACATCATGGAAGGTGATCAGTGTTGTATGTGCACGTGTATTTGATTTGTAACTGTTAACACACAAGCAAAATTAAAGCGAGAGAGATTTAGTTGTCATCTCGTATTCACACTGACTATTTCATATCATCGATGGATATGAAGATGAAAAGAGTACGTATAAGTCAGGCTACGTACAGTACCCACAACTATCATATTACGAATGAAACAGTGAAACCACCTGGCTTCAATTAAATACTTATTTTTTCTCGCCGAAAATCGACCCTTGAGTAATAAAAGAAGAGCTCTTAATTTGCTCGAGAATGCACACAACCAAGAAGACCGTGTGTCTATTAACCATGAAAGTCGAATCAAACTCGATTGCTCGAGGTTGCCAACTCGCTCAGGTTCAAGATAAACATCTACCATGGTATAAAAGTGGAAAAACTTGTCTCCCACCACACCTACCTTAATAATTGTTGTAGTTTTGCCTCTTATATTTTGAAATCAGACAAGCTTAACCCTAAAGTTCTGATACAGCGCAGATTTGATCCTTGCCCCAAGTCAAAGCAGTATGGTTGTCAACATGGCGGCGATTTTGCATGCATAACAAGCCTTTCAACAAGGAAATTAATAAAAATAACAAAAAATGATTTAAAATATATTATATCTACAGATTTATAATAAAATTACAGAAATTTGGAAGACCCTAACTATTGAAAAGAAATAATCGGAAATAAATAATTGTTCTGAATAAACTTCAAGAGTATTGAAAAAAGACTACTCGGGAATTTTCATAATCTATTTATAAGTCTTCCACCATTTCCTAATTTTTGTTAAAACTTCTAAATTTATTCCCCTTTTATTTACGTCCTGATTTCCCATTGTTTTTTTGTTTAGTAATGAACGTATGTTTATTTTTATCTTGTTTTTGTGCCGATTGGTTTGTGCGCAAAATGATCACCACATTATTGGCTAGATGAATTTTACTAGGTCAGCATAAAATCATGCAACCTTAAAATTTTGGAGTATGTGGGCAAAACCATCACCACATTACTGGTCATATGAATTTCACTAGGCCAGTGATCAAATCATCCAACCTTTAAATTTAGAGTATGGAATCATAAATGAACTTAGCCAATACTTGAGTGGTCAAATATAATGTTAGTCCCTTCACATGCAAAACTAAGTTATATATCCAACACGAACACTAGAGATCACTGTCACTTTTTATTTATGCATACATGACATGCACATTTCAAGACTGAAGTTCAACTTGTTTTGACATATTCCACATTTTATGGCAACTATGGAATGCAATATTTCTGAAAACGTAGAAATAGAAGGAAAGAAAAACACATGGTGAGAATGACACTACGTCTTGGTTCCTACTAAAAATAGAAACATGGAAACGTGTGATTGTCTCAAAACATAGCGAGTGATATGACTTGCTAGAATTTAAACAAAATATGTAGACCTACCAAATTACTAGTACCATTTAACTCTATGTGTTGATTCTCAAAAAAAGGAAAAAAAAACTCTATGTGGTGGCCTGGGTGATTAGTTGTGCGGTCGCAAATTAGCTATCAGCTTAGCTAATCAGAGTAACTAACTAATTTATTGCAACTGTAGCTAGCATGGGTGACACTTTCAGCCGCGTCAGCACTCACCATGGAAAATAGCAAAAGTGTAGCAATAAAGGAAAACAACGACAACATGTGTGTCCTCCTCCCTATTCCTCCAAACCTCGAGAGGCTATATATACAGAGTGTGTGTGTATGTGTCCCTTCTCTCTCATCTCTTGGTGATGCTAGCAACCTGTCTGCTCCCTCCTTGGTATTACTAGTTGTACTCTGATTCCCTCCCGCTATCTCTTCTCTCCAACCTCCAGCCGCACAAACACCTCTCTCTCCCTCCCAACAACTCTCCGATACAGTTTCTCTAGAACTCTAGATCACCGGTCATGATCCTCCCTCCCGCCTTCCTAGATTCATCAAGCTGCTCGAACACCAACCACAACCAGCTGCAGGTACGCATCCTTGTGTTTCTATATAGCTATCTAATAAATACTATAGTCCCTCAAGATTTTGTTCACACAAGAAAAAAGAGTATGTGTGTGCACTAGCTAAGCTAGGGTTTGTTAATTGCAGATATATATCTTCGAATATACTTCGTGCAGATACATCTTGGCTATATGCTTAATTGATTACTCATCTCCTTGTTGATTCGTAGCTGCAGCAAATCGGCAGTAGCACTCATATCACTGCTACTCCTTCACCAGCTGGAACTGGTGATGGAGGAGGCAGCAATCAGGAAGGGTTTATGGCCACAGCCTGGGCCGGAGAAGGTTGTGGTGCTGGGGATGGCGATGGAAGCGGCAGCGGGAATAGCAAGCCGATGTCCATGTCGGAGCGGGCACGGTTGGCGCGGGTGCCACGGCCGGTGCAGGGGCTCACCTGCCCACGCTGCGACTCCACCAACACCAAGTTCTGCTACTTCAATAACTACTCCCTCGCCCAGCCCCGCCACTTCTGCCGCGCCTGCCGCCGCTACTGGACCCGCGGCGGCGCACTCCGAAACGTGCCCATCGGCGACGGGTATCGCCGCCACGCCAAGCGCAGGGACAAGACCAAGACGCCGTCGGCCACCTTCGAAGCCGCTGCGACAGGGACGTCGCCCGTGACGTCGACGCCCAGCAGTACATTTTGCGCCATGGGCACCGGCACCGCACCGCCCGGCCTGCAGTACTCCATGTTCGGCAGCGGGTTCGCCGACAGCTTCGACCCGGCGAGCCTCGGCCTCAGCTTCCCCGCCAGGCCGCTCTTCGCCGACAGCGGCACCTACGCGGCGGACGGCTGGGGGCAGCAGGAGCACCACCAGGCCCATGGGAACGGGATGGAGCAGTGGGCGGCGGCGCTGATAGATAGCTTCCCATTCATGCACGCCATGGATCATCGGATGTCCGGACCGCCAGCTGAGGCAATGCCCATCTCAATGGCGGCGATGCAGGGCATGTTCCACTTCCACCTCGGGCTACGGAGCGGCGGCGGGGGCAATGGCGATGATGGAAATGGCGCTTCACTTCCTTAGGTGTTCGCCACATGCATCCTTCAAAAAAAAGTCGCTTGAGCTACCCGGGTTGTCCGGGATCAAAAACCGATGAATGCACCTTGATCATGAAAACAAAGTCCTTGGGTCTTTGAGATATGCGTTGTCGTAGAAAGAAACTATTGCCCGCTATTGTTGGAAAGTAAGAAGAGTATTAACCAACATACAAAGGAACTACACATTAACTGCTGAGATCTAAAGTGACTAGTGAGTCCACAGATCTGTGGACACAAACTCTCAGAGGCCCTTGAGAGACTGAAGAGATCTTATTCCAACACGCCCCCACCGCCACTACCACGTAGATGTCACCGCGGAATAAAAAATCTAAGGAGAAAAGGTAAAGGACGGATGGGTCCCAACTCCCTTCTTCACCGACGGTCCACCGAACGGGGAAGAGAAGGGGGCCGATGCGGCAGCGTGGGGGCAAGCTCCGGTGGCAGCGACTACGATTGTGGACGTATGGTCTGCTATCAATCCACATTAGTTGTAGGTGACTAATGGCTAGGCGCATTAGTAAAGAGGCAAAGAAACTGAGGGACACTCATTGGTCTTAATTTTTTTTCTTTCTTTTCGATTTTTACTGGATTCAGTCTCTTTGTTTTATTGTCTTTCTTTTCAATAAATGTTCACAATTTTTGAAAAACAATTCATGTTTAAAAAAAAATTCAGTTTGTACAAAAAATGTTCAACTTCAAAAAAAAGTTTTCTAGTTTTTCTGAAAATGTTAAATGTTTTCAATTTTGGCATTCATTCAAATATAGTCACCTTATTTAATGCTCACTAAGATAAAAAAAAATGCTAAACTTAGTTTCTAAAAATGTTAATGTCTTTTTTTACAAGAGAATTTTAGATATAGTTTGAAAATGTCTACCTTTTCAACAATTATTTTCAAACTTTAAAAATATTCACCTTCTAAAATTCACCTTCGTGGGCCACAAACACCTTCATGGACCGGCCCATATCCCTTTTTTTATGTACGATTCAATGACAAATAGACAGACAATGCGTGAAATAGGCGTTAAACTGACATAGAAAGAGCCACTTGCAAGCATCCCAAAACTGGTGGAGGCTTCCAAAACAGTGGTACATGGTGCGACCCAAGGATTTATTTGATGGGTTGTCCTAACAAGGCCGTCTCCAGGAATTCAGGGCCCCGGTGCGAAAAGCAAAATGGGGCCCAATATAACTCAAGCAATAACTTTTTAAATTTGTAGCAGCAATCGGTTTTTAGGGGCACACCAAAGGATAAAAAATCGCTACAGAGGAATGCTCCACAAACACCCTCGTGGGCCGGCCCATATCCCATTCCTATGTTGTGATCATGTAGTTGTATTTGAGACTTCTAATAACTTGTATCACTATTTCGATGATTATGAGACATGCATTGTTGTATCACTATGATGACGATGAGACATTGTTGTATCATATAATATCAATGCTCTATGTATATGTTGGGACTGTATAAAAACATCTATAAATACGGCGTAAATACGCAGAAGGAAAAAATGTTGAAATTAATAGTAGTAGCACGGGTTTTACAATAGTAGTAATGCCGGCCACACGCTACTAATACACAGTGGTAGCACTAGCGCGGGGCCAAGACACGCGTTATAGCTAATTAGTAGTAGCTCGGTGGCACCCGTGCTATTACTCATGCGCTACTACTAGTAGTTTAACCCGTGCCACTACAAGGCCTTTCCCTAGCAGTGAGATGCACGATTTTAGTTTGGACCGGACTGTCCGCTCACACGAACCAGACTGTCCGGTCACAACAGAAGGTTTGGACTTGTTTCGCGGCCCGGACCGGACAGTCTGGTCTCAGTTTCTGGACAGTCCGGTTGCAACAGGTGGTTTTGGGCGTCCGACCATCTCCATAGTTTTTGCAGCATTGCACTGTTTTGGCTACAACTTCTACATACGACCATGGATTGAGATGATTTAAATATCAAAATTGACCGCTTTGATGAGACGAAGACAATCCATGTAGAATATTTTCTCATATGAGGCTGTATTGAAGGTGTAATCGGCCGAACAGTACTCTGAATACAAAATCTTAGTACTTCCAGCTCAACTTCGGCCCTTGAGATGAGATCGAATGGCAATGACCCAAACTTCAAAGATGTTCATGTCGACCATACAGAACTTTCTCATATAGAGGACATTTTCATTTGAGGCAATCTTAATCACTTTTTCTGTCGTGCCGAATACTGGTATCAACACCGCGACGTCCAAAGATCCAGGCCGGATTGTCATGTTCGGCGCTCCGAACTTTATCGCCGACTCGGTAGGGAGATTTCACCTTGCGAAGACCACCCTCCGCCTCTCCCCTCATTACCCACGCGGCGGAGAGCCAACCATGTAGCCCGCCATCCGTGGCCGCTGCCCTAGCACCCAAGGCCGAATTCCTCAATGCGGCAAAAACTCGTTGGAGACTGGCAACATATTTGAAAGAATTTATAATCAAAGATAGGATAGTATCACTATTTGTCTCTTGGTTCATTGTAAAGATCAGAACCAGTGTAGTCTGCTAAAGTTTCATAGAAATACAAGAAACATGCCTCCATTATGCGGTTAACTTACCTATATGTTCGTATGAACCATGGTGAATTGGTGAGTTCGAAGCTCCTGGCTGGAGAGTATTTCACGTGGGCTACTTGGCAAGACCATCCCCATGAATCCACGATGATGATGTTGCTCTAGTTTGATGGTGTCTTTAATATCGACCTCACCTAAATCCTTAGTTACAGGGTATGTCGACAAACCTTGCTGCTGCACGAGCTGTATGCACCGAAAGGTACACGTATTTCATTGTGCTCCAGCTATCGAGATGTGCCTTCCTAGCTTCAAATAGTTTATGAGGAGATCACTACCATGAACAAGAGCACTAAGGACAGGTGCCAAGCCATTGAGATCTTATCATCTTGTCATACAGGCATGCATTGGAATTAAATTTTCTGGTGTTTGGGCGGGCGTTACCTTCCACAGCACAGGATGAGGACCATTTGGTGTGCTCGGAAAGCGAGACATCGATGATCATCCCACTGCATGAGCTTTCCCGAGGTGGTGGAGATTGCTGTTGTTGAATATGAGACTTGTTTAAAGATGTCGGGCCTCGGCTCGCTCATATCAGCCTTAGACGATGCTCTAGTATTCCTACTCTTCTACTTCAGCAAGTCTAGAATCTTTTCATCAAGATCTAGTTTGTTTTTTTAAGTGTTTACATTTTACCTTTTTGGGGCCAGTTATCCTCATAAATCAGGCAGATTTCCCGACCTATATATATGAAACGTAGGAACAGTTTGTCCTGTCATGATGTTTGTCAAAAAAAAAAAAAGAAACCGGCGAATGTGTACAAATGTAGGAACACGTAATTAAGCATGTGTTTTTCTACAACACAAAGTTGCGTCGATTCAAATGTACACGCAATGAGAACAGTTCTAATGCATATCCTACGCACACATAATTAATTAAGTGCCTTTATTAGGTAAGATGTCCCCATCATAATTTTTTTAGTCTGGCAATTAAAATGAAGCATGTGCTCATTTTCGTAGTACACCACATATATGTTCTTTCTGGTGTTGGGAGCACAAAATCCTGCTGATGCAAAAACAAATTACTCGCTCCATCCGTAAATAGATTTTATTTTTAGCTATGAGCATAACCTATGTAACACAACCTGATTTGCCATTACTTTTTAACACACATGCATGGTAAGGGATTTCAATGGCCAAATATTATGTGATTATGAGTTAAAAGGGTGGACAAATCTGTCTGGTCAATATGTTTGCATGGTACAATTTCTTGGTGAGATGTTGCAATTATCGATTAATGTTTTGAGTCATGAAATAGCACGGCGTAGTACCGTAGTGTACCAGGCGCCAAACAGTGGACACTACAAGTCTACAATCATGGACAGTGACCCAACTTAATTTTATTTTCTTTTTTGTCAGTTTTGGCAAAAACTCATTTTGCATCGCAAGTCTACAAATGGACTCAATATCAACCGAAGGGAACATACATATGGCAAACCCAAACCTATGTTATCTTCTTATTTTTTTACATATATCAAAACTTCCAAATGCCTTCACTCTTCTTCTTCCTTTCTTCATACTATTTGAGATCTACTGAGGACAACTCTAATGCGGGTCAACAAATCGTCCGCAAATGAACGGACCGAACGGTCCAAACACTTTAAGCCATCGAACGGAAGTTGTCAGATTTCTCCGGACCGGTCCGAACGGTTCAAACCCTCCCACCAGCACCAAACTGGGGGAGGTCTAGGGGAATCCGGACATCCGACTAGCTCAATGCCACAACCCACCTGTCACACTCACCTCTTTTTCCTCTCGGTCCACCTAGCCCACATCCAAATGTGTCCGCGGACATTTGCTGTCGTCCATTTGATGACCCCGTTGGAGTTTCCCTGATATATGATTCTTTAGCTAGCTCGAACTGATTGAGGTGCATGTTCCCTTATTTCAATAACATATATGTGGCAAACAATAATTTTAAGGTTTGGCGTTGTAATAAGTCTACTTTTCCTGAGAGTTTAACATGGTAGCTAGCTTCAGGAACAACCGTGAGTGGACATTAGTGTAGTGTGTCCTGCGTAGGAGTAGCTGTCAAGCTGTACGTGCATAGTAACATATTGCCTCATGGAAGTGATCGATGTAATATGTGCATGTGCATTAGTTGTTTAACTGTTAACTCAAAAGAAAAATTGACGAGAGAGAAAACTAATTGTTGTCTCGTATTCGCGATGACTGCTTCATGTCATCGACCGCAATGAAGAATGCAAGAAGTCACTGATGTACATACGTACAGTACCCACTGCAGTACATATATGTCCGGCTATGTACAGTGCCTGCAACTATCATAGTAGCATGGACGAACAATGTTACATGCAAACCACCTGGCTTCAAATAAACACTTATTTGTTCACGTGGACAATCAACTCTCGAGTAACCGAAGAGGAGCTCTCTGCACCTGAGCATGCACACAGACAAGAACACTGTGGTGCATATTGACAAAGGAAGTTGAATCAGACTCAATTGCATGTCATCACTTTCTATCTCGATTTGAAATTGGAGAGAAGAACTCATCGCCCAGCACACCTACCTCAACTTCTGGTTGTAGTTTAATTTGTTATCATGTGGTACGTGGTGAGCAATCAAAACATGATGAAAGGTAGTTTATTTTGTCTCCTAGATTTTAAAATTAGATATTTTTTATCCTAACTTCCGGTAATGAGCAGATTTCGTCTTTGACCCTATTATAGCCAGTATGCATGGTTGATTGCTCACGTGAACAAATAAGTGTTGATTGCACCCGCAAAAAAAGAGTCAGTATGGTTGATAACATGGCGGAGATTTTGCACACGTAGCAACTATGTCAACATGACATACATAAATAAAATAATTAGGTATATATTACATTCTGGAAGTTGATCGATGTTATATATCCACGTCCATTAGTTTTTTTAACTATTAAGACGAAGGAAAAATTAATGCGACAGAACTTTAGTTGTCATCTCGTATTCACGGTGACTATTTCATATCATCAGTGGATATGCAGATGAGAAGAGTATGTATATGTCCGGCTACATACAGTACCCGCAACTATCATGGTACAAATGAACACTGGTACTTGCAAACCACCTGACTTCAATTAAACACTTATTTGTTCACACCAACGATTGGCCCTCGAGTAATAAAATATGAGCTCTTAATTTTCTCTCAACACGCGAGAATCCACACAACTAAGAACACTGTCATGTGTATTAGCCATGGGAAGTATAACCGGAGTGGATTGCTCAAGGTGGCCAACTCGCTCAGGTTCGATAGAAACTTCAACTTGATATAAAAGTGGATGAAAAATCCGTCGCCCACCTTTAACTATTGCTTGCAGTTTTACCTCCTAGATTTTGAAATTAGACAAGCTTGACTCTAAAATTCTGATACTTGCAAACCACCTGGCTTCAAATAAACACTTATTTGTTCACATGGACTATCGACACTCGAGTAATAGAAGAAGAGCTCTCTAGACCTGACCATGCACACGACGAAGAACATTGTCGTGCGTATTGACCAAGGAAGTTGAATCGGACTCGATTGCATGTCAATTTCTATCTTGATTTTCAAATGGAGAAAAAACTCGTCGCCCAGCACACCTACCTCAACTCATGGTTGTTGTTTAATTTTTACCATGTGTTCGTGGTGAGCAATCAAAAGTAGTTTAATTTGTCCCATAGATTTTGCAATTAGAACTTTTTTACACCAACTTCTGGTAATGACTAGATTTGGGCTTTGACTCTATTCAAATCGGTGTGGTCGATAATGTGGTGGAGATTTTGCACACATAGCAACCATGTCAACATGAGAAACAAAGTAAACTAATTAGGAATTGATATACTACGTTATGGGAGGTGATCGGTGTTATACATGCATGTGCATTATCTTTTAACTATTAACAGACAAGAAAAATTAATGCCAGAGAAATTTAGTTGTTATCTCATATTCACAGCGACTATATCATATAATCGATGGATACGAAGATGACAAGAGTACGTATATGTCCGGCTACATACAGTACCTGCAACTACCATAGTACAATCGAACAGTGGTACTTTTTCTTGAAAAGGAGGAATACCCCCAGCCTCTGCATCTCTTAATGCGCACAGCCATATTATTAATAAAGTTTCAGGCTCAGACCAAGGTCTCAAATAAACTGCCAAATCTAATAGAAAAAGTTGTCACAACCGGCGAGTCAAAGAAAATGAATTGCCGTGACTTAAGCGTCAGGCCTCGCCTTCCATTTATACTCAAGCAGGGTACAAGATAGATACAATTCAGTTAGGATTTATCTACAACAATCATTATCTATACAGCACACGAGCTGATCCTAACAACCTACGGTTAGGCTATAGACTCGTTTAACATTCCCCCGCAATCTCAGCCGGTACAGAGGTTGAGATTGGAACGGAGTCGCTCGAGTGTCTGCTTGGTGAGAGGTTTAGTGAAGGCGTCTGCAACTTGATCTGCTGAAGAGACGAACCGAACGTCCAGAGCACCCATGGCAACCTTTTCTCGCACAAAATGGAAGTCCACCTCTATATGCTTTGTGCGTGCATGGAAAACTGGGTTCGCAGTGAGATACGTCACCCCGAGATTGTCACACCACAGTACAGGGGGTCGAGGCTGAGCTACCTGCAGTTCCTTCAGCAGAGACAGTAACCACGTAGCTTCAGCGGTGCCATTCGCCAGTGCCTTGTATTCAGCTTCAGTTGAGGAACGAGACACCGTTGGTTGCTTTCTGGCGCTCCAGGATATAAGATTTGGTCCGAGGAAGACCGCGAAGCCACCCGTGGAACGCCGATCGTCGCTGCAGCCGGCCCAATCCGCGTCAGTGAACACACTCATGAGGACTGATGGTGAGCACCGAATGGATAAGCCGGTGGATACTGTTCCTCTCACAAAGCGAAGGATTCTTTTCACTGCTTCCCAATGTACATCAGTGGGACGTGACAAATACTGGCACACTTTGTTCACTGCAAACGACAGGTCTGGCCTTGTCAGTGTCAAGTATTGCAACGCGCCTACCGTGCTCCTGTACTTGAAGGCATCATCCTCATTCAGTGCTTGGCCAGACTCCTGTGTGAGCTTCTCATGTGTACACATCGGCGTTGGAACTGGTCTGCAATTCGCCATGTTTGAGCGTTCCAGTAGATCGAGTGCATACTTCTGCTGAACAAGGTTGATTCCCCTGGAATTGCGTATCACTTCAATGCCCAAGAAATAATTCAATGGACCAAGATCCTTAACAGGGAAGGTAGCAGAGAGCTGGCGGAGCAGGCATTCAACCGCCCTCGTGGAAGAGCCAACGATGACCATGTCGTCAACATACACCAGCATGTAAAGAGTGACACCATTTTCATGAAAGATGAACAGCGAGGTGTCTGCTGCAGACGGCACAAAACCAAGTTGTTGAAGACGATCGTGAAGCCGAGCATACCAACCACGCGGTGACTGCTTCAACCCATACAAAGCCTTCTGAAGCTTGCAAACATAGTTCGGACGGCTCGGATCTTGGAACCCCGGCGGCTGTTGCATGTATGCCTCCTCCTCAAGAATTCCATGCAAAAACGCGTTGCTGATGTCCACTTGACGAAGCTGCCAGCCACGGGAAACAGCCAGGGAGAGCACCAAACGCACTGTAGCAGGCTTCACAACAGGAGAGAAAGTATCTGAATAATCGATGCCATACTGTTGAGTAAACCCACGAGCGACAAGGCGAGCCTTGAACTTGTCAAGCGATCCATCAGATTTATGCTTGACTTTGAACACCCATTTGCACCCAATGATATTCTTGCCGGGCGGCCGAGGAACCACTGTCCACGTGTGGTTGTGCTGGAGAGCAGAGTATTCGGCTTCCATGGCGGCGCGCCACTGGTGGTCGGCAAGCGCGTGCCGATAGGACCGTGGTTCAGCATGAAAAGCGCGCCGCCGAGGATCGTAGCGCACAGTGCCGTCCGTCGGCACCAACTTCTTGACGATGTTGTCGCGAAGCCGCGTCTGCATGCGATGTGGAACTGCAGGAGCGCCGGCCACAGCCGTTGGTACAGCCTGTAGCTCAGGAGACGCCATGGGAGTTGAGTCCTGTGCCGGCTCGTCGGCCGCATCCAGAGACGCAGGGGAGGCCGGCCCAAAATCGAGGGAGCGACCAGAGGGCTCGCCTGGCGACGTATCGTCCTGAGTCGACCCGCCTGCAGGTGACCGAAGTGGAGTGCATGGCGAGGCTGATCCAGTGGTGGACGCCCCTCGGCTGGCTGCAGGCGTTGCACCTGAGGGTGAAGACGAGACAGAGGGATCTGAACCTGCAAAAGAATCAAGGCTAGACGAACCATCAGGAAGCAAGGTTAAGTCATTATTCCGCATGCGGTCATTAGCAATAACTGGCTCGGACCGAGGAAAAACAGATGGTGGCGTGGGGAGGAGTGGTGGCGTGGGTGTTGTGCATGCAAAAGGAAAAACTTGCTCGTCGAAAATGACGTCACGAGAAATGTAGATACGACCCGTTGAGCGATCTAAGCATTTGTAGCCTTTGTGCATGGAGCTATACCCAAGAAATACACATTGGCGAGAACGGAAAGCAAGCTTGTGATTGTTGTATGGGCGCAAGTTTGGCCAACATGCACAGCCGAAGGCACGGAGGAAAGTGTAATCAGGCTGTTCATTTAGGAGACGTTCGACTGGTGAATAATTTTTCAGTGTACGAGTGGGCATGCGATTTATAAGGTAACAGGCAGTCACAAATGCTTCATCCCAGAATTTTACAGGGAGAAAAGAGTGTGCAAGGAGAGCAATGCCAGTTTCCACGATATGGCGGTGCTTCCGTTCAGCGGTGCCATTTTGTTGGGAAGTATGTGGACAAGTTACTCGATGGGTGATTCTCTCACGATGGAAATATTTAGAGAGACGATGGTACTCGCCACCCCAATCGGTCTGGACTGTTTTAATCTTGGTGTTTAACATGCGTTCAACGTGCTTCTGAAAAGTGTAGAAAATTTGCTCTACTTCAGATTTGCGTTTAAGAAGATATATCCAGGTGAAGCGACTATAATCATCAAGAAAACTCACATAATATTTAAAACCCCCAACCGAAGTGGTTGTTGGCCCGAATAAGTTCGAGAGGTGCATGGGTTACATGAGTAGAATCCCTAAAAGGCAACTGATGGACTTTAGCACGTTGACACGCATCACAGACACTAGATTCGACAGACGGTGCACAAGCAAATTTATTTAACCTAAGAACGGACTCGACGACACTTTTGCTGGGATGACCTAAGCGTCGATGCCAAAGATCATGAGAAAGCTTCATGCTGGAGAGCGCTCGACGACTGGACACGGACGACCTGAGGCTTGGCACCGGGTAGAGACCGCCACGACATCTACCTTGAAGAAGAGCTGCCCTCGTTGCCCGGTCCTTAAGATAGAAACGATCAGGGTGAAATTCAGCAATAGCATCATTATCAGAGGTTAACTTGTGCACCGATAAAAGATCTTTGCTAACATGTGGAACATGCAATATGTTGCGAAGATAGAGTGGGCGTGACGAGCCAGAAATAGCAGATTGACCAATATGCGAAATAGACAAACCTGCACCATTGGCGACTTGCACTTGATCTTTGCCGTTGTAGCGCTCCTGGATGGTGAGCCTGTCGAGGTCGCCGGTCAGATGATCGGTGGCGCCCGAGTCCATGTACCAGCTCGGATACTCGACGCCGCCGGAGTGCACGGCGTTGCCGGAACGCTCACGGTTGTCTTCAGGCTGATAGGCATGGTTGAAGCGGTTCCTGCAGTGCAGAGCGTCATGGCCAAACTTGGAGCATACCTGACACTTGATGTACTTGCCGCGACCACGCCCCTGGCCACGGCCACGGCCTTGACCGCCTTGACCGCCTTGGCCTCTTGACCTCCGTGGCCGCCGCGCCCGCCATTGCGCTGGCCATCAGAGTTGCGTGCTGCAGAGTTGGCGGAGGAGTGGAGCTCGCCTACGGACGCCTGCTGTTCCATGCGGAGCTCGGCGCTGACGAGGAACGCGTAGAAGCTGCCAAGGCTGATCGGCTCCTCGCGAGCGGTGATGGAGGCCACCAGAGGTTCAAATTCAGAACCAAGACCGGCCAGCATGTAGCCGAGGATCTCGTCATCGCCAAGAGGCTTGCCAATGGACGCCATAGCATCAGCAAAGCCCTTCATCTTGTTGAAGTATTCAGTAGCGGTGAGGTCCTTCTTCTTCAGGTTCGACAGCTGAAAACGCATCTGCATGAGACGCGCCTTGTTCTGCGAGGAGAACATGTCATGGAGGGCCGCCCAGACGGCGGCGGAGGTGGTCATGAGCGTCATCTGACCGAGGACATCCTCCGTCATGGAGCCCAGTAGTGCAATGAGCACCAACTGGTCTCGCTGGTACCACTGAAGGAAGAGCGGGTTTGCCTCCTCCTTGGCATCGGCGCCGGCGCCGGTGGTGATGGTGTAGGACGGCGGCTGCACCGAGCCATCGACGTAGCCGAAGAGGCCATGGGAGTGGAGCGCCGGGACAACCTGCGTCTTCCAGAGGAGAAAGTTGTCCCTTGTCAGACGGATCGTGATGAGATTGCCGATCGAGGAGATCGAGACAGGAGCGGAGGAGCTAGCAGCGGTGGCGAGGACGCCGGCGTTGGGAGAGGTGAGGGCACCGGAGGTGGAGTTGATGGCGGCAGGGCCTGACATGGTGGCGGTGGGGAGGGAGAGATCGATGGGGGAGGATCTTATCGCTCAGATACCAAGTCAAAGAAAATGAATTGCCGTGACTTAAGCGTCAGGCCTCGCCTTCCATTTATACTCAGGCAGGGTACAAGATAGATACAATTCAGTTAGGATTTATCTACAACAATCATTATCTATACAGCACACGAGCTGATCCTAACAACCTACGGTTAGGCTATAGACTCGTTTAACACGGCGAAAATAAGGTAAGAGGACTAGACACCTATCCTATTGTTGGACCGCCATCCAAACCGGTTATAAGTATCCCGTGTGACCATCTCCCTGTGGTCCGTATGGCTGAGTAACGACCACGTACGGATCCAAGTAGACGCCCTGAAGATAACCTGCACACACACCCACTCGTATATGTGCCGCAGTCTTAGACTCTACCCCAGTTAACCAAGTCCCAAATAATTGTGAAACAGAGACAGGCAGAGCTACGTTAAATGGCACGTGAGTGATCCGCCAAAATAACTTGGCGAGTGGGCATTGGAGAAGAAGATATTGTATTGTTTCATCATGATCTTGTTTTTTTAGTAATGAATGTATGAACAGTCGTAGTTGCAAACCACCTGACTTCAATCAAACTCTTATTTGTTCACACCGACGATCTGCTCTCGAGTAATAAAATAGGAGCTCTTACTTTGCTCTCTACACACGAGAATGCATACAACCATGAACATTGTCATGTGTATTAAGTATTAATCATGGAAGTCAGATTGCTCAAGATTTCCAACTCCCTCAGGTTCGAGAGAAACTTCTACCTTGATATAAAAGTGGATGAAAAATTTGTCACCCACAACACCTGTTTAACTATCGGTTGTAGTTTTGCCTCCTAGATTTTACCCTTACACAAGTTTGACCCTAAACTTCTGAAACAGAGCACATTATATCCTTAACCCTAGTCCAAACAGTACGGTTGCTAACATGGCGGCGATTTTGCACACAAAGCAATCATGTCAAGATGAAAATGAAATAAAATGATTAGAATTATGTTTTATCTACAAATTTATAATACAATTAAGAAAATTTGGAAAATCTGAAGTATTCAAAAAGAAAAAAAACGGTTTAAATAAATTTCAAGAGAATTATCAAGGACTACTCATGAATGTTCAGAATTTATGTATGAGTTATCCAAAATTTCCATCTTTTCGATAAAACTTATAGATTTATTCCGCTTTTAATTTCCCCCCTGAAATTCACCCTTTTTTAGCAACGAATGTATGTTTATTTTTATCTTGTTTTTGTGCTGATTGGTTTGTGCGCAAAACTACCGCCACATCACTGGTCATATAAATTTCACTAGGTCTGTGATCAAATCATCCAGCATTTAAATTTTAGAGCATAGGGATACAACCAAACTTAGCTAAAACTTGAGTGGTCAAATATAATTTTAGTCCCTTCCCATGCAAAACTAAGTTGTATATGCAACACAAACACTAGAGTCACTGTCACTTTTTCTTCATGTATACATGACATGCACATTTCAAGATTGAAGTTGAACTTGCTTTGACATATCCCACATTTTATGACATCTTTGGGACGCAATATTATGGAAATGTGGAATTTGAAGAAAAAACACATGATGAGAATGACACGACATCTTGGTTCCTACTAAAAATGCAAACAGCAAAACTGTTGAGAACAAGTGGTTGTCTCAAAACAGAGTGAGGGATATGACTTGCTAGAGTTCAAACAAAAGTTATATCTAGGCCTACCAAATTGTTAGTACCATTTAACTATATGTGGTGGCCTGGATGATTAATTATGCGGTGGCAAATTAGCTATCAAGCTTAGCTAATCAGAGTACACAAACTAATTTATTGCAAACTGTAGCTAGCATGGGTACGACTTTCAGCCACATCAGCATTCACCATGGAAAAGGAAAAGTGTGCAAATGAAGGAAAGTAACAACAATATGTGTCCTCTTCTATATTCCTCCAAATCTCCACGGGCTATACATATATATAGCGTGTGTGTGTTCCTTCGCTCTCATCTATTTTGGTGCTGCTAGCTACCTTGCTCTCTCCTTTTTCTCTCTCTTCTTGGGTAGCTAGACCCTCCCCCCTCTCTCTGGCATCCATTCCATTCCTTTCCTTGGTACTAGTCCTCTTCCACTTGATTTCCCCAGCTGCTGCTAACTTCCTCCCACTTTCTCTTCTCTCTAGATCAGCGACTATGATCTTCCTTCCTACCTTCCTTGATTCATCAAAGTTCTGGAACACCGACCACAACCAGCTTCAGGTATACATCCTTGTGCTTCTAGCTAGATAATTAATTGCATATCCCCTCATGATTTTGGTCACACAACAAAACCGGAATATGTGTGCACTCAGTGAGCTAGGTTTGGTGATTGCAGATATATATCTTGCAATATACTCCATATCAGGGTTTTGTTTTCAAGACAAAATTAATAGTAACCGACTGTTTATTGGAAATTTCGTTGACACCTGAGAAACAGAGCTACAACTAAAAAAAAAATTAAAGGCCTAAGAGGTACCACTGTTTCTCGCGTTGTGATACCATAAATGTCAAAAAAAAATGAATTTAAATTGGAAAAGTGAATCAAATAGGGTATGTAAACTCCCAAGAAGTCACGGGGTCTCCCTTGGCACAGGGAAGTTTATGTCTGATGTGGGTCAAACGCTAATTATTTTAATTGGAAATAAATTTAAAACCAAATTCGTTTGAATTATTCAAATGGGAAAAACTAGTTTTTTTGAGATTTACCAGAAACTGGTTCGTCTTGCCGTCCTTGGAAAAAATAGAATGAAGAAAAAATCTTAGCTCCATATACATATTGGCCGATATTTGATTACTCGTCTCCTTGTTGATTTGCAGCTGCAACAAATCGGCACTAACACTCATAGTACTACCACTCCTTCACCCGCTGGTCCTGGTGATGGAGGATGCAACAAAAGCTATGAAGAAGGGTTCATGGCCACGGTCGGGGCCAGCTCCGGTGCTGCAGGGGGTGGCAATGATGGTTGCGGCGGTGCTGTGGACGGTGATTGTGGTGGCAGCGGGAATAGCAAGTCGAGGTCCATGTCAGAACGAGCACAATTGGCGTAGTTGCCGCAGCCAGTGCCGGGGCTCAACTGCCCGCGATGCGACTCCACGAACACCAAGTTTTGCTACTTCAATAACTACTCCCTTACCCAGCCCCGCCACTTCTGCCGCTCATGTCGCCGCTATTGGACCCGCGGCGGCGCGCTCCGCAACGTGCCCCTCGGCAGGGGGTATCGTCGCCATGCCAAGCGCAGGGCCAAGACCAATGTAGCGTCAGACACCTCCAGAGCCGCCACGGTAGGGACATCGTCCGTGACATCAGGCATGTCTAGCAGCACCACTTATGCCACCGGCACCGGCACTGTGCCACCCGGATTGCAGTACCCCATGTTCGGCAGTGCGTTGTCGCACGATAGCCAATTCGCCGACAGCTTCGACCCGGCGAGCCTTGTACTTAGCTTCCCCGACAATATGCTCTTTGCCGACAGCGGTGCTTACGCGGTGGACAGTTGTGCGTTGCACCACTACAACTATGCCCATTGGAACGGGATGGAGCAGTGGCCGGCGGCGCAAATGGACAACTTCCGGCCCATTTGTGCACGCCATGGATCATCTGATGTCTAAACTGCCAGCTGAGGCAATGCCCATCACAATGGGTACATTGCAGGGCATGTTCCACCTAGGGTTACAGAGCGTCGGCGGGGATAATGGCGACGACAGAGGAGGCCACCAGTTCTACCACCCGTCGGCCAAGAGAAACCACAAGCAGCAGGATTACCCTAGCAGCAGGGGCATGTACGGGGACGTGGTCAATGGCAATGACGGCGGCTACATTTAATATTCCAGCACTAGCAATGCAACTTGTAATTAGCTATCTAGTTAGATTAAGATTTGTTCTTAGATTAATGCCTCGTGAAATGGGGTCTGCTATTGTAGCCAGATGAACTTTGATAAAGTATATGGATCTATCATCTTGTCAATTGTATGTTGTTTTTGTGAACTTGTTAATGTTGGATATGTATGCTCAACCATCACTACTAGGGAAAACCTTATACACAGAGGTATAGCAGTAGCGCTGGTTAAAAGAGAGCGCTACTGCTACTTAGTAGTAGCACGTGTCAATAAAGAGCGCTACAGCTATGGTTATAGCAGTAGCGCGTCTACTGGAAAAAGCGCTACTACTATAATTCCCACCCTGTTGCCGGTAGGCTAGGAATAGTAGTAGCGATGCCGCAAAAAGCACGCTACAGCTAAGTGTCTTGTAGTAGCGCGTTTCCTGGATAGAGTGCTACTGCTAAAAAAAAATGGAAAAGAAATAGAAAAGTAAATGAAAATGAAAGAAGTAGAAAAAGGAGAAATGAAAAAAAGAAAATGTAAAGATAAACAAAAGAAAAAGAAAAATAAAGGAGAAAGGCATAGCAGTAGCGCTTGTTTCCACAGAGCGCTATGGTTACTCAAGCAATAGCGCGTTTTATAAGCCCGCGCTATACCTACGTTCCTTAGATAAAAGGAAAAGAAAAAGGAAAATAAATAACTACTTCCTATAGCAGTAGCGCGTTTTGGTAGAAAGTGCTATAGCTAACTTAGCTATAGCGCTTTTTTTCTACCAGCGCTACTGCTATTTTGACTTAACCCCGCGCGGGCTCAAAATTTTGCTAAGTACTTTCCCCCCTCTCCCCCGACTCCTCTATCACCGCCGTCGATCGCCCTGCCCGATCGAGCACGCCCTCGACCTCATCGCCGCCGCCCGAGGCCGCCCTCGACCTCACCGCCGCCGCCCGAGCCCGAGCCCGCCCTCGCCACCGACCGTAAGGCTCTCCCTCTCCTCTCCCCTGCCCCCCTTTCTCTCTCTCTCTCTCTCTCTCTGCTGTGATGATGTTCATATGAACCCTAGGTGTTCATATGAACCCTAGATTTGTTTAGGGCAGTAGGCATTTTTTTAGCATTTAGGAAAAAAGATTAGCAATTTTTTTTAGGAAATTAGCTATGGCAATTTTTTATGAAAATGCCTAAACAGTAATTCCATTTAGCTTTAAATTAACAGAGGGTATATAAATAATAGTAGCATTTATCTTTAAATTAATAGAGGCTATAAACAAAAAACAGTAGCATTTAGCTATAAAAAATTATTTGGACTATGGACCTGAATCTGGTCCAAATTTCATTCAAATGAAATTTGAATTATTTGGACTATGGACCTGAATATTTTTGAAGAAATTGGGTGTAGGTACTAAGGTCCTTCTGTGGAAATTTTGGTGAGGTCAGAAGGGTTAGAGAAAATGGAGTTCCTTTGCAATTTCTAATAAGGTCAAGTATTGTTGGAATATTTGCTCTTAAACAATTTGGATGAAAAAAAAATAATGTGTGTGTGTGTGAGAGAGGAATAGCTAGAACAGAATTTGGGTTTTGTCCTAGGCAGAGAAGTGTTCATTTGCATATTCCATTATTGTTGATTATATCTTTTCATTGAAGTGGTCATGTTATATGCAAATTCCTCAATAGTGTTTGCTCATGTTATATGCAACATCGAAGTGGTTCGATTGTGCCCAAGTGGCCTTTTGTTGTTTGCAGGGAATGATTCCGAGTGGCCTATGTTTTGCCGGAATGTGGATTCATTTCCGTTCCGGCAAATTTCACGCGCTCTATTTGTCCAGTTTGTAGCAAAGGTCATGCCGAAATTTTCCATGAATTTTGGCATGACTTGTGCTACAAACTAGGACATATCGAGTGCCTGGGATTTGCCGCAACAGGAATGAATCAACATTCATGCAAAACATTGGCCTTTTTTTTATGTCATTATTCATTTTATTAGGTCTAGAATTAATTGACTAGATTTAATCATAGGTAACATGGCTAGCAACGATGAAGGACAGGGTTCTGGTGATTGCAACGTCTACGCGGTGGCAGACGCCTATTTAAACTTTCTCGATGAGAAACGGTTGTTGCAGGGGCCACCTGTCACATCCGAGACTGACACAGACATCGAGACCGGCGCTGAGACTGACACTGGCGCCGAGACCGGCACCGAGACTGGCGAAGCCGGTATAGAACCGAAACCAAAGAGGCAACGGCGCCCAAACCAGCTCATCACTACTAAACTGGTGGTCACGGAGGTGGACGACGGCAATTTTGAGCCAAAAGAGCCTGCAGAAGCGCGCGCGTGCTACGGCAATCAAATAGGCTGCATCCTACGGGCAACCGCCACCATCAACGATGAGAAACTAAAGAAGATACTAGATATGAAGGAGTCCATCCTAACTAAGCTGCACCAGGTATTCTTGTTCCCGGGCCGAGATGAAATCAAATATACTGATCCAGATAAAGACCCGGCAATGAAGAAGATAAACAAACGCGCCATGGGCAAGTTTAACGGCGCGTTGTCCGCCTGGAAAGTAAGGGTGAAAGCAAGGATCATCGACAAAAAGGAACCCTACTCCGAGATTGTAAAGGATAATCCGACAATTACGGAAGAGCAGTTTAAAATATTCAAGGCGGCTTGCGTTGCCAAAGCTGCCAAAGAAAAGTCGGAGTACATGAAGGGGCTTCAAGAGAGGAACATGGGGTGCCACCACCTCGGAAGTCGTGGTTACGCGGGGAAGAGGTCTATATGGGCCAAGAAGGATGCGGAACGCGAAAGTTTGGGCATCCCAGACCCCTTGGCGGAGTTCACCGTCCCGCAGGAGCGTGACATCATCAGGGCCCGGTACCATTGGGACCCAGACAAGAAGGTTTTCGAGATGGACGCGGTCACGACAGAGTTCATAAGACTGCTGGTAATTTTAGCTTCTGATCAATTCGACTGCACGTTTAGTCATATTTGTAAACGATCCTTGCAGAAAGAGCAGCACAGGATTGCGGCCGAAAGCGACTCGCTGTCTGAGGCGTTGGCGAGGCCCAAGTGGGACACCCCATTCAACCGGGCCTTGAACATATTGAAATGACTCCCGGTGGACACTCGGCCGTCGTATGGACGTGTGCACGGCGTCAGAGACGGCGCCACGTGGAAGAAGTACTACCGTGAGACCACGGAGGAGAGAAAGGAAAGACGGAGGTTAAATAAAGAAAACATCGACAAGAAGGTTGCGATTGCGGTTGATAAGACATCAGTTGAGACAGTCGCAGCAGCGGTAGCTGCCGCAAAACAGGAAATTGCAGCTTCGTATGGTGTCTTGGTTCCGACTATCGTCAGTTGGACCAAGCAAAATCCAAATAAGGATGCAGCGGACTTTTCCCTTTCCATCTTCTTGGGGAGCAGCTCGACTAGCGTTGCACCAGCACCTGCTCCCGCACCTGCTCCTGCACCGGCTCCCGCACCTGCTCATAACAGCCCGTCCTCCGTCTCGGACGTGCTCGGCGGTGCTTCGTCTTTGGCTGAGCTCGACGCCCTCGCGGTACCTGTCACACCGGCCCTCTTCAATATATGTATAATCTCCCGTTTCCATTGCCTTTCAGATGTCTCACATCGCAGACATGTCTTTGCAGGCCGACGTAACCCCGTGCACCATACTGTACACCATCAGCGGCTAGAAGGTGGACGTGGGGAAGGCGACGATAATGAAGCTGAAGGAACAATTGTTCCACAGCCGGCCGATCCCCCCTGACGTCTTCAAGGTTTTCGTGGCTAGTGTCGAACCGGGCCACGAGAATTTGGCTCCTCCGGTAGCCCTAAGGGGAGATGACGACGAGACCCCGCGGCGGCTTGGCGATTGCAAGCGTTGGGTCCTGTTGTGGTCGAAGTGTCTGCTTCGTCTGGAGGCGGCCGGGAGCACACCCACGACCAAGCAGCCTCAGCAAGGTATGAACACCAACACCCCACCTACCCAATTAGCGTCGCCTGTCGTGCCGGGTGAGGAAGAAGCAATGCATGATATCGATGCCATCGATGAGGATGACGATGCCACTCTACAATATCTCAATACCGGCGCCTCTGACGACGGAGGATTGATGGCTCAGCAGTATGAGTACTCAGGGTTTGAGCGTCATGAGTCGGTGCCTGAATTGCCGGAGGATGAACATATTATAGACGACCTTCCAGTAACAAAGAAGCATAGGAAGAGATCGAGGAAAGGCAACAAAACTGCTTCTATGATCCAGCCACCTCAGCAGCCTCGGGTTCAAGACCGTATACCTATCCCCGGTGCGGCAAAATGGCATATCCCCGGTGATCCGATCCTACCTAAGGCAGCGGTAGAGGCCATATACGGCGATCTAAGCAGACTTCATGACCATGTGCTGCGGAGAGAGAAAAGCCTGATCGCCTCGAAAAATTCAGGATACCCGCTCTACGTGGTTAATGTGCCGCAGCAAAGGTTGTACGTCGACAAATTCGCCGCGGCGAAATTCTTCCTTCGATTCGATTACATCTTCGACATGTTTCACTTGAAAAAGCTGGATTTTACGTTTGTCCGCCTTTTTGCCTTGTACATGAACTACATCATCAGGACTGAGCAGATACCTTATATCTATGTCGCTGACCCGTACTTCATGCACGAGGGCTTCTTGGCAGTCTGCCCAAAGCACCGTGAATACGCGAGTAACTACATCGCCGATTTCATGGTCGGCAATAAGGACAAGGAGACGATTCTTGTGCCTTATCATCCCATGTAAGTCATCCGCGCGGATATCCTTCCTTCGATTTCAATCATTTCATTTGCACGCGTGGAGGCTAATTTGAGGTGTACTTATTTTGCGCAGCGACGGGTGCGCCGTCCTCATCATCCTTTACCCCCGATTCTCCCACGCTCTTTACTTGGACTCGTCGAAGAACATGATGAAAAAGGATTACACCCACATCAAGTCTGTTCTCGACAGTGCTATCTTTAGCTACGGCCTACGGGGTGGAGAGATCAAGACCAGGAAGACAAGGAACCGCGCGCCCGCCTTCGGCCATAAGCCCGACTTCTGCTGCATCCAGCAACCGAGTGGTACTCTTAGTGATGGATTCTATGTCCTCCACCACATTCTGGAGTACAGTCAGGATCAGCAGAACCTTCGCATGTCACCTAGATCCGGCGATTCTCATATTCTGCAATGGGCAAAGAACCTAGGAGATATAACGGATCATCGACTCCGAGCTGGGTTCTATCACATCCAGCGTGAACTTGCCCAAATCATCATGAACGAGGTCCTCGAAAAAATAGGGATGTTCTACGAAGAAGGGCAAATGTCGCGGGAAGACGTCCGAACACGCGTAGCCGCTCAGCGTTTCGACCTGAAGCCTTTCACTGCGCTCGGGGACTATCTCCCTGACTTGGATGGATGGCACGACATGTTGGAGTGATTGACGATATATGACAATGTGTCCGTTTAGTCCATACTTTCTCTATGACGAAACTTTGAGTTATGCACGACGAATCTATAATTGTGATGTAATTAAACCGTCCTCCTCAACTAGCGAAGATCACTCTAGTTAGGGCATTTTGGGTACGATGAACTTTGTTATTTATGCTTATGATATGTTGCTTCTATTTTTACCAAGTCTGTCTCTTTCTGTTGCTCAATTATATATGTTGTATATCATCGACTCATGTGACAATGCAGGTGCATAGATCATCGATGGCGAAGAAGTGCTACGCCAGGAGTATACAACAAGTGGCCGAAGTGTCAGGCCCAGGTATACCGGTTTCCGAGCGACAGCCAGTAGTTAGTTTAGGTTCACGCTAGTGCGAGAGAGGGATACGAACCGACGCCTTAAGAAATACTACCTTATGTATGATGAGACATGTCATGTAACTTGTATAGCTACATCGTGATTATGATGTGACGACATGATTTATGTTGGATGATATGATGAGACTATTATGTGTATGATATGATGAGCATATTGCATGTTTATGATATGATTAGAATACTGTATAAAACCTGTACAAAAACATCGTAAATATGTAGCAAAAAAAAAGATATGAGAAAATATAGTAGTAGCGCTCTTTAGCGCTGGACAGGAAAACGCTGCTACTAAAGCACTTAGCAGTAGCGCTGGTTTGGAAAGCGCTACTGCTATACCTTCTTAGCAGTAGTGCGTGTCAAAACGCGCTACTGCTAAACGTTAGATGTAGGGCCATATCAGTAGTGCGGGTACCCGCGCTACTGATACACCAAATACCCGCGCTACTTCTAGGCTTTTCCCTAATAGTGCATGTTAATACTTGGGATGGTAGCACTAGAATGTGCCTTGTTCACTCTTAATACGACAGGTTGGTAGGCAGTACGCGTGGAGTGGGACCATCGGTCGTACTTCCTAATAAGTTGGTGATAGGCTTACCACCATATTGCCGAAATTGACAACACTAGGGTCCCGTTGTGTGCCACTTCAATGAGATAGGGTTTTCAGGGGTAGCCAGGATCCTACTGCTAGAGACGGCTATGGTACCATTTCAAGCCTACCGCCTACTAAGTTAGTTGTAGACTTAACTTTGTAATGCCAGAGTCGGCGGTGGTGAGGTTTACGAATGAAAATGTTCATAAGTTCAAACGATAAATAGCACATGCTTCTCAAATGAAAGTTCATGACATGAGGTAGTATAAATCTCAAATAGAAGACTCTATCAAGTCACATGGTGCCATTTCCCCTTCTTGTCACGTGCTTCATCTTAATCTTGTGCAAAGCAAGCCCTTTCACGCTTCCTCATCTTCCGCGCCTCACGAACATCCTTCCCAATGCACCCCCTCCCCGCCACACACTTCCATGCTTGCTTCCTCAAAAGCCCACGACACTCCACCTCCGCTAGATGCAAAGAATCGTTGAAGCGGTGACTGGCTATGCACCTATCACTCTAAAGGTCATCTCAGATATGTTTTGGTATCTCATGATCTACGCATGTATAGTCTTCCAAGGAGGAGGAGGCGACTACAAAAAACATGTATCTGCTAACATATGTACCCCAAAATGAGATTTCTTGATGTTGTATTTAACATACCGGCTGGCAATCATAGGTGTTAGTTGGATGTGCACGACCTTGTTCATATTTGGGATGCATGAAGAATCTTCTACCTTTAGTCCATGACTTCTTCCAGTTTGTGGACTTCATAACAACACAAGGGTCATCACACCAACATGTAGAGATTTTCACATCTTTGTCCTTCTTCTTTTCCAAGTCGCCCCCACTCCACTTATTCGCATGTCCTCTTGGTCGGCGCAAGGCGGCCATGTCAGGGAAAGGATGAAGCTAAACATGAACAATCGTTAGCAAAAGACATGAGCAAAGAAAATGCGTAAACTCAATAAAGCGAGAAGTATTAAAAAAGAGATGTATAAATGCAAAAGTAACAAGTGCTTACCATAGGATCAGTGACAACCTTTCAAGCATCATCATCATCGACAAGTTTGTTCATGTTTTCGAGATCACTCGCTCTTACTAATCTTGTTGCTTGATCTGAACGTGTGGCACACTTTTATTCCATCAGTTGCTATTGTTATACTATGAATCACCATCCAAATAAGCTTTTTCTAGTTAAATAAATGGAACTTACACTATTGTGGTGAGTGTGCTTCATAGCGCAATTGTATTTTATGTTATTAATCTATGATTAACTATATTGGTTTGCTTGTGTAGTAACATTAATAGTTTACTACTTAACCTAGAGAAACAATTTTGTTATAGAACTCCAATGTCTATCATTGCAGATGCGTTTATACTAAATCATATTTAGTGGTGGACATTTTTATAGATTTTGACGTTTTCACAACCGAGATACCTTTCCATTAAATTCAAATCCTATCAACATCAGCAAAACAGAGTGAAGAGAATAAAATTATGTCAAGTTCTAATATAGTTGATGACATTTACATTTAACATATGTGTTAGAACTCATTATAGTATCCTAAAATATCTAGGTAGAGGGTTGTCGAGAGTACGAGTAAAATTTATAAAATTGAGAGTTCTAGAGTATATGATTGCATAACATAGGTTTAAACAACATGAAAGTTGTATGATATGAGGCCATCTGATTTGCCACATCAGACCCTTTCCTTGTACTCCTGCTTGCTAGCATTGCTCATTTATTGGAAAAATCTAGCATCATATTCTCTTGAAACAGACTTTCGCCCCTCTTGTGAAATAAATCCACATGTTTGAACGATATAAGGTGATGAGAAAACCTTGATACAAAGAAAATCAAATAAAGACCAAAAATTAGAGAACGCGGCGCACACAACTCTATGCCACGACCTCATTGTTAGGCATAGCACATGACTAACCAAACACTAGCTCGATCCCCTCCGTGTTCTTCAACGAAGAGCAACCCCGAGTCCGCTGGAGAAACCACTTGATGGTGCCACAAAGCTCTTGACAAACTATCGTCGGAGAGGTTCCTCTGCCCTCTCACTTAGGTCCGAGGAGCGTCGATCCTGCTGGCGAGCAGTACGAGCTAGTAGCGATGACGATGCGGTCACATTTAAAAGATAAGAGAGAACCCAGACTGGCCCATGCTCAAACCCAAGAAGCAACATGTTAATAGCCAAGCCTGCCAAAATAAGTCGCAGTCGAAGGTGCCTGAGCTCCATGAAGATGACCCCAAGAGGTTAATGGTGAAACATGTCACCCCCGCCTGGACAATGCCCACCCTTACTCGAGGGGTTTCCCATCACGGATGTGAGATGGATCTCACTACCAACCATCCTCATACCATCAGTCGTAGCCGACCTGTGCCACAGGAGGAGAAGCTACCGCAACCTACCGAACCTAGTGTGTCTATATCCGAGCGGCAGCCAACCCACTGCAGCCCGACGACCCCAGCTGCAGCATGGGTTAAACTATACCGTCCAATAGCTCCTCCATCCTCATGCGTGAGGCTGCTGTTCGCCCCCACCGCCACCCACCGAGCTAATTCCAATATTGTCGGATCCCACGCCACGTGACCACAGGGAATGAGACAACCACCACCGGGAGGGCCCCACCACCACCATCGACCGCATGAGACTTGCCAGCGTGTGTGTGTGGGGGGGGGGGGTGGGGGGAGGCAACGGGGTCAGGCTAGAGTTCACTAGCCGCCACCCGTGGTCTTCACACGGGAGCGACCTTTTTTCCCCTCTAGCCTCATATTCTTGGCGACATATGTGCACTCTGACTAGTTGTAACGATGACATATTTGATAGAATTTAGTAATATAAGCCTAGATAGGGTAGTATCTGTATTTATCTTGGTTCAAAGTGAAGATCAGAACCAGTGTAGTCTGTCTAAAGTGTCAGAGGAATACGCTGAATTTATCTATGTGTTCGTTTGAAACCATCATATATGTATAAATGTAGCACATTACACATGCATGGTATATGTCTAAACCTGTATATATGTATAAACCATGGTATATCTATATCTACGTTTAAACTTGCAATTGGGCGTTATTGCTCTGCGCGAGAGCATTGGCATGCCATGATGGTGAGTTCGCAACTCCTGCCTGGAGAGCGTCTCGGGTGGGCTACTTGAAAAGTCCACCCCCATGAATCCATGATGATGATGTAGCTCCAGTTTAAGGGTGTCTTTAGTATCGACCTCAACTAAATCCCTAGTATGTCGACCAACCTTGCTGGTGCAGGAGCTGTATGCTCTGAGATTTACCTTCCTAGCTTCATATAGTTTATTATGAGGAGAGGAAGCTACCATGAATAGGAGTATGAAGGAGAGTTGCCAAGCCATCGAGATCTTATCATCTGGTCATATAGACATGCATGCGAATTCAGTTTTCTGGCATTTGGGTGGGCAGTACCTTTCACAGCACAGGATGAGGACAATTTGGTGTGCTCGCTGCATGAGCTTTCCTACCTATATGAGATTGCTGTTGTTGAATATGAGACTCGTTGAAAGATGTTGGGCCTCGGCGCTCTCATATCAGGCTTAGACAACGTTCTCTGGTATTCCTATTCTTCCTCTTCTTTACCTAGTCTAGAATCCTGTCCCCAAGCTCTAGTTTGTATTTTTAAGTGTTTTCTTTGTACCCTTTTTTGGTCTAGTTTCCCTCGTAATAAATCAGGCCAATTTCCCTACCTATATGAAATGTAGGAACACTTTGTCCTCCAAGTTTGTCAAAGAAAAAAAAAAACGGACAAGTCACTCATCATAAACATATACGCATGGACACCTAATTAAGCATGTGTTTTTCTACAACACAAAGTTGCATCGATCCAAATGTACACGCAATGAGTACGTAGCTCGCATCTGTAACTGTTGTAATGCATGTGCTACGTACACAGAATTAATTAAGTGCCCTTATTAGGTAAGATGTCTCCATCATAACATTTTTAATCAACATGAAGCATGTACTCATTTTCGTAGTACTCCACACATATGTTCTTTCCAATGTTTAATAGCTACATGTTGGGATCAGAAAATCCTATTTATAATTACTCACTCCATCCATAAATGGACCTTATTTTTAGCTATGAGCATAACCTACGGAACACAACCTAATTTTCCATTACCTTTCTAATGCACATGCTAGTATGGTAAGGTATTTCAAGTACCAAAGATTACTTGATTATGAGATAAAAGGATGGATAAATCTGGCCGATCAACATATTTGGGCGGTGCAATTTCTTGGTGAGATGTTGTGATTATCGATTAATGTTCTGAGTCCTGAATGAGCACAGGGTAGTACATAATGTACCAGGCGCCAAACAGTGGATAGTACAAGCATGGACAATGACCCAACTTAATTATATTTTCTTTTTTGTCAGTTTTGGTAAAACTCCTTTTGCAACGCAAGTGTACAAATGGACTCAATATCAACCAAAGGGAGTATATATATGGCAACCCTATCTCCTGAGGGCAACTCCAACGAGGGTCATCAAATCGCTCGCAAATGTCTGGACACTTAAAGCAATCCCACATAAGTCATTGAATTTGTACGGACCGGTCCGGATGTCCGGAATCCCCGGTTCACCTAATCCCACAACCCATGTGTCCGACTCACCTATTTTTTCGCTTGGTGACTATGGTTGGATGGCCGGCACCTGCCCGTTGTCCATGGACATGTCCAGACGTGTCTGCCTACATTGGTGTCGTTCGTTTGGAGATCCCCGTTGGAGTTGCCCTGATATACGATTCTTCAACTAGCTTAAACTAATTCAGGTGAATGTTCCCTTATTTCAATGTTTGGCATTGTAAATAAGTCTACTTTCCTAAGAGTTTAACACGGTAGCTAACTTGAGGAACAACCCTGAGTGGACGTCAGTGTAGTGTGTACTGTGTAGTAGCTGTCAAGCAGTACGTGGAAGGTGATCATGGAAGGTGATCGATGTAATATGTCCACGTGCATTAGTTGGTTAACTGTTAACGCAAAAAAAAATTGAAGAGAGAGAAAACTAATTTTTGTCTCGTATTCATGGTGACTGTTTCATGTCATGGACCGCTATGAAGAATGCAAGAAGTCACTAACGTACACACGCTGCAGTACCTATATGTCCGGGTATGTACAGTGCCTGCAACTATCATAGCATGGACAAACAATGATACTTGCAAACCACTTGGCTTCAAATAAACACTTATTTTTTCACGTGGACAATCAACCCTCGAGTAACAGAAGAAGAGGTGTCTGCACCCGATCATGCACACAACCAAGAACACTGTCGTGCATATTGAACAAGGAAGTTGAGTCGGACTCAATTGCACGCCACTTTCTATCTCGATTTGAAATTGGAGAGAAAAAACTCATTGCCCAACACAACTACCTGCATACTGCTGCCGAGGAAGACCGCCTGCACCTGTTTTTCTCCTGCCCCCAGCGTCCAATATTTGTGCTGCCATTGGCTTCACACCCTCGAGCTCACCCTTCGTGGACATCTGGTACCAGGCACACGGCCGGCTGCCTCCGTCACAACGTTTGTTGTGCTCGTCATCCTCTGGAAGAGAGAGATTACAAAGGCGCAAAAGTGTTCAGACAGTTTGACATTACGCCTTCCAGAGTCATCAAACACATAGACGGCGACTTAACCCTCAGGCCTCACGGACTGCGGTCTGCCGTGTAGAACGATAGAGAGAGAAAGATTTGCCGAATATGATAGATATTGTATTGAGCCTCACGGGCAAGTATATATAGGAGTACAGACTTGGAGGGCAAGAAGTCTCTCCTAGAGATAAGGTAGGAGACGTATTACAAATCCTAAATTACCAAATACATGTAAACGCACTATATCTCTAAAATCCCCCCGCAGTCGTAGTGGTAGCATCGTGAACAACAGGAACATCCCCCCGCAGTCGTAGTGTTAGCATCATGAACAACAGGAATGTCGCGAACGGTCAGAGAGAAACCAAAGTATAAAGCAATGGGTAACATCTCCCCGTCGTGGGAACGGGAACGTCGTGGACGGTGTCGCTTCGTGGTAGTTTGGACTGTAGAGGAAGCTGGTGGCGATCTGGGGCGAGGTGGTAGCCCTTTGTGTCGATGTTGAGGTAGCCGAGAGCATGAGGCGGTAGCCGCGATTGAGGTACCCGTGCGAGTGGTCGCCGTGGTCGATGTCGTGGTCGGAAGCCGGTGTCGAGGTAACCGCCAATGAAGCGACAAGCGCATGGTGTGTGAAAAGAGTGACAAAGACGCGTCGAGGCAGTCGTCGAGAAAGCCGATGCCGAAGGAGATGCAGTCTAAGTCATCGAGGACGAGGTGTGGCCATAGTTTTTCCAGAATCAAGCTCATGGCGTGGACGAAGGCATACTCTGGTTTTGCCAGAACCAAGTACGCAAAGAAGAAGTCGTCCCTGATGCGGTCGAGGTAGATGTAGAGGAGGATGTCGATGCTGAAAGACATTGCCGATGCCGATGAAGACGAGGCGCCAATTTGAGCTTGCCAGACTCGGGAATGTTGGGAACGAAGGCATGTACTGATGTGCCGGTACCGGGCTTGCGAAGAAAGGGACCATCATGATCTATGCACCTGTCCTAGGACTAGCATAGGAGGCCGCCATTAAGGTTTTGAGGCACAAAATGGCGAAGAGAGAGAAAAGTGCTGGTGCATTCCGCGGTTATCGGAGTAGACGAAGTGATCGGGGACGAGATGACGTTGGCGACGAACTAATGGTGGATGAAGACGTAGAAGGTGACGAAACAAATAGCGACCTGAAGTGGTCACGTTGGATGCCTAGATTGGTGAAGACATAGTCCGCGGGACCTATGAAGGCGAGAAGTTGCCATGCAGGTTACCTGTAGAAGTGCGGCGGCGGTACTCGAAGTAGGCGAGGAAGAACCCGGCATTGTGAGGAAGACCATGCGCGGTCGGTGGCGACATGTGCCATTGCAGGTGACGCGGTGGGAGCCGGGAACGTTGGTACACGGGACGGCGAAGATGGCCGCATGTAGCGTCCCTGCGACCTGAGGTGGTGGCAGAACTATGTTGGGAAACATTGCATGGAAAACAAAAAAAAAATCTACGCACACGCAAGATCTATCCATGGAGATGCATAGCTACGAGAGAGGGAGAGCATCTACATACCCTTGTGGATCGCTAAGCGGAAGCGTTTATCAACACGGTTGATGTAGTCGTACACCTTCACAATTCGTTCCGATTAAGCACCGAACGTACGACACCTCCGCGTTCAGCACACGTTCAGCTTGATGACGTCCTCGCCTTCTTGAACCAGCAAGAGGGTCGAAGTAGTAGATGAGTTCTGGCAGCACGACGGCGTGGCGACGGTGGTGGTGAAACTATTTCCGCAGAGCTTCGCCAAGCTCAATGGATTTAGAGCGGAGGATGAACTAGAGGGAGGAGATTAGAACCATAGTGGGCTTCTAAATATGAGGATTAGAGGTAGATAGGGCTAGCTCTAATTAGTCAACTAGGACCAACTAGAGGAGGCTCAAAAACTTGTGTTCTAGGGGCTAGCCTTGCTCCTCTATTTATATGTCGAGCCCTGGTGTCGTTACTTGGGGAGAGGGCCTACCCAAACTCGGTTTGGAACGCAAGGAAGAGTCCTTCTCGGATTCCCGCACCAGACGCCACGGTCCTCGGTGTCTGGCCCAGACGCCATGTTCCTCGGTGTCTGGACCAGGGCCAGACCCCAGGGTCCCTGGCGTCTGGTCCCTGACCTCCACGAAACTTCCTTTTGCACCGACCTAAAACCCCGTGGGCCTTACCCCTTGGCCCAACCATATCATCCTATATATCAATCTTTACCTTCGGACCATTCCGGAGCTCCTCGTCATGTCCGTGATCTCATCCGGGACTCCGAACAACATTCGATCACCAACATACATAACTCGTATAATAATATATCGTCAACGAACGTTAATCGTGCGGACCCTACGGGTTCGAGAATGATGTAGACATGACCGAGACGCTTCCCTGGTCAATAACCAATAGCGGGACTTAGATGCCCATATTGGTTCCTACATATTCTATGAAGATCTTTATTGGTCGAACCTCTATGACAACATACGTAGTTCCCTTTGTCCGTCGGTATGTTACTTGCCCGAGATTCGATCGTCGGTATCTCCATACCTAGTTCAATCTCGTTACCGGCAAGTCTCTTTACTAGTTCCGTAATAGATCATCTTGTAACTAACTCCTTAGTCACTTTGCTTGCAAGCTTCTTATGATGATGTATTACCGAGAGGGCCCAGAGATACCTTTCCGTCATACGGAATCACAAATCCCAATCTCGATCCATGCCAACTCAACAAACACCTTCGGAGATACCTGTAGAGCACCTTTATGATCACCCAGTTACGAAGTGACGTTTGATACACACAAGGCATTCCTCCGGAGTCCGGGAGTTGCATGATCACATGGTCGAAGGACATGTATTTGACATTAAGAAAGCAGTAGCAATAAATTAAATGATCATATGCTATGCTAACGGATGGGTCTTGTCCATCACATCATTCTCTTTATGATGTGATCCCGTTATCAAATGACAACTCATGTCTATTGTCAGGAAACCTTAACCATCTTTTGATCAACGAGCTAGTCTAGTAGAGGCTTACTATGAGACTACCAGCGACGTACATGTCATGGAAGGGATCCAGTAGCATGAATCAAGGGCGGTGACACTGTGGCCCAAAGGGGCGACGTAGTGGCAACCTGATGGTCAATTGCTGGTAGGCGCGTGCTCAGGGACCTCCTTGGCGAAGACATGCGCGGAGTTGGTTGATCATACCGACGGCGGCGCGGTACGCGCCATGGCGTGGACGACGCACAAATCGGAGTAGATGGCAACGTTTTCGGTCATGTCCCGGGTGATGACGACGAAGAAGGGCCGGGGATGGAGACCATTCGGATGAGAGCGTCCCCTTGTGCGGCGCGTCCAGCCTTGCCGCACGGTTGATGACGAACTGGCCGGTGTAGAGTCAATGTTTATTTGGAGTGGAGGCGCGTGAGGATGATGGGCGGTGGGCGACCCAATCCAATCTATGGTTGGCGAACCAAAAAGAAGACCAGCCAAGCGATTGGCGCAGAGAAAATAGATCTAGAGATCAGAAGCGCGGCCACCGGTGTCGATCATGGAGATCAACCGACCGGGGGCGACACGGTGCGGCAGCGGCGGCGGCTAGGGTTTTGGACCAGGGTTAGTCTGATAACATGTAGAACGATAGAGAGAAGGATTGGCGAAATATGATGGACATTGTATTGAGCCTCACGGGCGAGTATATATATATATATATATATATATAGGAGCACAGACTTGGAGGGCAAGAAGTCTCTCCTAGAGATAAGCTAGGAGATGGATTACAAATCCTAAACTATCGAATACATGTAAAAAAATTATATCTCTAACATGTTGAGTTTAAATCCAGTGCCATGTTATGGCGAGACTATCTTACTTCTCCTTCAGAGGGTGCTTTCTGAATCTCTTGTACTATGAACTATATGCTTGTTTCGCTACTTCAAAAATCAATGTTTTCAGGAGGGGAGCCCCCCACCCCTCCCTAGTTTCAAAAGAAAACATGGCGGATATTTTGCACACGTAGCAACCGTGTCAACCAAACAAACATCAATAAAATAATTAGGAATTGCTATATTACATTCTGGAAGGTGATCGATGGTATATATGCACGTGCATTAGTCTATAACTATTAACATGCAAGAAAAATTAATGCGAGAGAAATTTAGTTGTCATCTCGTATTCACTGTGCTATTTCATATCATCCATGGATATGAAGATGAGAAGAGTACGTATATTTCCAGCTACATACAGTACCCGCAACTATCATGGTACAAATCAACAGTGTTACTTGCAAACCACCTGGCTTCAATTAAACACTTAATTGTTCACACCAACGGCCGTTGGGTAATAAAATAGGAGCTTTTAATTTGCTCTCTGCACCCGAGAATGCACGCAACCAAGAACAATGTCATGTGTATTACCTTTGGAAGTATAATCAGAGTGGATTGCTCAAGGTTTCCAACTTGCTCAGGTTCGAGAGAAACTTCTACTTTGATATATAAGTGGATGAAAAATCGGTCGCCCACCACACCTATTTAACCATCGGTTGCAGTTTTACCTCCTAGATTTTTAAATTAGCCAAGTTTGACCCTAAACTTCTGATACAGAGCACAGTATATCCTTGACCCTAATCAAAACAGTACGGTTGCTAACATGGCAGTGATTTTGCATGCATAGCAATCGTGTAGCATGAAAAATCAATGAAATTAATTAGACAAGTTAAACCTGAAGTATTCCAACAGAAAAAAAAATCAATATTTTTTTACATAAACTTCAACAGTATTATCATAGACTACTCATGAATGTTCATAATTTATTTATGAGTTATCCACAGTTTCCCAGTTTTGGTTAAAACCTATAGATTTATTGTGCTTTTATTTTTGTCCTGATATTCACATTTATTTTTGTTTAGTAATAATGTATGTTTATTTTTATGTTGTTTTTGTGCCGATTTGTGTGTGCGCAAAACCACGGCCACATCACTGGTCATATAAATTTCAGTTGGTTGGCGATCAAATCATCCAACCTTCAAATTATAGATAATAGGTATACAAATAAACTTAACTAACACTTGAGTGGTCAAATATAATGTTAGTTCCTTCCCATGCAAAACTAAGTTGTATATCCAACACAAATACTAGAGATTGCTCCGCGAAAAAAACACTTGAGATCGATGTCACTTTTTCTCTATTTATACAAGACATGCACGTGTCAAGATTGAAGTTCATCTCGCTTTGACATATCCCACATTTTATGGCATCTTTGGAACGCGATATTATGAAAACTTTGAATTAGAAAGAAAAAACATATGATGAAAAGGACACGGCATCTTGGTTCCTACTAAAAATGAAAATACAGGACTGTTGAGAAGAAGTGATTGTCTCCAAACAGAGTGAGTGATATGATTTGCTAGTGTTCAAACAAAAAATATATGTAGGCCTACCAAATTGCTAGTACCATTTAACTCTAAGGAGTGGCCTGGATGATTAATTATGCGGTGGCAAATTAGCTATCAGCTTAGCTAATCAGAGTACACTAACTAATTTATTGCAACTGTAGCTAGCATGGGTAGCACTCTGAGCCACGTCCGCATATACACTGGAAAAGGAAAAGTGTGCAAATAAAGGAAAACAACAACAATATGCGTCCTCTTCTCTATTCCTCCAAATCTCCACAGGCTATACATATATATAGCGTGTGTGTGTTCCTTCTCTCTCATCTATTTTGGCGCTGCTAGCTACCTTGCTCTCTCCTTTTTCTCTCTCTTCTTGGGTAGCTAGACCCTCCCCCCTCTCTCTCTAGCATCCATTCCATTCCTTTATTTGGTACTAGTACTCTTCGGCTTGATTTCCGCAGCTGCTGCTAAGTTTCTTCGTCCCAATTTCTCTTCTCTCTAGATCACCGGATATGATCTTCCTTCCTGCCTTCCTTGATTCATCAAACTTCTGGAGCACCGAGCACAATCAGCTTCAGGTATGCATCCTTGTGCTTCTAGCTAGCTATTTAATTGCATGTTCCCTCATGATTTTGTACACACGACAAAAACAAGAATATGTGTGCACTCAGTGAGCTAGGTTTTCTGATTGCAGATATATCTTGGAATATACTCCATATCAGGGTTTCTTTTTCTTGTCGAAATTTACAGTAACCAACTGGTTACCGGAAATTTCATAGACACCCGAGAAACAGTGGCACCTCTCGAAAAATTCAAAAAATGGAGAATTTAAAAGGCCAAGAGGTACCACTGTTTCTCGGGTTGTGATACCAGAAAGGTCAAAAAAATGAATTTAAACACAAAAGGTGAATAAAACAGGGTCTGTATCAATGAAAAAATAGCGTGCTATAGCAAAATAGCACCACCCTTATATACTATTAGTGTGCTATATCGCATTATAGAATGCTATTAGTTAGACATCTTACAATAAATTTGCGGGACATTGCTCAAAACGCTATAGCGCGCTATTTTTTTCGGTGGTCTTTATACTCACAAGAGGTCATGGGTCTCCCTTTGCACAGGGAGTTTATGTCTGGTGTAGGTCAAACATTATATATTATTACCGGAAAAAAATGAAAACCCAAAATTCCTTTGAATTATTCGAACAAAAAAAACAGAAACCTTCCAAGATTTACCAGTAACTGATTCGTCCTGCCCATCCTGAGGACGAATGGAGAAAAAAATTGCTCCATATATATATATATATATACATATATATATATATATATATATATACATATATATATATATATTGGCCGATATGCTTAATTGATTACTCATCTCCTTGTTTGATTTGCAGCTGCAACAGATCGGTACTAACACTCATAGTACTACAACTTCTTCACCCGCTGGTCCTGGTGATGGAGAATGCAAGAACAACAATCAAAAAAGGTTCATGGCCACGGCCGTGGCCGGCTCCGGCACTGCAAGGGGTGGCCACGATGGTTGCGGCGGTGCTGTGGATGGCGATTGCGGTGGCATCGGGAATAGGAAGTCGATGTCTATGTTAGAGCGAGCACGGCTGGCGCGGTTGCCGCAGCCAGTGCCGGGGCTCAACTGCCCGCGATGCGACTCCACCAACACCAAGTTTTGCTACTTCAATAACTACTCCCTTACCCAGCCCCGGCACTTTTGCCGCTCCTGCAGCCGCTACTGGACCCACGGCGGTGCGCTCCGCAACGTGCCCGTCGGTGGGGGGCATCGTCGCCATACCAAGCGCAGGGCTAAGCCCAAGGCGGTGTCAGCTACCTCTCGAACCGCTATGGTAGGGACGTCATCTGTGACATCAACCATGTCCAGAAGTACCACTTATGTCACCGGCACCGGCACTACACCACCCAGATTGCAGTACCCCATGTTCGGCAGCGCGCCGTCGCACGACAGCCAGTACACCGACAGCTTCGACCCAGCGAACCTTGATCTTATCTTCCCCGTCAGGCTGCACTTTGCCGATAGCGATACTTCCGCGGTGGACGGCTGTGCACAGCAGCACCACCACCATGCCCATGGGAACGGGATGGAGCAGTTGTCGGTAGCGCAGGATAGCTTCCCATTCATGCACGCGATGGATCATCAGATGTCTGGACTGCCAGCTCAGGCAATGCCCATCACAATGGGTACGATGCAGGGCATGTTCCACCTAGGGTTACAGAGCGTCGGCGGGGGTAATGGCGACGACATAGGCGGCCAACAATTGCACCACCCGCCGGCCAAGAGAAACCACAAGCACCAAGATTACATGAGCAGCGGGGGCATGTACAGGGACATGGTCAATGGCAATGGTGGCGTCGGCTACATTTAATATTCCAGTACTCGCAATGCAACTTGTAATTAGCTATCTAGTTAGATCATGATTGGTTATTAGATTAATGTCCGGTGAAATGGGGCAGGCTATTGTAGTCATGTGAACTTTGGTGAAATATATGGATCTATCTGCTTCTCAATTATGTGTTGTTTTTCTGAACTTGGTAAGGCTGGATTTGTACGCTTGACCATGTTAATGCTTGGTATGGTAGCACTGGAATGTGCCTTGTTCACTCTTAATACCCTACCGCCAGCTTAGTTAATAGTACGCGTAGAGTGGGACCATCGGTGCCTGTGGCGGTAGAGTCCTACCTACTCCGAAAGCCTTCGCTTCTTGAAGCTGGCACATATTGGGGCAGTAGGGCGTGAGACCGTACCGCCTAATAAGTTGGTGGTAGGCTTACCACTGTATCATCGACATTGACAACGGTAGGGTCCCGTTGTGTGCCACCTTCAACAAGATAATGTTTTTAGGGGTAGCCAAGATCCTACTGTCAGAGATGGCTGAGGTACCATTTCAAGCCTATCGCCTACTAAGTTGGCAGTAGACATAACATCGTAACACCAGAGTCGGCGGTGGTGAGGTTTAAGAATGAAAATGTTCCCAAGTTCAGAAGATAAATAGCACATGCTTCTCAAATAAAAGTTCATGACATTAGGTAGTACAAGTCCCAAATAGAAAATTATCAAGTCATACGGTGCCATTTCCCCTTCTTGTCACGTGCTTCATCTTACTCTTGTGCAAGGCAAGCCCTTTCACGCTTCCTCATCATCTCCGCCTCACGAGCCACCTTCCCAATGTACCCCCTCCCCGCCACATAGTTCCATGCTTGCTTCCTCAATAGCCGATGACGCTCCTCCTCCGCTCGATGCAAAGACTCATTGAACCAGTGACGTGCCTATGCACGAATCACTCTACAAGTCATCTTAGATATGTTTTGGTACCTCATGATCTATGCATGTATAATCTTCCAAGGAGGAGGATGCGACTACAAAAACGCGTCTGTGCTATCATATGTACCATAAAATGAGATTTCTTGATGTTGTATTTAACGTATCGGCTGGGAATCATAGGTGTTAGTTGGACGTGCATGATCGTGTTCATATTTGGGACACATGAAAAATCTTCTACCTTCTGTCCATGACTTCTTCCGTTCTGTGGACTCCGTCACAACACAAGGGTCATCACAGCAACATGTAGAGATTTTCACATCTTTGTCCTTCCTCTTTTATAAATCGCCCCCACTCCACTTATTCACATGTCCTCTTGGTCGGCGCAAGGCGGCCTAGTCATGGAACTGGATGAAGCTATGCCGAAAACAGGAACAATTGTTAGCAAAAGACATGAACAAAGCAAATGTTTAAACTCAATAAAACAAGAAGTATTAAAAAAATATGTTTAAATGCAAAAGTAACAAGTGCTTACCATAGCATAAGTGACTCTCTTTTAAGCATCATCATCGATAAGTTTGTTCATGTTTTCGAGATTATTTGCTTTTGCTAATCTTTTCGCTCGATCTGAACGTGTGGGAAAATTTTATTTTGTCAGATGATATTGTTATACTATCAATCACCATCCTAATAACCTCTTTCTACTTAAATAAATGGAACTTACACTACTGTGGTGAGTATGCTTCATAGCGCAATTGTAGTTTACATTGTTACTATATGACTAACTATATGTTGGTTTGCTTGTGTAATAATATTAACTAGCAGTGTGACCCGTGCATTTGCGCGGCTAGATTTCTATTTATGACTTCTATATTTTGCCAATACTTTCCTTGTCATTATTTTATCATCACATCCGGTTATAAAGATAAAAAACATGATAGTTGCATTAAAACCACACAAATAGGTAGGCTATACTCTCCTTGCTGGTGATGTATGTTTTATTCCATGCATTATTTTGGAGAAATCTTTAAAAAGCTGAAAGGTGCAAAAAACTGTTTTAAAGATCATGATATATTAAAATTTATGGGATTCCACTTTAAGATACTCTCCTCGTCAATATTTGATCATCACAAACATAGTGAAAGATGGTCTTCTCTAGTGCATAGTCCTAATGGGTTCCTTGGTGCATGGTTGGACTGAATTAGAAAGATGGAAACACAAAATCAAGTAAGTTGCTGACATTTCTCTAAAGAAAAGGTAAGTCTACCATCATATACAATGTCATCCTCTGTTGCTGCCGGGAATCCTATCTTGCCGCCATAGCTTGCTATATGAACACTCCTTTCTTTAGTAGTTTGCGAGACGGATATGTGCTTTTTTTTTCTCATGATTTTTCAGGAACATTTTATCTTAAAAGCTCAAAATGTTTGTACGTACGTAATATGACACGTACTCATACCTGCTTATGCATGACCTAGTTGACCGTTGTACTGATCATTTTTTGACCTTTATACTGATCATTGTTCTGATTAATATCGAAGTCTAATAAATATGGGCGACATATTTGTACCACTTGGGCCATCCTCTCTCACTAACCTTATTTTAGTTCGAGATCTTAGTTTCAGGTTGATTTTTCAACATGCTTGTTCCTATAAAAAAATCTCAGAATTCGGCTCACTTGATTGATTTATGTGGAACCTATATCAATTCCATATTGCTGATATCTAGTTTTTATACCAATTCCATAAAATAGGACAAAGAAGTGTCTTTTTTTTATGGAAAAGACAAAGAAGTGCTAGACATGGAGATACTAAAAAATCAGTGCTAGGGAATAATAAGAGTGAGGGGTATAAATTAAACAATACACGCACCTGACATGAATGATAGTTCACGTATCTAGATATAATCCTCTTCGTGCCAATAAAATAAATGTCATACCTAGGTATTTTTTTTATGATGATGTACGTCAAGACATAGTTAAATAAGTTATAAAAGTTTATAGGCTTGTCAAGACATTATATATACACTGCTATTTGTTTCAGAACGCTGATGTTGAGATGTTCAAAAATTATATAGACTATGTTGTATAATACTGAAATAGGTGTGTTAAAAAAACATATACATATTATGTTCCAGTACGTACGTAGATATTCGAAATAAAAAATAAAAAGTAGGTACACCTACCTAGCTGTGGCTGTGATCGATCTTGTTTCTACTGATTGCAAGGCAAGTCTTCTATCCATCTTATACCATCTCATAAAAAATACGTACCTAGCTAGCTCTTGCTTTGATCGATCTTGTTGCTGCTGATTGCAAGGCATGTCTTCCATCCATCCTCTACCTATCTCCATGCTGATCAGGATGCATGCATGAGGCGAGTTTGAAACATGAAGTTGTGGACGCATAACGCATGGTAGATGATTGATTGACCCGCGGACAGCATCGAGGTGTACTTAGCAGCGTCAGCATCGTCGGCGGCGGCGGCCATTTGCATGTGGACGTCGGCGGCGGCCGCATGCGAGAGGTAACTCTGAGACGCTGTGCAACCCGAGGCTGCCGATGTGCATGCGTACACTGAATCAAAGCGTGCTGTGTCTATGCTGGCGCCCCAGGACATGCATGGGAGTTGCGAGGCTGTGTCGACGACGGCCGGCGAGGATATGGATCGGGACTGTTCTGGGCTTTGCCGGCCAATCACGAATCTGTTTTTTTTTTGCTGTTTTTTTTTCTATTGAAGAGTCCGTGTATGTTTTTCTTTCCTTCTTTGCTTGGAAGAGTCGGAGTATGCATTGCCTTGGGACGCCGGTCGTACTTATTGCTGCATGCAATATCCGCTTTTGGTTATGCTTGAAATTATTTTTGTACGTGTCACGTTCAATTGTTTCTACCTAACAATATTTGTATGTAACATTTATATCTTTAATCTCAGCCCTTGATATCTAAAATTAGTGGTCAAGATAATTTAATCTATGTGGATGAACATAATAGCTTGTTTGCCTCTTGTCTTAATTATATAATAGATAGTTTGCTAGTTAACCTTAAGAAACATTTTTGCTATAGAACTCCAATGTCTATCATTGCAAATGCTTTTATGATATACTAAATCAAATTTTTTTGGTGAAAATTTTCTTAGATTTTTGACATTTTGACAACCAACATACCTTTTCATTAAATTCAAATCCTCTCAACATCAGCAAAACAGAGTGAAGAGAATAAAATTATGTCAATTTGTAATATAGTTGATGACATTTACATGTAATAGATGTGTTAGCACTCATTATAGTACCCTTAAATATCTTGGTAGAGGGTTGGTGAGAGTAGGAGTAAAATTTATAAAGTCGAGATTTCTAGAGTATATGATTGCATAACATAGGTTTAAACAACACGGAAGTTGTATGATATGCGGCCAAGTGATTTGCCACAGCATACCCTTTCCTTGTACTCCTGCTTGCTAGCATCGCTTATTTCTTGCAGAAATATAGCCTCATATTCTAGGCTTTCGCTCCTCTTATGAAATAAATCCACGCGGCCCAACGATATATGTTGATGAGAAAATCTTGATACAAAGAAAATCAAATAAAATCCAAAAGTAAGAGAGCGTGGCACACACAACTCTATGCCACGACCTCATTATCGGACATGGCACATGACTAACCATACACTAGTTAGATCCCCTCCCCGTTCGTCAACGAAGAGCAACCCCGCGTCCCCCGGAGAAACCACTGGACTGTGCCACAAAGCTCTTGCCAAACTATCGTCGGAGAGGTTCCTCTACCCTCTCACTGGTCTGAGGAGCGTCGATCCTCCTGGCGAGCAGTACGGGCTGATAGAGATAACGATGCGGTCACATTTAAAAGATAAGAGAGAACCTAGACTGCCGCATGTTGAAACCAAAGAAGCAACATGCTAATAGCCTAGCCTGCGTAAATAAGTCAGAGTGGAAGGGTACCTGAAGCGCAACATGTCACCCCCGCCGAGTATCACGCAACATATGACGGTTTTCACCTAGAGCCCTCGCACGTGTAGGAGAACCACAATGACGCTCTCAAGAGGGACACAACACACACATGCATCACCATCGTTGATGCCAAAGCACAAATCGTTGGCTCAAAACTTTTCTGCGCCAACAGGACGCACCTAGGACAATAAGCCCACCCCGAAAGGAGGCACATCCCGATCAAGTGAAGGCCTCCAGATCAAGTTATGGGCTACGCAACCCAGTAACGACCTTGTAAGGATCCCGCGCTACCACGCCATTCGCCACCCGCTCGGTCAAGAAAAGCAGCATCAGTGTTGTCATGTTGATCGCCGGAGAGCCAACCGTGTGACCTACCATCCAGGTCCGCCACCCTGACATCCAAGAACAAACTCATCAACGCGACAAGACCTCGTGGGCGCCACCAACCAGGGGAGAAGAAGAAGCATCCTGAACCTTCCCACAAGAATCTGACTTGATAGGGGCAAAGGTGGCCTAGTGTCAGGTCGAGTCGCCGAACATATCCTACACCACTCTTCAATGGTCGGAGTAGGACATCACAGCCACCTGGTGATCGAGCACAATCACATGCTCAAGGGTCAGCATGGTCTTTTTATCCCGTTCATGGACCGGAACTAATTGTTAGCCCCGAGAAACAAAAAAAAAAACAGCCGGCCCGGTCAATAAAAATAGGCCAGAAAAATTGTCTTGTTTTGGAGCGGACCATTTTTTTCCATTTTCTTAATTATAAGAACGAGGCCTAGCCCATCCTAGGCACTTTTTTATCACCTAAGGACCATCCCAGACATCTCCTCACGCGAAAGCTGCCCCCTCCTTGGGAAAACCCTATTCGTCGCATTCTGCGGCAAGTTATCCACCTTTCGCACAGGGACATCAAGCGAGAGATCGGCTTGGGCCGGCCCGTTTAATCCCTTCAGAGATCCCGGTTTTGGGAACCTTCTCGAGGTTTTTGGCCGGGTTTTTTCCGGTTTTGGGAAACTTCTAGAAGGTTCCTGAACCAGGTTTTTTTCCTTGTTATTTTTCATTTTTGTTTTTATCCCTGTTTCTTTTTCCTATTTCTGTTTATTTTTCTTTAAATTTTTTCTAATTATGTTTCTTTTTTTCTTTTTCTTTCCTTTTTTATTTTCTCTCATTTTCATTTTCTTTTCCCAAGTTAATTTTAACTTTTTTCTTACGTTTCTATTTATTTCCCTTTTAGTTTTTCTCTCTTTTTCTTTCCTTTTTTTTTGAAGGAAAGAAAAGTGCTCCTGGCCTGAAATTTAAAAATATGTTCTCGTTTTCAAAATTTGTTCACAATTTTCTAAAAGTGTTCGTATATCATAAAATTCAGAAAGTTAAAAAATGTTCTCACTTTCAAAATTTTGTTTCACAATTTCAAAATGTTCTCATTTTCAAAATTTTGTTTTCCAATTGCAAAAAATGCTCTCATTTTCAAAATTTTCTTCACAATTTTAAAATTTGTTCACTAATTCAAAAAAGGTTCATGTTCTTTCAAATTTCGTTCACAATTCAAAAAATGTTCACGGTTTCAAAATTTGGTCACAATTTTTAAATATGTTTGCGGTTCCAAGGTTTCTGTTCGGAATTTGATGAAAAGTTCCATTTTTCAGTTTTTGTTCATAAATTATAAAAATGGTCGTAGTTAGAATTTTTGTTCGGAATTTCATGTAATGTTCCATTTCACGGTTTCAAAATTTGGTTACAATTTTTAAATATGTTCGCGGTTCCAAGTTTTTTGTTTGGAATTTGATGAAAAGTTCCATTTTTCAGTTTTTGTTCATAAATTCTAAAAATGTTCGTAGTTATAATTTTTTGTTCGGAATTTCATGAAATGTTCCATTTTCTCAAATATTTGCTCAAAAATTCTAAAAATGTTTGCAATTTCACAATTTGTTCAGAATTTCATAATTTGTTCTCGTATTCAAAACAATATTCCTGTTGTTGAATATATCTTCAGAAATTCGGAAAATGCTTGCACATTTTTTAAATATACACTTAAAAAAAAGTACTCTCTTTTCAAATCACCTTCACAAATTTTGTTCTTGTTTTTCGAAATGTTCACAAAATTTTCAAAATCTGTTTGAAATTTCAAATTCTGTTCACCTTTCCTCAAAAATTATTTTCGTGTTTTCCAAAGTGTGTTCAATTTTCAAAAATCTACTATATGCTACACTACACGTACAGAAAATAACATTCAAGGGGGAATATCCTGCAATAGTAAGTTCTTAAATACCATAGCGATGCGTTTTTGGTCAGATGTAGTGACTTGCTCTGGTGGCTATCAGCGGTTGTGGTGGAAAGCGACGTCACGTACTTGATTCCTCGCTGGTGCACTTCTGTTTTTCCGACTTTTACCGCTATAGACACACCTCGCGCTGCCTCTCAGTGGGCCGGCCCAGCCGCACCATTCTGTGTGTCGCTCTCGCTGTTCACCACAAAATGCGGCATAGGAGGTCTCTCCTCCATGCCCCCTTGCCATGGCCGTTGCTGCTCGTCGTCGCCTCCACTTCCACCTCTTGTGCGCACTCTGTAAACGTCGTGCCTGCTCGCCATGGCCTCCTGCCGCCATGCGCCGTTGCTCGCCGTCCGTGAGCTCTCCATGTCTGGTCCTCTCAGTCCAGACTGAGCTTTACCACCGTCGGCCTAGTGCATGAAAAGAGAACCATGGCGCTGCTTGGTCCGGCCAGCCGGCGGCCCATCCATACGGCTGCTCGGTCAGGGACCGGACCGGCCTGGACCATGTTCACCCTTACTCGAGGGGCTTCCCATCACTGACAAGAGATGGATCTCACCGCCAACCATCCCCACACCATCAGTCGTAGCCGACCTACACCGCAGGAGGAGAAGCTACCGCAACATACGGAATCCAATCAATCTATATCCGAGCGGAGGCAACCCACTGCAGCTCGACGACACCAGCTGCAACACGGACTAAACCGCACCGTCCAACGCCTCCTACATCCTCACGCGTGATGCTGCCGTTCGCCCCCGCCACGGGGCCGCCACCCACCGAGGTCCTCCCAATATTGTTGAATCCCACGCCAAACGTCCATAGGGAATGAGACAACCGCCAACGGGAGGGCCCCACCACCACTATCTACCGCACGAGATTTGCCGGAGTGTGTGTGGTGGGGTGGGGTGGGGGGGGGGGGGGGTGTCAAGCTAGAGCTCGCTAGCCGCCGCCAATAGCTGACACAGTGCAGGACCTTTTTCCCCCTTCTAGCCTCATATTCTTGGCGACATATGTGCACTCTGACTTGTTGTAATGATGACATATTTGATACTCCCTCCATTCCACAATGTAGTGCCTATATATTTTTGTGGAAGCCAAATTTTGCCAACTTTGACCAGGTGTATAGAGAAAACTGTCTACATTTACAATACCAAACATGTACATTCTGAAAATATAACTCATGATGTATCCAGTGATGTGCATTTGGTATTCTAGATGTACCTACTTTTCTCTATAAATATGGTCAAAGTTTGTAATGTTTGATTTTTGCAAAAATCTATCGGCACTACATTATGGAACGGAAGGAGTAGAATTTACTATCTACAAAATGTTTGTCTTAGATTTGTCTAGATACAGATGTTTTAGTGTTAGATTCATCCGTAACTAGATAAATCTAGGACAAGCTTTTTCGGACGGATGTAATATAAGCCAAGGTAGGGTAGTATCTCTAATTGTCGTGGTTCAGAGTAATGATCAAGAGGAATACGCTGAACTTATCTATATGTTCGTTTGAAATCATGGTATATGAATAAATGTAGTACATTACACATGCATGCAACTACCTGTCATGTACGTTTAAACTTGCAATTGGGCCTTATTGCCCTGCGCGAGAGCATTGGTATGCCCTGATGGTGGGTTACTTGACAAGTCCACCCCCAACCAACCTTGCTGGTGCGGGAGCTGTATACTCTGAGAGGTACCTATTTCGTTGTGCGCCAGCGAGATCGAGATGTGCCTGCCATCCGAGCTTCATATAGTTTATTATGAGGAGAGGAAGCTACCATGAATAGGAGTATGAAGGAGAGTTGCCAAGCCATCGAGATCTTATCATCTGGTCATATAGACATGCATGGGAATTCAGTTTTCTGGCATTTGGGTGGGCAGTACCTTTCGCAGCACAGGATGAGGACAACTTTCTGTGCTCGGAAAGCGTGACGGCGATGATCATCTCGCTGCATGAGCTCTCCCGAGGTGCTGGAGATTGCTGTTGCTGAATATGAGATTCGTTTAAAGATGTTGGGCCTCGGCGCTCTCATATCAGGCTTAGACAATGTTCTCTGGTATTCCTTTTCTTCTTGGTCACCTAGTCTAGAATCCTTTCCCCAAGCTCTAGCTTGTATCTTTAAGTGTTTACTTTGCACCTTTTTTTGGTCTAGTTTCCCTCGTAAATCAGGTCAATTTCTCTACCTATATGTAATGTAGGAACACTTTGTCCTCGATGTTTCTCAAAAAAAAGGACAAGTCTTCCATCATAAACATATATGCATGGACACGTACTTAAGCATGTGTTTTTCTACAACACAAAGTTGCATATATCCAAATGTACACGCAATGAGTACATAGCTCGCATCTGTGACTGTTGTAATGCATATGCTACGTACACAGAATTAATTAAGTGCCTTTATTAGGTATGTGTCCCCATCATAACATTTTTAGTCTGGGAATTAACATGAATCATGTACTCTTTTTCGTAGTGCTCCACATCTATGTTATTTCCAATGCTTAATAACTACGTGTTGGGAGCACAAAATCCTACTGATAATTACTTGCTCCATCCATATAAATGGATATTATTTTTAGCTATGAGCATAACCTATGGAACACAACCTAATTTGATATTACCTTTCTAATGCACATTCTAGTATGGTAAGATATTTCAATTGCCAATGATTACGTGATTATGAGATAAAAGGATGGATCAATCTGGCCGATCAATATGTTTGGCAGTGCAATTTCTTGGTGAGATGTTGTGATTATGGATTAATGTCTTGAGTCGTGAATGAGGACGGTGTAGTACGTAATGTACCAGGCGCCAAACAGTGGATACTACAAGCATGGACAGTGACCCAACCTAATTATATTTTCTTTTTTTGTCAGTTTTGATAAAAACTTCTTTTGCAACGCAAGTCTACAAATGGACTCAATATCAACCAAAGGGAGTATATATATGGAAAACTCCAACATAAGCTATCTTCTTATATTTCATATTTCAAGACTTCCAAATGCCTTCACTCTTCTTTCTTTCTTCATGCTCTTTAAGAACTCCTGAGGGCAACTCCAAGGAGGGTCATCAAACCGCTCGCAAATGTCCAGACACTTAAAGCAATCCAACATAACTCATTGAATTTGTACAGACCGTGAGGTTCGAAATCCCCAAACCGGCAGCAAACTGGGAGGGTGGGGGGGGGGGGGGGGGGGTTGGTTCACCTGACCCACTATTAGTTGGACCACATCCTCAATCAACCCCCGAGTAACAGAAGAAGAGGTCCCTGCACCTGACCATTCACACAACCAAGAACACTGTCATACGTATTGAATAAGGAAGTTGAATCGGGCTCAATTGCATGTCACTTTTTATGTAGATTTGAAATTGGAGAGAAAAAACTTGTTGCCCAGCGCAACTACCTCAACTGGTCGTTGTAGTTTTTATCCTAACATCTGGTAGTGAGCAGATTTGGGCTTTGACCCTATTCAAATTAGTATGGTTGATAACATGGTGGAAATCAGTATGGTTGATAACATGCTCAGTGGGGAGCTTCTCCACCAAAGGGGCATACTTCGCCTACTAGACCCAGCCAGTTGACCGAGTTCTGCAGATCATATGGGCCTCGCGTGTGCCGGCCAAAATCAGGATATTCAGATGGTTGTTCTACTTAAACCAGCTTAACACCAAGTCAAACATTCACCGGCAGACCCTGCAAGACAATGCGACCTGCCCTAGGTGCTGCTGCCGAGGAAGGCTGTCTGCACCTGTTTTACTCCTGCTCCGCAGCATACAATATTTGGGCTGCCATTGGCTTCACACGCTCGACCAGTCGACCTCACCCTTCATGGACATCTGGTACCAGGCACACTGCCAGCTGGGTTGCCAGCCTGCCTCACAATGTTCATTGTGCTCATCATCCTCTGGAAGGTATGGGACGCTCGTAATGCAAAAGTGTTCAGACAGTTTAACACTACTGCTTTCGAAGTCATCAATAACATCTACGACAACTTAACCCACTGGTCTCGCGGACTGCGGGCTGCCGAGCTTAAATCCAGTGCCATGTTATGGCGACACTATCTCACCTCTCCTTGAGACGGTGCTTCTGAATATCTTGGACAATGAACTATGCTTATTTGGCTACTTCAAAAATCAATTAATATTTTTCAGGTAGGTAGTCCGCCCCACCCCCCCACCCCCATCCCCGTCCATAGTTTCAAAAGAAAACATGGCGAAGATCTTGCACACGTAGCAACCATTTCAACATGACAAACATAAATAAAATAATTAGGAATTGATATATTAAATTCTGGAAGGTGATCGATGTTATATATGCACGTGCATTAGTTTCTTAACTATTAACACACAAGAAAATTTAATGCGAGAGAAATTTAGTTGTCATCTCGTATTCACGGTGACTATTTCGTACCATCGCTGGATATGAAGAGGGCATGCATACGTATATGTCCGGCTACATACAGTGGTACTTGCAAACCACCTGGCTTCAATTAAACACTTGTTTGTTCACACCAATGGTCATCCCTCGAGTAATAAAATAGGAGCTCTTAATTTGCTCTCTGCACCCAACGATGCACACAACCAAGAACACTGTCAAGTGTATTTACCATGGAAGTATAATCGGAGTGGATTGCTCAAGTTTGCCAACTCGCTAAGGTTGGAGAGAAACCTCTACCTTGATATAAAAGTGGATGAAAGATCTGTCGCCCACCACACCTATTTAACTATCAGTTGCAGTTTTACCTCCTACATTTTGAAATTTGACAAGTTTGACCCTAAAATTCTGATACAGGGCACATTATATCCTTGACCCTAGTCAAAACAATATGGTTGCTAATATCGCGGCGATTTTGCACGTATAGCAATCGTGTAACATGCGAAATCAATAAAATGATTAAATTACATTTTATCTATAAATCTATAATACAATACAAATATTTGGTAAACCCGAAGTATTCCAAGACAAAATAAATAAATAATTGTTTTAAATATACTTCAAGAGTATTATCAAAGACTACTCGTGAATGTTCATAATTTATTTATGTCTTATCCAAAACTTCCCGATGTTTTTTAAAACTTACATATTTATTCCCCTTCTATTTTTTTTTTCCTGAAATTCACCTTTTTTTTGTTTAGTAATGAATGTATGTTTATTTTTATCTTGTATTTGTGCCGATTGGTTTGTCCGCAAAAACCACCACCACATCACTGTTCATATTCACAAGGTCGGCGATAAAATCATTCAGCCTTTAAATTTTAGAGTACAGGGATACAAATAAACTTTGTTAAAACATGAGTGGTCAAATATAATGTTAGTTCCTTCCCATGCAAAACTGACTTGTATATGCAACAGAAACACTAGAGCCACTGCCACTTTCTCTTTATGTATATATGACATTCACATTTCAATATTGAAGTTCAACTTGCTTTCACATATCCCACATTTTATGGCATCTTTGGAATGCAATATTATGAAAACTTAGAATTACAAAAAAAAAAACACATGATGAAAATGACACGAAGTCTTGGTTCCTACTAAAAATGCAAACCGGGAACTGTTGAGAAGAAGTGGTTGTCTCAAAACAGAGTGAGTGATATGACTTGGTACAGATCAAACAAAAAATATATGTAGGCCTACCAAATTGCTAGTCCATTTAACCCTATGACGTGGCCTGGATAATTAATTATGCGGTGGCAAATTAGCTATCATGGTTAGCTAATCAGAGTACACTAACTAATTTCTCGCAAAAGAAAGAGTACACTAACTAATTTATTGCAAACTGTAACTCGCAGGGGTAGCACGCTCAACCACGTCAGCATATACTATGGAAAAGGAAAAGTTTGCAAATAAAGGAAAACAACAACACTATGTGTCCTCTTCTCTATTCGTCCAAATCTCCACTAGCTATGAATATATATCGAGAGAGTGTGTCCCTTTTCTCTCGTCTCACTAGTAGAAAACAGGCCTTTCGTCCGGTCCATTAGTCCCGGTCAGGTTTTGGCCCCGGACTAATGGTACCATTAGTCCCGGTTCCAATGGCTACGATTTAGTCCCGGTTCATTTTTGACCTATAGTCCAGTTTTGTGATACAAACCGGGACTAAAGGGGTGGTGGCAGGCTGGCGTCAGGCTGGGGCCCCCACGAGCCCCTTTAGTCCCGGTTTGTATTGCTAGCTAGGTAGCTCTCTCTATTGGTGCTCGGTCACGGACCGGATAGGCCCCGACCATGTCCACCCTTACTCGAGGGGCTTCCCATCACCGATGTGAGATGAATCTCACCGCGAGCAATCCCCACATTATCACTCGTAGCCGGCCTGCGCCGTTGGAGGAGAAGCTATCGCAACATAATGAATCTAGTCTCTCTAGATCCGGGCGGCGGCCACCCACTACAGCCAGACAATCCCAGTTGTAGCGCGGACTGAACTACACCAACCAACGTCTCCTCATGCGACAGCCGCCTCCTTTATGCCCCCTCGCGATGGCCGCCGCTGCTTGCTGTCGCTTCCACCTCCACCATTGCTGAGCTCTCCATGTTTAGTCCTCTCAGTACAGCCTGAGCTTTACCACCGTCGGCCTAGTGCAGGAAGAAGAGGATCGCGGCACTGCTCGGTCAGGTCCGCTGGCAGCCCATCCAAATGGCCGGTCGGGCAGGGATCGGACGGGCCCACACCATGTCCACCCTTACTTGAGGGGCTTCCCATCACTGTCGTGAGATGGATCACATCACTGACCATCCCCACACCATCACTCGTAGCTAGCCTGCACCGCCGAAGGAGAAGCAATCGTAACCTACCGAATCCAGTCTCTCTTTCACGTTCCAGCAATTGTTTGTGTTTCCATAAAAATTTGCAATTATAAAAATGTTCCGATTTTAAGAAATATTCGCATTTCAAAGCTGTTCATGGTTTTTAAAAAATGTTTCAGTTTAATATATATTTGTTCAAAAATCAGAAAAGTGATTGGGATTCACAAAAAAATCACGTTTTGTTTTCAAAAAAATATTTTGCATTGGAAGTCTTTAAAAATATTCTGCATTGTTCTTATCCTTAAAGCTTTGCGCTGATATTTAGGCGAAAACACTAGCTAGGCGAGCTGGTGGTAACACGTTTCTCGAAGTCTGGAGGTCCTGAGTTCGAGTTCTTGAAATGACTATATTACCCTTTATACGTTTTAGGAGGGGGTTGTACCGAAGCGGGTCTCCTGCTTGAATTTACAAGCCAAGATACTGTAGTATCTCTATTTCTCTTGGTTCAAAGTAAATGTAGTCTGTCTAAAGCGTCGGAGAAATACGCTGAACTTATCTATATGTTCGTCTGAAACCATGGTATATGTATAAATGTAGCACATTACACATGCGTGCAACTACCTGTCATGTACGTTTAAACATGCAATTGGGCCTTATACAGTGTCAAGGTGAGTTCGCAGCTCCTGCCTGGAGAACGTTTCAGGTGGGCTACTTGACAAGTCTTCCCCCATGAATCCATGGTGATGATATAGCTCCAGTTTAAGGGTGTCTCTAGTATCGACCTCACCTATATGCCTAGTATGTCGACCAACCTTGCTGGTGCAGGAGCTGTATACTCTGAGAGGTATGTATTTCATTGTGCTCCAGCAATCGCGATGTGCCTTCCAAGCTTCATGTAGTTTATGAGGAGAGGAGGCTACCATGAACAGGAGCACGACGGACAGTTGCCAACCCATCGTGATCTTATCATCTTGTCATATAGGCATGCATTGGAATTCAATTTTCTGGTGTTTGGGCGGGCGGTACCTTTCACAGCACAGGATCAGGACCATCTGGTGTGCTCGGAAAGCAAGACAGGGATGATCATCCGGCTGTATGAGCTTTCCCGGGGATGTGGAGATTGCTGTTGTTGAATATGAGACCCGTTCAAAGATGTTTGGCTTCGACGCTATTGTATCAGCCTTAAACGATGTTCTCTGATATTCCTATTCTTTTTCTTCAGCTAGTCCAGAATCCTGTCCCCATGATCTAGTTTGTTTTTGTAAGTGTTTAGTTTGTACCTTTTTTTGGTCAGTTTTCTTCATAAATCAGGCCAACCCGACCTATATGAAATGTGGGAACACATTGTCCTCTCACGATGTTTGTCAAGAAAAACGGAGAAGTCTCTTATCATAAACACATTGTCCTCTCACGATGTTTGTAGTAATTAAGAATGTGTTTTTCTACAACAGAAAGTTGCATCGATCCAAATGGACACGCAATGAGTACAGAGCTCGCATCTGTAACTTTTCTAATGCATATGCTACGTACACAGAATTAATTAAGTGCATTTATTAGGTAAGATGCCTCCATCATAACATTTTTAGTCTGCGAATCAACATGAAGCATGTACTCATTTTCGTAGTACTCCACACATATGTACTTTCCAATGTTTAATAACTAAATGTTGGGAGCACAAAATCCTACTGATAATTACTCGCTCCATCCATAAATGGATATTATTTTTAGCTATGAGCATAACCTACCGAACGCAACCTAATTTGACATTACCTTTCTAATGCACATGCTAGTATGTTAAGATATTTCAATTGCCAAAGATTAAGTGGTCATGAGATAAAAGGATGGATAAATCTGTCCGTTCAATATGTTTGGGTGGTGAAATTTCTTGGTGAGATGTTGTGATTATCGATTAATGTTTTGAGTCGTGGATGATCTAGGCATGGTTTTAAATAGCACACTACATCATGTAGAAGAGGACCTGCACTGAGAGACTTTGGTACAAACACATAAATAAACATTTTAAATAGCGCATTGTCGCATTTAGAAAAGGTCTGCCACTAAGAGGCATAGCCTGCTATTTAAAACTATGTGTACCAGGCGTCAAATAGTGGACACTGCAGGCATGAACAGTGAACCAATTTAACTATATTTTCTTTTTTGTCAGTTTTGCTAAAATTCGTTTTGCGATGCAAGTCTACAAATTGACTCAATGTGAACCAAATATATCTATATGGCAAACTCCAACCTAAGCTACATTCTTAATTTTTCATATTACAAGACTTTCAAATGCCTTCACTCTTCTTACTCCTTTCTTCATACTATTTAAGATCTTTTGAGGGCAACTCCAACGCGGATCATCTAATGGCCCGTAAATATCCGGACAGTATGGTCCAAAAATTTTAAGCCATCCAACGGAAGCCATCAAATTTGTCAGACCAGTCCGGACATCCAAAACCCCTAAAACGACACCAAACTGGTGTGTGTCTTGGGGGGGGGGGGGGGGGGGGGTCCAACGTCTGTCCGGGCCACTGTATGTTGGACCACTTCTTCCCACAACACAGGTGTCCCACTCGCCTATTTTTCCTCTCAGTCTGCCTGGCCCATCATTTGTCATAGCCCACTGTCAAAATTTGATGACTACAGTTGGATGGCCGACACCACGTGTCCACGGATATTTGGTGTCGTCCATTTGCTGATCCCCGTTGGAGTTGCCCTGATAAATGATTCTTGAGCTAGCTCGAACTAATTCAGGTGCATGCTCCCTTATTTCAATGACATATATGTGGCACACAATAATTTTTACGTTTGGCATTGTAAATAAGTTTACTTCCCCTAAGAGTTTACATGTATCGTAGCCAGCTTGATGAACAACCGTGAGTGGACATTAGTGTAGTGTGTATTGTGTAGTACTCCCTCTGTAAATTAATATAAGATCTTTTACATCACTAAAGTAGTGATCCTAATGATCTTATATTAGTTTACAAAGGGAGTAGCTGTCAAGCAGTACGTGCATAGTAATATATTGTATCATGGAAGGTAATCGATGTAATATGTGCACGTGCAATAGTTGTTTAACTGCTCGCAAAAGAAAAATTGAAGAGAGAGAAAACTAATTGTTGTCTCGTATTCGCGGTGACTGTATCATGTTATCAACCGCTATGAAGAATGCAAGAAGTCGTTGACGTACATACATACAGTACCCACTGCAGTACATATATGTCCAGCTATGTACAGGACCCGCAACTATCATAGCATGGATTGACAATGATACTTGTAACACCTGGCTTCAAATAAACACTTATTTGCTCACGTGGACAATCAACCCTCGAGTGATAGAAGAAGAGCTCTCTGGACCCGAGCATGCACACAACCAAGAACGTTGTCGTGCGTATTGACCAAGGAAGCTGAATCGGAGTCAATTGCACATCATCACTTTCTATCTCAATTTGAAATTGGAGAGGAAAAACTGGTACCCAGCACAACTACCTCAACTGGTGGTTGTAGTTTAATTTGTTACCATGTGGCATATGTGGTGAGCAATCAAAAGTTCAAAACATGGTGAAAAAGTAGTTTAATTTGTCTCCTAGATTTTGAAACTTGATTTATTTTATCCTAACATCTGGCAGTGAGAAGATTTGGGCTTTGACCGTATTCAAATCGGTATGGTTGATAACATGCTCAATGGAGAAAGGTTCTGCACCAAAGGGGCATACTTTGCCTTCTCGACCCAGCCGGTTGACCTAGTTTTGCAGATCATATGAGCCTCGCGTATGCCGCCCAAAGTCAGGATATTCAGATAGTTATTCTACTTAAACCGTCTTAAAACCAAGTCCAACTTACACCGGAAGACCCTGCAAGACAATGCGACCAGCCCTAGGTGCTCTGCTGCTGAGGAAGACCGCCTGCAACTGTTTTTCTCCTGCCCCATAGCATCCAATATTTCGGCTTCCATTGGCTTTCACACCCTCGAGCTCACCCTTCACGAATATCTGGTACCAGGCACACCGCCGCTTGGGTCCTAGGCTCCCTCACAATGTTCATTGTGCTCATCATCCTCCGGAAGATATGGGACGTTCATAATTCAAAAGTTTTCAGACAACTTGACACTACTGCTCCCGATGTCATCCAAAACATCTATGACGACTTAACCCTCTGGTCTCACTGACTGCGGTCTGTCGAGCTTAAATCCAATGCCATGTTATGACGAAACTATCTTACCTCTCTTTCAGAGGGTACTTTCTGAATCTCTTATACTATGAACTATGCTAGTTTGGCTACTTCAAAAATCAGTGAATATTTTTCAGGTAGGGAGTCCGCCCCACCCCCACCCCCGTCCATAGTTTCAAAAGAAAACATGGCGAAGATCTTGCACACGTAGCAACCATTTCAACATGACAAACATAAATAAAATAATTAGGAATTGATATATTAAATTCTGGAAGGTGATCGATGTTATATATGCACGTGCATTAGTTTCTTAACTATTAACACACAAGAAAATTTAATGCGAGAGAAATTTAGTTGTCATCTCGTATTCACGGTGACTATTTCGTACCATCGCTGGATATGAAGAAGGCATGCATACGTATATGTCCGGCTACATACAGTGGTACTTGCAAACCACCTGGCTTCAATTAAACACTTGTTTGTTCACACCAATGGTCATCCCTCGAGTAATAAAATAGGAGCCCTTAATTTGCTCTCTGCACCCAACAATGCACACAACCAAGAACACTGTCAAGTGTATTTACCATGGAAGTATAATCGGAGTGGATTGCTCAAGTTTGCCAACTCGCTAAGGTTGGAGAGAAACCTCTACCTTGATATAAAAGTGGATGAAAGATCTGTCGCCCACCACACCTATTTAACTATCAGTTGCAGTTTTACCTCCTACATTTTGAAATTTGACAAGTTTGACCCTAAAATTCTGATACAGGGCACATTATATCCTTGACCCTAGTCAAAACAATATGGTTGCTAATATCGCGGCGATTTTGCACGTATAGCAATCGTGTAACATGCGAAATCCATAAAATGATTAAATTACATTTTATCTATAAATTTATAATACAATACAAATATTTGGTAAACCCGAAGTATTCCAAGACAAAATAAATAAATAATTGTTTTAAATATACTTCAAGAGTATTATCAAAGACTACTCGTGAATGTTCATAATTTATTTATGTCTTATCCAAAACTTCCCGATGTTTTTTAAAACTTACATATTTATTCCCCTTCTATTTTATTTTCCTGAAATTCACCTTTTTTTTGGTTTAGTAATGAATGTATGTTTATTTTTATCTTGTATTTGTGCCGATTGGTTTGTCTGCAAAAACCACCACCACATCACTGTTCATATTCACAAGGTCGGCGATAAAATCATTCAGCCTTTAAATTTTAGAGTACAGTGATACAAATAAACTTTGTTAAAACATGAGTGGTCAAATATAATGTTAGTTCCTTCCCATGCAAAACTGACTTGTATATGCAACAGAAACACTAGAGCCACTGCCACTTTCTCTTTATGTATATATGACATTCACATTTCAATATTGAAGTTCAACTTGCTTTCACATATCCCACATTTTATGGCATCTTTGGAATGCAATATTATGAAAACTTAGAATTACAAAAAAAAACACGTGATGAAAATGACACGAAGTCTTGGTTCCTACTAAAAATGAAAACCGGGAACTGTTGAGAAGAAGTGGTTGTCTCAAAACAGAGTGAGTGATATGACTTGGTACAGATCAAACAAAAAATATATGTAGGCCTACCAAATTGCTAGTCCATTTAACCCTATGACGTGGCCTGGATAATTAATTATGCGGTGGCAAATTAGCTATCATGGTTAGCTAATCAGAGTACACTAACTAATTTCTCGCAAAAGAAAGAGTACACTAACTAAGTTATTGCAAACTGTAACTCGCAGGGGTAGCACGCTCAACCACGTCAGCATATACTATGGAAAAGGAAAAGTTTGCAAATAAAGGAAAACAACAACACTATGTGTCCTCTTCTCTATTCGTCCAAATCTCCACTAGCTATGAATATATATCGAGAGAGTGTGTCCCTTTTCTCTCGTCTCACTAGTAGAAAACAGGCCTTTCGTCCGGTCCATTAGTCCCGGTCAGGTTTTGGCCCCGGACTAATGGTACCATTAGTCCCGGTTCCAATGGCTACGATTTAGTCCCGGTTCATTTTTGACCTATAGTCCCGGTTTGTGATACAAACCGGGACTAAAGGGGTGGTGGCAGGCTGGCGTCAGGCTGGGGCCCCCACGAGCCCCTTTAGTCCCGGTTTGTATTGCTAGCTAGGTAGCTCTCTCTATTGGTGCTCGGTCACGGACCGGATAGGCCCCGACCATGTCCACCCTTACTCGAGGGGCTTCCCATCACCGATGTGAGATGAATCTCACCGCGAGCAATCCCCACATTATCACTCGTAGCTGGCCTGCGCCGTTGGAGGAGAAGCTATCGCAACATAATGAATCTAGTCTCTCTAGATCCGGGCGGCGGCCACCCACTACAGCCAGACAATCCCAGTTGTAGCGCGGACTGAACTACACCAACCAACGTCTCCTCATGCGACAGCCGCCTCCTTTATGCCCCCTCGCGATGGCTGCCGCTGCTTGCTGTCGCTTCCACCTCCACCATTGCTGAGCTCTCCATGTTTAGTCCTCTCAGTACAGCCTGAGCTTTACCACCGTCGGCCTAGTGCAGGAAGAAGAGGATCGCGGCACTGCTCGGTCAGGTCCGCTGGCAGCCCATCCAAATGGCCGGTCGGGCAGGGATCGGACGGGCCCACACCATGTCCACCCTTACTTGAGGGGCTTCCCATCACTGTCGTGAGATGGATCGCATCGCTGACCATCCCCACACCATCACTCGTAGCTAGCCTGCACCGCCGAAGGAGAAGCAATCGTAACCTACCGAATCCAGTCTCTCTTTCACGTTCCAGCAATTGTTTGTGTTTCCATAAAAATTTGCAATTATAAAAATGTTCCGATTTTAAGAAATATTCGCATTTCAAAGCTGTTCATGGTTTTAAAAAAATGTTTCAGTTTAATATATATTTGTTCAAAAATCAGAAAAGTGATTGGGATTCACAAAAAATTCACGTTTTGTTTTCAAAAAAATATTTTGCGTTGGAAGTCTTTAAAAATATTCTGCATTGTTCTTATCCTTAAAGCTTTGCGCTGATATTTAGGCGAAAACACTAGCTAGGCGAGCTGGTGGTAACACGTTTCTCGAAGTCTGGAGGTCCTGAGTTCGAGTTCTTGAAATGACTATATTACCCTTTATACGTTTTAGGAGGGGGTTGTACCGAAGCGGGTCTCCTGCTTGAATTTACAAGCCAAGATACTGTAGTATCTCTATTTCTCTTGGTTCAAAGTAAATGTAGTCTGTCTAAAGCGTCGGAGAAATACGCTGAACTTATCTATATGTTCGTCTGAAACCATGGTATATGTATAAATGTAGCACATTACACATGCGTGCAACTACCTGTCATGTACGTTTAAACATGCAATTGGGCCTTATACAGTGTCAAGGTGAGTTCGCAGCTCCTGCTTGGAGAACGTTTCAGGTGGGCTACTTGACAAGTCTTCCCCCATGAATCCATGGTGATGATATAGCTCCAGTTTAAGGGTGTCTCTAGTATCGACCTCACCTATATGCCTAGTATGTCGACCAACCTTGCTGGTGCAGGAGCTGTATACTCTGAGAGGTATGTATTTCATTGTGCTCCAGCAATCGCGATGTGCCTTCCAAGCTTCATGTAGTTTATGAGGAGAGGAGGCTACCATGAACAGGAGCACGACGGACAGTTGCCAACCCATCGTGATCTTATCATCTTGTCATATAGGCATGCATTGGAATTCAATTTTCTGGTGTTTGGGCGGGCGGTACCTTTCACAGCACAGGATCAGGACCATCTGGTGTGCTCGGAAAGCAAGACAGGGATGATCATCCGGCTGTATGAGCTTTCCCGGGGTGGTGGAGATTGCTATTGTTGAATATGAGACCCATTCAAAGATGTTTGGCTTCGGCGCTCTTGTATCAGCCTTAAACGATGTTCTCTGATATTCCTATTCTTTTCTTCAGCTAGTCCAGAATCCTGTCCCCATGATCTAGTTTGTTTTTGTAAGTGTTTAGTTTGTACCTTTTTTTGGTCAGTTTTCTTCATAAATCAGGCCAACCCGACCTATATGAAATGTGGGAACACATTGTCCTCTCACGATGTTTGTCAAGAAAAACGGAGAAGTCTCTTATCATAAACACATTGTCCTCTCACGATGTTTGTAGTAATTAAGAATGTGTTTTTCTACAACAGAAAGTTGCATCGATCGAAATGGACACGCAATGAGTACAGAGCTCGCATCTGTAACTTTTCTAATGCATATGCTACGTACACAGAATTAATTAAGTGCATTTATTAGGTAAGATGCCTCCATCATAACATTTTTAGTCTGCGAATCAACATGAAGCATGTACTCATTTTCGTAGTACTCCACACATATGTTCTTTCCAATGTTTAATAACTAAATGTTGGGAGCACAAAATCCTACTGATAATTACTCGCTCCATCCATAAATGGATCTTATTTTTAGCTATGAGCATAACCTACCGAACGCAACCTAATTTGACATTACCTTTCTAATGCACATGCTAGTATGTTAAGATATTTCAATTGCCAAAGATTAAGTGGGCATGAGATAAAAGGATGGATAAATCTGTCCGTTCAATATGTTTGGGTGGTGAAATTTCTTGGTGAGATGTTGTGATTATCGATTAATGTTTTGGGTCGTGGATGATCTAGGCATGGTTTTAAATAGCACACTATATCATTTAGAAGAGGACCTGCACTGAGAGACTTTGGTACAAACACATAAATAAACATTTTAAATAGCGCATTGTCGCATTTAGAAGAGGTCTGCCACTAAGAGGCATAGCCTGCTATTTAAAACTATGTGTACCAGGCGTCAAATAGTGGACACTGCAGGCATGTACAGTGAACCAATTTAACTATATTTTCTTTTTTGTCAGTTTTGCTAAAATTCGTTTTGCGATGCAAGTCTACAAATTGACTCAATGTGAACCAAATATATCTATATGGCAAACTCCAACCTAAGCTACATTCTTAATTTTTCATATTACAAGACTTTCTTATTTCAATGACATATATGTGGCACACAATAATTTTTACGTTTGGCATTGTAAATAAGTTTACTTCCCCTAAGAGTTTACATGTATCGTAGCCAGCTTGATGAACAACCGTGAGTGGACATTAGTGTAGTGTGTATTGTGTAGTACTCCCTCTGTAAATTAATATAAGATCTTTTACATCACTAAAGTAGTGATCCTAATGATCTTATATTAGTTTACAAAGGGAGTAGCTGTCAAGCAGTACGTGCATAGTAATATATTGTATCATGGAAGGTAATCGATGTAATATGTGCACGTGCAATAGTTGTTTAACTGCTCGCAAAAGAAAAATTGAAGAGAGAGAAAACTAATTGTTGTCTCGTATTCGCGGTGACTGTATCATGTTATCAACCGCTATGAAGAATGCAAGAAGTCGTTGACGTACATACATACAGTACCCACTGCAGTACATATATGTCCAGCTATGTACAGGACCCGCAACTATCATAGCATGGATTGACAATGATACTTGTAACACCTGGCTTCAAATAAACACTTATTTGCTCACGTGGACAATCAACCCTCGAGTGATAGAAGAAGAGCTCTCTGGACCCGAGCATGCACACAACCAAGAACGTTGTCGTGCGTATTGACCAAGGAAGCTGAATCGGAGTCAATTGCACATCATCACTTTCTATCTCAATTTGAAATTGGAGAGGAAAAACTGGTACCCAGCACAACTACCTCAACTGGTGGTTGTAGTTTAATTTGTTACCATGTGGCATATGTGGTGAGCAATCAAAAGTTCAAAACATGGTGAAAAAGTAGTTTAATTTGTCTCCTAGATTTTGAAACTTGATTTATTTTATCCTAACATCTGGCAGTGAGAAGATTTGGGCTTTGACCGTATTCAAATCGGTATGGTTGATAACATGCTCAATGGAGAAAGGTTCTGCACCAAAGGGGCATACTTTGCCTTCTCGACCCAGCCGGTTGACCTAGTTTTGCAGATCATATGAGCCTCGCGTATGCCGCCCAAAGTCAGGATATTCAGATAGTTATTCTACTTAAACCGTCTTAAAACCAAGTCCAACTTACACCCGAAGACCCTGCAAGACAATGCGACCAGCCCTAGGTGCTCTGCTGCTGAGGAAGACCGCCTGCAACTGTTTTTCTCCTGCCCCATAGCATCCAATATTTCGGCTTCCATTGGCTTTCACACCCTCGAGCTCACCCTTCACGAATATCTGGTACCAGGCACACTGCCGCTTGGGTCCTAGGCTCCCTCACAATGTTCATTGTGCTCATCATCCTCCGGAAGATATGGGACGTTCGTAATTCAAAAGTTTTCAGACAACTTGACACTACTGCTCCCGAAGTCATCCAAAACATCTATGATGACTTAACCCTCTGGTCTCACTGACTGCGGTCTGTCGAGCTTAAATCCAGTGCCATGTTATGACGAAACTATCTTACCTCTCTTTCAGAGGGTACTTTCTGAATCTCTTATACTATGAACTATGCTAGTTTGGCTACTTCAAAAATCAATGAATATTTTTCAGGTGGGCAGTCCTCCCTCCCTCCCTAGTTTTTTTTAAACATGGCGGAGACTTTGCACACGTAGCAACCATGTCAACATGACAAGCATAAATAAAATAACTAGGAATTGATATATTACATTATGGAAGGTGATTGATGTTATATATGCACGTGCATTAGTTTTTTAACAATTAACACAAAAGAAAAAAAAATGCAAGAGAAATTTAGTTATCATCTCGTATTCACGGTGACTATTTCATATCATGGATGGATATGAAGATGAAAAGAGTACGTATATCTCCGGCTACATACAGTGGTACTTGCAAACCACGTGACTACAATTATACACGTATTTGTTCACACCAATGATCGGCCCTCGAGTTATAAAATAGGAGCTCTTAATTTGCTCTCTCCACTCAAGAATCCACGCAACCAAGAACATTGTTATGTGTATTAGCCATGGAGGTTTAATCGGAGCCGATTGCTGAAGGTTGCCAACTAGCTTAGGTTTGAGAGAAACTTCTACCTTGTTATAAAAGTGGATGAAAATTCGTCGCCCACCACACCTATTTAACTATCGATTGTAGTTTTGCCTCCTAGATTTTGAAATTAGACAAGTTTGACCCTAAACTTCTGATACAAAGCACATTATATCCTTGACACTAGTCAAAAGAGTATGGTTCTAACATGGCAGCGAATCTGCACACATAGCAATCATGTCAACATGAAATATCAATAAAAATGATTAAAATTATATTTTATCTGCAAATTGTAAATACAATTATGAAAATTTGGAAAAGCCAAAGTAATACAAGACAAAAAAATCAATAATTGTTTTAACTAAACTTCAAGAGTATTATCAAACACTACTCATGAATGTTCATAATTTATTTATGAGTTATCCACAATTTCATGATTTTTGTTAAAACTTATATATTCATTCCCATTTTGTTTTTGTCCTGAAATTAACAATTTATTTTGTTTAGTAATGAATGTATGTTTGTTTTAACTTGTTTTTCTACCGATTGGTTTGTGCGCAAAACCACCGCCAAATCATTGGTAATATAAATTTCACTAGGTCGGCGGTCAAATCATCCACCCTTTAGATTATAGAGTACAAGGATACAAATAAACTTAGCTAAGACTTGAGTGCTCAAATATAATGTTAGTCACTAGAGATCGCTGTCACTTTTTCTTTATGTATACATGACATGCAGATTTCAATATTGAAGTTCAACTCGCTTTGACATATACCACATTTTATGGAATCTTTGGAACGAGATATTATGTAAACATGGTATTAGAAAAAAAAACACCTGACGAGAATGACACGACACCTTGGTTCCTACTAAAAATGAAAACACGGGAACTGTTCTGAAGAAGTGGTTGTCTCAAAAGAGGTGAGTGATATGACTTGCTAGAGTTCAAACAAAAAATGTATGTAGGCCTAACAAATTGCTACTACCATTTAGCTCTATAGGGAGCCCTGGATGATTAATTATGTGGTGGCAAATTAGCTATCAAGCTTAGCTAATCAGCGTACGCAAACTAATTTATTGCAAACTGTAGCTAGCATGGGGAGCACTCTCAGCCACATCAGCATTCACCATGGAAAAGGAAAAGTGTGCAAATAAAGGAAAACAACAAAAATATGTGTCCTCTTCTCTATTCCTCTAAATCTCCGCAGGCTATACATAACATTTTGTAAGTTCTTTTCACTTTTCATGCACATGTTTCTTTGACTAGTGCTTAGAACACATGCATACGTGTGGTGTGCCATCTCTCAAAATAAAATAGTTTTTTTTAACACAAACGGCTTTGTTCAGATAAGAACGGTACAACTACAATTTGACATAATAGACTTTGCAGGATAGAAAAACAACGACCCCTAACATAGACTGTTGCCATTCACGAGAACCTTCCACACCTAGAAGAGCATCACTACAGCAAGGAACCATCTGCACCGCGATGAAGACTCCACCAAGGGAATCCTCTTTTAGGTGTTTTAACCTGCTCGAGCTACCCGGGTTGTCCGGGATCAGAAACCGATGAATGCACCTTGACAAAGTCCTTGGATCTACGAGATTTGCGTTGGTGTAGAAAGAAACCGTCGCCCGCAGCCATTGGGAAGGAAGAAGAGCATAACCATCTTGCAAAGGAACCACACATCAACTATTGAGATCTGAAGTGAGCCCACAGATCCGGGGACACAAACTCTCACAAGCCCTTCGTCGGCTTCGGATTGGACGACATCGAGGTGGGGAGAGACCGAAGAGATCTTATTCCAACACGCCATCGCCGCCACCACCACATCGTTGTCATTAGGGAGTATAAAACCTAAGGATAAAAAATGAAACAGACGGGTGGGACGACACTCCCCTCTTCACCGGCGGGTCGCTGGGCAAGGAGGAGTAGGGGGACCGATGCGGCAGCATGGGGGCAAGCTTTCGCGGGCTAGGGACGCATGGTCTGCAACCAATCTAGGCTAGTTGTAGGTGACTAATAGCCATTCCAGCGCATGAGCAGCGCAGCAAAGAAACTGAGCGACACTCGAGGGTTGTATATTTCCTTCTTTTATCGATTTAACTGGTTTTAGTATCATTCCCTCCCCCCCCCCCCCCCCCCCCCCCCCCCTCTTTTCCTTTTCAGGTTTTTTGTTTTCCAAACGTTCGCATTTTTTAAAAATGTTTCTCTTTAAAAAAATCATATTTTTAATAAATGTTCAATTTTTTATTTATTGCATTTATTCAAATATTTTTGTATTTTTAATGGTCACTAATATAAAAAATTGCCAACAGAAGTTACAAAAATGTTCATGTCTTTTCAAACAAATATTCAGTATATTTTGAAAATGTTCACGTTTTCCAACTATTGTTTTCAAATATTTAGAAATGTTCACCCTGTAAAAATTCACTATCTAAAATAAATAATTTTATATGACGCAATAAGTTTTCAAATATGTAGAAGCAATCAGTTTTTCCATAGACCAAAGGAAAAAAAATCACTACAGTGGAGCGCTCCACAAAGGCCCTCGTGGGCTGGCCAATATCCCATTCCTATGTGAGATTCGACAACAAAGAGACGGAGAACGCATGAAATAGGAGGCGTCAGTCCTATTGCCTGGTTTAAGTGGGGAATTCTCCATATAGCAGCGTGAGAGGGCTCGCGGGTGCACCGGCCCATTTGGAGATATAGTGTTCGCTTCACTTCTGTAGGTGTACATGTACCATATTAATGGATGAACATAAAGAACGGCTTCCTTCAGTACACTAGAAAACTGGTTCACCCCCTATATAACTAGAAAACTTGTTCACCTCATGGAAAAAATAGCTCTGTGTCTTTACTATTATTACAAAATGTTCAAAACTACAAAATATGTTACAACATTTGAATTTTTTATGAATTTAAAATTTTGATGAATATGAGAAATATTCATCAATTTGAAAACCAATTTGAAAACTTGTTAAGAAATTTCTAAAACTTCATAGATTTAAAAAAATGTCCCGGATATAAAAGTGGTCATGTATTTAGGAAATGTTAAACAACTTTTAAAAACATATTCACTAATAAAAAAGGATGTCGGTGAATTCAAAATAATGTATGCTAATTTAAAAATATTAACAAATTTGAGAAAGTAATCCCTCCGTTTCTTTTAGTTTGCTTATAATTTTTTTCTAAAGTCAAACTTCGTAAACTTTGACCAACTATATAAGAAAAAATATCAACATTAACAATATGAAATCAATATCATTAGATGCATCATGAAATTAATTTTCATACTATAGAAATTTTTGTACTGTAAATGTTGACATTGTTTAAGATAAATTTGGTCGAACTTTACATAGTTTGACTTCAAACAAATTTTATACGCAGAGCAAAAAAGAAACAGAGGGAGTATTTATGGATTCACAAATTATATCTGATTTCAAAGAAATGTTCATAAATTTTAACAATCTTCATGAAATTATTAAAAAACAATGGATTTAAAGTCAAAGTAAGAAAGAAAAAGGACGGGCAAACAAAAAATAACAACCTGACATAGTAAAAATGAAAATTGAACAAAAAAGCCTGAAACTGACATAGAAAAAGACACCTGGAAGCATCCCAAAACTTGTGGATGCTTCCAAAACCTGTTACATGGCATGGCCCATTACGGATAGCTGTGATATTGGAAATAGGCGGCAGTACAGATCTAAAAAAAAAGGTGGCAGTACTATATTTGGCTTATTCCAGGACATAGTATCGCATCGCTCCAATAATTTGTTTGATGTGTTAACCCAATAGAATTAATTTTGCAAGCTTCTAAGTGCAGTTCCTATTGGTTTTGGGAAGGTTGGAATGAGTTTTTTCTTTTCTTAAATATTCATTTATTGGTTTTTAACATTTTTGTGTTTTTTGTTTTCAAGTAAATCACACCTTTTTAATAAATGTTGAAAAAAATTCGTACATATGTTGAACATTCTTAAGATATGCGTTAAACATTATCAAATATAGGATGAACATTTATCTAGAAACAGCAACATTTACCATTTGGAATGAATGGTGAGCAATACAAAAAAAAAACAACGAACAATAGAATGTGTGAACAATTGTTAAATGAACATTAATGTTTATTTAAATACATGGAAAATATAATTTTACACACATTGAATATTTCTAAAATAATTACTGAACTATTTCTAAACGTGTATGCAGTTTTCATGTGTTATGAACATTTTCTATATACATGATGAATAACTTGAAATACACAGTGAGCATTTTCAAAACACATGTTTGAAATTTTCCTAAATAATTTTGTACATTTTTCAAGAATTTTCTAAAAAAATATAAACATGGTTATAATAATTTTTAAATACAATATGAATATGTTTTTAATACATGATAAAATCATTTTAAAATGTAGGAGCATTTTTTAATGATACAAATATTTTTTAAAGTCACCATTTTTAAAACATATCAATATTATTATAAAATTGCGTGAAGACTATAGAGAAACCTACAGACTGTAGTGGGCCGGCCATGAAGGGTGTCATAGTCGGTGAGCATGCCAGCGTCGTAAACGCAATTTGCCTTGCCGCTCGCTGTGCAGAACTCGCAGCGACTATTTATCTCATTAAGCGAGACCACAAGGATATCTTGCGCCGATGTGAGCAGTGTCAGGCCGGCCCATTTAGCGCGTAGAGATTCAAAAAATCGGGAATAAATGGGGCACACCCTGGACTCAAACCCTGGTCTCTAGGGTTCTCACCACCACAGCTAACCACTACGCCCACTTCATGTTACTGGTTGGTGGTAGAATTAAGATCTACTAAAGGCAATCGAGCCAGTTTTCTCCAATTTTTATTTAACTTTTTTGGTTTTCATTTTCTTTTGTTTCATTTCTTTTTTCTTCACCATTTTTTCATTTGTTTTCCTGTCTTGTCAAATTTATTTCACTCTTTTCTGTTTTCTTTTTTTCTCCATTTTTTGATTGACTTTCTTCATTCTTCTCCATTTTTTGTTTTTCTTTTCTGTTTTCCTATGTTTGTTTTAGTTTTAACTCGACATTTTCGTACATGTCAAAAACATTTTTTGTAACAAGTGATTAACATTTTTTGTATGCATGTTCAACATTATCCCAACGCTATTCCAATATTTTTCAAATACTTGTTCAACATTTTAATAGTTATTCAACATTTTTTTCAAATACTTATTCAACATTTTTAATACTTGTTCAACATTTTTCATATACTCGTTCAACATTTTTTTCATGCCTATTTGAACTTTTTTCAAATACTTATTCAACATTTTCAATTACTTGCTGAACATTTTTCAAATACTTGTTCAACATTTTTCATATACTTGTTCAACATTTTTTTAATATGTATTCAACATTTTACAAAAACTTGTACAATATTTTTAATACTTATTAAACTTTTTGAAATACTTGTCCAACATTTTTCAAATTCTTGCTCAGCATTTTTTTAATATTTATTCAAAATCTTTTAGCATTTTTGTAATATTTATTCAAAATATTTTCAAATGTGTTCTTGAAGAACATTTGAAAGTTTAAAGAAAGTACAAAAATAACTAAAAAATGAGAACAGAAAACAGAAAAAAAGAACAAAAAAAAACAGGCGGCAGCTCGCGCGTGGCTGGGCCGCCCTTCTGGGCTCGCCCCGACATAGGCCGCCCCGCAGAACTGTCGGTAATTCGTAAAGACTGCGATGCAAGCGAGACATGGCCCGACAGTGCGGCCAGCTAGTTTGTTTTTTTTTTCAAGAAACGTGCGGCCAGCCAGTTGAACTTCTTCCCCGAAAACCCCTAACATAAAATAAACCTTCTTCTCCGAACCATTTTTTGTTTCTTTTACTGGTCTCTTTTGTTAGTTTTTCGTTTTTGTTCTATTTCATGTTTTTTTTCTTTTATGTTTTGCTTTTTTTCCAGTCCGTTTTTCTTTTGCAAGAAATAATCGCATTTTTCAAAAAAGTTAAGAAATTGCAAAAAGTCGTTTTAAATAAAGTTCATAATTTCATAAAATACTAGTGTTTTCAAATCCTGGTCAGTAGTTTCAAAATTAGTTCGCATTTTCAAAAAATGATCGTGTTGTTTGAATTTTGTTTGGGAGTTTGAAAAATTGTGGCTTATAAAAAATTGTTCACAAAATTAAGAAAATATTTGGATTTCGAAACAGTGCTCTGGAGTTTTAATATTTTCCTCATTTAAAAAAATATTTGCATTCCAATATTTGTTTTCGAATTTCAAAAAATGTTCACGTTTTCAAGAATAATCGGTAGTTACGAAAAATGTTTCCGATTTCAAAGATGATGGTTTTCAAAAATGTCTGCATTTTATTGAAAAAATTTGGTTACTTTTAAATTTGATCATAAATTTTAAATTTATTTGTGTCCAAAAATAATTCTTGCAGAAATCAAACCCAAAGAAATGTGAAAAGTGTCCGCGTTCAAAAAATCATTAAGAACGAACTCCAGTGCGGATCCGAACATTTTTTCAAATTTGAACTCTTGGCAACGAGAAATCTTCGGTTTGATACCTCTAAGAATTTTTTTGTAAGAAAACACATTTGTAATTTTTTTAAATTGTAAAATTAGTCAAATACTTTTTTAAACGCAAACATTTATGATATCACAAATAAATTTTCTAAAATGGAACATTTATTGACACTACCAATATTTTTCAAACGTGAATATTTTTTATAAACAGGAACATAAACTTCGGAACAAAATTCAGAAAACATGCACTTTTTTAAAATTTGCAAAGATTTTTTGATACGTGAACATATTTTGAAGTACATGAACATGTTTTCTAAGTTGTGAACATTTATTGGAATTTTGAACAATGTTTTTAAAAAATGAACATTTTTTGACATCTCGCAAATTCTCAAATACACAAAAAATGGAAAAAGAAAATAAAATTAAGAAAGAAATAGGAAACAAAAAGCAAAGAACGACAAAAAAAATTTGTGACCAATAGTGTTTAACCCGTTGACCGCACTCCATTTGACACTGTAAGTGGGCCGGCCCATTTCTCATCGTTGGCATCCCTGCCTGAGCGAATTATAGACAATTAGCCATAGCGAGCAGGACTCCTATTTGGCGAGAGCAAGTAGTCAAGTGGTACCACCTGCGGGAGCCCCGCAAGGGTCAGTTTTGTGGACTGAGAGTGCACCAAGTGGTACGTCCAGCCTCCCTTTATATTTCAGTTTTTATTTTTTACATGTTTTCATGTTTTTGATGGGTTTTTTTTTTTGCTTTTTTGGATTTTCTGTTTAATCCTGGTTTTTCCATAGGTTTTGGAGAAAAAAATCGTGAAATGTTTTTCTATGATTTTCTTTTTTGCTTTCACGAGAAGCACATATTAGCTTTTCGTGAAGGCACAGATGTGCTTCTCAGAAATTTGTGCTTCTCGGAAAGGGAAAAGGATAATGATTTTTTTTGCGTGAATTTGTTTTGTTCGCTTCACAACAAGCACAAATTTGATTCTCATGGAGGGACAGATTTTATTCTGTGAGAAGCAAAACTATGCTTCTCGAAAAGGAAAAAAATCAAGAAATTTTGTTACACAATTTTTTTTGTCTTCACGACAAGCACAAATTTGCTTCTCGGAAAAGGAAAATAATTCATAAATTTTTCTACGCAATTTTTTCTTCTACGAGGAGCACAGATTTTATTTTCGTGGAGGCGTAGAACTACTTCCGCGAGAAGCACTCGGAAAAAAGAAACAAAGAACTCACCATCTTATTTTTTTCGAAGTTCTTTTTTTTCGTAAATATGTGCTTCTCGTGGAGGCACAAATTTGCTTCCACGACTTGTTCGGAAAGGGAAAAAATTCATGAATTGTTTCCAAGAGTTTTGTTTTGTGCTTCCACGAGAAGCGCGTATTTTGCATCTCGTGGAGGCACAAATATGTGCTCCTCGAAAAGGGAAAAATGATCCCACTTAATTTCTTGTAAACACGAGTATCTTCATTTTCCCCAATGAAATCCAACTCCTTGATCATTTCATCAGAATGAAGAGTCCAACTCCATTATGATTGCTTCAGTCCACTCCAAAATATAAGGTGTATTGGTTTCCATGCAAGTCAACCATTTGAAAGTTTGACCAATGTTACAAAATAGAATAACAACGTCCGCAATACCTAATAGATAAATTATGAAACTACTTTTCATGATGGATCAAATGATATAAATTTCATATTGTGGATATTGATATATTTTTCTAAAAACTTGGTCAAACATGCACTCATTTGACTTTTGAAAGAACAAATACACCTTATATAAAGGAACGGAGGGAGTATCTCATAATTCAAATATGTAGTAATTGCTAGTTTAATCCGAACTGACTTTAAGCATCGCTACGATGAGACAATCTTGTCGTAGTCAATTCTATGAACCTGTCATAGACTATTTAAACAAGTCCAGCTTCATAAAATATTTTTATCTTCGTTGGTTTACATATCCTTTATATACGTGAGAATCTAGGTCATTCGGAGGGTTCATCAAGTTCAAAAATGCAATCATGTATATGGATAGTATCTTAGATTACTTTGACATATAGCCAATATCGGAGGCAGGGCTCATCAATGCTTCTTTGTGTATCATAGGTTCATTGTTTGTCTAACAAAAATATGTCGTCTGCATACCACAAGGGCATGTATGAGTTTTGCCTAACCCATGTGGCTCAGTTGCAAATTCGATCGAAGTCTATATCTTATGTCGAGGCTTTTGTATTAGTCAAAGTAAAAAATTCTGGAACTACTTCTAATGTTTCTTTCCTTTGACCTGATTACGAAGATTCTGTTATCTCGTGGAGTTGCACTATCCTCCAATTCATTCTTTTGCAAGAAACGTTTTCTTCAAAACTGACTGCACTCTGTGGCAAAATACTTTGTCTCGGCGTAGTGATAGAGAAATACCCAATCTTTTGGGATAACTAACAAAGTAGCCCTAATCTGACTTGGGACAGCTTGTAAACACTTTTACAAATGTCTCATATTCCCAAATGTTAAGAAAAGAAAAAATTGTTTGGCATACCATACCATATCTTATATGGCGTCATGTCGAAAGATTTGATGGCGCTCTGTAAATGCCCAGTCTCTAAAGCATCACATTTAAAAATTATAATGGCAAATTGATTTATGTCATCTTTGATCTCACCATATCACACATTGATTACATCTTTTCAGATGCAAGTTATCAAGCACTTTTCACAACTCATCAGATATTCATTAAACTTGTAACTCAAAAAATTTCTTTATGAAGTCCAATTGCAAAAACATAACTTATCTTGTTATAATAATTTCCACTTCATTCTAAAAACCTTTTGTATTATTTTAAAGGATCCAGACTTATGTCCCAATGAGAAAATATTCATATATCTTCTTGAGTCATTCTTGAAGATAGATAAATCCACCGCTTGCAACAACTCTTACTGAATTACACACATCAGCATGTATGCTTACTATCAATTTTGTTGCTTGTTCCTCATGGCCTGTGAACGATATTTTAGTCACTTCACTATTTGGACAAACGTTGCAAGTGTCAGATAATACATAATCAGATGACTTTAAAATACATAGCTATTGAATTTCTCCATGTGTATTTCTCCAATATGACTAAATGCAGTGCCACACACACTTGTGAAATCCGTTTAGTCTTGTGACATTTCGCGTCAGTGTTATGGATGTTTAATTTTATTGTCAATATTCATAACATACATCCTACATAATAATTGTATGGCCCTTCACTATGCATAACAACGAACAACAATTGTTCTTTTTATGAACAACTCATTTTGCAACAAACATTATGCTATAAGCTAGAGTATACAATGTAGGGTAACGCAGCAGAAAACAAAAATTTTCCGACCTACGCACCAGCCCAGGACCACTATGGAGACTGCATACAAGGTTTGATCATTTTCGTTACCGACTCGTAGCGCAGCGGAAGTAGAGTCGATGACGATCGGCGGTGCAGATCCCCGCAGCTAGGATTTACAACCTCCCAACCGCGAGGATGTATACCCTCATCCGCCACATGGACAGCCCTTCGGGAGGCGGTCGGACAGTCCCCCGGACGGTATCACGGACAGCCCTTCGGGAGGACCCCCAAAACTTGGACCATCACTCGGACAGCCCTTCGGGAGGATTCACAGAACTCGGACCGTCACTTGGACAGCCCTTCGGGAGGCATTCTCGAACAGCCCCTCGGGCACTAAGATCGAAACTACGACCTCTCTACAGAGTTGCACACATACGGTGTCATCTATCCGGCAGGGCTTCGCCATCCAGAACTAGTTCCCACCGGAACCCAGACAGCCTTTCGGCTCTGCAAAACTATTTTGCGGGAAGGGAGAGAGAAGCCAGATCATGCAATGGCACTTGTATGTGAGAAGGAGTGAGTGTGGAGGGCTGCCCCTCCACCTCTATTTATAGGAAATCCCAAGGGGTAGGGTGGTTTTACAAGAAAACCCAAAAGCACATGAATGAAGTCCTTCCACAAGGACCCAAATGTGAAACCAAGGCACAAGAGGGGGCTCCAAGGAGGAGCCCCCATGTGGCCGGCCACACCTAGGAGGGGCCCCCCCAAGGGAGCCTCATCCATCCATGTCACCCCCAAAAACTATCTTGGGACAAAATCCAAAATAATGGCTTTCCAAAAAGTAACCCAAAAAGCACTTTCACTATTCATGACGACATTTTTCAGCGTCCGTTCGAACTGAAAATATTTATGTGGGCCTAGAACATTTCCAGTACCCACTAAAATAATTTTCAATGCGTTCTGGAACAATTCCAGTTTAGTGATTTCATCTGCGAAAAGCATCTGAAGCGGTTCCGGCAGCTCCGGAACATTTCCGGTTTTCATCTCAGAAAATTCCCAGAAGTTTCCAGAATGATTCTGGCACCCTCCAAGAATTATCAGGCATGTGCCGAAACCAATTTGACTTAATGGAATACCCCGAAACAACTTTTCAGTTTCACCGAAACTCATCCGGTGTTCTCTCTGCGGAACTTTTCCGCTGTCCGAAACTTTTTCGGTGTCCGAAACTTTTTCGATGATTTTCTCTCAGACTCCCTGTCTAGTATTCAGCAGATAGATGACCCTTAAGCGTGTGACCCTATAGGTTCGGTGAAGTATAGACATGACACGGAACCCCTTCCGATCAATGATCAACATCGGAGCCGTGGACACCCATATTGACCCCTATACCCACACGAATGAATATTCGAGTGAACCTCCAGTTGCCGTGTGCTATTCCTGTTGCTTCGCGATATGTTACAAATACCCGAGGTGAGACATGTTGGCATTCGCGTGGATCAACAACTTGTCCACTATGCTAGTTACCTCGTTACCGGTATTGTTCTCTTTTCTCGTTACCGTGTTCCGGCATCCCCGTGATCAAATCACAAAGTGTCTGGCCAGACGATGATGGATACCGTAACACCGAGAGGGCCCAGAGATATCTCTCCATCGTCGGAGGAGCAAATCCCAATCTTGAGCTATCAAGTTACTTGACATACTTTCCCATGAACCCGTAAGCCGCCGTAATAGCTATCCAGTTACGGATGACGTTTAACAAACCCCAAAGTTCATGAATCAAGCATGAAGAAACTCGATACTCTCATGGTCTGAGGAATCATGCAAACATTAACCATCTCTGTGTTATTAACCATTAACTCATGACGAATGTATCTCATAGCATAACATCAATTCGGGTCGATTCAACACAAATGTCCTTCCTGACATTGTGCCCTCAAAGTTGCTGGCATAGACATGCCCATGATTGGAAAAACATAATCATCATGCAACACTTGAGCTAGTCTTAGAGGCACGACTACGAATACATTTTACCGTTTATTATACCACACGTGCACATGGGTTTTCCCCAGAGCCTTTATGGATATACGGGCTCGGGAACCATAGCAGTTATAGCATGGAACATAAACCTAATTATGAACACGGAGATAAATAATAACATTTATTATTGCCTCTAGGGCATATCTCCTACAGATCGAAACAACGACCTCTCTACAGAGTTGCACACATACGGTGTCATCTATCCGGCAGGGCTTCGCCGTCCAGAACTAGTTCCTGCCGGAACCCAAACAGCCTTTCGGCTCTACGAAACTCTTTTCGTGGGAGGGAGAGAGAAGCCAGATAACATCTTGGCATGTGTATGAGAGCAAGGGATGGGGAAATGGCTGCCAAGATCACTCCTATATATAGGCTAGCCAAGGGGTAAAATTGTCACACAAAAACCCCAAAGTGCCCTTGGAATATCCCTTTCCAAAAGGGAATATGCCCTATGGGAGTGCCATGTGGAGCACCATGGTGCTCCACCTCCTTGGCCGGCCACCCTTGGGGGGGGACCCCCCCCCATGAGGTGCCATGCCCTCCTTCCCCTTCTAGAAGGCCCTTTTTGGAATTTCCAAAAAGGTGCTTTCCATAAAATTCCCAAAAAGCACTTTCACTATTCACGACGACATTTTTCAGCGTCCGTTCGAACTGAAAATATTTATGTGGGCTTAGAACATTTCCAGTACCCACTAAAATAATTTTCAATGCGTTCTGGAACAATTCCAGTTTAGTGATTTCATCTGCGAAAAGCATCTGAAGCGGTTCCGGCAGCCCCGGAACATTTCCGGTTTTTCTTCCAGAAAATTCCCAGAAGTTTCCAGAATGATTCTGGTATCCTCCAAGAATTATCAGGCATGTGCCGAAACCATTTTGACTTAATGGTATCCCCTGAAACAACTTTTCAGTTTCACCGGAACTCATCCGGTGACCTCTCTCTGCGGAACTTTTCCGCTGTCCGAAACTTTTCGGTGTCCGAAACTTTTTCGGTGATTTTCTCTCAGACTCCCTGTCTAGTATTCAGCAGATAGATGACCCTTAAGCGTGTGACCCTATAGGTTCGGTGAAGTAGAGACATGACCTGGAACCCCTTCCGATCAATGATCAACATCGGAGCCGTGGACACCCATATTGACCCCTATACCCACACGAATGAATATTCGAGTGAACCTCCAGTTGCCGTGTGCTATTCCTGTTGCTTCGCGATATGTTACAAATACCCGAGGTGAGACATGTTGGCATTCCCGTGGATCAACAACTTGTCCACTATGCTAGTTACCTCGTTACCGGTATTGTTCTCTTTTCTCGTTACCGTGTTCCGGCATCCCCGTGATCAAATCACAAAGTGTCTGGCCAGACGATGATGGATACCGTAACACCGAGAGGGCCCAGAGATATCTCTCCATCGTCGGAGGAGCAAATCCCAATCTTGAGCTATCAAGTTACTTGACATACTTTCCCATGAACCCGTAAGCCGCCGTAATAGCCATCCAGTTACGGATGACGTTTAACAAACCCCAAAGTTCATGAATCAAGCACGAAGAAACTCGATACTCTCATGGTCTGAGGAATCAGGCAAACATTAACCATCTCTGTGTTATTAACCATTAACTTGTGATGAATGAATCTCATAGCATAACATCAATCGGGTCGATTCAACACAAATGTTCTTCTAACATTGTGCCCTCAAAGTTGCCGGCATAGTCATGCCCATGATCAGGAAAACAGAACCATCATGCAACACTTGAGCTAGTCTCAGAGGCCAGACTAGGAATACATTTTACCGTTTATTATTCCACACGTGCATATGAGTCTTCCTCCGAGCCTCGTGGTTATTGTAGACTCGAGAACCATAGCAGTTATAGCATGGAACATAAACCTAATTATGAACAGGGAGATAATTAATAACATTTATTATTGCCTCTAGGGCATTTCTCCTACAGACTCCCACTTGCACTAGAGTCAATAATCTAGTTAATGCTAATGCACTTTACACCTATGGCACACCGGTGTAAATATGCTTCGCATGTGGTATAGCCTGATGTCCAACGGATCTGACGACTTCAGCTCCATGTGTATCTTTGCGTATCCTCGCGTTTTCACGCTTTCACAAAATTCATATTTTGTGTGGACTTTGCTTCGTATGTATGTGAATCACAGGTCGAACCTGGATTCCTCAGACTGAGTTATGGAGCAACTACCTACAGTAGTGTCCCATTGACCAAAGCCTTCTTGGAACCATACTAAGTTCATGAAAGAACTATATGATTCATCATCTTGTTTGTCGCTTTTAAAAGCGGCAACATACTTTGCCTCTGTTATAGAATTCACCACAGTAACTTGTTTGGAACAATTTCCAACTAACTGTGCCACCACATTGTGTGTTACACAAAACCCTTAATTTAAATTGAAAATCGCTTGGAGCATGGATGAAGACTGTATCGATGTAACCATTTACAACGAACTCTTCATGATCTCCGCTTGCGAGAAAACATGTCATCAGTGCTACTATAGTACTCAATGACCCTTTGTCCCATGATCAGTACTTTTGATCACCTTGGTATCCATACTCGCAACACCTTGGGAGTATTGGACATATCTAGTTGTTTTACATACCATGGAATACATGATTAATCCAAACATGAAGGTGTGTGGAATCTCCATCATGTATTTTACTCATCAGTGTTTTGAGACACCGAGTCTTGTAAAAACTCTTTCCATGTGACTTCGGCAAGAATCACTCCTTGGTGTTTTAAATGCTAAAAGGTTTTAGCACCTTGTCAATATGTATTCATTGCTTAGCCCCATTAGGTAAATCTATCTCCATAGATCATCATGCCTAATATTGAGGCTATTTAGCCTAAGCACTTCATCAAAAAACTATTTTCAAACGAAGTCCTAATTCGTGTCAAGAAATTTATTTCCAATTACCAATGTGTCAAGCACACAAGGTTTTTAGAAATATTATTATGCTCCCACTTACTTTCTTGAATTACAAGCATCTTCGTTACCCATTGATGAAGTCAAACCCCTTTGACCATTTCATCAAAACACGAAGATTCCGACTCCATTTTGCTCTCTTCTGTCCATCGCTGGAACTCTGAAGTTTGCATACCTACTAGCATCCTCTGGATCGACAAATTACTTTGGACTGTATCACATACAAGTCCTAGGTTTTATTTCCATCAGATGGAAATCCTTTTGTCATCCATGTTTCATATCACATGATTGAAATATGTATTAATTGCTAGTTCAACCCGAACCGACTTTAAGCATCGCTACGGTGAGACAATCTCAACGTAGTCAACTCTTTGAACTTGTTATTGCAACAAGTCGAGCTTTATGGATAAAACATTTTTATCCGTATCAGTTTTAAGTTCCATAAATATTCGTTAGACTCTAAGTCTTCCGAAAGGTGTATCAAGGTTTTAATCTTGAATCACTTATATGGAAACTAACTCGGGTTGTATTGGCATTCAGCCAATTCCGGAGTCAGGGCCCATCAACGCTTCCTTGTGTATCGTAGGTATACTGTTGTCTGACAACAATATCTCGTCTGCGCACCTGAGAGGTTTGCACGAGCCTTGCCTACGTGGTTTAGCTGCAAGTTTGACCGAAGTCCATACATTTTATTGTAGAGACTTCCGTATCAGTCGTAGTAGGAAACACTGGAATTACTTCCAAGGTCTCTTTCCTTTGACCTGATGACGGAGATACTGGTTATCTCGTCGAGTTGCATTATTCTCCCACTCACCTTTTTGAAAGAACCATTTTCTTCAAAAAGCATACCGTTCTTTGTGGCAAACCTATTTGCCTCGGTATAGTGAGGGAGGAATACCCAATTGCTTGGGATAACCTACAAAGTAGCACTTGTCTGATTTGGAATAGGTTTGTAACCTTTTACACAAGCTCCATATTCCAAATGTTAAGAAAAGATATAACATGGTTGGGCGTACCATACCATGGTGTCATTTCAACAGACCCGATGGAGCTCTTTTCAGTGTAAAAGCTGCAGTCTCTAAAGCATCACCTTTTAAAAGGGATAATGGCAAATTTATTTATGTCATCTTTGATCTTACCATGTCATAAATGGTTCGATTACATCTTCACGGACTTTTCACTCACATTGGTGTTCCGGGAGGTGTAAGTTATGAAACTCTTTTCAAAACTCATCAGACATTCGCTAAACTTGTAACTCAAATATTCCTTTCTGCAATCGAATTGTAGAAACAGAATTTTCTTGTTACAATAACTTCTACTTCATTCTTGAAAACCTTTTGAATGAATTCAAAAGATCTAGACTTACGTCTCATCAAGTAAATATACATATATCTACTTGAGTCATTTCTGAAGATAGATAAATCCACTGTTTGCAATAACATTTATCGGACTACATACATCAAAATGTATGATCACCAATAAGTTCTTTGCTCGTTCCTTATGGCCTGTGAACGGTATTTCAGTCACTTTACTTTTCGGAGGAAAGTTGCAAGTGTCAGATGATTCAAAATCAAACGACTTTAAAATCCATCATAATGGAATTTATCCATGCGGGTTTCTCCAATGTGACCAAATGCAGTGCCACACTTGTGTGGTATTCTCTTAGTCTTACGACATTTAGCGTCAGTGTTATGGATGTATCATATTACTATCAATATTCATAACATACATCCCATCTTGGATGGAAGTATGGCCCTTCATGTTCATTCATAATACTAAACAACAATTGTTGTTCTTATGAACAACTCTTTTGCAACAAACATTGTGCAATGGGCTAGAGTGTATGAAACTCTAAAATGAATTATGAATGTAAATCGAGAGGTAATATATTATTATCATTATTCATAACATACATCTTATTCATAATGAAAGTATGGCCCTTATGTTATTCATAACACCGAACATAAAAAGTTCTCTTATGAACAACCTTCTTGCAAGATACCTTATGCAAAGGGCTAGAGTGTGAAACTCTAAAATGAATTATGAAAATAAATACAGACGGTAATACACCGATGGAAAGTATAGTAACATTTACTATGTTCCCTGTGTATACCTAAACCTCATTCCTGGCTAGTCTTTCAGGCCATAGTAGTTCTTACATCGAGTTGCAACAGAAAGCAATCGAGCGGGTATCTTTGTGATTAACTCACAATACCCAAGAATCAATGATTAACAATTTAATCATAATTCCCAAGAACTATATCTTTGACCAGCCTTCTATACATCAAAAACCTGTATGACATTCATACATGAGCTGGATATTCCAGTCTTCTTTCTTATTTCCATTATACTTCTAACAATTTAACTTTTAGTATTTCTCCTACTTCCAGAAGAAGCACCCAACTTAAGAGTGGCGTTAGCCCTGGACTTCCTAGGCATGAAAGTTTCACTAACACCCTTCGGACACTTCCTTTCTCTTTAATTTTTTATTCACCTTTCATCATATGAAAGGCGTTCTCCTGGATCCCTCTCTTATCAGTCTAATGCATAGTAAAACTCCTTTACTAATAGTTTGCAAACAAACATTGCTTCGGATATCTCATATCTTTTAGCCTTTGTCTGTCTCTGAAAATGATTTTCAGATTCCATGAATATCACATAACTATCCAAACTTTCGAAGTTCGGGTCTCATGGAAGCAAACATATTGCACTTGACTGAAACAGAATTCTAGCTTTTGGATCGAAGGACGACAGTCACATGATCCATAGCATAAGCGAGAGAATACCGAAAGTATGCGATAGGACAAAGTCCTTCTCTGCACTCTTGAGGACAATCCTCACATTACGTTACCAACCGTAAAGTTTTAACCAGATATTTAACAGCTATTCAATTTTAATAGGGAAGGTGGAAACGCGAGCCATAATTCTACAACTATTATGCAAATCACACTTAGACAGAGTTCATAATTAATTGCACTGAGAATTAAACAAGTTAATTCAACAGTGCGCTCCCACTCAAATCAATATCTCTCATAATAGATTGTGAGTGATACAAGATCCGCATTTCCATTCAACGCCATTGAACGAGATGAACACTGATGGCGCGAACTTCAATCGGTAGGCAAACTTGCCGATCACATCTCTATGTGACTCTTGTTCATCTTTCGATGGGCGTGTTCCGAGCTCAGGGAGATCCTTCCAGAACGTCAAGACAACCAAGTGATCTTGCTGCGAGGTCTCAACTCACCCGCCTCACACATCCCTAATCGTTTGTACCCAGGGAGATCCTGTGATACCCCGAAAAGTTAGGTGCCATGACGGTGCTACACTTGGGAGAACACTAACTACTTGATATTTTTGTGAGAGATCACCCTAATAAAAAGCAACTACCGCGCAATCAAGAAGGGTGCATCATAAGGGATAAACATCTCAGGCAATTCATAATAGCATGATATGGTATAGCCCTTTCCGACGGAGAAGTCTTCTATTTCTTCGTCTTCGGCATTCGCGTCGGTGTTCGCCTTCGCGAAGATTGCCACCACCTTGTCGATGCCCCAGATAATATTGCTATCTCTATAGCTAATAAAATAGTGCATTACAACAAGGTTGACACACAGGTCATTTAAAGTGCAATCATATGGCCCCAGCCATCATGCCGAATCATGACACGCAGGTCATGTTAATTAATTTACATCATATAGTCATCTCATACATAATCAAATTATTATGAGCACTGCTATACCACATCATATGCACATGCAAACCCTCCTGCAAGACCAAGTTAGACGTCTCTAATCGGTTCATGCAAAAACTTGTTTTACGTGGCTTCTAAGGTTTCGAAACAAACCGAAGCTATCAACATCCATCATCAAGTATGATAATTCAAGTCGCTAGATTAACTTTCCAGGGTGTATGAAAACCGAGATAATAAAATCTCGAGCCCCATACTAAACTTCGTCATACGCATGACCCCCGTGCAGATCATATCTGCATTGCCCTTTCGTCTGCGAAATTTCATCTTTCCTTTTAACAACAGTGGAATTCAATGAACTGTTAGCACTTCGTTGATCAATCAGGATCGCGGATTGCCAGAACATTGAAACTCCACCATGCTGTTATCAAGATCAGAAATATGCAAATTCCAGGGAAGCAACAAGAACATCGGGTAACAGATTTCATCTGCTACCCGCACAAATAATTTTCAGTAATAGAACTCATCTACTACCTAATTATATGGTGCAACACCCATACATCACTATGTATTCTAGATCGCAACCTGCATCTACGCATAGCACGGCTCTTGATGCCACTGTAGGGTAACGCAGCAGAAAACAAAAAATTTCCGACCTACGCACCAGCCCAGGACCACTATGGAGACTGCATACAAGGTTTGATCATTTTCGTTACCGACTCGTAGCGCAGCGGAAGTAGAGTCGATGACGATCGGCGGTGCAGATCCCCGCAGCTAGGATTTACAACCTCCCAACCGCGAGGATGTATACCCTCGTCCGCCACACGGACAGCCCTCCGGGAGGCGGTCGGACAGTCCCCCGGACGGTATCACGGACAGCCCTTCGGGAGGACCCCCAAAACTCGGACCGTCACTCGGACAGCCCTTCGGGAGGACTCACAGAACTCGGACCGTCACTTGGACAGCCCTTCGGGAGGCATTCTCGAACAGCCCCTCGGGCACTAAGATCGAAACTACGACCTCTCTACAGAGTTGCACACATACGGTATCATCTATCCGGCAGGGCTTCGCCATCCAGAACTAGTTCCCACCGGAACCCAGACAGCCTTTCGGCTCTGCAAAACTATTTTGCGGGGAGGGAGAGAGAAGCCAGATCATGCAATGGCACTTGTATGTGAGAAGGAGTGAGTGTGGAGGGCTGCCCCTCCACCTCTATTTATAGGAAATCCTAAGGGGTAGTGTGGTTTTACAAGAAAACCCAAAAGCACATGAATGAAGTCCTTCCACAAGGACCCAAATGTGAAACCAAGGCACAAGAGGGGGCTCCAAGGAGGAGCCCCCATGTGGCCGGCCACACCTAGGAGGGGCCCCCCCAAGGGAGCCTCATCCATCCATGTCACCCCCAAAAAATATCTTGGGACAAAACCCAAAATAATGGCTTTCCAAAAAGTAACCCAAAAAGCACTTTCACTATTCATGACGACATTTTTCAGCGTCCGTTCGAACTGAAAATATTTATGTGGGCCTAGAACATTTCCAGTACCCACTAAAATAATTTTCAATGCGTTCTGGAACAATTCCAGTTTAGTGATTTCATCTGCGAAAAGCATCTGAAGCGGTTCCGGCAGCTCCGGAACATTTCCGGTTTTCATCTCAGAAAATTTCCAGAAGTTTCCAGAATGATTCTGGCACCCTCCAAGAATTATCAGGCATGTGCCGAAACCAATTTGACTTAATGGAATACCCCGAAACAACTTTTCAGTTTCACCGAAACTCATCCGGTGTTCTCTCTGCGGAACTTTTCCGCTGTCCGAAACTTTTTCGATGATTTTCTCTCAGACTCCCTGTCTAGTATTCAGCAGATAGATGACCCTTAAGCGTGTGACCCTATAGGTTCGGTGAAGTATAGACATGACACGGAACCCCTTCCGATCAATGATCAACATCGGAGCCGTGGACACCCATATTGACCCCTATACCCACACGAATGAATATTCGAGTGAACCTCCAGTTGCCGTGTGCTATTCCTGTTGCTTCGCGATATGTTACAAATACCCGAGGTGAGACATGTTGGCATTCCCGTGGATCAACAACTTGTCCACTATGCTAGTTACCTCGTTACCGGTATTGTTCTCTTTTCTCGTTACCGTGTTCCGGCATCCCCGTGATCAAATCACAAAGTGTCTGGCCAGACGATGATGGATACCGTAACACCGAGAGGGCCCAGAGATATCTCTCCATCGTCGGAGGAGCAAATCCCAATCTTGAGCTATCAAGTTACTTGACATACTTTCCCATGAACCCGTAAGCCGCCGTAATATCCATCCAGTTACGGATGACGTTTAACAAACCCCAAAGTTCATGAATCAAGCACGAAGAAACTCGATACTCTCATGGTCTGAGGAATCATGCAAACATTAACCATCTCTGTGTTATTAACCATTAACTTGTGATGAATGAATCTCATAGCATAACATCAATCGGGTCGATTCAACACAAATGTTCTTCTAACATTGTGCCCTCAAAGTTGCCGGCATAGTCATGCCCATGATCAGGAAAACAGAACCATCATGCAACACTTGAGCTAGTCTCAGAGGCCAGACTAGGAATACATTTTACCGTTTATTATTCCACACGTGCATATGAGTCTTCCTCCGAGCCTCGTGGTTATTGTAGACTCGAGAACCATAGCAGTTATAGCATGGAACATAAACCTAATTATGAACAGGGAGATAATCAATAACATTTATTATTGCCTCTAGGGCATTTCTCCTACATACAAAACACTAAAATGAATTATGAAAATAAGCTAGAGTATATGCTCACCTTGAAGATGGAGGATTTTGATGAGGACGCAAGGATGATTTTGGAAGCCGTCCGTTTCAAGTTGTTGCGGCGGCAGAAAGATGAGTTGGAGAGGGCGGACGCGGCGGAGAAGGACGCGGAGTCAACCGAGACGGCGGCGATGGCGATTGAGCATGGAGGCTCGGATTGTCGGTCTGGCAGAGCAGAAAGTTCAATTTTTTGCACGGAATGTCGGACAAAAGTAAGTATACTTGACTCTTTTTGGTTATAATCAGGCGATGATGTGATCCTATGCTGCTGCTGTGAGATCCGGCGCGTGCTTTCTCGGACATATTTGAATTTTAGGTTTAGTTTATTGACGGACAGTATGCGGCTAGCTTTGAATGGCCGGCTCCCGCATCCATATCCGCGGATTGGTCCCCTGGTCTGCGGACAGATATGATGTCCGGTTTACGGGTCAGCGTTGAAGATGCCGTAAATGGTTGACTGGGTCCGTCTGGGCCCTTCATCTCTTCAAAAAAGAAAAAAAAACTTGTGTAGCTTTGTTACTGTACTCAGCAGTACAGTACGTGCATGTATAGCACAATGGACTGTGAAATTTGCATTTGGTTGTTGTCTCGTATTCGTACATGCATGGTGACTGTTTTTTTTCCTTGGTAATACATGTCTCATTCATATCATAAAGATCACATTACAAGTCACGTAAAGACCGGCATGACAAAAACTGAAAAGATAGCAGAACATCGCTGAGCTTGACACCAACGTCCGTCACCTGCCTCCGGCACCACCATAACAGTCATCAAAGAAAAAAAATAACAGATCACCTCCTCACCCGAGCTCGATGCGGCTACTTCGCTGACATGCCGCTTTGCAGACCTCCAAGGTGGTTCACCAAAGATGAAGCCATTGCTGTTGAACGAATTAGACCGGGGCAACACTCCGGACACGCCATCGACCAAGACGCCGAAGTAGGAAACCATACTTGCCAACCATCAACCATGAACCCAGCACACATTCCGTCTTCCGGATGTCATCAATGCAGACCACAATCTGCATCCGCTCCCGGACTACCTCCCAAGCTCCGCGCTGACGCTGGACCAGACGCCGTCGCAACGGCGGAGCCTGGGGACACAAGTCCACCACAAGGATGCCGTCGGCGCCACGATATCCCCGCTTGAACAGACTGGTTCCAAAATCCATCATCAACCATAGAGACGATCGCCTCGCCGGAGAAGAATTTAAAACTTCTTTATTCAGCATCGCCGTCACCGCCGCCGAAGCCAAGGCGTCGGACGATCCAAAAACCTCAGCTACTAGGGCCCTAAACCTAAAGCAAAAATGATCCGCACGCACGAGATCCGGCGACCCCCCTCAGGACCGACGACCAAGAGGTCGCCGGCGGAGGATAGCCGCCGGAAAACGGCGCCGGAAAGTTGGCTCTCTCTTGCGGCTACTAGAATCTTGGTCGCTAGCCAAACCCCATGTTTTTGTCGAAAGAGGCCACCTGCGGAATCGAATTGGCAGAAAAGACCCCCTATGAGGCGAATTGGCAAAAAGGACCCCCTCGGCCGTGGCGACAGGCGCGCCAGGCGACACGTGGCACCTGCCGCCACGGTGCGAGGCGGCAGGCTACGGGTTACGGTTTTCGGCGCTGGTGACGGAACGGGAACGGCATGTGGGCCCCTGCCGCCAGAGGCCGCGGGCTGGCGGCAGGCCTGTAGCCGCTGGGCCCGGCCGCCACAGGGCCTGGCGGCGGGACTATTCATGCGCTGCTGCGGCGGCCTCGTTTCTGGCAGACGGAAACTGAAACTGCTGCTGACAAGATCAGATGAGCAAGACAAATCAAGGAGGAAACAGAAGAGTGTGGACTGCTGCTCGTGCTGCTTCAGGCCATGCGTCGCATCGCCTCGCATGCGCACCCGCGCGCCGACTTGATGGATCAGCCTCTGGTGCTTCTGTACACCAGGAACACCGTATTTAAAGATGTGGCCGCCGCAGCAGCGCATGAACTGTCCTGCCGCCAGCCCCTGTGGCGGCCGGGCCCAGCGGCTACAGGCCTGCCGCCAGCCCCTGAGGCGGTGGGGGCCCACATGTCGTTCCCGTTCCGTCGCCACCGTAACCCGCAGCCTGCCGTCTGGCTGGCGGCAGGGCCTGCCGCCTCGCGCCGTGGCGGCAGGTGCCACGTGTCGCCTGGCGCGCCTGCCACCACGACCGAGGGAGTCCTTTTTGCCAATTCGTCTCAAAGGGGGTCTTTTCTGGCAATTCGGTTTTGCAGGTGGTCTGTTTCGACAAAAAGAAGCCACTGCCGTACGTACGTCCTTCACCCACACTCCACGGCACGTAGATGTCCGGCTAGGTACACTGCCCGTAACCATCATATATAGCACGGACTTCACCTCAGTGCTCAACTATTGGTTGTAGTTTCACTTCTTAGATTTTTGAAATTAGACAAATTTAACCCTTAAATTGTGATGGGAATGCAGAAACAGTCAGCAACATGTGAGAAGATCGGTTTCTGAATCCTGAGCATGCATGCAGATGCAGTGCCAGAACTGACAAGGTTCGATGTGACTTGTGACCTCACTAATGCGACTGCGACTGCAGGATATACGATCGATGCAGCTAGCTAGACATCAGCATTGGAATATCATGATGCTGCATTGAGCATGGAATGGAATGTACTGCTCCCTCCGTCATCCCGGTCCGCATGGAACCCATTTCGAGGTTTATGTTTGACTTCCGTTTTCACCGAAAATCGTGGGTTATATGCCACCTAAATTATACCATTTGAATTTGTATGGGAAAATACTTTCCAATACTGTGATATTTATGGCACGTAGCTCAGGTATTACTTGGTGAAATCATTGGTCAAGGTTAAATCACGACATAAAAGACGATATGTAAATAGGGACAGAGGGAGTAGTATATTATGATGTTAGGAGCGCGCGTATGTAAACATACAATGAGGTGATCTCCGTAGTGACAATCCAGAATTTAATAAGCGGAATAATGTACATTTGCTTTACATGCATCATCGACCCTTCTTGCCGATCGAGTGATCTTTGGGAGGTGCAAAGGAGAACACACATCATGCATGATGCCAGTCGTTTGACCACACGGGAACTGAAAAAATGCAGTGCAGGAACAGGAACAATATCGAGTACTCCTCCTTTTCAGTTTATAAGGCAAACACGTATTTCTAGATAATGAATTTCACCAACAGAGTGTAAGTTATGTCTCACTGGCGAAATTGATGACCCACGAATCCATTGGTGTCTGACAAACCAAAGTGAGAACATACTAGAGTAAAATTTCAATAAAGCATACTAGAGTAAATGGTCATCAGAAACCGCACCACGAGACGAACAAACAATGTGAAACATCATGGAGGACATCAAGGGTGGGGTTCATGTTATTTCTACAAAAACTATTCAACAAACCATTGTCATAAAAGCTCTAGCTAGGGATCGCCATATTCGGTATACAGTTGAAAAATTAAAACTTACCTCTTATCTTGAGTTGTCTATCTAAGGGCCACGGGGGGTGGGGGTGGGGTGGTTATTTTGACAAAATGGCTTGCCTTTGCTCCTTGACAAAAGAGTGAATTCCCTCGTCTAGCCCCTACTCTCGATGTTGGGACAATATTAACATTTCACTCTTGATAGAAGGTCTCGTCATGTTTTGCATACCTGTTAGTGATGTGTGGGGTTGTTGATGGATTTTTTTTTTATTAAATCCCCATTTAAGGGTTTCAATTTAACCAGAGATAATCTCTATAAGAGAAAACAACATTATGCCATTTTGCATGACTACTTTCGATATTGGGACAATATTAACATTTAATGGTATCATGTAATATTGTTTTGTCAATGAATATAAGAAGCGCACCATGTCCTGCTAGCGTTTGTAGTATATCTTTGAGAATGGGCTTCGTGCTTTAAAGAAAGGATGAAGGCCTCAAATATTGGTTTTGGTTGTGGCTCTTAAGTTGGTCATTGGCTTTGTCAACATTATGCTATTTTGCATGACTAATGGTCGCAATGGCCACAGGAAGAAATAGCTTTGCGACAGTGGTCCACAAGCTGTTTGGAACACATAGGTGTGGAGGCATCACAGTAGGCTACACGAGGTTCATTAAGCAATCTGAATAAAGGTGTTGTTTCTGTTTCTCAAGTGTAACTAAGATCCAAGTTTCGCGGGAATACATAAATCTGTCCATAAAATACAAACAATTTTGAAATTCAGAAAAAAAAATACATAACAACCAGAATCATTCTGAAAAAAACAATAGAGTTTGGTAAAAATATAGAAAAAACATGTACCGGTCTGTCTCATCTCCTGTGGCCTTTGGGCCATTGAGGCGCAATGGATCCCAGGCCTTGCCGGCGGGAGGGCTCATGCTTAATTTTACTGTTTTTTTCTCAGGAAGGACAGTCGACGATGGCTCCCTAATGGAATAAGGTTCTCCCCGCGTAGGCCCGTCCCGGCAGTTCGTCTCGCGTTGTTGGAGGGCCTGTGTAGGTGTGTCTCCGGCGAATCTCACGGTATTCGGTCGGTGTTTGTCTTTGGTGGATCTACGTGGATTCTGTCTTCGTTCGTCAACGTTCATGCGTATACATATTGGATCCTTCCGATCTACGCTTCTCTTCATTGGCGAGGTTGTTGTTCTGGTGCGCTGATCCTTTGAGGCCTTAGCACGTGACTTCCCAAATTTCTACTACAACAAGGTTTGCCCAGTTCCGGTGAGGGAGGGCCAATAACGGCGGCGTCCTTCGGCTCGCCCCAGTACTTGTAGTCGTTGCTGGATGGTCTACGGACATGGATGTATTTTTTTTTTACTTCTAGTGTTCTTTGTACTACCATGATGTTTGATGAATAGATCAGAAGTTTTTCCCACAAAGAAAAAGGTTGGTCATTACTTATGGTTTCTTTATTTTCTTTTATTAATGTTCAAATTCATGTTTTAAATATTTTTATGATATTTATTTTTTTGTTAATCTCCTTTTTTCGAAGTTTTCTTTTCATTATCTTATTTTATATTTCTTGAAATTTGTTAGCACGTTGTCTCTAAAACCCTCTCTAAGGTGGAGTCTAATTGAAGCTGTCATTCTTATAATGTTATAACACTTGTAGGGCCAAGAACTTTAATGTAAGAGTTAAATGACCAAACTCAAACTTTGACAAAAGTCGAGGGACCAAAAACATGCAATTGCATATATATATAGTCTATTGCACTGTCCCTTGCAGGTTTGAGACAAATTGTAACAAACTTGTGTTGTGTGCACATACTTCTCTTTCCGAGGCCATCTTCTTTTACTGTAGTAGTTTCTGTGAACGACGAATGCAGTCTTGTAAATATTTACATGAGAGGTTGCAAATCGATGGGACAATGCTGTCGAAAGGCGACGATATCGACAATCGTACCCACCCGGCAATCTCTAGGCAAGGAGATTCGTTAAAGACGTGAAGCTAGGTAGCTAGTAACCCCTGCGTTGATTACATCGATTGGGGTAAAACAAGCATCCATCCATGCATGGCAAGATCAAAACATGAGCAAAAGCAAAGATCATGTTCTGTCAGAAAAAAAAGAGGAAGGACCAAGATAAATAACCCCTCCCATCCAATGGCTAGCTAATGAAAGACCCCCTACCTAGAGAGAGGCGAGAGAGAAGCACACATAGATCTGGAGAGAAGAAAACTAACAATAATGGTGCATGTGCTAGCTAGCTTTATTCCCCAAAGGGGAGGGGGTCAGGAGGGGGGTGAAGAAGCACAGCAAGAGGGGGAGGAGACTGGCCTGCTGCCACCTAGGCATTGGAGAAAGCAAAGCAAAGGAAATGCCTGGCATGAAAGCGAGCCAAAGGTAGGGGGAGAATCAGATTCCCCTGAACATGCTGGCCATGGCCATGCTCGCGCGTACCAAGAATTCAGGCAGGATCTTGGACCATTCCAAACAAAACCCTAGCTAGCCAGCCAAAGCGACCCCTTTCGCTTTTTGTGCCAGTTTTGCCTCCCCACCCCACCCCACTGTGCTTTTGGGCACACCCCGGTATAATTCCTCCTCATCATCATGCATGCCCCTCTGCCTTGCCTAGCTTCTTTAGTCGCTTATGCATGCATCGATGCTGTGATATACTATCGTCTACCGTGGTCGATCTGACCCGAACTTCCATGCAATATGCCATGGATAATATGCTCATCATGCGCCACATCCGTACATGGTTTTGTGAGCTTGCTAGCTGCTGCTAGTCCCATCAATCCGGCCGGCTGTGTACTTCTCCCCCAATTTTCATGCATGATATATATTTGACCTAAGCTCGACCAATCATTGAACGCCTGCCAGTAACTGATAATCAGATGAGAACAAGAAATCACTTTTGTTCACTCATGCCATGCGACGTGATTTCAAAAATCTCATTTATGCATTTTTGATAAAACTATTTGCACTTCGTTTTATCTTGAAGAGCCTCAATGTGGGGAGGGGGGAGGATTTATTCCTGCATTTCATTAAGAAGAATAGAGATGGTCCACTTTACAAGGAAAACCAGGCAAAAAAAAGCTAACATTACTCGGTTAATTAGGGAAAACCAACTGAGAACCCAACAATAAAACACAACTAGCAATGTGCCCGTGCTTTGCAACGGACCTAAAGTAGAATAATACTTGCTCACAAATTTAAAAGAAAACACTCTAGTTTTGATATACATATATCACTAAAAATTGTTTCACTCAAAATATATTACTTAGACTGTTTTGATGAGGTGAGGAAGGGATGTGGTTGGTTTCAAGATACTAAGCGGTTTTCTGCAAGTTGGAGCAGAGAAGTGGGCTATTGTTGCAAAAAGGCGACAACTTACCTCGCAGTCATTAGATGCAAATCTAGTTATCAGAAATGATGGATGGCAGATGCACCATCATCACCAATTGGGTCTTTTATAGGAGTAGCGAAAACAGAAAAAAGACACGTACCGTTTGCACTCCTTTTTGCCTCCAACATAGTCCATACGTTCACATACGTAGCTGCTTATATGCTCTTGCCACTTTTTTGAGTTTGCATCGTGCTCTCATGTGCTTGGGGATTCGATCACATGCCGGCCCTACTAGTATACAACCTCTCTTATGGACTTACCATTGGTTATTTGGCAGATATTTAATTTGCACAATCTTTTCATGGATTGCTAATTAGTTTATCATATCCCTTGCACAGATAAATATTGCCATGACCATGAAAGTGCAAAGGACTACAAAGTTGTATTGTATGTATAATGTCATGGTCAACACATGCACTCTAGTATCTTTTTCTCTCTCGCTTTAAGTTGAATGTATCTACACACATACTTGTCGTTACATGCAACAGCAAAATATCAAAACCAAGGGCGGTAATTACATTAAATTAATCTATTAATTCCGGAATTCTTTGTTCCCAGTACCACCTTTTCACTAGTTAATTACTACAGAGAAAAATAACTACACCTTTTATTTTAGAAACATAACAATACAACTAAGAACTTAGAGCATCCCTAACCGATCCCCAATAACCGGTTAGAGGAGGATAATCTGGTTTTCCTCCTCTAATCGGGAAGTAACCGAACCCCAAAAAAAACGTGAGGGGAGGTTTTTTTTTACTCCGAGCCGGCCACAAATGTACTCGACCGAGCAGCAGCGGAGTAAAAATCCTCCACCCCACTTCGCTCACCTCCAACCGGCCCCGCCACCCAATCCACGCCGACGCGCCCTCACCATCACCCACATCCGCTCCACCGCCGGCCCACCACCGAAAATGGTCGGATCCACCCGCCATCGCTCCCTGCCGCACATCCCCAACGGTTGGCCCGTGGATCCACGTCGCCGTGTTGATGCATCCTGCCTCCCTGACCTGCCGCCGCAGCTGCCAAATTACATCGGCGTGTGGTCATGCCAGTGGGGGACATGGGTCACATAGATATACAACTGTGACACCGGCAAGCAGCATTGGCTTGGCTCCTTCCACTATGCGGTGCAGGCGGTACACACATATGACATCAATTCGGTCCATCTCCATGGCGCCGCCGCCCGATGCAACTTCTCCCACGGCCTGCCGCGGTTGGAGCCGGTCAACCCCAGGTGGCCACCCGACGAGATATGCGGGAAGACTGTTAGGCCCACTAGTGCCTCGAAGTGGTGCAAGCCGGCAAGGCCTACATGGCGGAGCTCATGGCTACTACCTGGAGCGCGTCGAGGTGGAGCACCAGTAGTACAACCAGTACGGGGCCGGGATGACGGAGGTCATCGACCTCTACAGCGACTCCGATAGCGATGAGGGCGGTGCCGGCGACGAGGGACATGGCTGTCTCATCGGGGGGCTCACCGAATCGGCGTGGGAGAGTATCGAGAATGACACCTTGAGTAGTTTAATTAGTTTGTGTAAAATAGTTATGTATTTCTATTTAAATAAATTTTGTACAGAATCTAGTGTAAATTTGCACCGAATTTGTGTTCAATTTTTTCCTCTGTTAAATATAGTAGATCGATTAAAAACGACACTTGTTTAGAGGAGCAAATATCCTCCACTAAAGGATCCTCGGTCGTATCATCCTCTAAATTTTAGGAGATCCGTTAGAGATGCTCTTAGCATATACACGATACATCCAACAACAGCATGACACATCAGGGTAACTAGCCTTACTGAATACATAAGTATATGTGTACACCTTGTGCATGTTCAGACAAAACAATGAACCACACCTTAACGGAGTACAACTTTTGATTGCAACAAACTAGCCCACAAAATTAAATATGAAAAGGCTACATCTAAGACGACGGTCGACAGTCAAATGAGATTTTCGTAAGTTTCAACCTGTTTTACAAAATTATTCATACAAATTTAGGAAAATAGTCAATTTGTTGTAGTATTTTGTTCATGTAGTGCAAAAAAGATGCATTGTGTATTCTTCATAGCCAAAAACTGTAAGTTTTGCACTCATCTCACAGTCACATTGACAGTTCTCGGCGTCGATCGTGACTTAATTGAAAAAGACCAGTCATCCAAGACTCAGTAAAACCGTTATGAAAAACCTCCACGCCATGTAGATCCTTGATACAAATAGAACCTGACATATATAAATCATCACGAGTTTGATGAAACTAGCACAATGTAGAAGTGGGACATTGGTGCGTACCCACAAATTAAATGCACGAAAATAACGTAATAAAACTCAATTGGAAAGATACCAGAGAGCATGCATATGCAGGGGCTACTAACACACACCACACTTAGCTGCTAAGTATCTTGAACAAGTAAACAATAGTACTACAAATTAAGGCCATAGTCATCAAACACAACAGATAAAAGGTTAACATTCTTGTGTATGCATTGATATCCCCACTCCTCTAAAGATCTCGATCGAAGAGATCGGTCGAGTTCTTGTAACACATATTGTAGTGATGAAGAATTTATACATCCCCGGCCCCATACTGATTTTACCATGCATCAATCTAGGTTTGCAAGAACAAAGCTAGCTAGATCTAGCTAGCTAGCTAATTACCAGCTGCATTGCTAGTGCTGGAATAGAAATTGAAGCCGCCGCCATTGCCATTGACCACGTCTCCATACATGCCCCTGCTGCTTGGGTAATCCTGCTGCTGCTGCTGGTGGTAGTCCCTCTTGGCCGGCGGGTGGTGGAACTGGTGGTTTCCTCCATCGTCGCCATTGCCGCCGCCGCCGCCGCCGCTCTGTAGCCCTAGGTGGAACATGCCCTGCATCGCCGCCATTGTGGTGGGCATTGCGGAAGCCGGCGGCTGATTCCCGGACATCTGGTGATCCATGGCGTGCAGGAACGGGAAGCTCTGCATCTGCGCTGCCGCCCACTGCTCCATGCCGTTCCCGTTCCCCTGGTGGTGATGGTGGTGCTGCTGCGCACCACCGTCGGCCGCGTAGGCGCCGCTGTCGGGGAAGAGCAGCCTGGCGGGGAAGCTGAGTCCGAGGCTCGCGGGGTCGAAGCTATCGGCGAACCGACTGCCGTGAGGCGGCGCGCTGCCGAACATGGAGTACTGCAGAGCGGGCGGCGCAGTGGCAGTGCCGGTGGTGCAAGCAGTGGTGCTGGGCGTAGTCGACGTCGCAGACGACGTCCCTGCCGCAGCGGTTCCGGATCCAGCCAACCCCGCCTTGGGCTTGGCGCTGCGCTTGGCGTGGCGGCGGTACCCGCCGCCGACGGGGACGTTGCGGAGCGCGCCGCCGCGGGTCCAGTAGCGGCGGCATGCGCGGCAGAAGTGGCGGGGCTGGGTGAGGGAGTAGTTGTTGAAGTAGCAGAACTTGGTGTTGGTGGAGTCGCAGCGCGGGCAGTTGAGTCCCGGCTCCGGCTGCGGCACCCGCGCCAGCCGCGCCCGCTCCGACATCGACATCGGCTTGTTGTTCCCGCCGCCAGCGCTGTCACCATCCCCACCACCGCCGCCGCCGCCCTCACCACCACCTCCTCCAGCCCCAGCCGTGGCCATTAATCCTTCCTGCTGACCATGATTGTTGTTGTTGCTGCCTCCTCCGTCTCCATGAGCAGCAGGTGAAGGAGTAGTACTGATATGAGTGTTACTGCCGATTTGCTGCAGCTGCAAGTTAAGTGGTCAGGAATTAAGCATCAGCAAAGATGTATACGGAGTATATTCCAAGATACATAGTGCAGCAATCAGCGGGATATATATTTGCAATCAGCAAACCCTAGCTTAGCTAGTACATATTCTCTCCTTTTTTTTCTTGCATGAACAAAATCTTGAGAGAACCATTAATTGAACACAAATAAGCATACCTGAAGCTGGTTGTGGTTGGTGTTCCAGCAGCTTGATGAATCCAGGAAGGCAGGAGGGAAGATCATGGCCGGCGATCTAGACTTCCAGAGAGAGTTGTTGGGAGAGGAGGGAGGTGTTTGGGCGGCTGGCTGGGCTGGAGGTTGGAGAGAAGAGATAGTGGGAGGAAGAGACTTGGCAGCTGCGGCAGCTGGGGAAATCAAAGGGAATCAGAGTACTAGTACCAAGGAAAGGAATGGAATGGAAGCTAGAGGAGACAGGATGGTCTAGCTCTTGACTGCTTTGAGAGGGAGCGAGAGCTACCCAAGAGGAGAGAGAAAAAGGAGAGAGCGCCAGGTAGCAGCACAACCAAGAGATGAGAGAGAAGGGTCTCTCTCTCTCTCTAGCTTGTGGCGATTTGGAGGAGGGAGAGCACATCATCTTGTTGTTTTCCTTTATTTACACACTTTTGCTTTTTCCATGGTGAGTGCTGATGGGGCGGCTACCCATGCTACCTTGCTGATGCATGCAGTGTTGCTGGCTACAGTTGCAATTATTAATTAATGCAGTACTGATTAGCTAGCTTGCTATAGTTGATTTGCAGTCGCATAATAGTCAATACCAGCCCATAGAGTTAAATGATACTACTACTGTTTTAGTAATTTTGTTTCACTCACTTTGTTTTGAGGCTCCAAGTTCAAGCAACCTTAAAAACCAATAAGGATTTTTGCGGAACAATGGTGGATTGCAGTCCTAAGCAAAATTTAGAAGTATTAAATTAAGAAATTGTGAAAAACTTATAAATAAATTATGAATATTATTGTGAGAGAATTTTTAAGTTTATTTCAAACAATTTTGAATTCTAAAAAGTTATTTAGAATATTTCAGGTTTATGACATTTTCTAATTTTATTTCGTTCTACTTGCATGCTAAATGTTTAATATAGCATATACACAAAGGATAAGGAGATGTTAAATCGAGATGTAACACTTGAATGTTTTGTTGCCCACAGTATTTACGTAAAATTGTTAATTCTAGGGAATTAAGAGCTAAGCACAATTAATAAAAATCAATTTCATGGATTTCATCAATCTTTCAAGCTAATGCATTGGTAAATATTGGCCTTAGCTGCCGGAATAAAGGGAGAACCACCTATTTATATGGAACTTTTTTACTTCGTAATAACTCATCTTGATGTAAAGATATATGTTGCTTCTATTGATATTATTTATTCAACATACCCACCTAAATATTACTATAGATACAATAAGAAAAATGAACAATTTACACAAGTTCCTGCATCTTAGGTACTTATTTTTTATACTCTTCCAATATTTATCAGTAGGAACATATTTTACAGATCTACAAATAAATTGTATTTTGTCACAAAGAATATTTTTATTTTGTTTCGGATGTTTAAGCTACTACGTTGTTGCAATGGATATCTCTTTAAATCTCAATAAACCAATACTACCACATTATGTTGTTTGCAGGGTCACTGTATGTCGATAAAACTTGCTAGTGTATTTAAGAGTAATGTATGCATCTTATTATAGATAAATGTCCAAATGTTTTGAGAGTACTCAGTCTGTAAATATATACTTCTAGACCAATCCCATCCTAGCTCTTGCTTGGTGAATAAATAGATACTTCTAGACTTGTATGAATGCCAACTAGTAGTATGTTCTCCAATTCCATCCTAGCCCTTGTTTGGTGAGGTGGGACAATAGTTTGCCATGGCAACATGTGTACTCTATAGTTTGTACAAATCCATGTAATTTTTTTGACAAGGGACACAAAGATCCTCGAAACCGGTGTTTATAATATCAAAAGTGATACAACACTGCTGAAAGGACTTAATGTCGCCGCGGACCCGCAAGAGAGAAAAGTAAGGCACTACTAACCCTATAACTACATTTTCACCGATGAAATTCGGTACACGCCAAAACCGGACTTTGGAAATAGCCTATTCTATAAGTCGCCGTGGACACGGAATAAAAAGGACTTTACCTAGACTACGAACTGAAAGTAAAAACAGGAATAAGAAAATGCTAAGTTAGTATAGGCAGTGCTTGAGCAGTAAGGTGTTCTCGAGGGTTCCATAGTCATCACTACTAATATGATCCATGCAACAAGTGCGGAGCATAGCTCTATGTATTGTCCCTAAGGTACTCTTTATGTGCTTAAGTGGGCGGGTCCGGCTAAAGATGCGGTCTCACCAAGGGTTCTCTATTATTCCCCTACCGATTGGACAAGGCGAAGTTAGAGGCTTTTACTGGCACCTCGAATTACTTCAACATCCTGACCTAGAACGGCGGCAATAATATGCTTCATGGCCAATCAAGGCGATAATGTTGTGTACGTGCTCGTCACAACACTCATGAAAGCTACTCGAACATAAACAAAAGATATTGGATCGCTTAATGGAATTTAATTCTAATCATAAAGAGTTCATCCATATCCCAGAGAACAAGTGCAACTACTCAAACATAAAGTCGGGTAACATAGAGGAGAGGGTCAAGTTACAAGTCGGCATCGAGCAGGGGAATGGAGAACACATGGTGGCATTGGTGGAGGCGGCACCGGCGGTGATGGCATGGTAGAGATAGTGCGGTCAGCAGTGGCATGGTGGAGAAAGCACCGCCCCGAAGGCCAGTGCGGTGCATGGCAAAGCGTTCTCTTCATTCTCTTGATCTTGTTCCTTCTTCTATCGAGGTGGTGTTAGAGTAGCAATAGACGTGATGGTGATTGATATTGGATGGATGATGGAGGCAGCTATGCAACTAATCCCCGGGTGGTTTTGGTAATTCATAACAACATATATCTCATTGAAGTAATGTCCATTCAAGATAAATATTTCAGGATGTTCAATGATTGGCATGGCATGAAAGATGTGGACCCCTCAAAATGCTAAGGACAAGGATTGGCAAAAGCTCAAGACTCTACTTTTTTGTTTAAGTGATCCAAGATCACATTGAGTCGATAGGAAATCCAATTCTATTAAAAGGGGATGAGGTGTTGCTTAATGATCTATTTGCTCAAGTGCTTAGTGATATTGCTCCAAAACCTTCAGCCACTTTCTCTATCCAAATATGTCCAAACCCTAAATTCCCAACTCGGCCCCTAAGATATTTCCCATCCGGAGCCACCGAGTTCATCTGGACTTAGCCACTGCCAAAACCCTAACAATTCGGTCTCACCGATATGGATCTCGATCACACCGAGATGGCCTTGCCAGTGCTCTGTGACTTGTTCAATTACTTCGGTCTCACCGAGATGTTGCAATCGGTCCCACCGAGTTGGCTGGATCGATTCTCTGTTGCTTGTTGCTTCACTTCGGTCGCACTGAGATGATGCAATCAGCGCCACCGAGATGAGGTTTCCCCTAAGCCCTTGCACATCGATCCCACCGAGCTGTTCCCGTCGGTCCCACCGTGATTCCTAACGTTCATATTTTTGTACAGATCGGTGCCACCGAGTTTTCTGATCGGTGGCACCGAGATGGGTCAAAAGTGTGTAACGGTTGGATTTTGTGTGGAGGCTATATATACCCCCTCAACCCTCCTCTTACCAAGTAAGAGAGCCATCAGAACATGCTGACACTTCCACCATTCATTTTCTGAGAGAGAACTACCTACTCATGTGTTGAGATCAAGAGATTCCAATCCAACCATTTGAACCTTGATTTCTAGCCTTCCCCATGTTGCTTTCCACTCAAATCCTTCTTCCACCATAGCCAAATCTGTGAGAGAGAGTTGAGAGTTGGGGAGACTATCATTTGAAGAACAAGAGCAAGGAGTTCATCATCAACACACCGTCTATTACCTTTTGGAGAGTGGTGTCTCCTAGATTGGTTAGGTGTCGCTTGGGAGCCTCTGACATGATGTGGAGTTGAACCAAGAAGTTTATAAGGGCAAGGAGATCGCCTACTTCGTGAAGATCTACCCGAGTGAGGCAAATCCTTCGTGGGCGATGTCCATGGTGGGATAGACAAGGTTGCTTCTTCGTGGACCCTTCGTGGGTGGAGCCCTCCGTGGACTCGCGCAGCCGTTACCCTTCGTGGGTTGAAGTCTTCATCAATGTGGACATACGATAGCACCACCTATCGGAACCACGCCAGAAATCTTCGTGTCTCCATTGCGCTTGCCTTCTCCAAACCCTTCCCTTTATCTTCATATGCAATGTTTTACTTTCCGCTGCTATGCTCTTAGAATTGCATGTGTAGGTTGATTGCTTGACTTGTCATTATTGCTAAAATCTGCCCACAACTAAAATTGGGAAAAGGAAAGGTTTTTATTTGGTCAAGTATTCTAATCAACCCCCCTCTAGACATACTTTCGATCCTACAAGTGGTATCAGAGCTTTGGTCTCTGTAAGCCTTGATTTCCATTGCTTTGGTGATTATAGCCTTGGTTTCACAACCTAGGAGAGTATGGCATCTAGTGAGGGTAATTATCATCATAGAGGTCCTTATTTTGATGGTACAAATTTTGCTAGTTGGAAGCATAACATGAAAATGCATATTCTTTGTCATAACCCCGTCGTTTGGGCTGTTGTTCGTATTGGCTTGCAAGGTGAATTCTTTGAAGATGGTAGAGAACTGGATCGTGAAGTGACTGCGGAAGAATTGAAGATGTTGCAATACAATGCTCAAGCTTATGATATTCTCTTCAATGGATTGTGCCCCGAAGAATTCAACAAAATCAGCCGCCTTGAGAATGCAAAGGAAATTTGGGATACTTTGATTGATATGAACGAAGGTACCGAGTCTGTCAAGGAATCCAAGTTGGATGTGCTTCAAAGTCAACTTTACAAGTTCAAGATGAAGGATGATGAAGGAGTCGTCGAAATGTACTCTAGGCTTGCTCTCATCACAAATGAGATTGACGGCTTAGGAAGTGAGGAGATGACCGACAATTCATCATCAAGAAGATCCTTAGAGCTTTGGATGGCAAATATGATACCATGTGCACATTAATCCAAATGATGCCCAACTACAAAGATCTCAAACCCGCGGAAGTCATTGGTAGAATTGTTGCTCATGAGATGTCATTCAAGGATAAAGAAGAGCTCCACAACAAGTCAAGTGGTGCATACAAAGCTTCAAGTGATGCTCCCACAACATCAAGTGACAAGCTAGTCTCCAATGAAGAATTGAGCTTAATGGTGAAGAATTTCAACAAGTTCTACAAGAGTAGAGGCAAAGAGAGAAGCTCCAAGTCAAGGTCCTGCAATCAGAAAAGATCTTCTAGTCGTGATCGTAATTGCAACAATTGTGGAAGATCTGGACACTCTTCCAATGAGTGTACGGCTCCCTACAAGAAAAGAGAAGACTCACCAAAAAGGAGGAGTAGAAGAGATGAATCACCTCTGAGAGAGAGAAGGAGTTGATATGATCGTTATGAACGAAGACCCTCTTGAAGAAGCAAAGATTCGGAAAGGAAAGACAAGTCATCAAAGAGCTACACAAGATGAAGACATCAAGCTCATGTTGGTGAATGGGTTTCTGGCTCCGACTACGACAACTACTCCGAGAGAAGCTATCACTCCGACTCCGAATATACTCAAGATGAAGGTGTTTCCGGTCTTGCTCTAGTGTCATCCAACTCCCACGACATATTTGATTCACCAAAATGAAGGAATTGGAAGATGCTTCATGGCTAAAGGCGCCAAGGTCTCACACCCCGAGTATCTTGATTTCAATAGTGATGAAGATGATTTGCTAGGTGATGATGATTTACTTGTTGACAAAACTAGTGATGAAAACTATAATGAACTTGCTAGTAATCATGCTAATCAAGATGAAGCGAATGAAAATGATAAGAAGGAGATTGAGCATCTAACTAAAGAACTAAACACTCTTAAGTTAGCTCATGAAACAACTCAAGAGGATCATTGAGAGCTCCTAAGAACTCATGAGAAGCTACACTTCGAGAAGCTAAATTTAGAGCAAGAGCATGAGTTTCTAAAAGCTATCAATGATGATCTTTGAAAGAAGAGTTTTTCTTACATTGGCAAATGTCTCCTCTTGTCTACTTACATGCCACAAGTTAAACCTAGTAACAAGAGCAAGAAAGATTCTTCTTCTAGTAGTAACAATAACCATGCTAAATCCAATATTATTGCTTCTAGTAATTCTCTTGATTCCACTAATGATTCTCTTAGCCAAGTTACACTTGAGCAAGAAAATAGCTTATTGAAGGGAATTATAGAGAAAGGTGTTTACAAGAGCCTTGTCGGGAGTAAGCAATTTGAGGAAATTGTGCGCAAGCAAGGAAGGCACCGGAAGAATCAAGGTGTTGGTTTTGAATAAAATTTCAATGCCAATGGAGTTGAATGGGAAGAAGATCAATATCCCAAGACCAAGTTTGTTCCTCAACAAGGGAAGTATGACCCCACTTCTTTCAAGGGAACACAAGCCCAAGATGATCTTCCACCACAAGACCACAAGCTAAAAGGCAAGGACAAGCTTCAAGAGGAGATTGACTCATTTGAAGAATCTCCTAAGGCCATGGTCAAGTGGGTTCCCAAGACTACGTCAAGCTCTACTTCATCAAGCTCAACTACAACTCCAAGCATTCATATCAAGTTGATGTGGGTCCCAAAGAAGAAGAACTAGAGTGTTCTTAAGGGCGACTCCGCCAACATACTTCACTCATATTCATTTTGGCAAGGACTTGTGCGATCAATTTTCATATCTGGACTAGTTCATGGAGTCACAAACCCTCTTCTTGGTAAGACAAGGGACAAGGTAACCTAATGCTTTCATGGCCATCATCATATGTGCAATTCACTCTATGTCTATGGATATCCTTGTATGTTCCTTGTGGGACTAACCCATGTAGGTATTGAAAGTGCAAAACTCCAAAGGATTGCTCCAAATTCTTGATGATCTACATCCACATCTTCACTATCTACATGAAGTCATCATCGACAAAACCCAAGGTTAGTTCATCCCTCTTTGGGGGGATATCACATGTAGGGGGAGCTTTGCTCTAAAAATTGAGCTAAAGCAACTCTAATGGTGTGAACACATTAATGCTTTATGTAAAAGTGGTAACCCCACTTGAGCTTAAACGATGAGTATGACCTATGATCAAATGTTTTCATTTGACTCCTAAGTCAATATACTCATATATAGATGACCTAGTCATCGGCAATTGCTTGATAGATGCTAGAATTGATTGTGCATGTTTTACACATATTTCATTTTCTATTTTAATGTGTGAGCATGTTGGTTTGCATATTTTCTCCATTCGAGGACATCCATTTGTTGTTTTGTTTGTCTTGGTTTTTGTTGACCAAGTGGATGTACAAGAATACCTAAGAACCTTCTCTAGCTATCTATGCTTTCTTGTCTCAAATTCTTTTCATGCTATATCACAAAAATCGAAAAAGTCTTTTTCGGGCCATCCAGGTGAGGAGCACTCGGAACCACCGATCCGACATGGGTTGACCTCCAAAACCTTCTCTATACATTTCGGTTAGGCCAACTCACTCAAACTCGGTCAGACCAAAATCATTTAGATTGATCTAGGTTTTCATCTTGGTTCTACCGATTAGACCAACTCGGGGTCACCGATTTGCTATAACTGCACGCAGTTGCACGTCTCGGTGCCACCGACAGCACACGGGTATATATATCCAGCGCGACCGTACGATTGAATATTCCTTCAAACGTCGCGAGTCCACACCCTATTGTTGCCGTCTCCCTAGTCTCCGGATCGTCGCCCTCGTCTCCAGCGTGCCCACGCCGTAGGACTCTGTCGCCGTCAATGGCAATCTTCGCCGCCGGTGCCGCCATAGAGAATCTCCGCCAAGTTAGGGTGAGATTCGACCCCCTCATGCTTCACTTTTTTTGATTCAATGCACAAGGGTTTTGCCATGTATCTTGCCACGAATGAGATTCTTCTATCCACCAGATTAATTCCTTAAAATAGTTTCAAGCAAAAGATTTAGGTTTAGGTTTCCGTCGAAAGCATCTCGGACCGACCGATTAGGAATTTTCGGTTCCACCGATTTGGCTCTGGCCATTGCACTAGTACATCTCGGTGTCACCGAGAAGTGCTAATCGGTGAGACCAAAAGTAAAGTTTCAGTGAAACCCTAGCAACTCGGAGACACCGAACCACATCTCGGTCTGACCGAAATGGAGTGTTTTGGTTCTGTGATTGCTTCGGTGTCACCGAAATGACCAACTCGGTAGATCCGAAATGCATTCTGTGAAAACCTAGAACCAAGATTTGAACTCAATTTTTTTGAAAAATCATCTGCTTTTTGTGATAACTCATCCATTCTGCCTATACCCATCTATTCACAGGGTCAGCTTGCAAGATGTCAAGTGGCAGTGATAGTCAGAACATGTCAGGGCAGAATGTTGATCTCAGTGAGGGATCTAGTCTAGCAGAAAGCTATGATGAAGGCAGCAGGAGCACTCCTAGCAACCTGCCAAAGGCTGCCACAAGGACTAGGAAGAAGAAGAATTGTGATGAGGAAGATGAAGACTTTGTGACAGAGGCTACATCTAAGAAAAGGGTTGTGCTAAGGAAAGAGTATGGTACTTCTGCCAGCACCAGGCCAAGTACCAAGGACAAATCTGCTGTGAGGAAAGTTCTTCTATCAAAGTCTGCAAAAGCCTCAGATCCCAAAGAAACTATGACTTTCACACTTGAGGAGTCAAGTGATGCAGAGGCTGATGCCAGCAAGAAGAAGAAGAGGCTAAGAAAGACAACTGCTCTTGTCATTGGCAAACCATCCATGGTAGAAGTGAAGGAAATATGCCCTAGAGGCAATAATAAAGTTGTTATTTTATATTTCCTTATTCATGATAAAGGTTTATTATTCATGCTAGAATTGTATTGATCGGAAACTTAAATACATGTGTGAATACATAAACAAATACCGTGTCCCTAGTAAGCCTCTACTAGACTAGCTCGTTGATCAAAGATGGTTAAGGTTTCCTAACCATAGACATGTGTTGTCATTTGATAACGGGATCACATCATTAGGAGAATGATGTGATGGACAAGACCCATCCGTTAGCTTAGCATATTGATCGTTCAGTTTATTGCTATTGCTTTCTTCATATCAAATACATATTCCTTCGACTATGAGATTATGCAACTCCCGAATACCGGAGGAATACCTTGTGTGCTATCAAACGTCACAACGTAACTGGGTGATCATAAAGATGCTCTACATGTATCTCCGAAGGTGTTTGTTGAGTTGGCATAGATCGAGATTAGGATTTGTCACTTCGAATATCGGAGATGTATCTCTGGGCCCTCTTGGTAATACACATCATAAGAAGCCTTGCAAGAAAAGTGACTAAGGTGTTAGTTACAAGATGATGTATTACGGAACGAGTAAAGAGACTTGCCGGTAACGAGATTGAACTAGGTATGAAGATACCGATGATCGAATCTCGGGCAAGTAACAGACCAATGGACAAAGGGAATTACGTATGTTGTCATAAGGTTCGACCGATAAAGATCTTCATAAAATATGTAGGAGCCAATATGGGCATCCAGGTTCCGCTATTGGTTATTGACCGGAGAGGTGTCTTGGTCATGTCTACATAGTTCTCGAACCCGTAGGGTCCGCATGCTTAACGTTCGTTGACGATATAGTGTTATATGAGTTATATGATTTGGTGACCGAATGTTGTTCGGAGTCCCGGATGAGATCATGGATATGACGAGGAGTCTCAAAATGGTCGAGAGGTAAAGATTGATATATTGGATGATGGTATTCGGACACCGAAAGTGTTTCGAAGTGTACCGGTTAGTCATCGGAATACCGGAGGGGGTACTGGACACCCCCGGGAGGGTAATGGGCCTATTGGGCCATTAGAGGGGAGCACACCAGCCCACAAGGGGCTAGCGCACCCCCTATGGCAGCCGCCCAAGTGGGGAAAGGAAAGGGGGGATTCGGCCTCCCCCTTCCTTCCCTCTCCCCCCTTTCCTTCCCCCCTCCGACAAATATGGTAAGGGGGGGCGCCACTTGGGAAGGACCCCAAGTAGGATTCGGCCTACTTGGGGGCGCCTCCTGGCTGCTCCCTCCTCCCCCCACCTATATATATGTGGGAGGGGGCACCTAGCACAACCACGACAATCTCTTAGCCGTGTGCGGCGCCCCCCTCCACCGTTTACACCCTCGGTCATATTTTCGTAGTGCTTAGGCGAAGCCCTGCGGAGATAGCATCACCATCACCGTCACCATGCCGTCGTGCTGCCGGAACTCATCAATGTAGGGTAACGCAACAGAAAACAAAAAATATCCAACCTACGCACCAGCCCAGGACCACTATGGAGACTGCATACAAGGTTTGATCATTTTCGTTACCGACTCGTAGCGCAGCGGAAGTAGAGTCGATGACGATCGGCGGTGCAGATCCCCGCAGCTAGGATTTACAACCTCCCAACCGCGAGGATGTATACCCTCACCCGCCATACGGACAGCCCTTCGGGAGGCAGTCGAACAATCCCCCGGACGGTGTCGCGGACAGCCCTTCGGGAGGACTCACAGAACTGGGACCGTCACTTGGACAGCCCTTTGGGAGGCACTCTCGAACAGCCCCTCGGGCACTAAGATCGAAACTACGACCTCTCTACAGAGTTGCACACATACGGTGTCATCTATCCGGCAGGGCTTCGCCGTCCAGAACTAGTTCCTGCCGGAACCCAGACAGCCTTTCGGCTCTACGAAACTATTTCGCGGGGAGGGAGAGAGAAGCCAGATCATTGCATGGCACTTGTATGTGAGAAGGAGTGAGTTTTGGGCAGCCCCCTCACCTCCTATTTATAGGAAAGCCAAGGGGTAGAGGCAAGGGGTAAAAAGACCAAAAGGGGCTCAAGATCTTTTCACCCAAATGCCACATAAGGGTGTGTGTAGAACATATCCACCATGAGGTGGAAGGAAACCCCAAGGGGCCCCCCACACCACCATGGACGAAATTTGGTGCTGCCCCCTTTGGGGGGGCCCCACCACCTTTCACACACCTTTATCTCTCACCAAAAGTGATTTTCTTCTAGAAGAAAAACCCAAAAAAGCACTTTCACTATTCACAACGACATTTTTCAGCGTCCGTTCGAACTGAAAATATTTATGTGGGCTTAGAACATTTCCAGTACCCACCATAATAATTTTCAACGCGTTCTAGAACAATTCCAGTTTAGTGATTTCATCTGCGAAAAGCATCTGAAGTGGTTCCGGCAGCTCCGGAACATTTCCGGTTTTTCTTCCAGAAAATTCCCAAAAGTTTCCAGAATGATTCTGGCACCCTCCAAGAATTATCGGGCATGTGTCGAAACCAATTTGACTTTATGGTATCCTCTGAAACAACTTTTCAGTTTCACCGGAACTCATCCGGTGACCTCTCTCTGCGGAACTTTTCCGCTGTCCGAAACTTTTCCGGTGTCCGAAACTTTTTCGGTGATTTTCTCTCAGACTCCCTGTCTAGTATTCAGCAGATAGATGACCCTTAAGCGTGTGACCCTATAGGTTCGGTGAAGTATAGACATGACACGGAACCCCTTCCGATCAATGGTCAACATCGGAGCCGTGGACACCCATATTGACCCCTATACCCACACGAATGAATATTCGAGTGAACCTCCAGTTGCCGTGTGCTATTCCTGTTGCTTCGCAATATGTTACAAATACCCGAGGTGAGACATGTTGGCATTCCCGTGGATCAACAACTTGTCCACTATGCTAGTTACCTCGTTACCGGTATTGTTCTCTTTTCTCGTTACCGTGTTCCAGCATCCCCGTGATCAAATCACAAAGTGTCTGGCCAGACGATGATGGATACCGTAACACCGAGAGGGCCCAGAGATATCTCTCCATCGTCGGAGGAGCAAATCCCAATCTTGAGCTATCAAGTTACTTGACATACTTTTCCATGAACCCGTAAGCCGCCGTAATAGCCACACATTTACGGATGACGTTTAACAAACCCCAAAGTTCATGAAGCAAGCATGAAGAAACTCGATACTCTCATGGTCTGAGGAATCATGCAAACGTTAACCATCTCTGTGTTATTAACCATTAACTTGTGACGAATGTATCTCATAGCATAACATCAATCGGGTCGATTCAACACAAATGTTTTTCTAACATTGTGCCCTCAAAGTTGCTGGCATAGACATGCCCATGATCAGGAAAATAGGACCATCATGCAACACTTGAGCTAGTCTTAGAGGCTAGACTTGGAATATATTTTACCGTTTATTATTCCACACGTGCATATGAGTCTTCCTCCGAGCCTCGTGGTTATTGTAGACTCGAGAACCATAGCAGTTATAGCATGGAACATAAACCTAATTATGAGCATGGAGATAAATAATAACATTTATTATTGCCTCTAGGGCATATCTCCTACAATCCACTACCTCGCCATCTTGCTGGATCAAGAAGGCGCGGATGTCACCAAGTTGAACGTGTGCTGAACGCGGAGGTGTCGTACGTTCGGTACTCGATCGGTTGGACCGTGAAGAAGTTCGACTACATCAACCGCGTTGTCAAACGCTTCCGCTTACGGTCTACGAGGGTACATAGACACTCTCTCCCCCTCGTTGCTATGCATCTCCATGGATAGATCTTGCGTGTGCGTAGAATTTTTTTTGTTTTCCATGCAACGTTTCGCAATAGTGGCATCATGAGCCAGGTCTATGCGTAGATGATATGCACGAGTAGAACACAAAGAGTTGTGGGCGGTGATAGTCATACTGCTTACCACCAACGTCTTATTTTGATTCGGCGGTATTGTAAGATGAAGCGGCCCAGACCAACCTTACATGTCCACGTACATGAGACCGGTTCCACCGACAGACATGCAACTAGTTTTGCATAAAGGTGGTTGGCGGGTGTCTGTTTCTCCTACTTTAGTTGAATCAAATTTGACTACGGCCGGTCCTTGAAGAAGGTTAAAACAGCAAACTTGATAAATCACCATTGTGGTTTTTGCCGTAGGTAAGAACGGTTCTTGCTAGAAGCCCGTAGCAGCCATGTAAAACTTGCAACAACATAGTAGAGGACGTCGAACTTGTTTTTGCAGGGCATGTTGTGATGTGATATGGTCAAGACATGATGTGATATACGTTATTGTATGAGTTGATCATGTTTTGTAATTTATCAGCAACTGGCAGGAGCCGTATGGTTGTCTCTTTATTGTATGAAATGCACACGCCATGTAATTGCTTTACTTTATCGCTATGCGTTAGGAATAGTTGTAGAAGCAATAGTTGGCGAGACGACCCCGACGCAACGATGGAGATCAAGGTGTCGAGCCGGTGACGATGGAGATCATGACGATGCTTTGGAGATGGAGATCAAAAGCACAAGATGATGATGGCCATATCATGTCACATATTTTGATTGCATGTGATGTTTATCCTTTATGCATCTTATTTTTCTTAGAACGGCGGTAGCCTTATAAGATGATCCCTTCACTAAATTTCAAGATAAAAGTGTTCTCCCCGAGTATGCACCATTGCTAAAGTTCGTCGTTTCGAAGCACCTCGTGATGATCGGGTGTGATAGACTCTACGTTCACATACAACGGGTGTAAGACAGTTTTGCACATGAAGAATACTTGGGTTAAACTTGACGAGCCTAGCATGTACAGACATGGTCTCGGAACACTGGAGACTGAAAGGTCGAACGTGAGTCATATAGTAGATATGATCAACATAGAGATGTTCACCATTGATGACTACCCCATCTCACGTGATGATCGGACATGGGTTAGTTGATTTGGATCATGTATCACTTAGATAACTTGAGGAATGTTTATTTAAGTGGGAGTTCAGTAGTAATTTGATTAATTGAACTTAATTTGTCATAAACTTAGTCCTGATAGTATTTGCATATCTATGTTGTAGATCAATGGCCCGTGCTACCGTTCCCCTGAATATTAATGTGTTCCTAGAGAAAGCTAAGTTGAAAGATGATGGTAGCAACTACACGGACTGGGTCCATAACTTGAGGATTATCCTCATTGCTGCACATAAGAATTACGTCCTTGATGCACCGCTAGGTGACAGGCCTACTGTAGGAGCTGATGCAGATGTTATGAATGTCTGGCAAGCTCGACTTGATGACTACTCTATATTTTAGTGTGCCATGCTTTACAGCTTAGAACCGGGACTTCAAAGACATTTTGAACGTCATGGAGCATATGAGATGTTCCAAGAGTTGAAGTTAATATTTCAAGCAAATGCCCGGGTTGAGAGATATGAAGTCTCCAAGAAGTTCTATAGCTGCAAGATGGAGGAGAACAGTTCTGTCAGTGAACACATACTCAAAATGTCTGGGTATCATAACCACTTGAATCAGCTGGGAGTTGATCTTCCAGTTGATAGTGTGATTGACAGAGTTCTTCAGTCACTGCCACCAAGCTACAAAGGCTTCGTGATGAACTATAATATGCGCGGGATGAATAAAATGATTCCTGAGCTCTCCGCAATGCTTAAGGCCGCGGAGGTAGAAATCAAGAAGGGGCATCAAGTGTTGATGGTTAACAAGACCACTAGTTTCAAGAAAAAAAGGCAAGGGAAAGAAAGGGAACTTCAAGAATAATGGCAAGCAAGTTGCCACTCCCGGGAAGAAGCCCAAAGCTGGACCCAAGCCTGAAACTGAGTGCTTCTACTACAAAGGGATTGGTCACCGGAAGCGGAACTGCCCCAAGTATTTGGCGGATAAGAAGGATGGCAAAATGAACAAAGGTATATTTGATATACATGTAATTGATGTGTTCCTTACTAATGCTCATAGTAGCGCCTGGGTATTTGATACTGGTTTGGTTGCTCATATTTGTAACTCGAAATAGGAGCTGCAGAATAAACGAAGATTGGCTAAGGACGAGGTGACGATGCGCGTCGGAAATGGTTCCAAGGTCGATGTGATCGCCGTCGGCACGCTACCTCTACATCTACCTTCGGGATTAGTTTTAGACCTCAATAATTGTTATTTGGTGCCCGCGTTGAGCATGAACATTATATCTGGATCTTGTTTATTGCGAGACGGTTATTCATTTAAGTTAGAGAATGATGGTTGTTCTATTTATATGAATAATATCTTTTATGGTCATGCACCCTTAAAGAGTGGTCTATTCTTGTTGAATCTCGATTGTAGTGATACACATATTCATAATATTGATGCCAAAAGATGCAAAGTTGATAATGATAGTGCAACATATTTGTGGCACTGCCGTTTAGGTCATATTGGTGTAAAGCACATGAAAAAACTCCATGCGGATGGGCTTTTGGAATCACTTGATTATGAATCATTTGATACTTGCGAACCATGCCTCATGGGCAAGATGACTAAAACTCCGTTCTCCGGAACAATGTAGCGAGCTAATAACTTATTGGAAATAATACATACCGATGTATGCGGTCCGATGAGTGTTGAAGCACGCGGCGGGTATCGTTATTTTTTGACCTTCACAGATGATTTGAGTAGGTATGGGTATATCTACTTAATGAAACACAAGTTTGAAACATTTGAAAAGTAAGAATTTCAGAGTGAAGTGGAGAATCATCGTAACAAGAAAATAAAGTTTCTACGATCTGATCACGGAGGCGAATATTTGAGTTATGAGTTTGGCCTTCATTTAAAACAATGTGGAATTGTTTCACAACTCACGCCACCTGGAACACCACAGCGTAATGGTGTGTCCAAACATCGTAACCGTACTTTATTAGATATGGTGCGTTCTATGATATCTCTTACCGATTTACCACTATCGTTTTGGGGTTATAAATTAGAGATAGCCGCATTCACGTTAAATATGGCACCGTCTAAATCCGTTGAGATGGCACCATATGAACTGTGGTTTGGTAAGAAATCTAAGCTGTCGTTCTTAAAGTTTGGGGGATGCAACGCTTATGTCAAAAGGCTTCAGCCAGATAAGCTCGAACCCAAATCGGAGAAGTGCGTCTTCATAGGATACCCTAAAGAATCTATTGGGTACACCTTCTACCACAGATCTGAAGGCAAGATCTTTGTTGCTAAGAATGGGTCCTTTCTAGAGAAGGAGTTTCTCTCGAAAGAAGTGAGTGGGAGGAAAGTAGAACTTGATGAGGTAATTGTACCTTCTCTCGAATTGGAAAGTAGCACATCACAGAAAATCGTTCCCGTGATGCCTACACCAACTAGATAGGAAGCTAATGATGATGATCATGAAACTTCAGATCAAGTTACTACTGAACTTTGTAGGTTGACCAGAGCATGATCCGCACCAGAGTGGTACAGTAATCCTGTCCTGGAACTCATGTTACTAGACCAAGGCAAACCTACGAACTATGAAGAAGCTATGATGAGCCCAAATTTCGGCAGATGGCTTGAGGCCATGAAATCTGAGATAGGATCCATGTATGAGAACAAAGTATGGACTTTGGTGGACTTGCCCGATGATAGGCAATCCAAAGAAAATAAATGGATCTTCAAGAAGAAGACTGGCGCTGATGGTAACGTTACTATCTACAAAGCTCGACTTGTTGCGAAAGGTTTTTGACAAGTTCAAGGAGTTGACTACGATGAGACTTTCTCACCCGTAGCGATGCTTAAGTCTGTCCGAATCATGTTAGCAATTGCCACATTTTATGATTATGAAATCTGGCAAATGGACGTAAAAAATGCATTCCTTAATGGATTTCTTAAAGAAGAGTTGTATATGATGCAACCAGAAGGTTTTGTCAATCCTAAAGGTGTTGACAAAGTGTGCAAGCTCCAGCGATCCATCTATGGACTGGTGCAAACATCTCGGAGTTGGAATATATGCTTTGATGAGGTGATCAAAGCATATGGTTTTATACAGACTTACGGTGAAGCCTGCATTTACAAGAAAGTGAGTGGGAGCTCTATAGCATTTCTGATATTATATGTGGATGACATATTATTGATTGGAAATGATATAGAATTTCTGGATAGCATAAAAGGATACTTGAATAAGATTTTTTCAATGAAAGACCTCGGTGAAGCTGCTTATATATTGGGCATCGAGATCTATAGGGATAGATCGAGACGCTTAATAGGACTTTCACAAAGCACATACCTTGATAAAATTTTGAAGAAGTTCAAAATGGACCAGTCAAAGAAAGGGTTCTTGCCTGTGTTACAAGGTGTGAAATTGAGTCAAACTCAAAGCCTGACCACTGCAGAAGATAGAGAGAGAATGAAAGTCATTCCCTATGCCTCAGCCATAGGTTCTATCATGTATGCTATGCTGTGTACCAGACCTGATGTGTGCCTTGCCATAAGTTTGGCAAGGAGGTACCAAAGTAATCCAGAAGTGGATCACTGGAAAGCGGTCAAGAACATCATGAAGTACCTGAAAAGGACTAAGGATATGTTTCTCGTTTATGGAGGTGACGAAGAGCTCATCGTAAAGGGTTACGTCGATGCTAGCTTCGACACTGATCTGGATGACTCTAAGTCACAAACCGGATACGTATTTATATTGAATGGTGGAGCTGTCAGTTGGTGCAGTTCCAAGCAGAGCGTCGTGGCGGGATCTACGTATGAAGCGGAATACATAGCTGCTTCGGAAGCAGCACATGAAGGAGTCTGGATGAAGGAGTTCATATCCGATCTGGGTGTAATACCTAGTGCATCGGATCCAATGAAAATCTTTTGTGACAACACTAGAGCAACACAAGAGAACCAAACACATCAAGAGATGCTTCAACTCCATTCGTGAAAAGGTCAAGGATGGAGACATAGAAATTTGCAAAATACATATCGATCTGAATGTGGTAGACCCATTGACTAAGCCTCTTCTGCGAGCAAAATATGATCAGCACCAAGACTCCATGGGTGTTAGATTCATTACAATATAATCTAGATTATTGACTCTAGTGCAAGTGGGAGACTGAAGGAAATATGCCCTAGAGGCAATAATAAAGTTGTTATTTTATATTTCCTTATTCATGATAAAGGTTTATTATTCATGCTAGAATTGTATTGATCGGAAACTTAAATACATGTGGGAATACATAAACAAATAACGTGTCCCTAGTAAGCCTCTACTAGACTAGCTCGTTGATCAAAGATGGTTAAGGTTTCCTAACCATAGACATGTGTTGTCATTTGATAATGGGATCACATCATTAGGAGAATGATGTGATGGACAAGACCCATCCGTTAGCTTAGCATATTGATCGTTTAGTTTATTGCTATTGCTTTCTTCATGTCAAATACATATTTCTTCGACTATGAGATTATGCAACTCCCGAATACCGGAGGAATACCTTGTGTGCTATCAAACGTCATAATGTAACTAGGTGATCATAAAGATGCTCTACAGGTATCTCCGAAGGTGTTTGTTGAGTTGGCATAGATCGAGATTAGGATTTGTCACTCCGAATATCAAAGAGGTATCTCTGGGCCCTCTCGATAATACACATCATAAGAAGCCTTGCAAGCAAAGTGACTAAGGCATGTCTACATAGTTCTTGAACCCGTAGGGTCCGCACGCTTAACGTTCGTTGACGATATAGTGTTATATGAGTTATATGATTTGGTGACTGAATGTTGTTCGAAGTCCCAGATGAGATCATGGACATGACGAGGACTCCCAAAATGGTCGAGAGGTAAAGATTGATATATAGGACGATGGTATTCGGACACCGAAAGTGTTTCAGAGTGTACCGGGTAGTCATCGGAATACTGGAGGGGGTACCGGACACCCCCGGGAGGGTAATGGCCCTATTGGGCCATTAGAGGGGAGCACACCAGCCCACAAGGGGCTGGCGCACCCTCTATTGCAGCCGACCAAGTGGGGAAAGGAAAGGGGGGGATTCGGCCTCCCCCTTCCTTCCCTCTTCCCCCTTTCCTTCCTCCCTCCGACAAATATGGTAAGAGGGCGGGGGGGCACTTGGGAAGGACCCCAAGTAGGATTCGGCCTACTTGGGGGCGCCTCCTGGCTGCTCCCTCCTCCCCCACCTATATATATGTGGGAGGGGGGCGCCTAGCACAACCACGACAATCTCTTAGCCGTGTGCGGTGCCCCCCTCCACCGTTTACACCCTCGGTCATATTTTCGTAGTGCTTAGGCAAAGCCCTGCGGAGATAGCATCACCATCACCGTCACCACATCGTCGTGCTGCCGGAACTCATCCACTACCTCGCTATCTTGCTGGGTCAAGAAGGCGCGGACGTCACCGAACTGAACGTGTGCTGAACGCGGAGGTGTCGTACGTTCGGTACTCGATCGGTTGGACCGCGAAGAAGTTCGACTACATCAATCGCGTTGTCAAACGCTTCCGCTTACGGTCTACGAGGGTACGTAGACACACTCTCCCCCTCATTGCTATGCATCTCCATGGATAGATCTTGCGTGTGCGTAGAATTTTTTTGGTTTTCCATGCAACGTTTCCCAACAAGAAGATGATCATGAGGAGGAGGAAGAACCTACTGTAGATGCACCTCCAGCAAAGACTCAGAAGTTGATGTCAGATGCTATGAAGACAGCTGCTCCCTCCAAGCTCAAGTCGAAGCCCAAAGCACCAGCACCTAAGAGGTTAACCAGGAACATATCTACTGCTGAGAAGAACAAAGCGCTAGTGCCTGAGGTTGAGATGGATGATGAGCCACTAGTGCTCAGGAAGCTAAAGCCTAAGATTCTAGACCATGACAACCCCCATCCAGTAGCTGAGAACATGATGCTCAGAAAGGGCAAGGGTCTGCGTCAGTGGAGGATGACTGATCCTTATTCTGTTAGGAGGAGGACTGCTTGTGACTATCGCTTTCACACTAGAGAGAAACAAGATTTCTATGAGACTGTGCTGCTTGATAAGAAGCTTATTGTCAGTGACATGAAATGGGTGGACTGGAAGTATATTGATGCCAATGAGGATCACTTCCCCCATGTTCATGAGAGCTTCAAACTTACAGGAGTTAATGCATTCGTTGGAAAGAAGCTCACCAAATGGAATGATGAGATGATCATGCAGTTCTATTCCGCAACTTACTTCTATCCAGATGGAAGGATTGCATGGATGACTGAGGGACATAGATACTAGTCAGCAATCTCTAAGTGGGCTGAGCTGCTTGGTGCCCCTGAGGAAGATGAGAATGACATTGATGTGTATGGGAAGACTAGGATGGACCACAACTCCATGGCTAATATGTACAAGCCTATTCCCAAGAAAGATCTAGACACACATAAGCTTGGTTCAGTGAAGCATTTGCTTGCTGGTTTGGCTACCACAAACACTATCTTGAGGCACACTCTATTGTCCAAGTCTGGAGATGAAAAAATGATCTGTGGCCACTCCATCAACTTGCTACATCTGTTTGACACTCCTTAGAAATTCAAAGTTATGAGCCTGATAGTAGAGACAACCAAGAGAACCGCAGCTAATCAGAAGAGATCTTGTGGGTTTGCTCCTCATATCCAGTTGCTCATCAACTCCAAGGTTGGAACGAGCACTTATCTGCTTGATCGTGAGCATCTCCCACTGTAGCCTGAGTTTGAGGACAACATTGTTGTGATGGACCCTTCACATCCTTCATTTGCTCGAGCTCAAGAAGAGATCCAGGCAACTGCAGTAGCAAGAGCAACACAAGAGCCTTCTGCACCTAATGCTCCAACAGCCAACCTCAAGACAAAGAATGACCAGGCGACTTATCTACTAGAAGCCACCCTGAGCATTGAGAAAAGTCTGGCCAACATTTCTAAGAACCAGGAGAGCCTACAGCGGATAGTCGAGACTAAGGTTCATGATCTTGATGTAAAAAATCACTGAGGTACAGACTATTGTGGAGAAGCTCAGAGATGATGTTGAAGCAGCCAGAGCCGCTGCAGAGGACAGTGGAGATGAGCGAGCTACAACTGAGAGGTTTCAAACATTGCCTAGGGCACCCAGATCTTTAGTCGTGCCAGTTGTAGACATGACGACCACTCACTCTGCACCTGCTGCAATTGCTTCTGTGGCACCTCTAGTATCTACTCCATCAGCCCAACAAACATCAGTCGAAGCCTTCGCGGATGCACTCCTCTCCATGCCATCTATGCACACCGGAGCCACCAGCCAGAAGTCACCTTCAGGAGCTGCCGAGGACCGTGCCTAGAGCGACGCATAGATCTATACATTTTCGAACTTTTTGGTACTTGTTGCCAAAGGGAGAGAAACTGTATAGATCATTAGGCTTCGAGAGAGAGTGTTTTGCTTTTTTCCTCACTGTTTTTCTTGAGAGTTCTTGCTACTATCTTTGCTTGATTTTTGCTCGCTGTTTGTCTTGAGAGTTCTTGCTACTATCTCTGCTTGATTTGTGATCGTTTGTTCATTATGTGTCTGAGATATTATGTTTCTCTGGTGTGATTGATCATACTATGCTACATGTGGTGCTTAATGCTTATCTCTATCATTATTTGTGTATGATCATTCACTTATGTTTTTGGTGATGCGTGCATATTATTTCACTCATATCATTTTGTGCGCTCCACCAAGATGTATGTGACATGGAAAAGTGACCCATGATCCTAATCGATTGCGCATTTGCATTCAAACGCAAATTCTTAATAATGCACAACTTTAGGGGGAGCTCTTGCTTATCACATACTTCTCAAAGTGACGATGTATTTCATTCATTCAATCATTTGTCGAAGGTTTGATCTATATGTTGCCATCAATTACCAAAAAGGGGGAGATTGAAAGTGCAACTAATCCCCGGGTGGTTTTGGTAATTCATAACAACATATATCTCATTAAACTAATGTTCATTCAAGATAAATATTTCAGGATGTTCAATGATTGGCATGGCATGAAATAGGGATGTGGACCCCTCAAAATGCAAGGGACAAGGATTGGCAAAAGCTCAAGACTCTACTTTTTTGTTTAATTGATCCAAGATCACATTGAGTCCATAGGAAAGCCAATACTATTAAAAGGGGATGAGGTGTTGCTTAATGATCTATTTGCTCAAGTTCTTAGTGATATTGCTCCAAAACCCTCAGCCACTTTCTCTATCCAAATATCCAAACCCTAAATTCCCAACTCGGCCCCACCGATATTTCCCATCCAGAGCCACCGAGTTCATCTGGACTTAGCCACTGCCAAAACCCTAACAATTCGGTCTCACCGATATGGATCTCGGCCCAACCGAGATGGCCTTGCTAGTGCTCTGTGACTTGTTGCAATTACTTCGGTCTCACCGAGATGTTGCAATCGGTCCCACCGAGTTAGCTGGACCAATTCTCTGTTGCTTGTTGCTTCACTTCGGTCCCACCAAGATGATGCAATCGGCGCCAACGAAATGAGGTTTGCCCTAAGCCCTTGCACATCTGTCCCACCGAGTTGTTCCCGTCGGTCATACCGAGACTCCTAACGTTCATATTTTTGTACAGATCGGTGCCACCGAGTTTTTTGATTGGTGCCACCAAGATGGGTCAAAAGTGTGTAACGATTGGATCTATCCCTCTACATCATGTCACCTTGCTTAAGGCATTACTCCGTTCTTGTTAACTTAATACACTAGATGCATGCTGGATAGCGGACGATATGTGGAGTAATAGTAGTAGATGCAGGCAGGAGTCGGTCTACTTGTCACGGACGTGATGCCTATATTCATGATCATTGCCTTAGATATCATCATAACTATGTGCTTTTCTATCAATTGCTCAACAGTAATTTGTTTACCCACCGTATGCTTTCTTCAAGAGAGAAGCTTCTAGTGAAACCTATGGCCTCCGGGTATATTTTCCATCATATATTTTCAGATCTATAAAATCAAAAACCCAAAAATACCTTGCTGCAATTTATTTATATTTACCTTATTTTGCCTTTTACTTATCTTTTATATCTATCTCTATTAGATCTCACTCTTGCAAGTGACCGTGAAGGGACTGACAACCCCTTTTTCGCGTTGTGTGCAAGTGTTTGTTAGTTTGTGCACGTGCATCTATTGGGGGCTTGCTTGTACCTCCTACTAGATTGATACCTTGGTTCTTAACTGATGGAAATACTTATCTCTATTTGCTGCATCACCCTTTCCTCTTCAAGGGAAAAAACAACGCAAGCTCAAGAAGTAGCAGGAAGAATTTCTGGCGCCGTTGTCGGGGAGGTTCTACATCAAGCCTACCAAGTACCTATCATAAACTCTCATCTCTTGCACTCACATTATTTGCCATTTGCCTCTCGTTTTCATCTCCCCCACTTCTAAAATATTTTCAGGAAAACACAAAAATATTTGCTTTTTTTGTTTGCCTTTTTGCTCGTTTGCTATCTTTGCTTGTGTTGCCATGTGCCTTCTATTTGCTTGCATCTTTGCTTGTTAAAAATCTATTGATATGGATCCACTTAAAGTCTTATACTTGGATCATCTTTGATCCATATGTGCTCTTGCTGAAACCCCAACTAGTTTAGTTGAGGGAAAATCATTAGATGAGCATGCTCATTTTGTGCGTCGCCGTTTGTCTCAAAAAGGGGGACTCTTATGGAATCAAATAAATTGTTTGCTATGCTATTCTTGGAATCTATGTGAAATTTATGATTTTACTTGTTGCTCGAAAAACCCTAAAAACACCTTCCCGACCTATGTGAGTTTAATGATAATGAAATCCTATCTTCTTATGCCAAAGGTGTTTATAGTTACTATGATATCGAACAAATTGAAGAATTTGTTGCTTTTAAGGGTGCTTATGAAGTTGCTTCTTTGATTGAAAAATATGATATTACTCTCTACAAATTTGAAAATTTTGACATACTTAAATATTGCTATGAAAACTATGCTCATAATGCCTATGTTAAAGAATTTATTGTGGGAATGTCCGCTGCTTTGGAAGAAAATAATGATATGCATGAATCTATAGATAATTATGATTCCGTTGATTTGATTGAATTATCCCCTCTTGATGAACATGATGCTTCCTATTATTGTGGCCATGATGCCAATATTAATAATGCTTATGGAGATGAACTTGCTATAGTTCCTTATGTTAAACATGAAATTGCTATTGCACCAACACTTGATAGCCCCTTGAATGAAAAGCATGATTGCAATGATGTTGTCATAAATTCTATTAATGTCAATTGTGCTAATAATACGCAAAACCCTAAGCTTGGGGATGCTAATTTTGATATGTCCACTACTTATTGCAATGATCATGATTGGGGTGATTCTTATTATGATCTTGAAAATTTATTTAAGCCTCATGATGAATATGAAAGTGGGTTTGGAAGAGTGTCAACTTCAGGTAATAATGATCCCACTACTTTGGAGAATGATCAATCTTATGAAATTTTTGATAAAAGTGGGCTTGGAGAGGTCATGACTTTAGTTGATGTTAATCCCACTATTTTGGAAGAGTGTCAACTTTGCATGCATGTGGATCATGTAGAGAATATGTTATGTGATAGCTATATTGTTGAATTTGAATATGATCCTAGATGCAATTATTATGAGAGAGGAAAATATGGTTGTACAAATTTTCATGTCACTAAATTATCTCTCGTTATGTTGAGATTGCTATTGTTTCTTTCTTCTTCGTTGCATATGCTAGTTTTTTCTTGTCTTGATAATTTGTTTGCTTATAAAATGCCTATGCATTGGAAGTATGTTAGACTTAAACTTGTTTGTCACATGTTTTATGATGCTCTCTTTGTGTTTCAATTATTATCTTTCATGTGAGCATCATCAAAATCTCAATGCCTAGCTAAAAGGTTTTAAAGAAAAGCGCTTGTTGGGAGGCAACCCAATAAATAAAATAATTTTTTTACTTTTTCTTTCTATTATTGAATAAATATACAATATTACTTCTGTAGTAATTGTGTTTTAGTGTTTTAATTAGTTTTTGAGCCAAGTAAGACCTTTGGGATGGTCTATGGTGATAGTTGATTTGATTTTGCTGAAAAATAGAAACTTTTGCGTCCAGTAGCAGAATTATGAATTTTTTACACAAGATTGATATACAAATTTCATACGTTGTCCTAATATTTCAGAATTTGTGGAGTTACAGAAGTTTGAGTAATATTAAGATCTTCGCAGACTGTTCTGTTTTTGACAGATTCTGTTTTCTATGCATTGTTCTCTCATTTTGATGAATCTATGGGTAGTATCGGGGGGTATGAACCATGGTGAAGTTGAACTACAGTAGATATAATGCTAATCTGAATTTAGAATGAGTTCACAACAGTACCTAAAGTGGTGGTTTGATTTTATTATACTAACGGAGCTTAGAGTTTTCTGTTGAGTTTTGTGTTGTGAAGTTTTCAAGTTTTGGGTTAAGTTTTGATGGATTACGGAATAAGGAGCGGAAAGAGCCTAAGCTTGGGGATGCCCAAGGTAATATTCAAGGACAACCAAACATCTAAGCTTGGGGATGCCCCGGATGGCATCCCCTCTTTTGTCTTCAATCCATCGGTAAATTTACTTGAGGCTATATTTTTATTCACCACATGATATGTGTTTTGCTTGGAGTGTCTTGTATTATATGAGTCTTTGCTTTTGAGTTTGCCATAATCATCCTTGATGTACACACCTTTCGAGAGGGACACACATTAATCGTGAATTTATTAGAATAATCTATATGCTTCACTTATATCTTTTGAGCTAGGTAGTTGCTCTAGTGCTTCACTTATATCTTTTTAGAGCACGGAGGTGGTTTTATTTTGTAGAAATTGATGAACTCTCATGCTTCACTTATATTATTTTGAGAGTCTTAAAAATAGTATGGCAATTTCCTTAGGTTATGAATTTGGTCCTAATATGATGGGTATCCAAGAGGGATATAATAAAAACTTTCATAAAGAGCATTCAATGTATGAGAAATTTGATTCCTTGCATTTGTTTTGAGATATAAAGATGGTGATATTAGAGTCATGCTAGAGAGTAATCGTGGATTAGTAGAAATACTTGTGTTAAGGTTTGTGATTCCCGAAGCATGCACGGATGGTCTATCGTTATGCAATGAAGTTAGAGCATGATTTATTTTTTATTGTCTTCCTTATGAGTGGCGGTCGGGGACGAGCGATGGTCTTTTCCTACCAATCTATACCGCTAGGAGCATGCGTATTAGTACTTTGCTTTGATGGCTAATAAATTTTTGCAATAAGTATGTGAGTTTTTTATGACTAATGTTGAGTCCATGGATTATACGCACTCTCACCCATCCACCATTGCTAGCCTCTCTAGTACCGCGCAACTTTCGCCGGTGCATTAAACCCACCATATACCCTTCCTCAAAACAACCACCATACCTACCTATTATGGCATTTCCATAGCCATTCCGAGATATATTGTCATGCAACTTCCACTGTTCCGTTTATTATGACACATACCATCATTGTCATATTACTTTGCGTGATCATATAGTTGACATAGTATTTGTGGCTTGGCCACCGTTCATATTTTTTATACATGTCACACTAGATCATTGCATATCCCGGTACACCGCCGGAGGCATTCACATAGAGTCATATCTTTGTTCTAGTATCGAGTTGTAATTATTGAGTTCTAAGTAAATAAAAGTGTGATGATCATCATTATTAGAGCATTGTCCCATCTGAGGAAAGGATGATGGAGACTATGACTCCCTCACAAGTCGGGATGACGCTCCGGACGAAAAAAAGAGGCCAAAGAGCCCAAAATAAAAAAAAGAGAAAAAAATGAGAGAAAAAGAGAGAAGGGACAATGTTACTATCCTTTTACCACACTTGCTTCAAAAATAGCACCATGTTCTTCATGATAGAGAGTCTCCTATTTTATCACTTTCATATACTAGTGGGAATTTTTCATTATAGAACTTGGCTTGTATATTCCAATGATGGGCTTCCTCAAATTACCCTAGGTCTTCGTGAGCAAGCAAGTTGGATGCACACCCACTCAGTTTTCTTTTGAGCTTTCATACACTTATAGCTCTAGTGCACCCGTTGCATGGCAATCCCTACTCACTTGCATCGATATCAATTGATGGGCATCTCCATAGCCCATTAATGTGCCTAGTTGATGTGAGACTTTTTTTTTGTCTTCTCCTCACAACCTCCACCATATTCTATTCCACCCATAGTGCTATATCCATGGCTCACGCTCATGTATTGCGTGAAAGTTGAAAAAGCTTGAGAATATTAAAAGTATGAAACAATTGCTTGGCTTGTCATCGGGGCTGTGCATGATAAATACTTTGTGTGATGAAGATAGAGCATGACAAGATTATATGATTTTGTAGGGATAACTTTCTTTAGCCATGATATTTTGAGAAGACATGATTGCTTTATTAGTATGCTTGAAGTATTATTGTTTTTAGGTCAATATTAAACTTTTGTTTTGAATCTTATGGATCTGAATATTCATGCCACAATAAGAAAAATTACATTGATAAATATGTTAGGTAGCATTCCACATCAAAAATTCTGTTTTTATCATTTACCTACTCGAGGACGAGCAGGAATTAAGCTTGGGGATGCTTGATACATCTCCAACGTATCTATAATTTTTTATTGTTCCATGCTATTATATTATCTATCTTGGATGTTTTATATGCATTAATATGCTATTTTATATCATTTTTTGGGACTAACCTATTAATCTAGTGCCCAGTGCCACTTGTTGTTTTTTCCTTGTTTTTGTCTTTTACAGAAAATCAATACCAAACGGAATGAAACTTTTTGAGGATTTTTCTTGGACCAGAAGACAACCACGAAGCTTCGGGAAGAGGCCAGAAGACCCATGAGGGGGGCCACAAGCCCTAGGGGCGCGCCCCCTAGGCTTGTGGGCCCCCCGTGGACCTCCTAACCCTAATCTCAGCTCTATAAATACCCAAATATCCCCCCTACGTCAGAGGGCACACCAAAAATACTTTTCCGCCACCGCAAGCTTCTGTTCCCATGAGATCCCATCTTGGGGCCTTTTCCGGCGCTCCACCGAAGGGGGATTCAATCACGGAGGGCCTCTACACCAACCTTGCTGCCCTTCCGATGATGTGTGAGTAGTTTACCACAGACCTACGGGTCCATAGCTAGTAGCTAGATGGCTTCTTCTCTCTCTTTGATCTTCAATACAATGTTCTCCTCGATGTTCTTCGAGATCTATTCGATGTAATCTTCTTTTGCAGTGCGTTTGTTGAGATCCGATTAATTGTGGATTTATGATTAGATTATCTTTGAATATTATTTGAGTCTTTTCCGAACTCTTTTATGCATGATTAAGATAGCTTTGTATGTCTCTCCGATCTATCCATTTGGTTTGGCCAACTAGATTGATTTTTCTTGCAATGGGAGAGGTGCTTTGTGATGGGTTCAATCTTCCGGTGTCCTCACCCAGTGACAGTAGGGGTAGCGAGGCACGTATTTGTATTGTTGTCATTGAGGATAAAAAGATGGGGTTTTTACCATATTTCTTGGATCTATCCCTCTACATCATGTCACCTTGCTTATGGCATTACTCCGTTCTTGTTAACTTAATACACTAGATGCATGCTGGATAGCGGTCGATGTGTTGAGTAATAGTAGTAGATGCAGGCAGGAGTCGGTCTACTTGTCATGGACGTGATGCCTATATTCATGATCATTGCCTTAGATATCGTCATAACTATGCGCTTTTCTATCAATTGCTCAACAGTAATTTGTTTACCCACCGTATGCTTTCTTCAAGAGAGAAGCCTCTAGTGAAACCTATGGCCCCCGAGTCTATTTTCCATCATATATTTTCAGATCTATAAAATCAAAAACACAAAAATACCTTGCTGCAATTTATTTATATTTACTTTATTTTGCCTTTTACTTATCTTTTATATCTATCTCTATTAGATCTCACTCTTGCAAGTGACCGTGAAGGGATTGACAACCCCTTTTTCGGGTTGTGTGCAAGTGTTTGTTAGTTTGTGCAGGTGCATCTATTGGGGACTTGCTTGTACCTCCTACTGGATTGATACCTTGGTTCTTAACTGAGGGAAATACTTATCTCTAGTTTGTTGCATCACCCTTTCCTCGTCAAGGGAAAAAACAATGCAAGCTCAAGAAGTAGCACTTTCCACTCAAATCCTTCTTCCACCATAGCCAAATCTTTGAGAGAGAGTTGAGTGTTGGAGAGACTATCATTTGGAGCACAAGAGCAAGGAGTTCATCATCAACACACCGTCTATTACCTTTTGAAGAGTGGTGTCTTCTAGATTGGTTAGGTGTCGCTTGGGAGCCTCCGACATGATGTGGAGTTGAACCAAGAAGTTTGTAAGGGCAAGGAGATCGCCTACTTCGTGAAGATCTACCCAAGTGAGGCAAGTCCTTCATGGGCGATGGCCATGGTGGGATAGACAAGATTGCTTCTTCGTGGACCCTTCGTGGTCGGTGGAGCCCTCCGTGGACTCGAGCAGTCGTTACCCTTCGTGGGTTGATGTCTCCATCAACGTGGACGTACGATAGCACCACCAATCGAAACCACGCCAAAAATCTTCATGTCTCCATTACGTTTGCCTTCTCCAAACCCTTCCCTTTACCTTCATATGCAATGTTTTACTTTCCGCTGCTATACTCTTAGAATTGCATGTGTAGGTTGATTGCTTGACTTGTCATTATTGCTAAAATCTGCCCACAACTAAAATTGGGAAAAGGAAAGATTTTTATTTGGTCAAGTAATCTAATCACCCCCCCCCCCCCTCTAGACATACTTTCGATCCTACACTAGGGTTGAAGGTGTGTATATAAGGGCTCTGTGAAAGCCTCCTCCGTAGATGTAGCTTTCCTCCTTTGATCCAAGGGCTCTAAATGAGCCAAATCGTCTCCCAAAACTTCCTTTGATGGCCAAGGATGCCGTAGGAAAAAACGGGGATGTAATGGATCAGATAATTTGAGATAAACGCATTTGAACAAACCATGGACCGTATGCCATGACTTTGCCAACCTATAGGACTTGATGAATAATAATATGCAGCACAATTTCTCTGTCATCCTCTGCTTTAAAGGTTCTTTCCATTCAAGTTTGAAGTTTCTGGTGTTCTTTTCTGTTACATGAGCATTATTAACCTGATTTGTCTCATTTAGGATTAATCATACAAATACTAGGATACTTGGAACAACAATATCCATATGTAAAAATCATCGTCGCATTGCACTAGTTCAGGAGCACATCTTTTTTTTTTTAGAAGAAAGGGCCACACGCCCTAGCTCCATTTCATTCCAGAAAGGGCAACACGCCCCAGCACTAGTTCAGGAGCACATCTTCAGCTAGGCTAACACAACAACAGCACCTCGCGGCTCGATAATACAGCTAATTTGAAGAGGTGTAATTCCTAGATTATCAGATTCAGGAGCATGCGTACCTCGGTGATGGACCAGCTGATGACCAAGGAGCTCACCAGGATGTGCGTCCTGGTCTGCAGACCCAACCAAGAAAACAGAGAAACATCAGGTATGCACGCAGCAAGAAGAACAGAGAGGGACGCCATGTTGAGAGAGAAGGACACCGCACCTCGGGGAAGCTCCAGAGGATGCCCCAGGTGACGAAGAGGCGCGACCCGATCTGCGGCAGCGTGGCCGACACCGGCGACCTCACCAGCCCGACGAGCCCGTGGAGGATCTGGCGGGAGGAGAAAGAAAGAGCTCAGAACCGAACGGATCGAGCGAGAGCAGCGGGCGGTGTACCTCTAGGACGGCGGCGGTCTGCGCGAGCTGGAGCGGCCGCTCGACGGCGGCGTACACGTCCTCGTGCCCCGACCGGAGCAGCGCCTCCACCGCGTAGTAGAGCACCTGCGCCCTGCACCGACGCACGCACGGATCCTCATCAATCAAGAACTCGATGTGGGAAGGAGGGATCAAGCAGCGTGGGAAGAAGGGACGAACCATCCGAAGAAGACGGCCCAGTTGTAGACGGCGAGGTAGGCGCGCTTCACCGCCGCCATCGTCTCCGCTGCTGCTGCTTCTCGTGCCGCCGGCCGGATCTCGGATGGCGCGGGGCGGGGTTATAGCTGCGGCTGCTTGCGGGCGGTTTAATTGGGGCTGTCGGAGCTGCCACCAGTATCCATTTAGTAGCAATCAATGTGCTGACTGCTGAGCAACCACTCCTCACTCACTCACTCCGCTTCCTGTCACGGAGGATTCTGCTCAACTGCACTCCAGCTGCCTCAACGCCCGTCAGTCACGGAGAATGGATTCTGTTTGTTCATCGATTTCGCGTGCACGGCGCAGGAGAAGACACGAAATTCCTCTCTGCTTTTCTTCCAGCTGCCTCAACGCCCGTCAATATCGATTTCGCGTGCACGGCGCAGGAGAAGACACGAAATTCCTCTCTGCTTTTCTTCCAGCTGCCTCAACGCCCGTCAATATCGATTTCGCGTGCACGGCGCAGGAGAAGACACGAAATTCCTCTCTGCTTTTCTTCAGCGAAAACTTCTCTGTATTCATCTGTCGTTCCTCTGCCGAAGCACAGTGAAAAACCGTTTATCTGATCTCGCTGCAGCTTTCGATACCGATACTGGTTGCAAGATGAATCAGGTTATCCGCGTAGAAACAGTTTGAGCACGTTTTGCAGGTATCCTGAACAAGCATCTGGCAGAGCGGTCTGTTTTCTGAACCCTGAACAAGCACGCAGATGCGGTGCCACAACTGGCGATGTTCCTTCTGTCACATAGTGTTGATCATGGTTCAACCAATCAATAATCCACTACATCCAAGATGTGTGTGTATCCAAAGGGGTAGATCCAACAAATCTCGGCCATCAATAATCTACTCTCTCCGTCCGGACGAGTATTTCCGGACGAAGGGAGTACATAATTAACACGCAAATAATATCCTACCTAATATCTGGGTGCAATTAGTATACTACCTAATATGAACGTGAATTGCATGTACGAATTTACTAGTCACACAAACAAGCAGACATGAGAAATTCCAACACCATCTTTATAACACTTATTGAAACGAGGAACGAAGGAGCCTTTCCGCGATGCCTGGATATACGGTCGATGATGTGCCTAGGCACCTGGAATCTCATCATGCTGGATTTTTTTTTTTTGAACAAGAGAAGGGTCCAGAAGGACCCAGCACTGCATTAGATAAAGCGGTAGGTAGTACATCTTACAAACAAGACCCCGAGAAAATTAGAAGTTACAAACAAGACCCTGGATCTTATGAAAAGGACCCCACAAAGAAAATGGAAACGCGATCGAGTCCAAGCCGCTTCTTGATGGAACCAATCGTCGCCGGCGCCGGGGACGAACCACTTGGTCCGACGAGACCCCTGCAGTTGCACACCGCAGACTCCAGCAAGAAACGACACTGCCTCCCATCTGGCATCAAGGCCGGGAGGAAAGAGAACGGCCGCCATTCGGCCCGAGGATTCGACGGCTTGTCGGAGGAGACCGGCCAGCCAAAATGGGCGCCGTAGCTTCTCCTGAAACCACCGTCGACTGAGCTCAGATCCCCACCATGCGCCTCCAGATCCACGCCGGAGGTCCTCTCACAAACAGGGACGCCCACCTTCCCGAAGCTAGGATCCGGCAAGAAGCTGCAGAACGATCCCAGGCCCCGACGGGAAACCCACCCAAATCCCGAGCCATCACCTCGACGGCAAAGAGAGCAAGGGGATCCACCGTGGAGGACCAGATCGGAGCAGCCACGCACTAATTAGGGGGCAGGCGCCAGATCCGCCTCCAATCCTTCCCCTCCACCACGGAAGAGAAGCAGAGAGGCTCGCCGGCGACCACGCATGCTGCGTGTAGGCAGCGGTGGACTGAACTCCATCAGCATACAGCCAATCGCCATCAAGGCAAATCCCGGCATCGCGCCAAACAACAACACAGCAAGTCCTAAACTACAGCTACTATAAACAAGAAGAGGCCGGGCACCTTTCCTCAGCCATCGCCGGCCGGCAACGCCGTCGGACGAGGCATCAGATCGGGCCGGGGTTCCCTGGGCGACTCTCACGAGAAACGGGAGGAGAGAGAGGGATCATGCTGGATTGTGCATGGAATGGTACCGTGCGGCGCCCACGTGTTTCGGGGTTTAGGCTTTGGCTATCGATTTGACCAACGAAACACAACACCTATCATCAAACTTCGCATTCAACTTGTATTATCATGTCATATGTGCTCTCACGAACAAACAAACAAACCACATAATGTCTAGAATACTTATTGCTACAAGGAAGGAAGGTTCCTCTTACGAGGTTCTTATCGGTGACTTATTTGTGCAGGATATACGGTCGGTGCGGCATCCAAGCAAGCGGCACAAGTGCAACTAGCCCAACATTGAACGAGAGAAGAGCAAACACCACATCTACCAAGAGACACCCAAGACTACTGAACTGGACCAAAACCGCGCTGTCTTGAGAAACCATCGGACACTGCAGTACCAAACACATCGAGCCATCTCCGGAAGGGGCCGATTTGTTGTTGAGACTGCCCACTCGCTCCAGGCCGTGGAGCGCCGCTCGTGCCAAGAGATAACAAGGACCAAGAACAAAGATCACGGGAACACATGTATAAGATAGGAGATCACCGGGGCCATCCCACGCTAGAGTCATGAGCGCTACACGTTAGGGATAAGGCATGCTCGAAGTCGCTGGCCAGCTAAGGTACCGAGGCTCCGCGACGACGAACTCAAGAGGGCAATGACACAAGCACCCCCACCGTTGAGCCTGAGAAGATGGACTAGGATTTTCATGTAGGAGCCCTAACACCGTGAGGAGACCCACAATAACACCGCCAGGAGACCTCGCAAAAAAACACCGCCAAGAGGGAAGCAACACCCGATATCGTCGTTGCCGTCCCAAAGCGCGACGTTTTCACCTAGGAGCTAAGAATCTACTCCTAATGGAGTAGTTGGTAGGATTGCGTCCAGGTTTTTTTTCGTCCCACCACTTTCATCCGGTTTTTTTTGACTGTTTTTTTTTTCTTCCCCTCCCCCACCCCACCAGGCGCGATCCCCGTCTCGACCCTGACCCCGCGACGCCGCCCACCCTCCCGATCTGGTCGCCGCCACCCCCTCCTTTGCCAATCTTGTGAGCTGCAGGGGAAATCAGCCTCCAGAATCATCACCACCGATGTTGCTCGGTTCCCCTCCGCAACCTGCCACTTGCGACGGACAGAGGTCGCCGATGTGGGCTCGACGTTGCCGCCTGGAGCTACTTTGCCCTCGACGTCGAGGAGGGCGTGGGCCTGAGATCCCGCCCGCCCTGCTCCTCCACAGACTACCTCTATCCTCCACCGTCCTCTCCTCAAACGGATCGCGCGCCAGACCTTGCACCCTATCTCGATCACAAAAGGAAATGACAGCTGTGATTTTGGATTGGGCTATGTGATTGAGCAACATGGCGTGGTGATTTTGGTGATGGAGGGAGATCCCTTATGCCAACGCCGCCATGGCTGAGATGACAGAGAAGAAGGTCGACAACCTGGATGCCTTCAAGTAGTCCATCGATCTGGTACTACCACGACCTCTGCTCTCTTATCCTCCCTCTAGGTTTGGGTGCAAGGATAGCCTAGGGGTGGTGGTTCTTGGGGAAATTTAAAGCTTGGGCCTTTACGGAGTAGGACTGATCTACGGCTTTAGGAGTAGCTGCTTTAGATTGGTGTTTATGTACAAGTTGCTATTTGAGAATATACTACGTACTGGTCAAATCTCAAAACAAATGGCCCATTCTGACCATAACTATTCCAAAATCATTGATAGGCTTTTTTCAACATCAAGATTTCTGAATATTGATCTCAGTAGTGTCCAAAATCCAAATGGTTATGTTTGTTCAGATTTTCCTAATTTTTATGTCCTTTGAATTAGAGTAGTGCTTGAGGTGAATAATGAGTGATTGTTGGTGACACAGCTAGCTCCTGAGAATAATTTGTGAAATAGTTTGCTCCTATATGTGTCATTGACAACGTTGCTTGTGGAGAGTAATAAGGATTTATCTAGCTCATGTATGTCTGGGCCTGAGACTGAGAGGACGACGGTCGTGGCTCCATTGATGATGGTGGTCGCGACGCATAGCCGTACGAATGGACAGCAGACAAGCCAAGCACTCCCTGGGAATCGCCGTGATTCCGGAACGGGTGGCGGGTCCCTGCCCCTACCGCCCATGAAGCTGACAACGATCATGTGGCTGTCGTGCGGCTGTTGCGGAGGGGAGGGGAGGGGAGGGGAGGTAGGGGCGTGTAGGCGAGAACCTGCACGGTGGAGGAAGGAGACGCCTCAGGTGGAGATGACGACGTTGGCCGTGGCTCCATCATTGGCGGCGGTCATGACGTTCAGCTGCAGGACTATACATCAGACAGGCCGAGTCATTTCTGGGAGTTGTTTGTTTTGGTGGTGCTCTTGGGTTTACGATTTCAATAAAATCCTATGGCGGAGGGGAAGGTTAATATTATTTCTCTGATATCACACTGTATCTTCTTGGCTCAAGTATTAAGAAAGTAACACTGTCCGAATGTATTTACTTAGTTTGCCAAGCTGGTGAAAATATCTATAATTCAGACATGATAGAGTCAAATTTACAAGTAGCTTTTATAGTCATAGCTAGTTTACTTTGGTTTACTTGGTCCATGTAGAGCTGGAATCTCACAGCTACACTTTCAACCGGCTTGCTTTGAAAATCAAGTAAAACTAAAAGAATGGAGGTTTCAATTGCAGCAATAGTTTAATAGTGCTACAGATCTGTGGAGTGGGCAAGAATATATAGCTGACTGTTGTTTCTTATTTTTCTTCATAATTTCTAACATGGATCTGACTGTTGTTTCTTCTTTTTCTTTAGGAGTTAAGGGTCTATTTCCGAGGGGAGTGTACGTATTACCGGACATGGTGCCACCGCCGAGAGCGATCATCGTGTCCGCCTAGCACATCGTGTTTGAGGGAATTATGCCGCCCTGAATGAGGTTGCAGCAATCTTACTGGTTGTGGCACCGAGACTCAGATTTTTCCCTCTCCAAGCACAAGGGCTGCACCTGTTGTATGATGATTTATACAACAACCAGTTTTGTGGTGTGAACACTAGATTTATTTAGTTTTGATTTCGTACATCTCAGTTGCATAAAGGAATAAAAATTTATGTCATTATCGGGTATGTTGCTGACGACTTTCCTAGCTTTAAGTAGATAGGAAATAGACCTTTATTGAATTTCACTTGTTATATGCACATGGCAATTAATTTGGATATGACCAGTTTCTACATTGTGTTAAAATTCTTATTAGCAGCAGGGATTTTAGTAGCCGGTCCAATGATGCCCCCACGTTAATCGACATGATGTCATGCTAAAGGCAGTGACTATCCATATAGCTCGTCCAATCATCTTCAGATCAACAGCCTAAATCTTGTTCCTTTTTCTTTGTTGCATTGCTTAGGTTCCTATTGGAGGATGCTACATGCTTATTGATATTCAAATGAGCAGCTGCTTCAACAGCGACAAAAACAAGATATTCATGATAACTCGGTTCAACTCACCCTCTCTTAATTAGTGGTCACATTCACTGCACGTACCTCAGCGGGGGATCAGTTTCAATGATGGATTTGTTGAGGTAATTCTCCTCGGCTTATTGATTTAAACACAACTTCTTTACGATCTTCATGTTTGTTGTCTTGGTATGTTGACTGACTAAATCATAACACTGACTGAGATATCTTTTTTACAACGAATAGGTATTGTCCGCAATGCAAATGCTTGGGGAGGCACTGGATGGTTCGCTTGAACAGCGGATGTTGTGAGAAAATTATCCATGCGCTTGAGGTGAGAAGTGTATATAGGAGTTCTGGAACCTCCTGCATGACAAGGTCACTCGGTGCTGTTGTGTTTACCCATGAGAATGAACCTGCTAATGCTCCCCTCACAAGCGGAAGTTTCTTGAAAGCAGGTAAAGTGGTGAGGGACTATTTCCTCTCTTCTATCTTGATGCAAATAATTTTGTGATGTTGGTGTCCCAACAATGCAAGTCATCATTTGATTCACTAGCTATATATAGAAAGGTTGTTTTATTAGTTGTTTTAAGGAACCCTTGTTTTAAAGCAATTGCCATTTATTTTGTTGAATACGCACGACAATGATGCACATATCATCATCCTGAGATGTACTAACTACTATACTCATTCAAGGGTGTTCTTCTCTTTGGCTACTTGGAACGAGGACGACATCGCTTGATAGAGCCACTGCTATCATCCTTTTATTTGGATATCATATATATATTTTTTCAACTAATGTGTTCTGCTAATGTAGATTGTATCAATTGCTATTGATTGAAAATACATATTTGTAAAAGCATCCGTCCTATAAGGTACTCCCTCCGTAAAGAAATATAAGAGCGTTTAGATCACTACTTTGGTGATCTAAACACTCTTTTATTTCTTTACGGAAGGAGCAAGTGTCTAACTATGCCCGTGAGCATCAAGTACCTCATGGCCAAATATATTATGTCTGCTTCAGTCATTAAAACAACATGTATTTAGTAGTTGTAGAAAGTCCATTCTGTATGGGAACAAAGTAAGAAACTAGCAGTCCACAATACAAAGCACCTGAACTCTAGATCGACTTCGCGAAAAAAGCCATGCAGAAGGTCTTCACATTTTAAGTTGTTATGCACATTTTAAATTCCATTTTTGTTTCTCTTGAAGATAAAATTTGGTGTATTTTGTAATAATGTCATTCATTAATGTTATCTTTTTTTATCCTTTTGTGTAGCCATGTATTATTTTCATGGATGAAATTGATGCTATTGGTGGCCGAAGATTCAATAAGGGCAATAGAACAGATCGTGAAATACAACATAGTTGATGGATCTCCTTAATCAGATAGATGGATTCATGAGCTTGGGAAGGTACACATTATTCTATTTTGTGGCTGCTATGGTAAAAAAAGTACCACAAATATGTATTGTACAATGATTATATGCTCATTTCTTATAGCTAATTAAATGATCTTATTGATCAATCAAATGCTAAATTCTTAATGGGCATCCAGTTACACATTATAACCGTATAAGTCTATCTTGGTTGTCTTACGAACATTGTATTTTGCGTGCTGTGGATTTGGCATCGATGATTTAGACTTTAGTTTCCACCAACATTGTATTATATTACTAAACACTTGATCTTTTTTTTTTAATTTATACTTTTCTTTTTGGTAGACACGCCTATGAGAACATATTGTGCCCTACCTAAATTCAGTTGCAAGTTCTGTGTGTGTGATGTTGCCTTCTCTCATGATGTGGTATAGGGCAAGCTGATGCACATCAATGGTAAGAGATTTTAAGCAGCTTGGGCTAGCATAGGTGCCTGCTATCCTCCATGGCGCGGGTCATCGAGGTAGAGTGGAATTGGGCAGAAGAGCGAGAACTGGATTTGGTGTTTTCCTTCTGCGTATAGGTAAACCTCATGAATCTTGGTTTCCTTTTATTTCCCAAGATGTCTGCTATGTAATCTTGATTTGATGATTACATTTTAGCACATCTTTTTTGTTCCCCATTTTAGATTCAGGGAATGATCCTTGAATTTCAATGATTTTGATGATTTACAAATATTGTGCAGGTGATTAATTCTTTGGAGCCTAACTGAATGTTGTGGTAGAGATATTAGATAAAGCCACTTTCAACTGATGTGTATTTGCAAATTATACATGTTTGCTGACCAAGCTGATTACATGTGTTAATTCTCTATTATGTTCTTGTTCATGGCAAGATCTGCTCTTGCATCGTGTAATTTGGTGTTCTTATGGTTTGTAGAGGTCGTCCTCCCGTGTTTTATTTGAAAACTAGCTACAGTGGAATTTCTGTGTGTGCCCTTCCGGTGAGTGATCAGTCATGTATGTTTTCCTGTTGTATTTTCTCTATATGTAAGCTCTATTATATAAACACTTAAGAGTAGATATCCACTACAAGTTGAATTTAGTGTGGATTACACCACAGACCATGCATTTGTGATAAGAAAAAACAGACATAACCGGTTCATGCTCAGTTTTCTCAATTCTGGTTGTTGAATTATGATGGATAGACCTATTTAGATATTTTCGACAAGTCTTTATATTTTTAATCATTGTTGAGGAAATTGTTAACTGGTAGCTGCTCGGTTGGTTGGTGAGTAGGGGAGGGTCCGACATGAAAAGGGAAGAGTGCGTAGGGTGGTAGGTATTCTGTGTTGGGATTGTGCGTTGGAGATAACACGACAGATAGTCCGACAACCATATCTCTCTCCCACATATGGGCTGGTTTTGGGGAGCTCGAAATGTCCGGATGGTTAAATTTTGGGGAGTCTGTTGGGCGCCCGTTTGATGTCCCAACATGTGTACGAGAGAAAAATGAATTTCACCTTGTAAACGATCTTAATCATTTATTTGATTCATTTATATGCATTGTAGCTCGTAGCAACGCACGGGCATTCTACTAGTCTCTACTAGTTTGGAGCCCATCAGCCCAGCCAACTATTGTAGTGTTAATTTATAGATAGGCATGCACCAGGGGACCTTCTATCTGCCGCATTCTGCGACAGAATGCCGGGGCTTCACATAGGCAGTCCTCCGCGTGGGCCGGCCCACCGATATGCCGCTTGTTGTTGTCCATCGCGCGAAAAAAAAACATCCGAGACAACTAGGATTTGATTCCGAAACCTCGCACAGCGTAGGCTCCTAACCACGACCTGTTAGCAAATAAACCACACATCAGTTGCTGGACATAAAGGCGCAAAACCATATAAGAACATACAACAGGGGTTTACATTTGGAAAACATTTTAAAAACATTTCTTGAAAATTGCGAACAATGTTGAAATGACGCAATTTGTTTTGATATTTAAAACTTTTTTTTGGAAAGTGAACCATTTTGCAATTCGGATTTAAGAAAAAAAGGAACAATTTTTGAAAGTTTATAAAACATGAACATTTTTTGAAAGTCTAAACATTTTTTGAAATTCCTTAACTTCTTGAAACACAAGCATTTTTTGAAATTGAGAGCAAAGTTTTGATAACAAGAACATTTTTTTGAAATTCCTGAACATTTTTGAAACACAAACTTTTTTTGGAAATTGTGAACAAAATTTTGAAAACAAGAACATTTTTTGAAAGAAAGACTTTAAAAAAAATTGTGAACAAATTTTGAAAACAAGAATATTTTTTGAAATTCCAAACAATATTTGAAATTTTCAAACAAAATAAACAAGAAAAAAGGAAAGAAAAACGAACAGAAAACAAAAAGGAAAAAGGAAAAAATAGAAAAAGAAACATAAAGAAAAATGGAAAATAAACATGAAGAAGAAAATAAAAGGAAAGAAAAAGAAAAATAAACATAAAAAGAAAAACGTAAAGATAAATAAACAGAAGAAGGAAAAGGAGAAAAAAGAAACAGGAAAAAAAATCTAAAAAGAAAAATCGGTTCAGCAACCTTCTAGAAGGTTGCCAAAACCGGAAAAAACCCAGCAGTACACCTCTAGAAGGTTTCCAAAACCACGGTCGCTGGCCGGCCCAAGCCGATCGATTGCTCGATCTCCCTGTGCGAAATAGCGTCAGTTGGACGCAATGACGCCCGTTAGGGTATTCCATGCACCAGGCGTCCAAAAAAGACGGCCTGTCCCAAGCTAATGATGATGCCATGCCACGGTTGGCCCAGGCTAACAACGATTGCAGGCTTGCTCCAACCAGGCACTAGTACGATTGTTCAGGGCGCTAACCAAAAGGACGACAGACAGATTTTAGGGAAGTTTGTGGCCAGGGTGCCAACGAAACTGACCCTTAATGAACAAAATTCAAATTTAAACTATGGGTACATGACATAATCATCAGAAATGGCTTGAAAAATATTATTGTTAGTCTTTAGTGTAGGTTAAGGACTCCTGTAAGTGTCCTAGACGCCAGGTGGTCGAGGCTCGAGCACCAACATGTTGGTTATTGCCATTTTAATTCCAGAAATTCAAACGAAGCTCAAGAACTTGCCATAGTGTCATGATATGATCCCTAAAGACTGTGCTAAAATTTTGAGATTCTTTCATAGAAGTTGTCACATAGACTACTTACAAACCGGACCATCTCCGAGGAAGAAACAAGGTTTTGAGAGGGGATATGTCATGTTTGGAGGCGAAGTGACCACCGGTTCATCATTTGGCGTTGAAATATTTTCCACACTCAACACACGCCTTTAAATGTATCATGCCAAAATTTGGCATTGTCTAAGGTCCGTCTGCTATATTAAAGTCGTTAAATGCATTTCTAGGCATTTAATGGATATAATTCAAATTTGAAGTACAGGTCTTGATAAATCTTATTAGTGGTCTTAGGGCAATGTTTAAGCCTTATGTAAGGAAAGAAAAAGAGTCCTAGACACTAGGTGGCCGAGAATCGAGCACAAACATGGTGGTACTGTCATTTTAATTTTTAGAAACTGAAATAAAGCTCAAAAATCACAAAACTTTGCATGGTGTGATTATATAACCCATAGAGGATGTGGCTTAAATTTGTGAATGTTTCGCAAAAGCTGCCATGTAGACTGGTACAAACCAGACCATATCCAAGCAAGAAGCTAGGTTTCGAGAGCGAGGGGTGCCTTAAAAAATGTATATCTTGACACACACACACTACTAAGGTAACATATAAAATTTGGAAAAAAAATCAGGTCCATTCGCTCTATTTAAGAAATTAAGTGCATTTCTTGGCATTTAAATTTTAGAAAATATTTAATCAATTCAAAAAATTATGAAGGCTACTAAAAAAACTTATATGTAGTATATTACATCTAAAATTATATTGAGGCATATATAAGATAAAATTCTGTTTGTTTACCTAGTTGCGTGTCACGGATAATTCTGTTTGTTCATCGATTTTGCGGACACAGCACAGTAGGAGACACAAAATTCGTCTATGCTTTTCTTTAGCCAAAATTTCCCCTGTATTCATCTGTGCGGAGAAGATTTGCTGTTTCTGGAAGTCGTTCCTCTGTCGAAGCACAGTGAAAAACCGATTATCTGTCTCATGTCTATAGATTTTGCTGCAGCTTTCTTGATCCTGACCGACGATGATGGTTTCATCCTGAAACTTTTTAACTTTTTTTTTCGAATCAAGAGCTTATATTACTCAAAACGGGGGGATTACATCGACCTGAAACCTTTTAACTTGGGACGGTCGTTCCCAAGATCATCGCAAGATGGATCAGTTTAGCTGCGTAGAAACAAGTTTGTGCACGTTTTGCAGAGATCATGAACAAGCATAATGTAGAGTGGCCTCTGAACCCTGAGCAAGCATGCAGATGTAGAGTGGCTTTTCCTGTAACACAGATGCAGTGGCACGTTCCTGGTTCAACCAATCAATCATCCTCTCTGTACATAAGTACCAAACTCCGCATCCAAGATGTACTATCACGCAAACAAGTAGACAAAAGAAAATTCAACGCGATCTTTAGAATACTTATTGCTCCGAGGAAGGAAGGAGCCTCTCATGATGATGGATTGGGCATTGGAACGTACGGTGCGGCACCCACACGTTCCAAGGTTGACAAAATAAAATCCAATACCAATCACCAAACTGCGCATCAGACTATTGTTGTTTGGCTGTGTGCATTCTAATTATGCAGAGGCCAAGCATTGCTCATCATGCTTTGTATCTTCTTGATGCTTAATTTTGAGTTAATAAAAGCGCCCTTTATAAATAAAAAAGGTGTGCTATCATGTCATCTGTGCTCTCACGAACATAGAAACAAACCACATGATTGGTAGAATACTTATTGCTACATGGAAGGAAGGATCCTCTGATGAGGTTGTAATCTGCAACTCCTGGTGTAGGACATACGGTCGATGCGGCTAGTCGCTGGTTTTGGAATCTCATGATGCTGGCCTCACCAGATCCAACTACATGCATGTAGATAAGCCTGGAACAGACTTCCCCCCGAAACTCTCGGAGCGCTCTGTTGAGGCGATTAGGGTTTGAGGGTGGAACTTGACGGCGCACATCGATCTACTCGGCGGGGCGAGGGGTTTTTGCCGATCGGAGGATGGCAACATCATCGGATCGGCGCGGAGGAAAGGAGCCCGTGTCGCCCCGTGCGGCAAGAGCGAAGCTAGCGGAAGCCCTGGGAAAACTTGACATCACGGAAGAGGAGGCGACCCCGCTGGTGCTGGATGACCGGGATGATGGGACGCCGGCGAAGTGGATGCTGGCGGGAAAGGTATTGCACCGGAATTTGCTCCACATCCAGACTATTATCATAGTGCCCTTCGGCCGGCTTGGGGGAACCCTAAGGGATTAGCGTTTCGATCTGTTGGAAATAATACGTTTGTGGCTGAATTTGCAAATCAACGGGATCGTGATCGTATATGGGAGGGATCTCCATGGCATGTGAGTAAGAATGCGGTGATTCTGTCGGAGTAAGAATGCGGTGACTCAGATTTGATAGGCTGCAGCTTTGGGCAAGAGTTGTGAACCTTCCCTTTAATCTGAGGGATGATAAATCGAGTGCTGCTATTGCTAAACAGATTGATAAACTAGCGACGCATGTATCTTTTGATCATGTGAATGGTTACTTGAGGGCAAGAGTTACAATCGATGTGAGTAAACCTCTTAGGAGGTGGATACTGATTGAGTCAGCTCGTAGAAAATGTTCAGATCTGTATGATATATCCAATAAGAGAATGTACCACACTTCTGCTTTTCGTGTGGCCGGCTAGGCCATTCAGATCTGTACTGTCCAACGCCGGGGACTAGGGATGCCAATGGAGATTTACCATTTGGGAAAAATTTGAGACCTACGGATGAATGGAAGAGGGCGTACTCGGGTGACAGCTCGTCAAAGGAGTATACGGGCTTTCCGAGCAACAAAGCTGAGACGAGGAACTCTAGTACCGCTGCAGAGAAGGGTGCTGAGGTCACCTCCCCGATAAAACAACGAGAACAGTACAACGTAAGGGGGGACCGCAGACCAATCAGCAAGTTTACAGGCGGGTGGAAACACCACTCCTGACTAATGAACCTTTTGCGGTTAATGGCGAAGGTGTAGTTCTTGGGTCCTCTGAACAAAACCTGAGTCAGGATATGACCGGGGAAAAGGATGGAGATGCTTTACGGGAGCCGAAGAAAAAGAAACCTACGCCGGTGAATTCCGGTAGCACGGCAGAGGCTGCGATGCAGCCCTGCCACTCGCAATGAGTTGCCTAAGCTGGAACTGTCGAGGGCTTGGTAACCCATCGACAGTTCGAGAGCTTCGCAGTGTGGTGAAGCAGGAAGTGCCCTGTCTCCTGTTCGTTATGGAGACAAAAATCTCAGCAAAGAGAGTTGAGGCATTACAGAATCAGTTAGGCTTTGCTGGGTGTTTTGCTGTGGATAGCAGAGGATTGAGTGGAGGTATTGGTCTGTTTTGGTCGGCTGACATACGAGTCGAGCTCAAAAACTACAGTTCTGGCCACATTGACGTGGAGGTGCAGAAGGTGGAAGGAAGATCAGAGAAGTGGAGGTTCACCGGTTTCTACGGTGCACCAAAGGCGGAGGATCGCTATCAGAGTTGGCGTTTTCTCCGGACTTTGTTCGCGATACAACATTCAGCATGGATTTATGTTGGCAATTTTAATGAAACTCTGTATGGTGCAGAGCATTTTTCGCAAGCCGCTAGGCCTGAATGGCAAATGCGGGCGTTCAGAGAGGTTACAGAAGAATGTATGTGGCAGGATCTTGGATGGTCAGGAACAGGATACACATGGGATAATGGACAACCAGGACATGCAAATGTGAAGGCTCGGATTGATAGAGCTTTTGGCAACCCGGAGCTTCTTAATATGTTTGCTTATGCTCACGTTAGGCACATCAGCACGACAGAATCTGATCACTGTTTCGTCAAAGTGGATTTACGTGAAGATGTGGCCGAGGGACAGTCTAGGGCAAATAAACAGTTTCGCTATGAAGATATGTGGCAGTGTCATGCCGATTACGATCAGGTAGTAAATGAAAATTGGCAGAAGGGATCGGGCCGGCAGGGACTTGGCGGGGTTCTTCAGGCACTTTCCTCAATGCAATCAATGCTTTCTGAATGGGGTGCTGCTGAGTTTGGGTGCTTGGCACGCAAAATTCGCAAACTGCGTTCCAGGCTTGAGAAATTGCATGGTCAATCTATAGGTCGAGGGCCCTCTGTTGAGGAGTTATCAGTTGCGAAACAGCTCAAAGAGGCCTTGCGACAGGAGGAGATCTTCTTGAAGCAGCGATCAAGAGTGCTTTGGTTAAGGCAGGGAGACAGAAACACGAAATATTTTCAGCTGCAAGCTGCCCAACGGAAGAGGATGAACAAGATTGATAATCTTGTGCGAGATGATGGCACCATTTGTCGGACGAGGGATGAAAATTGTGGAGTGGTACAAGCGTTCTTTCAAGACCTATATACGTCCCAAGGGCACAGACCAATGGATGAGCTTACACAATTAATCCCTCAGCGTGTTACGGCTGACATGAATGAATTACTTGATAGGCCATACACGGCCGAGGAGGTGAGAGTGGCTTTGTTTCAAATGGCACCATCGAAGGCCCCGGGGGTAGATGGTTTTACAGCGGGTTTCTTCCAGTGGCATTGGAATTTAATCAAGGATGACATCATCCAGGCCGTGTTGGATTTTCTTCATGGGGGCGAGCTACCAGCGGGGATGAACGACACAACTATCACTCTTATTCCCAAGGTGAGACACCCTCAGCGTATTAATCAATACAGACCGATCTCTCTCTATCCTGTACTGTACAAGATTGCAGCCAAGTGTATAGCAAACAGATTGAGGATCTTTTTGGACGAAATCATAGGAGGAGAACAAAGTGCGTTCGTTCCAGGACGCCTGATCACGGATAATATCCTTATTGCCTATGAAAGTGTACATGCAATGAGAAAAAGAAGGAAAGGAAAGAACAATGTGTGTGCGGTAAAGCTAGATATGATGAAGGCCTATGACCGTGTCGAGTGGCATTATAGAGAAACAATTATGGCATGTCTCGGCTTCAGTACGTCTTTTATTCGACTCATTTTAAAGTGCGTTTCTTCGGTGAGGTTTGCTGTCCGTGTGAATGGGGAGCTCCTACCGTTCTTTTCCCCTTCTAGGGGGTTAAGGCAAGGGGACCCTGCGTCGCCATATCTGTTCCTGATATGTGCGGACGGTTTTACTACTTTGCTTAATAACTTTGGTAGACCATATGTGGACAAAGGTATAAGGGCGAGTGTGCATTCACCTTGGATTAATCACTTGCTCTTTGCGGACGACAGTTTGATATTCATGCAAGCAAAAGAGCAGAGTGGGCGGCGGTTGAATGATATCGTCAGAATATATGGTGATTGTTCGGGTCAGTGTGTGAATAGAGAGAAGAGTTCCATATTTTTCAGCCCAAACACCTCTGACACAGATCGGCAAGCAATGAAGAGATTGACGGGCATTACAGTGGAAGCGTTTAATGAGAGATACCTTGGTCTTCTGACAGCTGTAGGCCGCATCACAAGTGGGACTTTTGATCATATAGGGGGAGCGAATCAGAAGCAAATTAAATGGTGGATCGGACAGACTTGTTTCGTGTGCTGCGAGGGAGGTTCGATTGAAATCAGTCATACAGGCTATACCAACCTTCTCTATGAGCTGTTTTAAATTAACAAAGAAAGTCTGTAAGGGGATTTCATCTAGTATGGCAAAATATTGGTGGAGTAGCTCTCTAGACCGGCGCTCTTTGCACTGGGTCGATTGGCAAACACTCGCATCACCGAAGATACACGGAGGGATGGGTTTTCGGAACCTTGAGATGTTTAACCTAGCCATGCTAGGTAAGCATGGATGGAGATTAATCACAAGCCCAGACTCCCTTTGTGGTCGTGTGTTGAAGGGGAAGTATTTCCCTCTCACGGATTTCATGCATGCCACTGTACCAAAAAACGCCTCGGCTACTTGGCGTGCTATCATAGCAGGAAGGGAGGCGCTCAAAGTTGGTTTGATCAGGCGCATTGGGGATGGTACCTCGGTGTCGATCTGGAATGATACTTGGATCCAAGGGAAGCTTTCCATGTAGCCGACTGTGCAGGTTGGAAGTGATACACTTCATACAGTCTCAGATCTCATTGGCAGTGACTCTTGGTCATGGAAGGTGGAAACTGTCAGGAGGAATTTTATTGCCCCCGATGCGGATGCTATATTGAACATACCATTGCGGCAAGGGGGAGGTGAGGACTTCTGGGCATGGGCGTGGGAGAAGACGGGTGTCTATACTGTAAAATCGGCGTATCAGGCTCTTATGACTCGCAACGAGCACTTAGCTCTAGAGGAAGGGACGACGACGGGAACTTCAGAGACAGAGAAACAGTTATGGACAAGGTTGTGGAAGCTCAAAGTGGTGCCTAAAGTTCGTGTGTTCTGGTGGCGAGTTCTACGGGGTATTCTTCCCGTGGAGCAAACACTGCAGCACAGACATATTGTCACCATGGCTAGATGTAAAGTCTGCCTAGCTGCAGACGAGGACTTGATGCATGCATTGATAAAGTGCACTCATGCAAAAAGGTTCTGGGGGGAAGCGAGAGAATGGCTACAAGTGAAACTCCCTGATCTCCACCCAGAAACATGGGCGAAGGATATACTTTGTGACCCAAGGTTTCAAGAAGCTGATCGGGCAAAAATTGTTACTATGATGTGGGCGATCTGGACTTCCAGAAACAACATAACACATGATAAAGAGAGCTCAAATCCAGTTCAGTTTATGCGATCGATCAAGGAAGCTTTGGCGGTGCTAGAAATTCCTGTGGAGCACACCAAAGTCTTGACCAGTTATGGTTGGAGACCGCCTGAGGATGATTGGATTAAAATCAATACTGATGCGGGTATCTCCCGTGAGGAAAGTAAAGGGGGTGCAGGAGGGATCGCCCGGTCTTCGAGTGCCTTCCTTGCGGCCTGGAGCAAGCCTTATCCGGGAGTGACAGATCCATTGGTAGCAGAAGCTTTGGCTCTGCGTGATGGTGTTCGTTTTGCTAAGCTCCGAGGCTTCCTGCGAGTGGTTCTGGAGGTTGACTGTAAGGAGGTGGTCGATCTGTGGGCTTCGCGCACTTATTCGCGCTCGATGGTAGCGCCAGTTCTACTGGAAATAGAAGGACTAGCTTTATCTTTTCAGTCTTTTGTTATTCAACATGTATCTAGAAATGCCAATACTCCAGCCCACTTTTGTGCCAAACATGCATGCACATTAGGGGTTACGAGTTGTTGGATGGACTCCCCTCCTAGTTTCCTCATGACTAGCATTATGGCTGATCATGCAGGAGCTAGAGATGATTGAATAAAGTCCTGAATTCCCCGCAAAAAAAAAAAGAATCTCATGATGCTGGACAGGGCATGGAATGTACTGCTCCCTCCGTCGTGGTCCTGGTCCACACGTGGTCCACGTGTTTTGAGGTTTAGGTTTTGGCTACCGGTTAGGCAACAGAACTATAGTTACGTGCCATGGGAATTTATATATACCATTGAATTTGTATTCTAAACGGTTCCGATGGTGTGATTTTCATGAAACGTGGCTCATGGGTTATTTGGTGAAAATTTGATGGCCAGGGTTAAACCACGAGACACGGGAGCGCTATGCAAATAGGGATGGAAGGAGCGGTGCATTATGATTAGGGTACGGATGGAATGGTGTATTATGATTAGTGTACGGATGGGGTAGCATATATATTAGGGATAAATATATTTTTCGTCCCTTAACTATTTCGAAAGTCTACAAATGATCCCTCAATTTTAAAACCAGCAAATCCTAGTCTCTCAACTTTCAAAACCGGATAAGTTTAGTCCTTCGTACCGTTTAGGGTGGTTTGGTGCTGACGTGGACATGGTTTTAACTAAAACTAGACATATCATGTAAGTTTGACCGCCACATCAGTATCCACAAACTCACCGTGGCCACCGTCATCGAGCCACTGCTCCTGTAGCCTGTAGGAACTCGCGGCAACGTACGGGTGCCGGCCAGAGGGCGTTGTGCTCGTCAGGAGGCGCCGGCTGGGCTCAGGCGTGCTCTACGAGATTGCATATGGGTATGTACGCACCGAAGCTGGCTTGGGTTCCACCGGAAGACAATACACACGTACAGTAGAGCTGCTGGACCGATTCACAGGAGACTAGCTAGCTACGTACTAGATGGATTTTCGCCGGATTGGAAAACGCCTTGACTCTCACCCGGAGAGGAGCTCGTGCCTCTGCCGCGTACAACCGGAGCTTGAGAAGCACCTGCACCTCGCCATGTCCTTGAGCAACCTCGATCGACAGTGTGCACGGAGACGGGCTATCGGAGTCGAGCCTGGACGTGGATTCATCCGCATCAGCCGGTAGGGCCGTGCACGAGGTCGCCCATGGACATCCTTCGCTCGCCCCAGGACGCACTGGTGACCCTCTAGTGGCGACGGCCACAAACTGCAACGCTTCTTCTTTTAGCCTGTTACGCAAAACCGCTCATCAGAGGCACCAGGATGTTGGGCGGGGTGCTGGGCATGGCGTCGGTGTCGAACAGGAGGGCACGCCGTAGACCTGCTGTGCGGCCCTCGACGCCACTGTCCGAAAATATAGCAGGCACACGACATGTGTTTGATAAAATGACAAGAAAAACCATGCCACGTCATCAACAAAACCACTCAAAGCGGTATGAGGGACTAAACATATCCGGTTTGAAAAGTTGAGAGACTAAGATTTGCTGGTTTTGAAGTTGAAGGACCATTTCTATACTTTGGAGAAAATTAAGGGATGATTTGGAGTTTAATAGGTGGAATAATGTACGTCGCTTTACAATCATTCCCCACTCCTAACTCCCACCGATCGAGTGATTTGTCAGAGGGGCATGCTGCCCGTCATTCGACCATCTATGAATTAGAAAAATGAAATGCGGTATCAAGAATGATATTGAATATTCCTCCTTTTCAGTGTACAAGGCACACACGTATTTCCAGGTCATTAGCTCCACCTATGAAATATATAGTGTTACTGCATATAAGTCTATTTCATTGGTCATATTCAATATGTGTGTGCCTGGCAAACCGAAACGGGATGGAGTTCATCCGTGAGAAGTAGATTTCTTGTTTCTAGGAGTTCTTCTAAAGAACAGCAAAAAGCTTCAGCTTGTTAGAATTTCACCTGTCATTTTCCCTACTCACAAAACTACAGAAGGCTCGCAGCTTTCTTGATCCTGGAATCATGAAATTCTACAGAGTGTTGTCGTCATGTAACATATGTTCTTTGGAAGAGTTGCTTCATGATGAATTGGACAATCAGATGTGGAGATGCAGTGCCAGGATTGACAATGTTCCTCCTGTCACATGAAACCTCAGCAATGTTGTTCCTAGTTCAACCAATCAATCATCCTCTCTGTACATAAGTACCAAACTCTGCATCCAAGATGTACCACGCCAAAACAAGCGCACAATGCAAAGGGAAAAACCATAGGATTTACTTATAGCTGGAAGGAAGGAAGTGACCTGATGGTTGTTATTTGCGACTCCTCTTGCAGGATATACAGTCGGCGTGGTTAGGCATCGGTGCTGGAATCTCAGGACGCTGCATTGAGTATGGTTCAAGGTTTAGGTGGCTATCAGTTTAACTAACCGAATCGTATGTTATGTGTTCGAAAATATACCGTTGGGTGTTCGAAAAGGTTTCTGATGGCGTATTTTTACGACACTCACTCACTCGTGGATTAGTTGGTAAGATTGATTGCCAGAGTTAAAATCGTGTGATGCAGTGTCACGTTCCTGGTTCAACCAATCAATCATCCTCTCTGTTTATAAGTACCAAACTCTGCATCGAAGATGTACCATCAAGCAAACAAGCAGACAAGAGAAAACTAAACGTGATCTTTAAAATACTTATTGCTCTGAGGAAGGAAGGAACCTCGTTAGATCGTACGGTGAGGCGCCCACGCGTTCCAAGGTTGTCAAACGAAAACCAGCACCAATCACCAAACTCCGCATCCAAGACGTACTATCATATCATTTGTGCTCTCGCGAGCAAACGAACAAACAAACCACATGATCGGCAGAATACTGATTGCTACATGGAAGGAAGGATCATCTGATGAGGTTGTAATCTGCAACTCCTGGTAGATATACGGTCGATGTGGCTAGTCACCGGTTTTGGAATCCCATGATGCTGGATAGGGCATGTAATGTACTACTCCCTCCATCGTCGTCATGGTCCGCATGTGGTCCACATGTGTTGAGGTTTAGGTTTTGGCTACCCGTTAGGCAAGGGAACCTTAGTTATGTGCCACCGAAATTTATTTAGTCTGTCTAGAGCAGATCTAGATGTGCTCTAGTTATTGCACATCTAAGTGATCAATCACATCCAGAAATGCGGAAGCGGAAGTGATCGGAATTGGGGTACCTTATATCTTTTTGTTCTGGTTAGGCCTGGTGTTTACAGGTGGCTTAGGTTTGACAAACTGGTAATTTTATTCTATAGACCCAATTTCCTCGCTAGCATAAGCCTAGCTCACGAAATTCATATCTACACATTTTACGATGTCTAGGTCGCCCTAAAACCTACACAGCGCATTCATGACCATGCCGTGTCCCGATCCTCAAAAATCACGGCGTGTACTACCCAAACGTCACAGCTCGATAAGCACCATCATACAACATCCTACTAGCAATCAAAAACATACCCCCTGCGCAATCCACCCACCACTCGTATCTTCACCGCTTGAGACCCCCACATACCCTAAAGTAAAAACCCCACAGCGCCGAGCAGGAGGACGCACACCCAACCCCCCCCTCGCGTTACGCACTACCTGTTATCACCCAAGTCTTCCGCAGTTCCTCTATCGCCACCTACCCCTTACCCCTAACCTCCTAATTCCACTCACATCAATCTAACCCCACCCGCCAGTTACCCACCACGACCAACCCCCCCGGCTCAGTCCCATCAACTGCCCAAGCCTCCTGACTCCTACGACACTTTCACACGCTTCCCCACCCAACACGTTTCACTTCTCTCAACGGCTTCCCTACATGACGACCGCTACTACTCCATTTTTCCGACCACCCAAAAAAAAATCCAACCACACCTTAATAGACCCCCCACTCCCCTGACCCCCCGATCCCTCTAACCCCTACCCACCCCGCACCCAGCCCTCCCGGCTAATCTTCACCATAGTCCAACACGACACCTACATAACTCCGATACCACTATTTGAACCACACCCTACAAAACAACAAAAAAAATACAGGCAACACCACACCCTCCGTCAGCTCATCCATCTACCTCTCTCACCGTAACATCAATTGCCCTCCCCTACCCTAATCAAGCAACTACCGCCCACCCCCTACACGAACCGCACCATACCCCACTCCCCTTCACCACAGCCCCTACGTATCATGTTGTAAGACCGTACCAATCCCTCACGACTGACTCACTTTAATCCCCTCACACTCGGAAAATTACCGAACCCATCTCATCTTTCAACACCGCCGACCTTCTCTCATTGCTAACTCCTATGAGAGTCCTCCTCCCCTTACTTTCCCGCTTTCCAGTTCCGCCAGCCGCCCAGCATCTTCCCCTTCTATCCCCCCCTCACCCCGATCCCCCGTATGTACCCCCACAGCACCCCGCCTACCTAGGCAGACCCCTCTTCTATCTTTTTTTACGTATTGCATCTCTATGACTCGCCCATCTCCCCCTCCCACATAAGCCCTAGTATTACGCATCTTATGAGCACCCACCCCCTCCCTTGTGTTCACCACCTTATCCTTGGGTCTTTCTCTGACTTTCTACATACCCGGCACCCCCTGCTGCTCGCCCTCAATCTTTGCTCATCTACTCCTCAACGTGCTTTTACACCTCTCGGCACTTCGGCCCACTCTGCCTTCCTCTCCCCCCTCCGACCAGCATCTCCCTTCTCACGACCTATCCCTTATGGAGCCCCCCCCCCTCCCACTACCTACAACCCCCCCACCATCACCTCCACACCCTCGTACTACCATACTAGATGCCCCTCACATTAATTTACCATCCACATCCGCCACTACTTTACCTACATTCCCTCTCTCGCCCCCACACAACGATTCCTTCCTCACACACACTCCTCTCCTGACGTCCTCAGCTTAAACCACATTCACAATCTGCTAAGTCTTAAAAACCCCAAATTTCCTCCTAGCTTTTGAACAACCATCTAACCTTCCACCCCCGCCTTTTCGTCCATCGTCCCTCACCATTATCCTCGCTCCTAGCTTTCATGCCTATACCAACCCTTACCACTCAACTGACACGCACTGGTAGTCGCCCAACCCCCTTATTCTCACCCCGTCTACTCCCACCTACGCTCCTACTGCCCAACCCATCACGGACTATCCTATACACCCCATTGGCACCTTACACTAAGCCGCACCACTACTTTACTCGAACCCTTTGGAGTCGCTGTGAAAATTGGTCACACATGAAAAACAAAAAAACACACACACCTTTCGGGGCGGTTGGCAGCCGTACGCCCGCCTGGTCAGGTAGACCCACTACGACACTGTTTACCACAACAATCAACACATGACCCCATCTCTTTACCTCCACAAACCACTATAGGCCAACCACAGCCATGCAAGCATGCACATGTGTAAGTCCATCTGAGTATTCTACCCATTTTATGAATCTTCCTCTAGGATCTTATCCGACGCACTTTGAAAAAACCAAAAACCAAAAGCACAACACCTGCACCCAAATGCGTCCGGTTGGACCCGAAGCGCCCCCTGTCAAACTCCTTCAAATTATTGCTATGCAGCGGCCGCCATGATCCCAACCATGAGCATGGACCACATGCTACGCCAACAATTTGTCTCCGTCACCCGTGTCATTTCATGCCAATCGGCCAAGTAGCACCCACAAACCCCCCGCGTGTGGCCATCCGATGAGGTCCTGTTTCGGGTTGTAGCACGGTCTGAGCAAGCGCCGACGCTCCTTTTTTCACACTCAACTTTACCCTGGAGACCCCCATTTTTCCCACACACAGCCTCGCCACTGCAGAAGCCGTAATTCATTGGTAGACACTGCATTCAGATGCGCGTGCAGGAAACCCACAAACACTGTGCTACCTGTCTGTCCCATTCCTTCAATTTTGCATGAAGGCGTCTGACTGCCCATCTTGCTTGTAATTTAAAGCTTGATGTGTCCATGTCCCTGATGTCCACCCCCCCAGCCCATCTGTAAGGTGCGCCGGTGTTCGCGGATGCCCCCGGCTTCGGTGTCCCGGGCAAGGCTTTCTTATTATTTTGTATAAATGCCTTTATCCGATATGGGTTGCCATTGAATATGCCCTGTTGAGTTATACAATTGTGTTTCAATGTATAAAGTTCCAGTTGAGGTTGGTGCGTGGGCGTATTCCCTGATTTTTGTCAACCACATAGCTTTTTATCTCGGCTTTAGTGGCCAACTGTTGCTAAACACAACATTTTTAGCTTTAGTGCATCGAGGAAACAATTGTTATTCCCCCCCCTGACATTTTTTTCAAGTTCTGCCCACCCGACCCCCTCCTTCCTTCGCTATTTCTAAATATTACCCTAACAATTAATCTTTTTTTTGGTTTTCCAAAATATTTTTTTAAACCGGTTTTTAAGTAATATGCATTTGTTAATCGAAGCACAAACGACAACTTGCATTCATTGTTGAATTTAATTATCCCATTCCACGTCAACAGCACTTTTCTTCTAAATCCGACCCCCCCCCCAGAAATTTTCGACTACCTCCTAACATACCCTGCTCTCTAACTTGTTCCCGGTACATTAGACAAATTTAAACACTAATTTTTTATGCTGACAAAAGTTAATAAGTCTTCTGAGCCCCCCCTTTCCCTTCTTTTAAATACCTTCGGAACAAGTTAGAAAAAGGCATATCACCGCCACCCCCTAACCCCTCCTACTAACTATTACACCGGCCACAGTATCGATGAAGACCCTCGACTTCACAACTGGCGCCACGGCCAGCCACGAACGCATGCCCCCAAGACACCACATTCCAAACACCCCCAGACACTTCCCCTAGAGACATCGACAAGCCACCCACCCCTGTAGAGCTTCTAGTACTCTGTCTGTTCCTTAGACGAGTAGCGTCAGGTCACCTAGCCAGCGTCTTGTTCAAGTCATGTTACTTGCACTCTTTTTTTCTTTTAAAAAGAAGCTGAAAAACAGCTGACGGCGACGCGAGAAAAAAAGACGTCGCGTGGAAAAAAGGGGGCGTGTATATGTACGCAGGCCGCGTATGTGCGCGGCTGAAAAGACCATCCTACCCTTTATTATGAAGGGGTATAGAGAGATCTTAGCCGTCAATGTGTTTAGGGGGTCTACCGAAGCAAAAGTGGTGGCTCATAAGTTGTTTCATGAAAATTTGATGGCCAGGGTTAAATCACGAGACACGAGAGTGTTATTCAAATATGAATGGAAGGAGCGGTGCATTATGATTAGGGTACGGAGGGAGTGCTGCATTATGATTAGTGTACGGAGGGAGTAGCATATTATGACGATCTAGAATTTAATAGGTGGAATAATGTACCTTGCTTTGCTTTAGAATCATTCCCCACTCCTAATTCCCACCAATCGGGTGATCCGTCGGAGGGGCAAGCTGCCTATCATTCGGGCAAGCTGCCTATCATTCGACCAACAACGAATCAGAAAAATGCAATGCGGTAAGAAGAACGATATTGAATACTCCTCCTTTTAAGTTTACAAGGCACATACGTATTTCCAGGTCATCAGCACCACCTAAGAAATACTCTCTCCATTTTTGTAGACAAGGCAACTTCGTGTTTTGTGTCAAATTTTGACTTATAACTTTGGTCAACAAAATATGGGTTATATTATATGTCTTCAAAAATATACCATCGGAAAGTTCTTTGAAATATGCATCCAATGACATATTTTTTGTGGCATATAACTCAATTTTGGTTAGTAAAATTATGGTCAAAGTTAGACATAAAATTAGGAAGTGGCCTTGTATACAAATATGGAGGGAGTATATAGTGTTGTGCAGTGCATATAAGTCTATTTCGCTGGTCATATTGATGATCTCAAAAAACGTGTGTGCCTGACAAACCAAAAAGGGATGGAGTTCATCTGTGGGAAGTAGATTTCTTGTTTCTAGGAGTTCTTGATCTAAAGAAGAGTGAAAAACTTCAGCTTGTTAGAATTTCACCTGTCTTGTTTCCCTACTCACAAAACTATAGAAGGCTCGCAATTTTCTTGATCCTAAAATTCCCACTGATGAGAAAATGCTACAGTACGGACGTAGTCGTCGTGTAACATATGTTCTTTGGAAGAGTTGCTTCATGAATTGGACAATCAGATGCGCAGATGCAGTGCCAGGATTGACAATGTTCCTCCTGTCACATGTGACCTCAGCAATGTTGTTCCTTGTTCAACCAATCAATCATCCTCTCTGTACGTAAGTACCAAACTCTGCATCCAAGATGTACCACGCCAACAAGCAGACAAAGGAAAAAATCACATGATCTGTAGAATACTTATAGCTGGAAGGAAGGAAGTGACCTGATGGTTGTTATATGCGACTCCTCCTGCAGGATATATACGCTCGACGCGGCTAGGCTTTGGTGTTGGAATCTCATGACGGTGCATTGAGCATGGTTTGAGGTTTAGGTGGCTATCAGTTTAACCAACAGAAGCGTGTTTTATGTGCCATGGAGATTAAGCAACTTCCTTGAAACTAGACGCACTCGTGATTTTTTTTTTGATAAAGAGCATTTTTATTATCTCAAAATATAGTATCAAACGGATACAAAGCATTATTAGTAACGTCCAGCCTCTACATAGGTGGCTATCAGTTTAACCAACAAAAGCTTGGTTGATTGGCTTGTCGTGGGCACAAAAGCAACACTGCTTACTTCCTGGCCAGTTGCATCGTACAAGGTTGTCTTTGCTTAACACGACTCCCCTACGAAGATACCACATGAAGATTTTAACTGTTAGTGAAATCTTCGACTTCCAATTTTTCTTGTTATTACTCATCGGTACCTTAGAATGCGTGAGCGCATGGTACATAGAGTCTACTGTGAAAGACCCCGATGTAGTAAGATTCCAGCGAAACACATCCCGCCCTTGTGTCAGGTTAATCAAATCCAGTCGAGATAAAAGATTATGTCATGACATAAGTCGGGTGCCAATCAAATTCTGCCTAAACAAAATATTCGGCGGGGATGAACTGAGCACGTGCGCAATAGCATTATTCTTGTCGCGAGCAATAGTGTACAAGGCTGGGTGTTGTTCTCAGAGACTGGCATTGCCTAGCCATATGTCTTCCCAGAAATGAATCTCCGACCCGTCCTTTATCGCGAAAGAGTTGTTTCTTTCCCGCCACTAGGGCAACCCAAAAGTGTGAGTCACCAGGTTTCCAATAGGCCTGAGACACCGTCTTTTGGCCTAGATACTTGTTGCGCAACATGGTTTGCCAAACACCATCCTCAGTAAGAAGTTTGAACAACCATTTACTAAGCAGGGCCTCATTCTTACCCTACAGGTCATGAATTTCAAGGCCACCTTGGTCTTTTGGCCTATAAACCACTCTCCATTTGGCCAGCCTGCATTTTTTCTTTTCACCATCTCCTTGCCAAAAGAATCTAGATCTAAAATAGGTGCGGGACCCCTTTTGGGAGTTGAAAGAAAGAAAGAAAGTATATAGAGAACCATATTTCTGAGGACGGAGTTAATCAAAATCAGCCGTGCTCCAAGTGAGCGCAGCTTTTCTTTCCAACTTCTCAATTGTTTCTCTAGATACTCCTCCACATGCTTCCACTCCGCAATGGTGAGACGCCGATAATGAACCGGTATTCCCAGATATTTAATCGGGAATTGGCCATGGCGGCAACCAAAGAGGTCAGCATAATCGGCCGCCACCTCAACGACTTTTTTAAAGCAAAACAATTCGCTTTTATGGAAGTTAATTTTGAGACTCGACATTTGCTCAAATGCTGAAAGCAAGAGTTTCAGGTTTCGAGCCTTGTCTAGGTCATGTTCCATAAAAAGAATTGTGTCATCGGCATATTGCGAAATAGAGAGGCCACCATCCACAAGGTGTGGCACTACTCCTGCAATCTGGCCATCCTGCTTGGCGCGCTCAATCATAATAGCCAACATGTCAACCAGAATGTTAAATAACATTGGGGACATGGGGTCACCCTGCTACAATCCTTTTTTTGTCTGAAAGTAATGGCCTACATAGTCATTGATGGCCAGAGTTAAAATTGCATGATGCGAGCAATGTATAAATAGAGACGAAGGGAGTGGTTTATTATGATAACAGGAACCTACGCAGGTAAATATGCTATGCACGACCAGTATATCATCTCTTCTCTCGCAAACAGACAAATAGGGCCTCCTTTGGTTCGTAGGGATTTTATAGGAATGCTATATGATAGGATTTGCAAAGGAAAAATTCCTTTGAAGCCCTTTGGTTTTTAGGAATGGATTCCTATTCCTATGTAGGATATGGATCAATCCTTCACATTTTGGAGGAAAAAAAACATTAGCTTAGACTCAATGGATAAAATTCCTATCCTATGCATCAAATGACATATCTTTCTTTATAGAAATTTTCCTATTCCTATAACATTCCTATCCCATGAACCAAAGGATGCCTCATTCTCCATTCCTAGTCCCCACCTATCAAGTTATCTGTCGGAGGGGCAAAGCATGCAACATGCATAAAATTGGCATATTCCTGCGGCTCTGAGCTCGTGGCCTGATTCACATAAACTTTCGCTAGGGATAACGACAACCTCCACTTTCTGTTGCATCAAGTTCTGCATCCGTTGTCACCGACTCGAGAAGACACCACGAACACAGGCAATGACCACCGTGAAGCTTGAGCCAGCCTACACTTTGATGAATATCATCACATCAACGCGCCCAGCTCCGCTTTGTCATCGTTCACTAGTGTTGTTCCAGCTGCCTTCATGCTCCTAGTCACTACAATCGAGATAGACACACACGAGAGACTTGAGAGAGGGTGGTAGGTGGAAATGAGCGAGGGTTGATTCATGTGCCTCTTTGGTAGATGTTGGCTGGATTTGTTAGCACTAAAGTGGCCTGTCCCAAAAATCTGCAGCGCCATGGGCCAAAATTCTTTAACTAGATGATACCCCGCACGTTGCTGCAGAATTGGATATATAGTTTCTAAATATTGCATAGAATACTAATTAGGTTCTTATGATATAAACTATGTGAGAAATTTCTGCACAAGCAAAAAATATCTTAACATGAAAAGTTATGCATGTCACAAATAACTGCAATGTGATTTCAAACTCACATGGAATGGAGTAATGCATGTTTTTTTTTGTCCCTTTTGCCTTTTTGCTAGCCTTCCTGTACATATTAATTGACAAAGAAGTTTTTTTTACCGTCCGTTTCACTACTAAGAGAGGAGGGAGGTAGTAGAATGAAACATAACCATAAATCTTGATGTGCAAGGCAAGTGCACTGCCGATTTTCCTTAAGAGAGAAAAAATAGAAATACAGTGGCCCGGTTTATAAGGGAAACTAGGCCGAAAAACCTTACAACACACGATTGAACAGAGGACAATCGTGCAACAACCCAACCCTTGCCGACGTCAGCAATTCAAACTCCTCCACAAACATGCCTACAACCTGAAGAAGTGTGGGGACTCTTTGGAGATGCCTTCAAGAAGCATCGTCGCGGGTATCCTTCGACCCCCATCAAACCAAGGCTTTCGCCCAGAGTCATCCACAACAACCCCGCCGGACCTCGGGAAAATCTAGCTGGGGCATTTTTGTCTATGATGATTCTCTAGCATAGGTCTGACTAAAATAAAGTTGTATGAGATATGACACCAATTGGAATACCACCTGATGATGATGAATGATGTTACTTCACTTTAAAGGTGTGTTTAGTGTCTCACCTAAAACACCATGTACAAGTACTACGACCAAACCTTGTTGGTGTACGAGCTATACTCTGAGAGGTATTTTCTTGTGCATTAGCAATTGAGATGTCTCTGCCTTCATATAGTTTGCGAGGAGAAGAAGCTACCAAGGACAGTTGTGGAGCCATCAAGACAGTAATTATGTTGAGGAATAAAAACAGTTTTATTTTTTACTCTTCATGATTCTGCATCGTTTCAAGGAAGTTATTGAATTTGGTGGCTTGGCAACTGTAGGCTGCAGGTGATATTTCAGAATAGAAGCAAGAACGAGGACCAGTTAGTTCATTAGCTTATTTGCTAAAGCACTGAGCACGTACAGCTTCAAGACAGAGCAGCCGATAACAAAGGAGTACTGTCGGTTTCAAGTTCAGTTCAGCTAAAGGCAATGGCAAGGTAATTCATTAACACAGTGATGGCTAGGGCAAGGTCAAGTGATGCCTGCCTACCAAGACCAAATAGATCACACCGTGTCTTCCTACAAAAGCTTCTGTTGCATGTGTCATTCTATGATTCATATTACTCCCTCCATTCAAGTATATAGGGCCTAATATGTTTTTTGAAATAGATAATTGATAAGAGTAATAATATATGAGATGTATGATATAAAAATTATATCATTAGAACGCCTTTCACAGGCGAATTTGACGGTAAACTTTGCGTAACATGCATGTCGTATATTATTAATCTTATCAATGGTCAAAGGCAACCTAAAAGAATGTATTAAGCTTCTGTTGAATGGAGGGAGTAGCAGCTTTTCTATTTTTTTGCAATGACGCCTTTTTAGAAAACAGAAACTTTATTACCCCGGAACTCTCTGCATCAAGATGCATACAACCACAATTTATTACATTGTCTATTGGCAAATATAGTGGCATAGACCGAAATACACAAGTTTGAGTGGCAGGATACAAATACGAGACTTTGGCAGTCGCATGAACCGACTACAGTGTTTTGATGATTCTCTAGTGTAGGTCTGACTAAAATAAAGTTGTATGAGGTATGCCAACCGATTAGAATAGCACCTCATGATGATGAATGATGTTACTCCACTTTAAAGGTCTGTTTAGTGTCTCACCTAAAACCCAATGTACAAGTACTACGACCAAACCTTGTTGGTGTACTAGCTGTACTCCAAGAGATTTTTTGTTGTTGTGCATTAGCAATTGATATGTCCCTGCCTTCATATAGTTTGTGAAGAGAAGAAGCTACTATGGACAGGAATATACCGAGAGGTATTCTGTTGTGCATCATCAATCGAGATGTCCCTGCCTACATATAGTTTGGGAGGAGAAGAAGCTACCATGTACAGGAATACCAAGGACAGTTGCCAAGCCATCAAGATCTTAATTATGTTCAGGAATAAAAACACTTTTATTTGTTACTCTCCATGACTCTGCATCGTTTCAAGGAAGTCATTGATCTTGGTGGCTTGGCAACTGTAGGCTGCAGGTGCTACATCAAAATACAAGCAAGCATGAGGGCCAATAAGTTCATTAGCTAATTTGCCAAAGCACTGAGCTCGTACAGCTTCAAGACAGAGCAGCTGATAGCAAAGGAGTAATGTCGGTTTCATGTTCAGTTCAGTAGTTCAGCTGAAGGCTCTCTGGTCACTTGGTTTAATTAATTAAAGCAGCGATGGCTGGTAAGGTCTGGTGATGCCTGCCTACCAAGACTAAATCCATCACACCGTGCCTTCCTACAAAAGCTTCCGTTGCACGTGTCATTCTATGATTCATATTAGCAACTTTTTTGTTTTGGAAATGACCCTTTTTTAGAAAACGGGAATATTTAATACCTTGGAACTCTGTGTCAAGGTGCATACAACCACAATTTATTACATTGTCTATTGGAAGTTGATAAATAAGTAGACAAATCAACAGGTGTAATAGGCCAGATTATAAAAAGCCACTTACGGAGCATGTGATCCCGAGCTCCAGTGATCCTGGATGAACAGTAAAATCCGAAAAAATAGTAAAAAAATTCAAAAAAATCTGAAATTTTTTGTGAAGAAACTTTGATGTTTTTTATACATGCGTGCCAATTTTCGTGATGAAATGACATTTGTGAAGGTCTCGGCAAAAAAAAACAAAATCATGCTCCAAAAAAACTGTTTTTGGAAGCATTTTGGAGCATCGATTTTGTTTTTTTTGCCGAGACCTGCATGAATGTCATTTTGTCACGAAAATTTGCACGCATGTGAAAAAGATATCAATGTTTGTTGCCAAAAAATTTCAGATTTTTTTGAGCTTTTTAAATATTTTTTTCGTCTGTACTGTAGCAAAGGGTGCCTGTGAGCTCGAGCTCACAAGAGCAATTTCGCTATTACACGCACATAGTTCAGAGTATGATATAAACACTCCGGCCATGCATTGCAGCCTCTTGGCTGCCAAGCTCTCTATCCGCTTCCTGTGGTGCCACTTCTGTAGCAAAGCCCATAATCCCTGCTAGCGAGGAGGTACACAAGAGTAACACCTGCATACAAGATTGAACTTTGTTATCAAACATGATTTCAGTTCAATATATAATCAAATTGAAAAAGAACCGTGCAGCAAAACCAGCCAAAATTAGCGATTTGGTATTTTCTCCTAGAGAAAGGTGGTAAAAAACCCACCTAGCAAAGCAGTATTGTTCTCTTATGCTTTTTCGGCTTTAGAAAGAAATGATGGACCAATAAAAGTCAAGTTTCTTTGGATCGTTTTCAGGATTTTCAAAAAGGACATCATGAAGAAATCAACACCTAATTAACCACTCACTTTTCTACAGGACAACGTTATCTCAAACCAAATGTATGTGCAATGAGTATATAGCTCAAATAATTTAATATTCTATAATAATATACAAAGCTACAAATTTAACATTTTACTTTTATTAAGCTCGAATCATATCATTAATGTAGTTGCTTTACAATGCACTTTGGTGTTTTTTCGACTATGAATATGCTCTATACACATAATTAATTAAGTAACTTTAGTAGGCAAGATGTCTCTATCATAACATCTCTAGTCCCAGGGATATATTATAGTCTAACTAGAATTAACATGAAGCATGTGCTCATTTTTTAGTAGTCGATGGATATGTCCTTTCGAGTGTTTCACTACCCTCTGGGAGTGCAATGTCGTACTAAATGATAAATGTGCTCAAAGTTAAAGGATGGATAAATCTGGCTGATCGATACGTCGGGCCGAGCAATTTCTTGGTGAGATGTTGTGATTATCAATTAATGATCTGGAGTGTTGAATGAGCACGGTAGAGTACCAGGCGCCAAACAGTGACCGCTACTGGCATGGACAGTGACTCAACCTACATTTTTCCTTTTGGAAGTTTTGGCAAAACTCGTTTTGCAATGCAAGTCTACAAATGGACATGATATGTCGTCTGTGCATGCCGATGCCAAAAGGTAATAACCTCCCTTTATGAAAGAAAAAATCTAATAGGCAGAAGCCAAAAGAACCTATCGTATTCAACTGTTTTTATGTATATTCTGGGACTTCCATATGCCTTCACTCTTATTCCTTTTTCCATATATAAGATCTCCTGATGACTCTTCAGCTGGAGTTTGGGTGCAATGACGGCCCACACAATAATTTATATGTTTGACAATTGTAGTTCAGTCTACTTTTTCGATTAAGTGTTACTACTAGAAGCTGTCAAGTGGGAATGGCCCCAGCGTCGTCCTGCGGGAGACTCGAGCGGTAGAATCTCCTCCGCCGCTCTAGCCCATCATCTGCATCCTCCTCCCCCCCGCCCCCCCGCGCCGTCGTGCAGGGCTGCAGGGCAAAGCCCTTCGCGGCGGTGGGCGGCAGCGGGAGCTCTCCCTCACGGTGGTCTGCCTCGACTCGATCTCGCTGCCGATGCGTGGCTCGCGCCGCCATCGGCCTGGCTGGGCCTCCCCACAGCTCTTCACTTAGCTTGGTGCAGTTCGTCCTCGACATCCTGCCATGTGCAGGTGATCCCTACTGTCGGCTTGGTTGGGTGCCGCTTCACCAGATCTGGACAACCACGGACTAGGGCGGCACTTGTGGCTAGGGCTTCGGTCACCCCCGGTGGTACAACACTGTGGTGGTGCTAAGAGGCTCCATGGTTGTGCTGCGGTGGCCCTGTAGACGCGGATGGCGGCTAGGATTGATTGATTTGCCGGATCCGGCTTCTCCATCTTTGTCGGCCGTGGGCCTATGGCGCACCGTGTGACCACTCTGGACTGCAGCATCGACCTTACTGTAGACTCCGGTGTCCATCGAAAGATCTTCATGGGGGTTCCTCTCTCTAGATCCGATCGTTGCCTTCGGTGGTGAGATGCAATCTACAAACGACGGCTGGTGCAAAGGTATGGTTGTTTAGCGGCGGTGGTCGGTTCTCTAGCCCAGCGCATCTAGCTGTCGGGATCGTTGAGAAGTGGCAGCGGCAATGCATCATTGACTTCGACGAGCTCCGGGGTGAAAATCCGTGCCTGACCCAAGTTGATTATACCTGGCAATGTTGATGTTTTTACATCATTACCTTGTTGAAGGTGTTCCTCGGATATGCTCGGATGGTTCTTTAGGGTGAAACCTGTAATCTGACCTTTGGTGGTTGGATCCGATGACGACAATGCTTGAGGGTTGCTCTCTTTCTGAAGATGTTGATATTGGATAACTTCGTTGTCCTTGTGGTGTCATGAGATGGCTGGTGTGGATATGGTGATAGTTTCGGTATAGTTTTGGTCTTATATGACTTTGCTATTTGCCAGCGTGTTTTGTGTGTGTGTGAGCTTGCTGTTGGCTGCGTGCATCCTAACTATGCAAGGGCCGGGTGTATGCTCATTACGTTTGTATCCACTTGATGCTTCATTTTGAGTCAATAAAATCCATCATTTTTTCATAAAAAAACTAGGAGTTGTCAAGCAGTACGTGCATATATAGCTGCGTCATGGATGGCGATGGATGTTGAATCTACAAGCACATTAAATAGTTTACAACTATTAACGGGACAGGGAAACAACAGAAATTTGCATTTGGTTGCCGTCTCGTATTCGTACGTGTGCATGGTGACTGCTCATATCATGGATGGATATGCAGAAGGCAAGAAGCCACTCCCGTACGTACAGTGCCCTTGACAATCATAGCACGGAAGAACACTGGTACCTGCAAACCACCTGGCTTGGTGAACACGTATTTGCTCATGCTGACGGCCCTGGAGCAATGGAAGAAGAAGGGCCCTTCGTTTTCTGCATACGAACATGCACGTAGCCAGGACCAGCCCTAAGCTAGCCCTACATTCATACATTCATAACTGTCTCGCGCAAATATGCATCATTTGATTAGTTAGTGAATACACAAATTTTATGGCATTGTGTTTGTTTTAGGAGGATTTGTCACAAGTGCGTGAAGGAGAGGCCAAGTTGTATGTCTGGAATATGTACACGACAAGGTTTTGGATTCCGAGCATGCACGCAAGCAGGACCAGCTCTAAGAGAGGAGAAGGTCAACAAAAAGAAATCTTTTCTTTTCTTCTACCATGGGCAGAAATATACCAAGGACAGTTGCCGAGCCATCAAGATCTTAATTATGTTCAGGAATAAAAACACTTTTATTTATTACTCTCCATGATTCTGCATCGTTTCAATGAAGTTGTTCATCTTGGTGGCTTGGAAACCGTAGGCTCCCTTGCACGTGTCATTCTATGATTCATATTAGCAACTTTTCTATTTTTGGCAGTGACGCCTTTTTAGAAGACGGAAACTTTATTACCCTGGAACTCTGCATCAAGATGCATACAACCATATTTTATTACATTGTCTATTGGCAAATCTACTGGCACGGACCGAAACACACAAGTTTGATTGGTAGGATACGAATATGAGACTTCGGCAGTCGCATGAACCGATTTGGCCTAAAGGCATTTGGCTTAATGCCGATTTGGTATTCTGTTCTCGCGCTAGCGGGCGGCATGTGTTAGGTTGTTGCCGGCTCCCTCTCACAACTTCTCTCCATGGTGGATGCCGGTTGTGGGAGTTGGATTGAGTAGAAGCTTCATCTCAATAATCCTGGTGGATAGCCATATCTTCCCAAAGCTGGTCAAATCTGACAATCTTCTTAGGGCCACCGCGGTTATAGTGTGGGAGAGAAGGATGGATTCATTTGTCGGTTGTCTCCAATCTAGGGTTCCATGCAAGATCTAAGTTGGTTTTGAAGCATCATCTCCTATCTTATCCATCTACTCTGTTCTCACATGCTAGAGCTACAAATCAAACAACAACAAGTCCCCAATGAGCTTCATGGGTGGTTCAGGTGGATCGGTGGCCACTGGTGGACAGGTTGGCAAATATCAATACCCCTTCTTCAACCTCCACATGGGAGGCCCTCTTTTGCTTGCACTATGATGGCAAGAACACGACCAAAGATTGTGTCCATGGAATCTCCGGCAAGATTGCCGCTCGTCGTAAAACTCAATTGCTTTCGGTTGCGTCCTTGGGGGTCCTATCTGCAAATCAAGAGGAGCTGCTTATAATTTCAATTTACTTTAGAGTCCTGATGGCTCAATTTTATACGCATTTTTCGAGCTCATTTGTTGCATATTATCTCCATATATTCCTACTGAACCAAGTACATGTCCATTATGCATGGTTTTTGGTTTTCACTCTTTTCACTATCACTATTGCATAGTTTGTGTTTTTATTTAGTTTTTATTTGTTTCCCTTGTTTCATTCTTTCTATAGGTGTTTTGGATCAACCATGGACCAAGCACGATGAAAAGGCAAAGGCTGGGTTCAATACAAAGGACTTCCAGGCCTCAGACTTAGGCACTTCAAAGTGTAAAAATGCCATTTTTCCAGAGTGCTCAAAATCAAGATGTAATACCACAGGTGCATCGGCTTCGTTCATACGATTCCAATGAGCCCAAGAACATAAAAATCCGAGTTCGTATGAAGAAATGACGATCATTATTCGAAGGAGACCAGAACGTTCGACGACGCACGGTACAACCGGAGCGGTTGTACCACGCCCAGAGAAGCCCAAAATGGTTTAGACCAAATGGGATTCTTTGGGCTTCATTGAAATGAAGGAATTGTAAATTCTGCAGCTTTCAGGCACCTAGTTAGTTACTCTAGTGTTGCGTGTTACAATGCAGATTATTAGGTACTCCTTCTTTGGGACAAAAGAGCTATTCGGATCTGCACCATCATCGCTTCTATGGCTTAGGTGAGGCTACATTACACTGCTTTAACTCTGCATAAGGTTGCATCGAATCGAACCTGGATGTGCAACATTAATTAATCATATAAAGAACGAATCATATAAAGAACGAATCTTTACATCGAATCGAACCTGGATGTGTGCAGGTATAGCTCATTCCTAGTCATGTACCCAACCGGCATCAGCAGCGAGGTTGGCTTGATATACATTGCGTTGCAGTTCATTAAGGTATTATCTTTTCTGATGAAATCTATTAGAGCAATTGATCAATGCACTCACAAACTGTACCAATGTTGCTAATTTTCATGTTTTCACATTTTAATTGATATATAATGACAGGCATCAGAGAAGTACTGCATCAGAATGCCCAACAAATGGAACTATTCATTTGATTACTTCTATGCATCAATCCTGGTACTCCTAGTCTACGTTCCAGGTACCTTTTCCCGTCCTTGCCGTCGATTCATGTCTCATTCATTAGCACCTAGTGTGTGTACGCTTACCATATTAACTTTGGGTACAGGAAGCCCACATATGTACACCTACATGCTTGGGCAGCGTAAGAAGGCGCTTGCAAAGTCAAAGACCGCGTAAATCTTATCGATATGTCTTACAAAATTCGGTGGCACATCACTGTGTTTCTCATTTATGACAGCAAATCAAAAGTCTGTTCTTGTTGGGCACTAGATTATTAAACTCTGTGTCATGTGAATGTGGTTGTTGCTGAATTTGCATTTGGTTGCTAGATACAATGTTAAACAGTAAAGACCAACATTTCATTTGAAGTAAACCTTGCTGAATATAAGCTTTACCTACTGCTCCCTCTGTCCCGAATTACTTGTCCTAGATTTGTCTAGATACGGATCTAAATCCGTATCTTTTCGTGTTTATATACATCTGTATCAGACAAATAATTTGGGTCGTGTTTTGAACAATATTTTTTAGGTGTACAAGGAAAATCCACAAAGATGTAACTACAAAAATTCTCATAACTAATACCATTGTGAACACATTAATAGAATTGTTTTAAAAAACTGACATCTTTACTTTCAGTATCCAAGAGATTGATGCCATGTGATTCGCTTAACAGAGATAATTAAATTTTTTAATATCATGTCCTATCCTATATTGTATAGACATCTGGCTCCGGGGGAAAGAGCCACATTGTCCATCTGAACCAAAGATTTCTTTGTGGCTGGCTTATGATCCTGGATCTCAGGTTGAGCACCTCGCCTGTGTCAGCAAAATAAACTGCATCCTTCTCTATATCTCCAGATGCATGAATGGACTTACAACAGTATCTGCTGATGAAGAGTGCTTGCCCACGCAGTCCATCCTTTACCGGCACCCATGCCCCCACAGCGATGTTGGCCTTGAACACATCCGCGCTGCGGGTGTAGCGGTCCCTACGTGGAGCACAATGTAATTTCCGTCTCACCATGAGCAACTTCCCAAGAGACTCGACGATCTGCCAGGTAGTGATGAAATAGCCGTCATATTCTTCATAGTGGATTCCTTCATCAATTGTGTTGCCAATGTGGTCGTTGTCGTGCTCCCCATTTAGAGTCTCACGATCTTGCTCGCCAGCATCCTTGGCAACATATTTGTGGTATTCATCGTCAACGTCGCTCCACAAGTCTTTACCATCATCAAGCTTGGATGGGAATGACCAGTTGCTCCACAAGTCATCAAGCTTGGATGGGAATGACCACACACGGTTGCGATCCACGTTGCTCCACACTTTCGAGTGATCATCGGCCTTGAACGGGTGCCTTATGACACGTTTGGCTCTAGTGACGGTGGGCATGTCGTCGGCATTGAAAGCAATATCGAGGCAGATGAGGTCCTCTGCCTGGGTGATCCCATAGAGCCTATCTCCGATGAAGGCAATATCAATGATGTATATGAAGGGAGCCGATCGTGGCCTTGGCAGCCACACACCCTTCCCTGCCCGGACAAGGATGATCGGGTAATTGGCATTGCTAGTCAAAAGAGCGATGATGTCATGCGGGGTTGACCGCATGAGCACCTTGCCGACCTCGAAACACACGGAGACATTATTGCCGAGAACGACATCTAGCTCGGGGAGTGGCATAGTCGTCTCGTAGAAAGGATTGTGCAAGAGGTAGCTATGCGTTTCGCGGGCATTGTTGATGACGACATGGCGGAGTGCAATCCAACCGTCGGTGGAACCGATGCACCTCACGTTCTTGGGGAAGGAGGGGAGAGGTGGCACCAGGTGCCCGAGCTTGTCATGAAATAGCCGTTCTCTAGGATTCACAGCAAGCATCAGTCGCTTGCTGTGACATGCTCATACGCGGCGGTGCGCCAGGACCGGCACACTACCTCAATAATGTTGTGGGCACGGTACGCCACCCGGAAGCAAGCACGGTCGACGGAATCTGCCATGCACCAAGAACGGTACACCTCAAGGAAGCAAGAACCGTCGATGGAGTCCGTCGTGTGGTGGTGGGAAGGGCATGCCGCACGGAAGCGAGGTAGAGGTATGCTGTCGGCCAGGGAGGAGGCGAGGCGGTCGATGATGAGGCCTAGGCTGTCATGCAGGAGCTCAGACCATGGATCGGTCGACCGCACGAGCACTTTGCGGACATCGAAAAGCCTGGATGCGTCGCCAATAAGAGCGTCCAGCTGTTGTGCCATGGTCGTGTCGGAGAAATGATTGTGCAGGAGGTAGCAGCTATGCACATCATCGACAACAACACGATGGAGGGCGATCCAGTCGTCAGTGGAACCAACGCGCGCCGTGTTCTCCGGCAAGTAGGAGAGGCAGTGGCGGCACGAGCCGTTGTCGTCGGAGCTCGTTATGAAATAGGGGTACGACAGAACAATCCACAGCCGACGTCCGGGTAGGCAGGGGAGGTGCTCATGCGCGACGGCGCGCCACGAACGGCACACCGCCTCGACCATGCATGCAGTGGGCACGGTACGCCGCCCGGAAGCGAGCACGGTCGACGGAGTCCGCCATGCACCAGGAACGGTACACCGCACCGAAGTGAGCGTGGTTGATGGAGTCCGCCGTGCGCCAGGAACGGTACACCGCACCGAAGTGGGTATGATCGACGTTACCCAGTACCCCCGAAACACTTCCGGTGTCCGAATACCATCGTTCTATATATCAATCTTTACCTCTCGACCATTTCAAGACTCCTCGTCATGTCCGTGATCTTATCCGGGACTCCGAACAACATTCGGTCACCAAATCACATAACTCATATAATACTATATCATCATCGAACGTTAAGCGTGCGGACCCTACGGGTTCGAGAACTATGTAGACATGACCGAGACAAATCTCCGGTCAATAACCAATAGCGGAACCTGGATGCCCATATTGGCTCCTACATATTCTACGAAGATCTTTATCGGTCGAACCGTTATGACAACATACGTAATTCCGTTTGACCATCTGTATGTTACTTGCCCGAGATTCGATCGTCGGTATCTTTATACCTAGTTCAATCTCGTTACCGGCAAGTCTCTTTACTCGTTCCGTAATACATCACCTCATGACTAACTCCTTAGTCGTTTGCTTGCAAGCTTATGATGTGTATTACCGAGAGGGCCCAGAGATATCTCTCCGATACTCGGAGTGACAAATCCTAGTCTCGATCTATGCCAACTCAACAAATACCTTCGGAGATACCTGTAGAGCATCTTTATGATCACCCAGTTACGTTGTGACGTTTGATAGCACACAAGGTATTCCTCTGGTATCTGGGAGTTGCATAATCTCATAGTGGAAAGAATATGTATTTGACATGAAGAAAGCGATAGCAATAAACTAAACGATCATTATGCTAAGCTAACGGATGGGTCTTGTCCATCACATCATTCTTCTAATGATGTGATCCCGTTATCAAATGACAACACATGTCTATGTTTGGGAAACCTTAACCATCTTTGATCAACGAGCTAGTCTAGTAGAGGCTTACTAGGGACACGGTATTTGTTTATGTATTCACACATGTATTTAAGTTTTCGATCAATACAATTCTAGCATGAATAATAAACCTTTATCATGAATAAGGAAATATAAAATAACAACTTTATTATTGCCTCTAGGGCATATTTCCTTCAGTCTCCCACTTGCACTAGAGTCAATAATCTAGATTGCATTGTAATGAATCTAACACCCATGGAGTCTTGGTGCTGATCATGTTTTGCTCGCGGAAGAGGCTTAGTCAACGCGTCTGCCACATTCAGATCCGTATGCACTTTGCAAATTTCTATGTCTCCATCCTTGACCTTTTCACGAATGGAGTTGAAGCGTCTCTTAATGTGTTTGGTTCGCCGGCAAGTGGTAGCCGCCGCCGTTGCCGGGGGTGGTCACGCAGGTCAGTTTCATGGCGGCAGTGACGGATCTAGCACTGGGGCGGTCACCCCAGGTCTCCGACGACGGAGCAAGCACCACTCCTTACCTATTCTTCCTCCTCCAGGCTCGAGTAGGCAGCAACTCCAATTGTTCTGCCCCTGTTTCCCCCATTTTTGTACACCTCAGTGCTAACCTACAGAAGTTAATTATCTGCAAACTAAAGAAAAGACAATTAGCTAACTCATCTGTCCTTCAGACGATTGGGTTTCACATTCAGGAAGCTTGTTCTTACAGATAATCTGAATAGCGCAAAATCATGCACTAACATGTTAACTACAGTTTCAAACATGTAACCCACCTATTCACTTGGAAAAAATAACAATCGTTCAAATTCCCAAGACAAGTTCCAGCCTGAACAAGTACATTTTGAATTTTAGGGTGCTATGCACCAAAGAGTGGCAGGGATGGGAGTCACCTTGGTGTTTGCGAAGCTTGGGAGCCGCGTGAGGAGGGGAAGCCCAAGCATCCCCGTGTCAGACGACACGAGCACGGCATCCACGCCACCTGCTTTGGCGGCGGCCGCCGCCGCCGGCGACCAGTAGTGAGGCACCGCGCGGATGAGGTCCCCCGCGTTACCGGGGTCCGCGCCGAGTGGCACCGGGGCGAATGCTGCGAGGGACGAGAGGTCGACGGGGCAGTCGAGGAGGAGGAGGACGCCCTCCACCTCCACTAAGTGGCTCGCCGGCGAGTGTGAGCCACCGCCGTTGCCGGGGGTGGTCACGCATGTCAGTTTCATGGCTGCAGTGGCGGATCTAGCACTAGGGCGGTCGCCCTAGGTCTCCGACGGCGGAGCAAGCACCACTCCTTACCTATTCTTCCTCCTCCAGGCTCGAGCAGGCAGCAACGCGAGCGATTGATGCGGGCGGCGGTGCTGCACTCTTTCTAGCTCGAAGGGGTGGGCACGAGATGAAGAGAACGAGAAGAAAGAGTTGATGGGTTGGGCCGCTCAGTAACAAAATGTAAAGGCCCAATTATTTTTCTACTCATCCGGCTCCAAATCGAAGTACTATTTCGTTTGTCGAAGTTTTCTAAAAAAAACGTTCATCAAAGTTTTTTCTATTTCGTCCGGCTCCAAAGCGTTCCTTCGAAGGCTGTTTTGGAAATTTTTAGAATCCTTAAATTCCAAAAGGAATAAAAGTTATCCTCAAATTTAAATTTTAAAAAAAATCAAATTTTTTATTTTGACTCACAATCATTGTATTTTTGACATTTCTGATTTTTTTTTAAAAATTACATTTTTGAAATTTTTAATAAATTTTGATTTTTTTTTAAATTTAGAAATTTTTAAGAAATTTCAAAACATTTCTGAATTTTTTGAATTTTTTTGACATTTTCTGAAATTTTTTCCTTTTTTTGACATTTTTGAATTTTTTTGTAATTTTGAAATTTTATACATTTCTGAAATTTCAAAACATTTCTGAATTGTTTGAAATTTTCAAAAAAAATTGAACTTTTCAAAATTTTAGACATCATGGCCCTAGGCTTAATAGGATTGGTAGCATAATAATATCAACAAGGTTTAACTTCTTTCTCGGAAGCTCGGTCCAATAGAACTAAGATGTTAAGCGTGCTGGGCCTGAAGCAATTTGAAGATGGGTGACCGATTGGGAAGTTGACCGATGTAGTTTCAAACTGTGGTCAAAATAATTGAAACTAGCAATTCAAATATGTAAAAATTCACAGGGACTAAAGGCGGGCAGCCTAAAGGTCCTCCAGCCCCAGCGCTCGACTGCAGCGACGTGGAGGCCTTTAGTCCCGGTTTGTGGCCAGCCGGGACTAAAGGACGGGGCCTTTAGTCCCGATTTCGTAGTCCCGGTTGGATAACCGGGACTAGAGCCGGTTCCCAACCGGGACTAGAGGCCCTTTTTCTACTAGTGAGTGTTTTGCAATCATTTCGCAAATGCCTCATCCAATCAGGTTCGCAATAAATTGAAAGCTAGAAGTCAATGGATATGTAACCTTTGGAAGATGTCATACTATATAATCTTTCCTATGTCTACAATCCATAACACCAACTCATGCAGATTTCGGGAGTAACAATACCTAGAGATTCCAGGCGTAAGAAAAATTACAGTTAGATAGCTCCTTAACGATGCTATTCATCTCTACCTTATGATTACCTTTCCTGTCAAATGTCCAAATATCATAAGTCTCCAATTAGTTGGCACGGGAAGCTACAATATTAAGAATTTTGGATACTACATATAAAAACAAGAATATTCAGAGAAGCCCTCCTAACTATGCAGATGTTAAATCACAGGGTGGGGTAAGGCATTTTCTATCAACCAGATCTTAGTACCGATTGGTGTTGAGAGATATTAGGAAAATGCCATACAAAAACACGATTCTGTTCATTGTAATAACTTCCAAACAGAGAAGCCTTCAAATCTGGTAAAAGAAAGATGAATAAATTAGAGTCTAAATAAATGAGCAAAACATCACCCAAACACTGTACAGTTCAAACAGCGCAGTACACCACATAAATGAATAATAAGTGCAACTGCATCCTTAACAAACAAAGTAAATATAGATCTCGTAGGAGGACGAACAAATCAGAGACAAGGGTTTAACCCTATATAGTAATTCATGTCCATATTGATGGGAATGGAGCATCTCTAACAGGGTGTGTGTAAGTTTTGTTGGTAAAATGTCCATGACATCAACCAACAAACTATCATACAAGTAATCCAATGGATTATCTAATGCTCCCTTCGTCCCAGAATAAGAGTCTTAACCTTAGTACAACTTTGTGCTAAAGTTAGTACAAAGTTGATACACTTATTTTGGGATGAAGGGAGTATTCATTAGGTGAGAAAATAAATGTGATTGCTCTCTATTTTACCTTGGAGCTTGCGCGTGCTCCCTCCGTCCCATAATATAAGAGCGTTGCATTTTTGACACTACAAAACGCTCTTATATTATGGGATGGAGGGGGTAACACTTATCTCACAACTGTTGGAGATGCCAATGCCCTAACAGTGACATATTTGTAAAAATGTCAACGAATGGTCGAAAGTATGTAGTTAAACAGTAATGCTTCTGAGTCTTTGTGACTATATACCCGCGTGAATTTTGAAGAATTAACTGCCGGGGTAGATCGGAATATTATAGTATATTTTTTAAAACATTTCTTGAAATTCAGAATAATTCTTTGAATTACCAAGTTTTTTGACGACCACGATATATTTTCAAAAATGTGAACATTGCTTCAATTTGTTAATAAATTTAAAAACAAAATTTGAAAATCATGCGATGAGATGTGAACAAAATGTCGTCATAGCCATTGGAGATTATGATTTTTTTTTTCTCCCGTTGCAACGCACGAGACTTGTGGACCGTCCAGTCACCAATCAGCGACAACAAGTGTTAGTGATGGGCACAAACTGGTATCAAGCATTGTTGGCCGTTGATCTGAGATGAGCGTCGACACAGTCTTCAGCGACTGCGGAACGGTAACCAAGAGGGATGAACTGTGAAACTGACTCTTTTCTTCAGAGCTTGAGATTTGTAGGCTTGACACAGCATCCCCCTCTCGGGCTCGTCGAGGAAGGTGAAATCTCTAAAGAGACAAATATTTAGGAACGGAGGGAGTAGAAAAGAAAGACAAGTTTCAGTTGGGCTGATGCACAGCGTTTCATTGTACCACATTCGTTTTCTTTGCTCCCTCCGATAACTGATACCTGTCTGTACTTTTTGTTGTGCGGTGTCGCATTGTGCCAACAGAAAGGCACATCATGCATACAGGATATTAACACGTTGAGTGGTAATTTTGCAAATTGCAATGGATGGGATAAACTCCAAATCAAAGCTGGTGGTGGTGGGTGACGATTGCTCCTACTAATCGGTCGCACTTGCACATGGAGACGATTGCGAGTGCAGCAATCAACGCAAATGAAGCTGCAAGTGGAAAGAATAGGATATACAGCCATAGATTTTCCGTCAGCATAGCATAGTAGGAGTGACGTTACGGTGAATAAGGACAGGATACGCGAGGAAATTCCTGCGGGGTCTAACTGGGAAACTCATGTGTTCTCAGGTTGCCCCCGCCGGGAGCCTCCTCGCCGCAGATCGATCGACTGCTTGTCGTCGGCCAGGCGTGTGCGTGTTCAGAGGCGAAAATGTGCTTCACTTGTTCATTTTCTTCCTCTCGGTTTCATCAGAGATCAAACTGGTAAGTGCAACCACTTCTCTTCTCTTCATACCAATGTAACCTTCCAGTTGCGCAATTCCACATTCATCATCTGATTCTCTTTCCTTTCCCCATGACCCGTACCATTAACCGTGCAGTAGCATGTAACTAGATCCCATTACAAACGCTACTGAGAGCATCATATATCTGCTTGGTCGTACTCTCATCGTCGCAGCAAATCACTGTCTTTTCAGATGTTATCTTCACCAAAGCTTCTGCCGGACTAGTAATCAAAATCGAGCGCTCACAACCCGCGGAGCTATCATCGTCGTCTGCAGGAAAAGCACAGGCGATCCCCTTCTCCTGCAACACTGACAACAAACGGCCTGCATCAACAGCTCCCCAGTGTAGCAGCTGCCGCTTCGACTGATCAGACTGACCCTTCGGCGCTACCAGCACGTACTGCCCGTTGCTGAGATGGAGCTTTGCTCTCAGCCTCGCGATGGCGATGGCCTTGTCCAACTGCCTAGGCTGCAACCCAAAGGCGAAATTGGTTGGAAGCCCCACCTCGTAGTCTTCTCGTATGTTTGGGATCTCGATGGTTTTGCCCTTGGAGTAGTGCAGGTATGACCATGGAGCGTCCTCCTTTGCTGGACACCGCGACTTCAAATCTTCAGGAAACTGCAGGGTAGAGTAGAGCGTGAGGAAGCTTGAAGAGAAATAGCTCCCTCCACCGGAAGGCTGCCGGAAAATAAGTAATAGCATACCAGAACGAGCTTCGGTCGGAGAACTGACAGCAATGGATTAACTTTCTGCACCCTGTCAACAAGAAACTCAAACTTCAATCCACATATTCTGCTTTGTTACTATGAAGTAGTGAAACATAAACATAAGCTTTTGAAGTCTCAACATACTTTATTCCAGAAAGGAAAGAACATTCAAGAACTTGGATTGCCGCAGGCGTGAAAGGCTTAAGAGTCAGCTCAGTATCAACTCCTTGCTGCACGTGAAATAATTATGTATTTAGCGTCACCAACAGCAGTTAAGATTATGCCACATTTGGTGAAAAGATTGGACACCTGTTTACCTCCAAAATAAGAAGATTTCGTTTATCTGCATGCCACCGACGAAGCAAATGGACTACCGTGCCATGCCTAAGACTCCAGTCTGGACAAAACACAATGCAGGGCTCCTTCCATGCTGCCCTGACAGGATTCTAGCGTTGTTACACAGCAGAAAATGCAGGAAACAACATTAAAAAGGTAACTGAAATCCAACTGTTCAAGTGAGCTCACATGAATAAAAGGCAGGATAAGTCATAGTAGTATAAATTATGCTACAGGTAGCAACCAGATATTGTTGGATCTCCGTAAATTAACAAACAACCAAAACCAAAATAAGACACAACCAGTACCGAGCTTTCTATAAGGAGAGTAAAAGAGATGATATAGTCAAAGTTAGTGATCCTAATTACACTAAACAATCTTAAGGTTACGTTTCATGTATAGTCGTAAAAGGTAATAACTAGCAACAAAATTTTGATAAACTTCTTACAGCAGGCCCTTTGAGTATAGATGAGGAAATAGAAATAGTCTGCCTTTCTTCAGAAGCTCCACATGGCCGAATAATGCCTCCTCCTCCCTCGAGAATAGCTGCAGGGTAAATAGTGTTGCAGTAAGACCATGTTAAGTTCATATGTCAAAAGTCAAAACTACCGTAGTGAGAAAGGAATGACCTTTTCTTGGCGTGGCTTACATAGCCATTCTGGCACGGAATTGGTAAAGGATATTATTTTTTCTGCTGCACCAGAAATCATAAATATGGGTACCTGACTCAAACAGGGAAAAAATGTCAGCCCAAAACAACAGATGCAAAACATGTGAGAAGACAAATGGGTGATGCAGAGAAAATATAGTGATTTGGAATGGGAATAATATTTCATATAGTAGAACTAAAGGAGCTTGATATTTAAATGATTACAGTGTAGAACTAAAACACTCTTTGTACCACATGCATCTTTAAACACTCTTTAAAGCTAATCATCTTGCAGCCAGTTGACTGCAAGTCAGGCATTGTCAACTTGACATTTCACCATTAACAAAACCATGCATATCATAAGTAAAAGTACATGCTGTTGGTATTAACAACATTACTACCAAGCCTGACTCACACAAAGCACAATAAAACTATATGTTAACATCACTATTAACAAGAGTCCACTATACAATTACAAGGGGTCAAGAACTACTAGAATTACCTTCATGTTGGAAGAAAGTAACGTTTCTGATATATGTTCCAAAATTAAAAGAATAACCCCAAGTCGTCCTATTGGTATTAAAACAGAACCTCCAGATTTAATTGCGCCTGATATACATGAGCATATGAAACTGATTCTCTCAATCTCCTCTGCAATATCATCATTCTTAGACAGGCATTGGACATATTCATCCTCATCAACACCATCATCCCTTGAAGATTTTAAGTAACATTCCATGCAAAAAGAAATGCAGTAGGTTATTTTTAACACATACAAAAGTCATACAAAACTGAACTGCGACACACTAGCATACCTTGACAGTGAGTCATCACAAAGCATTGCATTCTCACCCAGATTCTCATTATTCTCATCCATGACATTCAAGGATGAGAAATCTGAAAACAAAATGATATCATTTTCCTTCAGAGAGTTATAGTCGCAATCTAAGGCATGGGCTGACACAAACACGGTGCTTGGCAAGTAGGTAATACTTGCTCTTGGACCCTTTATTGACCAGACACAATTGCCAAGCTCCAGGCCAGAGCTAGAGGCTTTCAGCATCAACATGCCATTGAAGCAAACCTCCTCTCCGTATTTCACAGTCTGGGTTTTTCGCATGCATTCTTCTAAGTTTGGGGCACTGCAATAGGTGTAATCCAATTAAGAAAAGAAAGCAGGATGATAGAGCAGCGTTGATGTCATTATCAAGTAGTGAATCTCCTATGCAGTCATATAATTGAATGACAACCATATGGTCCAATCTCACATATTTCCTTGCAAGACTAAAATCTAGTCAGCTCTATTTGCATGTAACTGAGATACTAAGCATATGGAAACATCTAGATCTTCTTTTACTCAAATGGCATTTTCAGTTGTCACCAACAACACTGGCCTAACACCAAGCTAGGTTACTAGGGATGTAAACATGTGCCGGATCAGATGTGTACATGAAATTACAGAGTCAAGTATGTATTTCAAGTAACTCCATGTTAAAAAAAACTATCATAGATTACAAACTTACCATATATTCATGAATGAAAATTTGGTATCTATTAAACTTCGTAATTTGCTACTTGACTAGTAAAATATTAGAATTTGGCTGTTGTCAATTTATGGATTTGGTTGGATACTGTTTGCTCCTAGCACACCCCCTAAGATAATCAAATTTTAATTAACCAGCGGAAACAATTTCTAAAGGTCAAGGATAAATATGGGAAACTGGTATATTTGTAAGCTTTCAGATGTAAATTTCTCTATAGTAAATGGGTAACACATGCAATTCGGCAAGTATATGGCCTATTAAATAATGTGTACCTGTAGAGAGGCATCAAAGGAGCTAAATCCATTCCCTCATCTTCAATCACTATATTCTGCAATGACGACAGGAGTTTATGGAGTTTCTCCCCTTGCATCCACTTGGGTGACCCATCCGTACCTGGCCCATAGTAACTTACAAACTCAGAGTGAATCTCCACGAGCTCCCCCATCATTAGCTTTCCAATCCTTGCAGCTAACTCTGTAACATAAACCTATTCAAAGTTTCATACAGTCAACAATCGCGCTATATATTTCATTGTGTGCACTAGCACCTACCTATGGAGGTGAAGTTTCGTTTCACAGAAGATTTTCCATCCAATATAATATATTTCGATCCCTTGGTAATTGTATATGACCTTTATAAGAAAAAAAAACATGCCCAGACGTTTCAGCTCCTAAGTTCCACATTGTAGTAAAGGGACCTAAGGATGTTAATTGTCTGCAATCGAGAACAAAAGGCCAATGAGCATGCCTTGGGATTCATACAGGAGCGAACTTGTTTTCATCATTTTCTTAAAATAGAACATCAACTCCAATTGTTCTGCCCCTGTTTGTTCCCCCATTTTTGTACACCTCAGTGCTAACCTGCATAAGTTAATTATCCACAAACTAAAGAAAAGACAATTAGCTAACTCATCTGTCCTTCAGACTATTGGGTTTCACATTCAGCAAGCTTGTTCTTACAGATAATCTGAATAACGCAAAATCATGCGCTAACATGTTAACTACAGTTTCAAACATGTAACCCACCTCTTCACTAGGAAAAAACAACAATCGTTCAAATTCCCAACACAAGTTCCAGCCTAAACAAGTACAGTTTGAAATTTAGGGTGCTATGCACCAAAGAGTGGCAGGGATGGGAGTCACCTTGGTGTTTGCGAAGCTTGGGAGCCGCGTGAGGAAGGGAAGCCCAAGCATCCCCGTGGCGGAAGACACGAGCACGGCATCCACACCACCTGCTTTGGCGGCGGCGGCCGCCGCCGGCGACCAGTAGTGAGGCACCGCGCGGATGAGGTCCCCCGTGTCACCGGGGTCCGCGCCGAGTGGCACCAGGGCGAATGCTGCGAGGGACGAGAGGTCGACGGGGCAGTCGAGGAGGAGGCGTACGCCCTCCACCTCCAGTAAGTGGCTCGCCGGCGAGTGGTAGCCGCCGCCGTTGCCGGGGGTGGCCACGCAGGTCAGTTTCATGGCGGATTGGGGCGCAGGAAGGAAGGCCAGGCAGAAGTAGCCTCTCCTTCTATGGCAGCTGCCTACTCCAGCGCACGAGATCTTCTATGGTGGCTGGAGCAGCGGCGCCGCTGCTCCTTTTCCCCGTCTCGGCGGTCGCGGTCTTTTTCTCGATTGCTTTATTCTTTTTTGCTAGTTTGCTGTCTCAAAAAAAAAAAAGATACTCCCTCCATAGTTGCCCAGTTCTTTTCACCTTATAATTCTGGAGAATTACGATTCTGGAAACTGCCCACAGAATTGTCTGTCCAGTTCTTTTCTGTAATTCTAGCCTGTGATTGTTGTATGAGCTGTCTGTTGAAATGTCTGTAACGCCCCACAGCATACCATTTAGTAAAAAGTAACTGATAATTTTTCCATTGCTACAAACAGAGTTGAAATACTATATAACAGAGATATGAGAGGGATAAAGGATGAGATAGACAGGACCTCACCAGCACCGGCGAAGTTGGCTGGGGCGACGCCGCCGCCTCCTGCTGCAGGGCGGTTGGGTCGGGGCGGGGAAGCCGGTTCGCAGCGGAGGAGAAGGGGCGGCCAGCGCGGAGGGGTCGGGGATGGCCGTGCACTGGACGGGGAGGCGCCGTAGAGGACCGCCGCCGGCGGATCTGACGACGTCGGCGCGGGGAATCCTGCTGGCGGCGCCAACCCTAGGTCGACGGGGGTTCGTTCGGTGCTGGGGACGAGCGACTGGAGAGGGAGGAATCGAGTGTTTTGGGCCTCTGTGGATCGGCTGGCCCGAGTGGCATATTGGGGGTAATTTCTAGGCCCAATAGGGGTACTTGCTAAAACTGAATCGTTTTGCACGATTGTGAAATACGCAGGCGATTGTGGGATGATTCTAGATGATTCCTGGGGCAGAGATTAGTTCTTTTGCGATTGTGATTCTCCGGGCAGTAATTCTTCAGAATTGGGTCAAAAGAACTGGCAAGTCTGCGACAATCAATATGAATCAGAGGGGGTAAATTTTCTGTTAATTTAAATATTTGGTGAAATCAAAAGGATTTAAAGAAATTACGTGAATTTGAAAAATGTTCACAAAGTCAAAAAAGATTGTGAATTTAAAAAAATGTCTGTGAATTCAAAAAATGTTCACAGATTTTCAAAAAATTGAAAAACGATTGAATGTTTTAAAACAGTTCATGGAGTTACGTTAAAGAAATTTTCGAAAAAAGACGCAAATCCGAAACAGTGGATGCCATCTTGAGAAGAAATAGTATTTATTTTTAGGGGACTGAGAAGAAATAGTAGGCCCATGGGTTACATTAACAGATTTTTTTTTTAGAATGGTTACATTAACAGATAGAAGGCCATATTTTTTCCTTTTCCTTCGGCCCAAAATAAAATAAGTTTGGTTCGTCCTCGTTACTCCTTTAAATAATACTAGCGAAAGGGCCCGTGCGTTGCAACGTGAAAAAAATATATCATAATCTCCAATGGCCATGACCACATTTTGCTGCATCACTTATAGGTGAAACGTTCTTTTCACTTATAGGTGGCATTGGTGGGTAATATTTTGCAATTTCTGTGACGTGCCGCTAGAAGCAATAGCCCCTTTATTTAAGTATAGATATAGATATTGTGTTTCATTTGGTAAGTTGATAAAGGCTAGTTCAGTTCGAATGCAAAAAATGGATTAACTCAGTTGCCATTTGTAGTAGGTTATCATATTAACAATAAAATGTCTTGATAAATCACGACAATGGCGTAGAAAATATTTGTGCCTTCGTTACACTGGAGAGGTAATTACCTAATAGTACTACATATTTCTTTCGTTTTTGTTTACTTCCCATATTAGAATTGTTTATAGTCAAACTCTATAAACTTTGACCAAGTTTACAAAAAAAAAATAACATATGCAATACCATTAGATTCGCTGTTAAATATATTTTCATATCATATAGGATTTGGACTACCCGCCACCTTGGAACATCTTCGTCCTCAACCGACGTATGTGTCGTCCAATCCATTCGCGACACGCACCGCTGGCTGCCTGGCGCCGTTCGTGTCGCCTAATCACATCAATGTGTCCCTCACCGCAACGATGACTCAAGAGGTCCATGGGGCCGCGTTCGCGTGGGGGATCCTCTCGTTTGGCGTTGTTTTCCCACGTTGCTGTGTGTGTGTTTCCTGCGCTGGTGGAGCCGGCGTGGTGGGGGATCAATTGTTGTTTCCCCTGTTGTTGACTGCCTAGTGGGCGGGGCCCTCTAGTGTCTAAACGGATGTCCGACGCCGCTCGGCCTGCCCGGTTGGCCTGAGGTTGCTCGACGGGGTGTTATGGGTGGGTTTGTGTATCTGGTTCAGATTGCTGCCTGCTCGGCTATTGGGCGCCTCGTGATCGGCCCCCTTTGCCGTCTAACCAGGTGTTCGGCATCAGTTGGGTTACCTTCTTGTTGTCGTGGTGATACGTCTCCAACGTATCTATAATTTTTTATTGTTTCATGCTATTATATTATCCATCTAGGATGTTTTATATGCATTTATATACTATTTTATATTATTTTTGGGATTAACCTATTAACCTAGAGCCCAGTGTCAGTTTCTGTTTTTTTTTCTTGTTTTTGAGTTTTACAGAAAAGGAATATTAAACGGAGTCCAAATGACCTGAAAATTTACGGTGATTTTTTATGGATCAGAAGAAGCCCCCGAAGCAAAAGAGTTGGGCCAGAAGAGTCCCGAGTCAACGACAAGGGTGGAGGGCGCGACCCCCTGTCTTGTCGCTGACTCGTGGACCCCCCTGGCGTGAAACCGACGCAAAAAATTTCTATAAATCCAGAAACCCCCAGAAAGAAACCTAGATCGGGAGTTCCGCCGCTGCAAGCCTCTGTAGCCACGAAAAACCAATCGGGACCCTGTTCCGGCACCCTACCGGAGGGGGAAATCATCACCGGTGGCCATCTTCATCATCCCGGCGGTCTCCATGACGAGAAGGGAGTAGTTCACCCTCGGGGCTGAGGGTATGTACCAGTAGCTATGTGTTTGATCTCTCTCTCTCTCTCTCTCTCTCTCTCGTGTTCTTGATTTGGCACGATCTTGATGTACCACGAGCTTTGTTATTATAGTTGGATCATATGGTGTTTCTTCCCTCTTTATCTCTTGTTGTGATGAATTGAGTCTTGCTCTTTGAGGTTTCGTTATGTTGGATTGAGTATTGGATTTGAGAACACTTGATGTATGTCTTGCGATGGGATATCTGTGGTGACAATGGGATGTTCTATTGGTTCACTTGATGTATGTTTTGGCACTCAACTTGTGGATTGCCGAGGTGACATTGGGGTAATCTATGCATAGGGGTTGATGCATGTTTTCGTCTTACGTTCTCCGATAGGAACTTTGGAGTGATTCTTTGTTGCACGTTGAGGGATTGTTATGTGATCCAATTATGTTATCATTGTTAAGAGAACTTGCACTAGTGAAAGTATGAACCCTAGGCCTTGTTTCCAAGCATTGCAATACCGTTTTTGCTCACTTTTGTTATTAGTTACCTTGCTGTTTTTATATTTTCAGATTACAAAAACCTATATCTACCATCCATATTACACTTGTATCACCATCTCTTCACCGAACTAGTGCACCTATACAATTTACCATTGTGATGGTTGTGTTGGTGACACAGAGACTCTTTGTTATTTGGGTTGCAGGGTTGTTTGAAAGAGACCATCTTCATCCTACGCCTCCCACGGATTGATACACCTTAGTCATCCACTTGAGGGAAATTGCTACTGTCGTCTACAAACTAACTGCGCTGGCAGCCTAAAAATAAAAAAAAACAAAAAAAAAAAAAAATAGGAAAAAAAAAAAAAAAAAAAAACAAAAAAAAAAAAAAAAAAAAAAAAAACAAAACCAACTGTAGGGTACGCAGCGAAACAAAAATTTTCCGACCTACGCACCAGCCCAGGACCACTATGGAGACTGCATACAAGGTTTGATCATTTTCGTTACCGACCCGTGCGCGAGCGAAAGTAGGTCGATGACGATCGGTGGTGCAGATCCCCGCAGCTAGGATTTACAACCTCCCAACCGCGAGGATGTATACCCTCGTCTTCCCTTCGGACAGCCCTCCGGGAGGCAGTCGAACAGTCCCCGGACGGTGTCGCGGACAGCCCTTCGGGAGACCTTCGAAACTCGAACGGTCACTCGGACAGCCCTTCGGAGGACTCACAGAACTCGGACCGTCACTTGGACAGCCCTTCGGGAGGCACTCACGAACAGCCCCTCGGGCACTAAGATCGAAACTACGACCTCTCTACAGAGTTGCACACATACGGTGTCAACTATCCGGCAGGGCTTCGCCGTCCAGAACTAGTTCCCACCGGAACCCAGACAGCCTTTCGGCTCTACGAAACTCTTTTCGTGGGAGGGAGAGAGAAGCCAGATCATTGCATGGCACTTGTATGTGAGAAGGAGTGAGTCTTTAGGCAACCCCCTCCACCCCTATTTATAGGCCAAGCCCAAGGGTGGCTTCTCCAAGAAGCCAAGGGGAAAAATACCAAAGGACCCTCAAGGTGGCTTCTCCAAGAAGCCACCCAAAAAGCACTTTCACTATTCACGACGACATTTTTCAGCGTCCGTTCAAACTGAAAATATTATGTGGGCTTAGAACATTTCCAGTACCCCACTAAAATAATTTTCAACGCGTTCTGGAACAATTCCAGTTTAGTGATTTCATCTGCGAAAAGCATCTGAAGCGGTTCCGGCAGCCCCGGAACATTCCGGTTTTTCTTCCAGAAAATTCCCAGAAGTTTCCAGAATGATTATGGCATCCTCCAAGAATTATCAGGCATGTGCCGAAACCATTTTGACTTAATGTATCCCCTGAAACAACTTTTCAGTTTCACCGGAACTCATCCGTGTGACCTCTCTCTGCGGAACTTTTCCGCTGTCCGAAACTTTTCGGTGTCCGAAACTTTTTCGGTGATTTTCTCTCAGACTCCCTGTCTAGTATTCAGCAGATAGATGACCCTTAAGCGTGTGACCCTATAGGTTCGGTGAAGTATAACATGACACGGAACCCCTTCCGATCAATGATCAACATCGGAGCCGTGGACACCCATATTGACCCCTATACCCCCACGAATGAATATTCGAGTGAACCTCCAGTTGCCGTGTGCTATTCCTGTTGCTTCGCGATATGTTACAAATACCCGAGGTGAGACATGTAGGCATTCCCGTGGATCAACAACTTGTCCACTATGCTAGTTACCTCGTTACCGGTATTGTTCTCTTTTCTCGTTACCGTGTTCCGGCATCCCCGTGATCAAATCACATAGTGTCTGGCCAGACGATGATGGATACCGTAACACCGAGAGGGCCCAGAGATATCTCTCCATCGTCGGAGGAGCAAATCCCAATCTTGAGCTATCAAGTTACTTGACATACTTTCCCATGAACCCGTAAGCCGCCGTAATAGCCATCCATTTACGGATGACATTTACAAACCCCAAAGTTCATGAATCAAGCATGAAGAAACTTGATACTCTCATGGTCTGAGGAATCATGCAAACATTAACCATCTCTGTGTTATTAACCATAAACTTGTGACGAATGTATCTCATAGCATAACATCAATCGGGTCGATTCAACACAAATGTTCTTCCAACATTTGTGCCCTCAAAGTTGCTGGCATAGACATGCCTATGATTGGGAAAACATAATCATCATGCAACACCTGAGCTAGTCTTAGAGGCATGACTAGGAATACATTTTACCGTTTATTATTCCACACGTGCACATGGGTTTTCCCCAGAGCCTTTATGGATATACGGGCTCGGGAACCACACAGTTATAGCATGGAACATAAACCTAATTATGAACACGGAGATAAATAATAACATTTATTATTGCCTCTAGGGCATATCTCCTACAGACTCCCACTTGCACTAGAGTCAATAATCTAGTTAATGCTAATGCACTTTACACCTGTGGCACACCGGTGTAAATATGCTTCGCTTGTGGTATAGCCTGATGTCCAACGGATCTGACGACTTCAGCTCCGTGTGTATCTTTGCATATCCTCACATTTTCACGCTTTCACAAAATTCATATTTTGTGTGGACTTGGCTTTGTATGTATGTGAATCACAGGTCGAACCTGGATTCCTCAGACTGAGTTACGGAGCAACTACCTCAGTAGTGTCCCATTGACAAAAGCCATCTTGGAACCATACTAAGTTCATGAATGAACTATATGATTCAACATCTTCTTTGTCGCTTTTAAAAGCGGAACATACTTCGCCTCTGTTATAGAATTCCCACAGTAACTTGTTTGGAACAATTTCAACTACCGTGCCACCATATTGTGTTTTACACAAACCCCTCAAATTAAATCAAAAATCGCTTGGAGCATGGATGAAGACTGTATCGATGTAACCTTTTACAACGAAATCTTCATGATCTCCGCTTGCGAGAAAACATGTCATCAGTGCTACTATAGTACTCAATGACCCTTTTTCACTGTTGTCCCATGATCAGAACTTTTGATCACCTTGGTATCTATACTCGCAACAACTTTGGATATTGGACATATCTGGTTGTTTTTACATACCATGGAATACATGATTAATCAAACAACGGGGGGGGGGGCGCCGCGCTAAGCCTGGCC